>JACBWW010000010.1:18814966-18903162 GCA_020086605.1 Lanius collurio
AAGGAAGGAAGGAAGGAAGGAAGGAAGGAAGGAAGGAAGGAATTTTTAAAAATATATTAATAGCCTGCAAAATAAAAGGAAGTACTTCTTTTAACTGTGATTTATTGGTTTATTTATGAGCTGCATGCCTTTTACTTTCAGGTAGCTGCATTCATGGGATATCATAAAAAATAATTCAGTGGGCACAAGCCATAGAGAATGCATTCCTGAGAATGCAGGAAGTGACTGCCAGCACCGCTGTCTCTGCAACATAATCTAAATAAAGGCTACATGAGAAAGGAAATTGTACAGGGTACTACTGTTACACCACTTTGAGCCACTGGAGATATCTTTCATGTTCTTTTGTAGGTTTTTCCTTTTCATTATAGCACTTTGGTTATTCTTTTTAATAGATTATATAATCATAATTGACTATTATAATTTGGAGTACCAGCCTTGTAGATGAAAGGTACACATTTGTTACACTATAATTAGATTGTACATTCTCCTTTTAAGAATTTTCGTTTAATGGCAGTTTGCCTGAAGGTTCTCATTTTAATTTAATTTGGGTGAAACTGAGGGAATCGAAGGATTGCTGTATAAAGAATTGGGGTTTTTTGTGTGTGTGTGACTTATATGCTTTTCAATTGTTTGGGTTCTGTTAATCAGAGATCTCTTTAATGCCATGGGTTTTAATACTTTCAGTGTCTATGAAACTATCATTCTTCCTTTAGCAACTGTTTGGATTTCAAGACAGAGACATGCTTTTTACCAGTTGCCAACTGCTGCCACCTTTTGTGGCAGCAATGAGAAAGGATTGCAATAAAGAGCAAATTGTGTTGCTGCTACTGAAAAACTTGAAAGAATTCAAAGGTAAAGAACTATGATTTTTAAACCAACCCCATTACTGCTATGACTCATAGAGGAGCATAACTCTGCTTGCCTGAAGTGGTAGGTTAGTTTGTATTCCAGGTACTTCAGAATCTTAAAAAGGCAATAGGAGTGAGTTAGCCATGCATTCTGAAGAAGATCAGAAAATTACATGCATAGACTGCTTACTGTATGGCAAAACCCATATAGAGCTTTGGCTTTCCATAGGGTTGAATGGTAGAAGAGTAAACTTCAGAATCACAAAGCACAGTCTTCAGTGACACCTGTCACATCATTCTTTTCAAAGACGTAATCAAACTCCACCTGCTCCTACATGTTCAGTACTTTTGGATTTCCAGCCTTTACTTACATTCATTCACTTTTGCCCCAACATTGTCTTTAATTTTTTAATCTCAGTTCTATTTCTCTACTGTTTATTGCTTTATGTATACGTCTGTTCTGTTGCCTCGTCTTTTCCTAACAGTGCATTTTCTTAAGTCCCCATTTTAGTCATGATTGCTCTTCTACAACACTACACTTTTACTGTATTTATAATGCTGATAAACTTTAATTTCATCATTTCCTCAGGTGCTTAGGGGATCTGATCTTTTCAATAGAGTCCTCTTCTGTCTCTTCCCTTGATGTATTTCATTAGGTATGTGCACTTTTTCATCTTCATAATTTCCAGCATGTCCACTGTCTAAAGACTTTGATTTCTCTACATCTTTGAATAGTAGTTTCATTTGTTTTCATATGAAAGATGATAAAAGGATTCTTGACACTTCTCCTCCTCAGGACATCTTTCAGCCATCTAATCCATTTTCACATGAACTGCAGCAGCATCTCCAATTCCTGTATTCTTTTCACGTGAACTCTACTAGGTGGCGCTCCAGGCATAGATAGCTCCCATCAGGATCTACTTCAGAATAATGCACTTTGCTTTAGGCATCTCCACTGTGTCATTCTTTAAATATCCTATGCTGCTGCAGTTGGATATTACCTATTACCCCCCTCTACCAGCTGAAATGCAGAGATAGACAGAAGAAGTAAAGAACATAATTTGGCCCAAACTGAAGTCAAAGCACAACTATCTTGGCATAATTTCCTTTGAAGAGAACTCATTGAGATGCAAGATCAGAGACTGAAATTGTTTTTATTTGTATGCAAATGGGAAAATAAGCTAGTAATCATCCCATATGCAAATACACCTTTTTTTTTCCAACGCTGGAAAATTAGGACTCAAAGAGGTATGAGTCCAATATAAATCCAGTGCTAAGTGTGGTATTTCGGAATTTCTGAGTCATTGTCTCATTAATTCAATTAGATTATTAGGTTTGTCATAGGCAGTACCTATCCAGAAATACACACGTGTGTGTTCACACCTATGGAAACACTGGCAATGGGGTTCTTCCTATTGTTATCACTCTGGCGTGTTGTATGGCTATCTTGGTCTCTTACAATGAGGTTGTATTGCAAGGTAGAGTCCACTATACTTGTTTCACATGGTAAAGTGAGGCCTCATGAAAATACCTTCCAGCATTACTCAGGAGTCTCATACCAAATGGAAATTTAAGCCATAAACCTGGAAAGCCAAATTTATGCAATACTTGCAAAACATTCTGCAATTGATTCTGAACTGCTTTAGTTTGGACATTATAATATTGTCTTCATAACACAATATTGTCTTTATAACACCTATTGGTCTTCTTGTTTTTGAATTTATTTTAGTGGTGTTCATTTGAAAACACAAGAAAAAGTTGCATAGAAGAGAATTTTAAAAGAAAATGTGCATAATAAAGTCTAATATGGTGCCTGTGGCAATTTCACGTTGAAAATAAGATGCAGGGTAGAACCAACCATCCTTCAGAGAAACATCTCAAAATTATTAACTAAGACTTAAATTCATATAAAAGAAACATAAAAATTAACTAAGTGCATGCAGCATTCTCACCCTGAGATTGCTTATATTTCTGACATCTGGCTATTTCCTTAAGCTTTCCTCTAGATATTTATGAGATCATTGTCAGCTGGAGAGGAGAACACTGACAGGACAAAGTAGTCTCCCATCCATGGGGCAGTGAATCAAACTGAATTGTTTAAATTACTCTTGAACTTAATAAGCCAGCAGGAAAAGCTCATCCTGAAGACCTAATGTCTCCAAAACCATCACTCAGTGTCCCCAACAGCTGATACACAATCCACAAGTGTCTCTTTTGTTCTATTCCTTTCCTCAGAGACATGACCATGGCTGTCCTGGGAGTCTTTCTCAATAAAACATAAAGACAAACTAGAACATAGATAACACATTGTACTAGCGACAGAGGTAATATGCAATATTTACAATTTAATCTTTTTGATTTGCTGTGACTACTTGTCTCCAGCAAGGATTTAGCTCCTGTGTTTCACACTTGGGTCAATGCAGTTCTTTCTCTGACACTGAATTGGAAAAGCATTCAGAAATTCCACCTGTGCAAGAGAAAACAACACAAATCTCCTGGGAGCTTACCAGGTGCTGTTCTTCAAATTCCTTACAGGCCCTCCAAAATAAAATAATTTCTAATCCAGCAACCTGTTCTCCATTCTTACCCTCGGAAAAAAACTGCTGTGCATGGAAGCCCAAGGGCTGCAGTACTTCACCATGAAGCACTCAGGAGCTGAGATCAGACTGTTCCTGGCAGAGAGCCCTGTGTTTTGTTACTTTGTGCCAGAGCTGATTAGAATGAGTCTGATCCCAATCAGTCTCAGATCACAATGCCGAACGCAATCTTTCTGCCAAGCCCTTCGATAGGTAACAAAGATAGTCAGAGAAACTTTCAAAGGTACAGATCATCCAGTAAAGTCACTCGACCTCAGAAGAACAGAGGTTTTTTACATACAAACTGAGGCAAACCTCATACAGGGTATCAGAAAATGTTTGTTGAAGAAAACAGCAGGAGACAGACTGAGGCTATTAAAAATGCAGATTTAATTTCCAAAATAGTTCCAGAGAGACTTTTATTTTTCACATAGCCACAACTGAAGAGGAAAAGGGCATTTGCTAAGGGTGACATCTGCTAAAATAGCTTTCAAATGCTGTGAGTAGGGTGTGCTCCTGGCAGATGGAAGAAGTAGTCCTTTATGCAGGCCTGATTTGAGTTTGAACCCTGATGCCACACACAGGTGAATGCCCTTTTTGCATTCTGAGAAAAAAATCCCAACACTTCTGTTTCCAGTCACCCTAGATTAAAACTCTTTTCTAACTTCTCAATTCAGCTGCTGTAGTGTAAAAAAATCAATTATTTTTACTACTCAAATCTCAATTTTGTGACTGCTGCCTAGATAATTTGCTGATGGATACATTAGTAATATCTATGTGTTGTCCCACTGGGGACTCCTTTATACTGGGAAATGCTCCTCTGAGGAGAAGCAATTGATATCCAGATTCCAGCCATAAAATTTATAAATACAACCTGAAAACATAATTGAGATCTAATTTTGTACATTGGACATGCAGATTAGCATGAAGAGAGAAGATTTTATCAGAAGAGCTCCTCTTACCAAGACATCGAACCAGGAGAAAGGAGAAAATATCCCCCCAGCCTTCAAATGATACAGGCCCTGAAGGATTGATATGCACTCTGTTTTATCTGATTGTAGATTTTTAGACTTTAAGAACTAATTCCAGGGCAGAGGTGACTGATTTGCAAATCCTCTTAAATAAATGATCATTAGCTGTGTATTAGGGGAGCTCAAAATAAAGTTTAATGAGCCAGGAAGAAAGATAAATTGCTGAGTTCAGCTTAAAGACTATAGTAGCTATGGCAAGTATGTGTTTGAAACATTTGTCATTAATTAGGCATCGTCAGTTACCTCCTGGATGAAGGCAAAGCCATCTTGGGCATCATAAAATCCATGAACTGCAGTATATGTCTCCAGAATTTGATAATCCAAATTAATCAACTGGGCAAAACTCTCTTCCAAACCATTAGAGCTATTGATTCATCTGAATCTATAACATGTTATTAAATTTTCATTCTTGGTAAAGATAGTTGATTTATATTAAGGGGAAAAAAAGAGGAAGGATTGTGTATAGCAAGCAGTTAGGTGAAGAGTATCCTCTAAGGAAACTCTCTTAGCACACAGGGAGAAGCAGAAAGAGTACAAGGTAGTGCTTCCATCCAGTATTGCATAGGATTTCACTGATTTAATGAACTCTTTCATCTCTGCATTGGTGTCTGCATGAGCAGACCTTTCAAGAGGCAGGAAAGAGCCAGCTACTTCTCTCTCAGAGGCTGTACACCCCAGTTTTCATCTGCCTCACAAGGACAGATAAGTTATTTAAATTCGACTTCTTGAAATAAAACCCTAATTTTATTTGTGGGAGTATAGCCAGGAAAAATGGTTAAAACAAACAAAACAGAGTTCACCTGCATGCAAGCTTCCCTAGTTAGACTCCCCTATTTCTAGTCACTCCTTACTACTGCATGGAATAAAGGGAAAACTTCTCACCACGACCTCTCTGAATACCCTCATAAAACCTCTTCCACTTCAGACGTAAAATCACAAAACTAGAATCACTTATATATTCAATATAACAAATTCCAGTTGTCCTCATGCACCTAATGTCTTCTGGGTCCCCAGACATCAGTAGTTGTCAGGGTGCCACGTGACCAGTGGAATGGCTTTTTTTCTTACCTTGTGCAAAATGCTGTCTGGGCACGACCAGAGGATGTGGCCTCCAGGAGCGTTCTCTTGAAGTCAGAACTTCAGTGGGACTGCTCTGACCAGGGTCAAGCCAAAGTATTGGACATTTTGTTTGGTGTGAAGCCTTCAGGTGGTACAGAACCAACACAGGGACATCCAGGCCATCAAGTATTCATGTGGCTTATTGTGTCCTAGGCTCGAGTGGAACAGGAGCAGAAGCCTGGTTCCCCTTGGCTGTGCCAGACATACCTCAGCTGCAGCCAACAACCTGGCACAGGGGGTCAATTAATCAAGAGAGGTGATATAACAAGCACAGAATTCCAGGCAGAAAAATTCAAATGTATCTGCACACAAAACCCTCATTGTCCAGTCCACTCACTTCTGCTCTGCACCAGCTGCTTCTATGAATAGTTTTTAAGCTTTTCCTCCAACATATCTGTCCTTGATCATTTAATCAGTATTTAAAGCTCTGTCTGTGATGTTATTGATCCCACTTGTGCTTCCAGCATGTGTTTCCAATGGAAAATCCAGCAGAGAGGAAAAGTGCAGAATACCTTCTCATAAACGGCAAGAAGAAAAAGATGCATTTTTCTCCTTTCTGATTTTACAGTTTGTTGTATAATAGCAATAATCTCTTTTGCTTTCATATTCTTGCAATAAATGGGTTTTGAGATTGATGAAATGTCTGAGCTTCACTTTGGCTATTAATCATTCTTAGTAGCATTTTATTGCTTCATGTATTACAAATAACAGAAATTATTCCTTAAACCTACCTAGATAGCTGAGGAGTGCAAATTTCAAATCTAACTCTGAGAGACAGATTCACTGATGACAATCCCTGTGTTGTCTTTTGCAACAGTATGTAATAATAACAGCACTATGCCTTCCACCTGCAGGTTTCAACCCCCACTATACAATGTATTAAGGAAAAATGAACCTTGCTTCTCTGTTTGAAGGAGGGGAGAAGGTGAGTTTGTGGGTAAGAAATATCTGTGAAGATCTCTTGCCATTTATTTTCTCATTATCTGAGAAAGCAATATTTGTAACCTGGCAGAGTTTGTAATACCTGCCCTTAGTGCCATCCTGCTGACAAAGCTCCTTGGGAGCCAACCCTCTGGCTGCAGCTATGGGAACATGCACTGACCAGCCTGGGGGAGAAGCAGTGTTGCAGTTCTTGTTCAACGTCAACAAGATTGGAGTGAAACAAATGTTCCCTTAACAAACTTGCTCTACACGTTCCCTAATTTGACTGGTTTTCAGTCCCTGTCTTTGCTCCCTATCCTTCTTCTGCCTAGAGTCTAATCATGCATTTTTTGAGTAATCATGAAATAAAAATGGGCAGTGTAATCAAAGGAATGAAATTCCCTTTAAGTTCAATTTGGGAAAATATGTTCTAATCCTGAGAATAATAGTATTTGTCTTTCACAAAGAAAGGATTTCCATGAATTTGAACACAGACTGCTATTCTCTTCTATTAGAGTCTTCTGCATTGACATGTACCTGCCTCTTGGATACCTATGCTTTGATCATCCATCATCCTTTTTTCCAATAAAAGTAGAGAACCTATTTCTCAGTTCAGTGGAATTCCATATTTGTTTACTCAGGTGATGACATCAGTATAATTTCTTTGTCTCCACATGGGGTTTACCAAAACTAGTAAGAAACCATCATTGTGACTCCAATGGCAATGCCCTCCTTTAGGGAATCATGAGCAGTCAGTTGCTAAAGAGCAACCAGGGCATTCTCACAACATGGCACAAAACATCTTACTATTGCCATAGGCTGGGGGAGGTCAAGCTGTGTGTGAATCCTGGAAGCTGTACATGAATCCTGGAAGCTGTGTGTGAATCCTGGAAGCTGTGTGTGAATCCTGGCTGTCTGGGGAGAGATGCTGTTGGGAGCTCAGAGAAAGAAGCCAAAGCATCTTGTTTCTCCCATGCACTGCATCAGGGTAAGGGCTGATGGCCAACAGATGTGAATGCCATGTCCACCAGCATCACTGACAGTAAGAATATACTGGATGTGCATACTGTCAGTTTGATAGCACTTGGAACATATACCTCCCAATTCTAAAGACTTGCAGTGAAATAATACAAAAATGGGATGTTCACTCACCTACTTTTCTGCAAGTTACAGAAAGTCAAAGAGAAACTGGAGTGGGATATAACAAGTCTTTTGTTTAGGCCTCAGCCAGTCTGAAAAAAAAAAAAAGAGGAAAAGCAGCTTTAATTGATTTGACAGTATTTTCACAACAGTCTCAGTGACTGGCGGGGGTTTTTGTTTGTTTGTTTGTTTGTTTGATAACTAAAGGATAGACTTCAATTTCTTCTGCCATGTCTACTCTAGGTATTCTACTTTCGAATGTTACATTGTCTTCAACATTGCATCATGGTTTTAAAACTTTATTCAGGTTAGCTACCTCAATACCCAGAGTTTATTTTAATGTTTTCTGCAATTTAATAATGATCCATCCTGCTGAGCCTAATTCCACAGACAAAATAGGCCCATACTATTAATGACAGCAATTTAATATTATTGTAACACACAGTTGCAACAGGCACTGTGTGAAAAGAACAGCTGAAAAAAGTCTACTTTAAAACTTCCCTGTTTTTCAACAAATCCTTTGTTGTATTGCATTTCCTTTAGCCTTACATAAGATATTCTGCCACCCTCTGAATTACCTATGTCTTAACAGTGCCTTTGTATTCTATAGATTACTTGTCTTTGAATATTAGACACCATATTTTAATAAGGGAAGTAGAGATGATTTCCTCTTTAGTCTCTGTCTTGACAGAAGAGGATCAGAAAGGGAGAAGTGGTTTCTGTTCCTTATGCATCACTGGCCAAATTGTTTCTACATTTCCAGTCTAATCTAAATTACGCTTGTGTAACTCCAGACCATGACAGAAAAGATGCGAGACTGAAACTGAGAGAGCTCTTGTAGCTTGCTCTTGAAAGTTTCAAAAAGTAGTATTAAACTCCTCTCCCAGCTTCCCATACTCTCCTACCCTAGTTTACCCAAAGACATTTGTTAGGGACGTAGAAGGTGGTTGTTCATAAAACTCAACAAGTTCTTGCCAGGCCTCCTCAGAACTGGGTGCAGATCCTCCCTATACCCAATGAATGCATATTAATCATATTAACGAAATAATATTTTACCTCCGGCTACTTGAGGATGAATATGAGGTCTCTTGCCTAAATATAAAAACTGATGACCCGCCTCAAGTCAGAGATGCAGTTAGTTCAGTTATCCTGTCTCTGCCAGTGCTCAATAGCATATGCTGAAGTAAGACTACATGAACACAGCATGTACTGAGTGATCCTTCCTCAGTTTTAGAAATCAGCATTTTACTGTGATTACAAAAAGACCCTTGTTAACTAGTGAACAGAGAACAGGAGTCTTGGAAAGATGAGTTCTCTAAATGATTCTTCCCTTAAATTGCTTTGTGCCCTCAGGCAATTCACAAAGGTTGTGACTCATTTACCAAGTCAGTACAAAAATGTTCGTCAGACTTTGCAAGTTGGTAGGGTCTCAGTGCCCTTCTGAAGCTGTGTCACTGCAGCATAGCTTGTGAGACGATAGCTATAAAATCTGCTACTGCCAATAAGGGGAAAATCTGCCTTAGAAATACTCTCACTTCTTGAAAACGAAATAGACAAATGAAGTTGTAAACTTAGAGTTTGGGCTGTAAATAGGGAAATTTTCACATAGTGGAAACCACAAAGACAAATTAGAGCTATGTGGTTATATGAAAGTAACTCTTTTTGTTTACATTTTAATAAAAATAACAGAAGAGCTAACAGGCAGAGAACAGTGGAATAAACACCTTTCAAAAAATGCTCAAAAAAAATTAACAGTCCTGTAACATAGACAAGGAAACTAGTTTGGTATTCATTTGAAAGACAAAGGTTTTCCTCAGGACTTGTTATGTCCAAAATTCTTTACAGCATCTAAGGGGAGTATGCTATAAATAATTTCTTACAAAAATTACAATATTTATTTAATTTTTTCTTTATTTGAAAATTAATTTCAGAAACCTCTAAGGTATACCACAGTAGGTTTTGGAAACATTATTTATCACTTTTCTATTTTGAAGAAGCTATTTTGAGTCCATCAGTATGCCCTCTTGTTTCACAGTAGTTTCCCAACATATTTTTGAAAGAGTTTTACAAAATTAGAAAAGAGAAATATAGTTCTAAAGAAAAAAGCTGTACCTCATACTATCTCTCTTAATTTCTAATTATTCTTCCAACTACAAGGAAAATAATAAAAATAAAGAAAATTAATTTACTCAGTGAATTGCACATATAAGTGGAAATATATGCATGAGTTTCTGTACTATATTGCAACAAATTGCATATTATCCATCAATAATATTATCCAGTCATGTGGAATATTAAATAATAGGTTGGCTGCTTTCCATGAATTTAATCAAATTTTCCTTTTATACTTAAAAAAGTCATACAACTTCAGTGAGAAAAAGGTCAATCAGAAAAGCTGAATAATTTTCTTCACTATGTCAGATAGAGCAGAGATTTTAGATATCTTACATAATGGAGTTCTGTCTTGCTTCATTTGATAGGCTCTCCTCTTCTGCTTTGTCTGCTACTTAATATGGTGATAAATTTTCCTCTAAAAACTTCCAAGCTTCTTTCAGATTATGAAAAATGTATTTTGTTCATTATAAAACTGTAATTTATCTAGTGACAAATTGTCACACAACCCTTAATACATGTGTAGAATGGTGTGTTCGTCTTGTTCTTTAGAGTGTCATGATCAAAGCTTATAACACTTGCCTTCACTTTTGCTCAGAAAATGTAGGAATTAATAGTAAAAATTTATTTTTTTATAAAGGTTCCCCTTCAACATCACCTGCCATATAAAGGTATATGCAAGGGTTTTTTTTGGAAATCTTTGCTTGATCAGCAGCAAGGAAATTGCTTCCTATCAAAACCAGAGTGTTACTATACGGTAACAACCTCATCAGAATGGTTTGCTTGGACAGAAAAGCTGACCAGAAAAGTTCTTTTCCAAAATATACTTTTTAAAAAAAGCTATTTTCCAAAGTAATAGTTTGCTTTTTGAGTGCAGTGTCAGAAGGAATGCATTCCAATCAATTTTGTAACCTCAACATCTCTGTGAAGAACTGGACAGGAAATTTGCTCTTTGCTTCAATCTTTTAAGAGCAGCATGAAAGTCCCTAAATAAAATGGCTGGGACCACAAGTAACTGTGGCACATGATCTGCCTCCCTCCACAGTAAATCAAGTCATCATATCGTATTTTCATAACAGATACTTGCCAGAATATTCTTTCTTAGCTCAATGAACTCATTCACCTTTAGTTATCTATTAGAAACTAGGGAATTCCACCTGCAAATATGTTCTCTAAGTGTAATTTCATTATGTTTTGCTTTGGACAAAGGAAATGGTAACAGTCAAGGTAAAGAGAATGTTCTTATGGCTTTCAGGAAAGTGGTGCAGCCTAAGAGTAACCAAACTCAGAAAATAAATTCTGCTATGTCTGGCAAAATATTTATTACTGGGACTTTAAAAGCAAAAAACCAACACAGCAGAAGAATGTTCTAATACAACATCAACATAACTGGTAAAAAACTAGAAGGTTGTAACAAGAATGTATGATATACTATAACTGCATAAACTCAGTGCAGTTGCCAGCTGTTTCATGACAACATCTGTACTAATTGTGGACCAGCAATACCATTCTTTTTGTTAATTAACAAAACCAAAAACAAACTCACAAGCAAAAAAACAACAAACCCAAATCCTAGATTAATTTCTTAAATTTCCCTCACAGACTCAAACCTGTCTTCCCAAAGCTATGAATTTACTTAGAATAGGAACAGACCTAGGCAAACTGGAGAGTTTTACCGAGACACTTTTCTAACTTATGCTTATGCCAAAAGCTACCCCTCTTTCTTCCAACTTGTGGTATGGGATTAAGAATGCCTACTCATCATTCCTACAGCACTTTGAGACATACAAAAGGCAGATAAATATTACGTTTCATTTAAAATAATGTTCCAAAAGTAATTCTTGTTTTATTGTGCATGTGATTGTTTACCTGCATAGGTCTGTGTATCTGGGAATGAAACTGAAAGTTTGGTGGGACTCAATGATCTCAAAGGTCTTTTCCAGCCTAGTTGATTCTGTGATCCTGTGATTCAGTGATTATGGGACAGGAGAAGTGCTCTTTGGTTGAATTATGTCATAAAGCGCTGTATTATATATTACATTTCTTCATACTATGGCAAATGGCTAACAGCATTGAAACACAGCTTTCATTAACATCTAACTAAATTAATTGCAATGGGTGCTATGCTCTGCAGCTGTGAGTTATGTAACCATAATGTGGTCAGTGAAACTAAGTCGAGTTATTCATCAGAAAATCAGGGCTGTCAGCCTCCTTAGCTACCCAGTGGGTTACTTAAAGTCAGAGTTGAGTTTCCTGATTTTGAAGTAACTTGAATACAGTAGTGTTTCCATCAAAGAACAGCATGTGCTGCATTTGAAGTTGATCCTTCATCTTTATGGAGCAACAATGTCAGTAACTGTCACAGAACTCTATAACAGACCCTGCTGCCCCTCAAGGGTTTTCAATCTTTTTACTTTTTAAGATAAATCATATTCCTAGTGATACGTAAAATGTTACCTTTAGACCAGGTTTTGAGAACATCACCAGTGAGGAATCGTAGACAATAAAACAGAATTTGCAAGGAAAACCTTTCACAATAAATCCCCTCCAAAAGGGAAGAATTTAACATTTCAGTCCCGGTAAAGGAGAAGTCCTGGATAGCAGCACCCAGCAACCAAACCTGAGAGGAAAAGCTGAAGGTTAATTCCTTCACTTAAAGGGAAGGACCTTTCCTACTCCAGGCTCCCCTCCCTCCCAGGGCAGCCCAGTGCCAGAGCATTATCTCCTGCAGTAAAGGACACCATTTCACACATCATCACCTCCCTGGCCAAGGGTGGTGAGGCAGCCCCACTTCCATCAAGCCCTGGCTGTTCCCCAAATACAGAAGAGGGGTTGCATTACAGAGTGGATGAAGTGCTGTGCATGCCGAGGATGGCAAATTACCAAGACATAATGAAGTAATATCAAACACCACAATAATAAAAGGATCAAGTAGAGTTCACATGTTGAAGGTGTGCCTGTTTATTGTTTGACCTGTGTTTTTTGTGCACAAGGGCCCTGGAACTCCCATCCTGCTCTTCCTGCTGGCATTTACCTGCCCACCACAGCTGCAACCTGGGATAATAAGCAAACTGCCACTCAATCCTTGTCAAATCTCTACGTCCAGCCATCTGTATGTTCTGAACCCAGAATGCATGGCTGGGCTCTGAATTTCCTGGAACTTAATCAGATGATTCTGAGTAAAAGTGAGACACAGACACATGGAAATGTAGCGGGAAAATGCATTTATAAAGGTTGTTAAATGATTTATATAACGCATTTTGTTTTAATGCTTAACCTAGCATCTAGGGAGCTATTTAATTAAGTTTTTTTCTGAAAGATCCCAACTATTAGCATGTTATAACAGGATTGGGAAATGTAACCATATTCTCAGTTAAGGTTTAAATATAAATATGTAATATTGACCTGCCTGCCTCCAAGTAAGACACTAAGGAATGAATTTATAATTGTCTTTCAAAAATAAACAAACCAAAAATCACCGGCATAAAAGTTCTGGAGAACAGAAATTAAGCTTTGTTGAACAAATATTCCTCGTGATTCACTTCTGAACCAATCAATCATTATATGGAACCTTAATATAATTTTGATTAGGAAACATCGATCAAATTATACCTTTGTGCCATCATGTTTATTTATTAAGAACAGCGAAAAAGTCATGTTTCCTGGAACAGGACAGTAATTAGGTTACAACAAAATTTGGGATTGTCCTCTTCCAATTCTGAGATGCTTTCAGTCAGCACCAAAGATTCTCTGTCCTCAGTTTTCTTTAAAGTCTTACTACATTAATATTTTCTACTTTTCTACTTCTATCTTGGATTATTTTGCACTTTATCTTTGCTTCCCTTCCTATTTATCTGTACTTATTCTCAAAGATGTTGCTCAAACAAAACAACAGGCAGACCTCATGTTCATAGGCCAAACCTGCCATGAAATACCATGTTTACTGTTTTATGTAAAAAGCACAAGCACACATTCAGGTGCAAGGAATGGTGCAAATGCACCAAGATAAATTTATGTGTAGTTGCATACACTTCACTCAAATTACATCCCCATTAGATTATTTCCTTTTTATTAAACTCAAATCAGATTTGTGAATAAGAGTTGGCAGATATTTTTGTGCTAATTTTGCAATGATAAATTTTAAAGAGACCACCGACCTTATGAAATCTTTGCAGTTCTGAGCTGGGCAGCAGTTAGGCTTTGGTCAGCATGACAGCAAACTCTCTTCATTGCCTTTAACATCCAGGTTGCCTTGCAGAAATCTTTACTATTCATGGTTAGTATGACAATCTTCCCAGTCTGTCTGGAGAAGCTAAAAGAAGAAGGTTTTTCTATCATGAAAGATGAAAAAAAAATATCCAAGAGGTTGAAAAGAACAAAATGATACCATTAGTATATATATATATCCCTTATCATCCTTGTACTTGACTTCAGCCAATTCATATTAGGCATATAGCAATTGTCCATCTATATTTACACAACAACCCAATTGCTTGGAGTAAAAAGATGTAAATAATCTATTCATACATACACACAAAGTTGTAAATACATGTATTGGTAATTTAAATGGACTAGGTTATACATGCTGTCCCCCAGCCTCAGTTCTGAAGTCTGAATTGGATTTGTCCATTGACAGAGAATGTGTGTGTCCTGTATGTGGCTATTTCAGCCCTTGGGAATGATTCCAGTCAGGTAATCACTTGAAAAAGGTGTGATTTACCAGAGGAATGCTTCTGGATTAGTTCAAATGTCTATTAGCAAATACACAGGAAAATTGCAGCTTTGGAGGGACAATAACATAGAGGATTATAAAATGCTGTAATTCAAGGCACACAGCCCCTTGAAGACATGAAGTGTTCCCTTTCTAAGTACCATTGGCAGAATCAGTCATAAATTGGCCTTATTATAGAATCTGATCCATCTGGCCCACCTTTGTTAATTGGTAAGAATGTTTCTTAATAAATAAAATGCCAAATTTCCTTCAAGGAAGGGCTTGCTAAGATCTGAAAACTCACAATTTAACAAGTTTAATTATGGTTTTGACATATCAGAGAGAAACAAGTTATAAAACACATCTGAGACATCAATTGCATCCCATCTCTGTAGGCTAGACATGGGATACATATTTCCAGAGGTACGGGTGGGATATTGAAGGATCTCTCATTAATGGCATTAGTATGAAAAATCTAAAGTGATCTTCCTGGGGAAAATAAAAAGCTAAAACCCCAGCTTTGTATGAAAAACAATCTAATTGAAACATTTTATTCATTCTCACAGAGGTGGAATTTGTTGAATTAATAGAATTCCTGCTTCCAAAGGGCTTGAGTCTCAGAAATACAGAAGGTTGCTTCTCTGCTTTTACAAAAGGCACAGCTGTGTGTTTCACTGCAAAATGCATTAAGGCACAAGAGAAGTATCTTTCCTTTAGTCTCGCACTGTGTTAAGCATACCCCAGGTATGTAACAAATAATAAATAAAATAACAGTGTAAGTGTGGATGGGATTAGAATACTATTACCATACTCTAGAGTCTCTGCCATGCTCTTTCATCTCACTCTTGGCAGCCCACTTGCCAGTTCACATCACAGTTTGAGAAAGATCTCCCAGGACATCAGCTACACATGAGAACAAGAAACCCAGGATCTATATTTTATTAACTTGCTCTTTGCATTGGTGAATCTCAGCAAGACCTTTGAATACAGCTTGTGAGTACTGACCAGTGCAGAAATGGAGTGCAGTTTCTAGCATTCCTCTCCCATGAATTCTTAATCTGTCTTCTGAAGAATCTGGCAAAATACACATTCTCAAATTCTCCCTGCCCTTTATCTTTAATATTTTGCTTGTGTATGACTGTACTGCCTATGTTAGAAAAGCCTGGAGAAGAGGTCTGTCTCTAACCACAATTATCTGGGATGTAGCAATTTGGCACATACAGGAAGATGAATGCAATCTGTATAATAAATCCTGGAACTCACCCTGGCATGGCACTGATGGAGTTAAACGCAGTCCCAAGCGCTGTGATTGCTCCACCTTTAGATTTTATCTGACAGTTCTCTTTCTCTCCCCGGATTGTCATGTAGCCCTTTTGCTCTGTCTGTTCACATTACACAGTAACTCCTCTAGTGTCTCTTTCAATTTTTTCCATGCAAATGCATTCCCTGACATACATTAAAAGTCGTGCACAGAAGACCTCTTTAGGCTCACGGTTTCTTTGGCACACTTACCTTTATTAATAAATACTTAACATTAAAAAATACAGATTAACAAATGTCTGGCCAAAATACCAGGAGCATCTACAAAAGTTGATTTTTACCATATATGTCTTAACAGATTTCTAGCATAAAATTTCCCTATGGAGGACTACTGAATTCTTCCATGGCTTAATTGCTTCCAGTGTTTGTATCAGCAAGTGGAGGAAACTCCTGTAACTTAAACTGATGGTGGCAAAGTCTTTGCTAAGGAAATAGATTCAGATTTGTGAGAAAAGATCATACCAGTCCTCAGTCAGGAGCAAAGAAAACATTACCTCTAGTACTACAGGTTATATTGCTGTATCCATAAAGACTTGATGGATCTCTTAATCTCCAAGGAGAATTGGCAGGTAAGATTCAATATGAGGACATTCAAGTTTTGTGACTGAGAAGTTAACATATCCCTGAATAACTCCTTAGTGTTCCTCCTCTTTCCCCAGATAACTTTGGATATGATTTGAGCTGACACCCACAGTTGTGTGTTTGAACAGCTCTATTCAGTGCTAGGTTACAGTTTACACATCAGCTCCCCAGACCTAAGAATCATGAAACTCTTTATTATTTTTGTCAGCCCATCCTGAGTTTTTACTTCATTATGAATTTTATTGAAAAAGATATATTGAGCACTTTGTTTCCCCCTTTCAGATCTTTTAAACTTACAGACAGACTTACTGAATAATATACCTTGCTCCTAGAGGATTTGTATCTCTCTGTTTCAGCAATAGGTCATAAAAAAGAAAAGCTTATTTTAAGAATTTTGCACAACGAAGTTCTTGCTTGTTATTATATGGTTTTGTCCTTTTTGATTTTAAAATATATAAAGGCAACATAAGTGAAAACATATAAAAAACCCCTCCATGATCTATATAATTTCCACAGAAAATTTAGACATTTAAAATGAATGAATTCTGAAAGGAACAGCTTTGAGTGTTATTGACTGAAAAAGCAGATGGTGCAAGGATACATTAGTGTCACAGAGCATTACCTTCATCCTTAGGAGCAGAGATGGCATCTCAATGATGCACTGGGCTTTTTTCAGTGCTTGCTAGGTGGTTCAAGGTATAAAACATAAAGCCCCCTGTTTCTTACTGAAGTTGTGTACCAAAGAAATTAATGTATCTATGATTTACTCTTTGCATATAGATTGCTTCTCTAAGGGGAAAATACAGCTTAAAGCTGATAAGTCATTTAAATTTCACCTAAAACCTTAAAATAGGGTGTAAGTATGACTTAAATAATGCATGAACCTTTAGCAAGCCTTTGCAGAAGGGTAAATTCAGTTTCTTTAACCCTCACACACTAGAAATGTTTTCATTTATAAGGAGGTTGAAGGTTTGACACATAAAGATTCCTACTTGTTTCTTTCAATTTACTATCTGTCTGGAGGCCTGAATATTTTTCCGTTCCATAGCCATATGAAATATGCTTATAAAAATAATTATTGAGCATTTTAAAGCTACCATTTACAATTATCCAAACATAACATGCAAATCTGTGCCAGCTCCAGATTGCATTTTGTAAAAATTTGGTGCAATTAGAGAATCTGGTGCTCTAGAGATGTTATAACTCTACAGTTCTCTGAAGGGAGGCGCAAGAGCTCTTCTCGCATGTGACAAGTGGCAGGACAAGAGGAAATGGCCTCAAGCTGCACCAGAGGAGGTTTAGATTAGATATAAGAAATATTTCTTCACTGAAAGGGTGGCCAGGCATTGGAGCAGACTGCCCAGGGAAGGGGTGGGATCACCATTGCTGGAAGTTGATAAAACACGTGCATGTGGCACTTGGGGATATGGTTTAGTGGTAACATGGTGGTGCTGGGTTAACAGCTGGACTTGATGACCTGGAGGTCTTTTCCAGGCTTAAGACTCTATCATTCTAAGGGTCACAGTGTCTTACCCTGGGCTGTCTCATTCCACAACCCAGAAAGCTGCAGCAGCCAGGATGGGGCCGGGAGGCAACGCCCTTCTCTCCTACCGAGCCAAAATTTTTACAAGAAAACAAACTAGGAAGAAACACATGAACAAACCAATAAAAGGGATCCTATTCATCACAGAAATGTATTTCATGAAAATAAAATTCTTTTTATGAAGCACATTATTCTCAGTTTACAGCAGTCTTGGGACAAGATACTTTGCTAGACAGACTGCAGGAATATTAAATGCCCTTTTCTGGCTTCACTCTGAGGTTACCCTTGCCCTCTTACACCATTTCCCATCTTCTCAAACACACAGGAACGGACAAGCCTTTGTCACTGAGTGACTGTGATGGAACCAGGAAGTGTTCCCACTCCAGTATGACATTTTAATCTTCATTAATTTTCACCTACTTTAAAAGAAACTCCTTGGGATAAGATTCAACACTCAAAATCTGTATAAGTGTTCCCCAGGGTTTGCTTTGCAGCCAGACATTGAACGTGTGTCTGGATGGCACGGCACGGAGAGCAGCTGTGTGCCAGCAGGATGGAGGAGCTAGGTGACCATGTGAGTCTGTCTGCTGCTTCCTGATCAAGGTTAAAATAATTTATACTAAACTGTAATCTGAGACTGGGCCTTGATCCAAGCATGCACACCAGTCTGCAGTATCCTTTTGCTTAAGAAGATGCTGAAAGTGCAGGGCTTGCCCTCAGCATAGAGAAATAGTCCATGTGCCTAAATTCTTGTGCATTTCAGAAGAGAAGGTGGCATGAAGACATGCCTGTGACAGCACAATTGCCTTTGGAACTGGGATGTACCTGCTCTAGGAACCCACTAATCACACCTTAGAAAGACAAACAGAACAGCTATTACTTAAAAATAAACAAGGGAGATTCTGGAGATCTCTCCAGACTGTCCAGCCTTTCTTTACCACGCACAATTTACCTTGTGATAATTTTGAACAATTCACACAGGAACTTCCATGAGGCCATGGAGAAAAATAACTTGTTCCTGTGTATCTGTCACCCTGTCTTTTGCATCACAACTGAGGGAACATACAGGAGCAATAGGGAACTTTAATGTGGGATGTTATTAAAACAAAAGAAAGAATTTGTTTGCTTTAGTTCCAGAAGTGTTTTTTATTACTAATATATTATTAAAAAAAAAAAAAGAAAAATTAGCATTATTTTGAAATGACAATCCAAGTTGAGTAAAACTGATGAGAAATAGTAAACTGAAATTAGTCACAAGAGAGCTCATTTTGTTCAAAATGGCCAATGGAGTCATATACTTCAACAAAAATATTAAATAACTATGAAAGTTTACAGACTTCAAATTTGCTGTTGTTTATATATTACTGTGCATTTACAAGATGGCAAAAGATAGTTGGCCTTTAAATGATAAATATGATAACACAGGAAAGAGTTATCAAAAGAGAAACTGTTCCTACAATACCTTAACTAGTGGGTGCAAGATGATTAACTCTTGGCATGAAGGTTCCGTGTGACATTATGTGACTATAGCAATGCATACGAATAAAGGCGTTACAGGCACCCACAGTGAGCACATTTGGATTCTCATCTCACTATTTCTCTGATGAATAGAACCAAAACAATCCCCTTCCAAGCAGCAAACATGCCTGCTTTGAATAATCCATTCAGCCCTAGTCAAACTTGCAGATGAGCTTTTGGAGTCTGTGAAGACAGGCTGGAAAAAAGAGCTTCTTGCTTACTTATTTATTTAATAATGAAATGAGATGAGACAAGCTAAAATGAGGTCACAGAAACCCATTTTTGATGGGTACATTTATGACTCAAACTGTGATTTGCCAGTAAATGAAGGAAGAGTCAGTGAAATACCTTTTGAATAAACTCTTGGAGTATGTGATAAGCATGGGTGGGACCAGGCAGGCACTACCTCGTTAAAGGTGGGATTTGTCTCATCTACTTCAGCCACTGGGAAGTCAGCCTTAGCTATGAGCCATTTGCTAGGTTGTGTTTAAAGAGAGTGGAGGCTGTCAAAGAAGGGGCAAGCCCTTCCTATCTCAGGAATAGACAAATTTTTTATTCCAAGTCTTTTGCTGTAAGGTCAGTTGTTATCTCTCTGTCAGTGATAAGCTTGATTTAGATACCTAACATTTAAATAGCTGTAATTAGTAAAGATTAGTACTTTAAATGCTTCAGCTGCTTAATGAAATACAGATTGTTTCTCTTCTAAAAGCCAGGTCTGTCAGTGAAAGTACGTGGTAGAGATTTCAGGTGATGGTGACCAAAGGTCAACATCCAACACTGCCTCTGTCCATTGTTAGACTCAGTTTAGGCACAAGGGGATGCTGAGGTCTAAAATATTAGTAAATAGTGGCATCCTGACTCCTTCTGCATTGGTCAGTTCTGGAAGTAAAATGGGACTTCCTTGTGACACAGCCTTATGTATCAAAAGAGAAAAAAAAGAAGCATGTCACATTGAATATTTATAAACCTAATGTTTCAGGCTCAATTTTTTTCTTGTGACAGCTTAGACAAGTGGAAATAGGCTGGTTACTTGAGCAGAAATTAAATGAAACACAGTGAGAAGTGGCAGGTTTCCTCTTCTGTGCAGGTTAATGAGACCCTGTAGGACAGCAAGAAGGTGGTTTTAGCTGTTCTGATTAGCTTGACCTAAAAGCCACTTCATGATTCACACACAGAAAATGTAATTTAAGATGATCAAATTGATGTTCAAATACAGACTAGTTAACAATAGAAATTTTGAAATACCCTCTTCACAGCATCTTCTTCTCCTTCCAACCTCATGCCAGGTTTTATTGAATGTAATGTTCTGGGCTGTGAACAACTCCCACAGGAAATCGTGTATGTTTTAACACACAGGAGAATTTTTCAGCACTCTTGCAAGTCACATCTTCAAATACACTGGCTTTAAATTCAGGACAACCACTCCTCTCCCTTTCTTAGCCCTCCTTGCTGACCCCCACAGCAGTCTCTTTGAGGGACCCCCGTGCTTAGCTTGCTGGTGCAATCTGGGGAGGAGCTTGCTGGAAGCCCTCACTGTGTGGGAGCACACTGCTGAATGCTTGCTTTGGGGAAGCTGGCCTGGAAACCTGCTGGGAATTCTCTTGTTATAGATGAACACTGTCCATGCCAGGTTTTTCTCCTACTGCTAGCTATTTTCATTGGTGGTGCAACTTCATTGCTGATAGGGAACTACAGGCATTTTAATCAGGGTCATTTCATTCTAATATAACTGCTGGTGAAAAGGGAAAAAAAGGATGTATTTGATCCATCCTTCTAGCAAGGCAGAATTTTTCTTGTTGAATACTACAGAGCTAGAGAGGTAAGACTCTTCAGATGATTAGAGGGAAGATTTGAAACTCAATTCTACAAACAGTAGCTTGAAATGAAACACAAGCTGCAGGTTCTGCTATAATGAGAGCAACAGGTTGGAAAAGTGAAAGAACGTTGAGACATATATGTAATGTAAATCTGCACATTAAGTGCTCTTTCTAAAGAATTCTTTTTGTGTGTGTTAGAAACATATTTGGACAAGGGATAACAAGAAAGCATAGGAGCCAGTTCCTTTTTATTTCTCCCCCATTAGTACATAGCCTGAAGTGGTTTCTAGGCCAGAAAAAATGCATCTCCTTAATGTGGTCATTGTCCTATAGCAAATTAGTAGAGATCATCAAATCATTCATTCTACTGAAGGCCATTTCCAATCTATCTCATTAGCACAATGTTCAATCCAGTTAAAGCTGAGTCAAACTAAAGTGAGCAACTAATGGACTGAAACACTACATTTTTTTTTTGTATAAAAGTTCCTGAACTGAAAATACAATATCTCAGATACAAGATCAAATTATGGATTGCAGAATTTTCTTGAGAAGAACTTTATAATGTATCTGTGCCTGATTTCTTCTGGGAGAAAAAGAAAAACTATAAAGTGATTTTATTGACAAAATGCAACAAAGACCAAATTAAATTCCAAGTTAAGTCTTGAAAAAATGAATTTTTTCTTGTATGTCTGAATATTATAAAAATAGAGGTCAAAGACAGCCGCACCAAATACCACCCAGGCCATATTTAAATTTGAGAGCAACAATAAACAGCCTGTAATTTGTGCAGATTTTAAAACAATACAGGCTCTGGTGTACATTCCAATTTGCACATCCATGGCCAAGATTTCTAGCATGTGACTGGTGGGATTTTTTTGTGTTGACATGTAAGGTTCGCTTGTGTAAGGTATGTTCTAATACTCTCATGTGTAAAACAGGCAGTCTCACATTTCACTCTGGGTATCATCTGAAATCCTGGCTACTGCTACCACCTCTCTGGTGTCACAGATGAGTGATTGGAGCCTGCAGGGGTCCCAGGCCATGCTCAGCACACGTCTACACGCTCAGTTACAGGCAGCCATTAGGTGGCTTTGCCAAGCCAGCGGGAAGCAAATGAAATCTCCCCAGACAAGCTGTCAGTTTGCTTTGCCTGGGGCAATAGACTGTGCAGTTCACTCTGTGGGCATAGCCGGGGTGGACATATGCATGACCATGTAATTTCTTGTTCCAGAACTGTTGCTTAAATAGCTTTCTCAAGAGGAAGGAAAAAAAAAAAAAGCACCTGTTCTCTTTAAAATTGTCTTGAAGATTGGCTGGAACTGACCCTATAAATGCAAGTTAGTGTATAGAAACACGTGGGTTTTTTAAACCAGTAACTGCAATGTGAAAGAGATACAAACTACTGTACAGTCCTGGTGTCCAGTGTAAAAAAAACAATGCTAAGAAACTGCAAAAACAGCATCACAACAATGGTGGTAGAACTGTGAGAAACACCAAATTTAGCAAAGCAAATTTTCTTAGCTTATCCAAAAGGTTGGTTTGTAACATGCTTACCTCTGAAGAGGAGAACACATGCTCACCAAGAACAGTCTTGATAGGGATCAAAAATACTCATTGGAAATTGAAGACAAGATCTACATTGTACAGCACAGGTTTTAACTTTTACTTCTGAAATGAATAATACTGAAAAGTGGCAATTTGCTTTCTGGAGAATATTGGTTAATCAAAAATGATCACTGGGCTCTGACATATCAGTCAGTGTAGGTGGTTACTTTGGCCTCAAACCCCATGAAAATGAATTATAAGTGGGTGATCTAAAGAATGCATAATGGAGCAATACCAGTATTTCATTCCTTGCTAAGAGTGGTCAGAGTTTTGAAATGCCATGATCAGCAAAGAGGAGAAAGGGCTACATTATCTCTTTGGCAAATTTGTGCAGATAAATTCTAACTTTAGTTTATATTAATTTTATTATATAAAGTAGATTTATATTCACCTTTATTATAGCAAGCTTTTTCTGGTTTATCAAAAAAAATTTACTCATGGCTAAAATAAGAAAAGTTACACTCATTTTGTCCATGAAACACAGTTAGAGCTTCACATAATATTAGGCAACCAGAGACCTGGAATTTCAGAGACATTTGGCACAGTGTTTCTCATCAGAATTGTTTTTAATATATAACTGTAAAATTTTTGTATAGCCATGATATGTCAAATAAGGGGCCTTCTTAAGATCTTTGAAAATATGAAGCCATCAGTGTACCTGGAGCTTAATTATGTAATAGCTTCTTAGTGCAAGAGAACCTTCATCCTCCCAAGAGCTAATGTTATTGTCACAGTTTTCAGCCTATAGCTGTAAGAAAGTGTTTTTGTCCATGAAAGACTGACAGTGAAGATTTACTTCTCAATATAAGATGATTTTTCTCACATATTCATAAAAACAGAAATTGAATGTTTTCCAGATTTCATTTGCCCACAGTATTTGCTAGGAAAATGTCTATTTCGTTCAAAATTTTCAATTGTGAAAAAGAAATCCCATGAGCAAAGGAATCCTTTGGGAAGTCCTAGATATAATAGCAATGTCTGTAACTCGTGTTCTTTTGTGTGTGTATTTGTGGTGGCTTAGTTTTCTTTTATTTTGAAGGAGAGACATCCTTTCTTTGTGACCAAGTTGTTACTCTCCCTGTTCAGCTTACATTATTTGACATTTCAGGGGAATGGCTTACAGTTCAGAGGCATTAGAGTTATGATCATCACGAGCTTTTATATTGGTGAAATAAACACATTTCTCTGTTCATCCTCTTGCCTGCCAGCACTGATGATGAAGGGGATGCTGACAACTGTCAGCACTATTAATGTGCATTGGGGAAAGAGAAGGGGAAAGGATAGAGCAAGGAGCTTTTACTATTATTGTTGGAAAATTTCTTAATCTAGTAACACAATCCAACAGGTGAGAGCCCAAAATTTCACAGTTACAGTAATTCTATCATTCAAATCAAATTTTTGCAGTCTGCCTTCATGCTGGCATCTATCAAGATTAAGTGTAAAAAAACCCATACAGACTGATAGCATTTAAGGATGAAATTTTCTCTGTGTAGAATAGAGTCTCTTGCAGTCCAGTGAAGTTCATGAAATTCAAGTAACTCCTGAATGACTCAGCCTGCTGGTTTCTATATCTGTCCCTGTCAGGAATCTCCAAAAAGCCAGAGTGCTGGAATCTCATGTTCAAATTTCATGCTTCCTCTGTATAGCCTTCAGTGTGACCTTTTGGTACCTCACAACAGACTAACTGGCTTTACACTTCTAGGCAGCTACATCCCTCTATACACACAGGAAAAAGGCAAACTTTGCACCAATTATTAAAAAGAGTAGAAAGGAGGACCCCAGAAACTACCTGTCAGCCTTCCTTCTGTGCCTGGGAAGATCGTAGCACAGATCCTCTTAGAAGCTCTGCTAAGGCACATGGAGGACAGGGAGGTGATTTGGGACAGCCAGCATGGCTTCAGCAAGGGCAAGTCCTGCCTGAATAAACCATGGGCATTCCATGAGGGAGAGATAACGTCAGTGGGCAAGGGAACGGCTACAGATGACATTTATCTGTATTTCTCTAAAGCCTTTGACACAGTCCCAACAACATCCCTCTCTCTAAATTGGAGAGAGACGGATTTGATTGTCGGACTGTTCAGTGGATGAGGAATTGCTTGGACAGTCACATCCAGAGTGTCATGGTCAACGGCTCAGAGACCTGATGGACGTATGTAAAAAGTGGTGGCCCTCAGGGATCCATATTAGGACAAGAATTGTTTAAAATCTTCATTAATGATAAAGGCAGTGGGATTTTGCACACCCTCAGTAAATTTGCAGATGACACCAAGCTGGGTGGTGGTTTGACACACCTGAAGGACGGAATGCCATCCAGAGGGACCTGGGCCTTGAGGTTCAACAAAGCCAAGTGCAAGGTGCTGCACTTGGGTCAGGACAATCCCAGACATGAGTACTGACTGGGAGAAGAAATCATTAAGAGCACCCCCACAGAGAAGGGCTTGGGGGTGCTGGTGGGTGAGAGGCTGGACATGACCTGGCCTTGTGCATTCTCAGCTCAGAAAGCCAAACGTGTCCTGGGCCGCATCACAAGCGGCATGGGCAGCAGTGTGAGGGAGGGGATTCTGTCCCTCTGCTCTACTCTTATGAGACCCCACCTGGAATGCTGCATCCAGCTCTGGGGTTTTTGGCCCAAGAAAGACAGAGACCTGTTGGAGCAAGTCCAGGGACAGGCCAGATAAATGATCAGAGGGCTGGGATACCTCTGCTATGAGAAAAGGCTGAGAGAGATGGGTTTGTTCAGCCTGGAGAAGAGAAAGCTCCAGGGAGATCTTATTGCAGCATTTCAGTGCTTTAAGGGGGTGTACAAGGAGGGTCTGTTGAAATAAGAAAAAGGCTAATGGTTTTAAATTAGAAGAAGGTAGATTCAGGCTACATGTAAGGAAGAAATTATTTTACAATGAGGGTGGTGAAGCATTGGAACTTGTTTCCCCAGGAAGATGGTGCCCTATCCTGGAACCATCCAAGGTCAGGTTGGATGGGGCTCTGAGCAACCTGATCTTGAAGTTGTCCCTACTCCCTGCAGGGGGTTGGACTAGATGGCCTTTAAAGGTCCTTTTTTGCCCAAACCATTCTATGACTTTCAGATGCCTACTTTTGTCCTTGTGGCGTTTTGCAGCAATGTTCTCTTTAATATTAACTACTTTTTTTTGCCCCCACTGTATTGCCAGGAAAAAAGGGATGGAAGCAAAAATGACATTTCTGCGCCTCTAAGACAGACAGCACAGCTGACAAGATGCTGTGTTGGTGACAGACTGAAGAAATCTTGTCTGGAAAATGCAAGGCACAAAACAAGCCAAGATTCACCCTTCAGTATCACAAAACAGATATATATGATATTTTTCCATACTCTACTCATGACATTTCTTACCTTAGTGCTTTGTTCTCTATAGCAGTTAATGCATATCTTGGTAAATTCTGACCTCTGTCATGTAAGAGGACCATGAGCTTTTGTAATCCTGGAGCAGGTCAGGTATCTGAGGGTAGAAAATAAAGGTCAATTGTCTCTTTGCATCATTCCTGCAAACCACAGCAGTATTACAGTGGTCTAGGTAGTTTAACCCAACCATAAGAGAAAGTCTGCCATAAGTGCTTCTGCAGTTCTGAATTTAGCTTCAGGAGACAAATAAATACAAACAAATCTGCATGTCAGGTGCAACACACAAAAAATAATCTCTCTCATAATAGCAATCCATTAAAATACACATAAGAAAGGAAGGGGAATCAAAAGAGAAAAATAAGTTAGGGGTTTTTTTTTGTAACTTCCTCTTTGTAACTTCAATTTTGCATTAATAAAATAAAATTGAGCTCATCATTACAAAAGAACCTTTAAAACACATAATTTACCTCTCCCCTGTAGTTTCCATGAAACAGGTGCATGTGCATATTAAGTTATATTTTACGATTCATCTGGGGCAACTTAGCTCAGACATATCTTTTTGTTTGCTACAAGAACTACCTAGATTGATTTTTTTTTTTTTTTGCAAATTAATTCTTAGAGAATAACAGAGTAAGGACTTCAGTTCCCAAAGTCACAAAATTGCTTTGGCTTGCCATGCAGTAGAAAAAGTAATGCATAGCTAGGTTTTTGTAAGATTTCAGGGTAAAAAATTAAGGAGACATGTCCCCTCTGCACTTAATGCATTAACAGAAAGCAGTGCCATAGTATAGAGCAAAATAGGTTCAGCTGTGGGATGGCAGATTTAATTGACAGTCTGCAGGTGGCTCTCTATGGGTTGTTGCTTCTCTCTAGTCAGCAGCTCACTTATTTTTGTAGCCTTCCTAATGTGTCTCAATGCTTCACTTGTGCAAGGTGATGCTGAGAGGGGCCTGACAGCTCTAGGTGATGCATTTAGCTCTGAGTTTCAGCAGTAAGGTGATGGCTTCAATAAAAGTATCGAGGAGCTTCTGGGGTGATGAGCCAGAGCACGCTGTAAGGTCATCAATCCTGATCGCTTCCTGGGAACACCTGGCACTAATAGCGTGAGAGAGTTTTTAGTGAAGACAGAGTGTATGACATTGCATTATATAACAAGGGACTTACATTTAGATAAAACAAAGACAGCTGAGAAGGACCAGGCTGTCTAACTTGATGCTCATGTTGTTTTCCCCATCTCTAGCATTAGCTCAAGAGTCTTGAATAGAAGAGATACTCTACTCCAGTTTGTTTTACATCTACAGCATAAACAGTTCTATAAGTAAGTCTTCATCACACAGGTCATTAGGGTTTACTGTGATCTAAAAGGGCAATAGCTCTAGAGACTTTGTCACACACTATACTAGAAGTTACTTTTTGTATGGTATTATTTACGTTACAAGTCCCAGGGAGCTTTTTGAAACTTCAAGGTTCTTGCACTTGATGTTTGAAATACTAACCACACCATATACTTGGTAACATGATTTCTGGCTTTTGCAGTTTGCCAGATAATGGTGCCATAGTAGCTTAGTTTTCATGGAAAACTAGTGACTTCTAAATGAAAAGCAGGTACCACTGCTAATAAAATAAATAATTCAGAGATGTCCACTTGAATTTGTAGCCAGTCAGAATCACATTTCTTGAACTTGAAAGGGAAATCACAAAATCATAGAATATGCTGAGTTGGAAGGGACCCACAAGGACCATCAAGCCCAGCTCCTGTCCCTACACAGGAACATCTCCAGGTCTCACCATGTGCCTGAGAGCATTGTCCAAACACTCCTTGAACTCTCTCAGGGTTGGTGCTGTGACCACAGGGGGAGCCTGTTCCATTGCCCAGCCACCCTCTGGGTGAAAGAACCTGGTCCTAATATCCAACCTAGACCTCCCTTAACACAACTTCAGGCCATTCCCTTGGATCCTGTCACTGGTCACCAGAGAGGTGATCAGTGCCTGCCCCTCTCTTCCCCTCAGGAGGAAGTTGTAAGTGCAGTGAGGTCTCCCCTCAGTCTCTCCTCCAGGCTGAGCACACCAGGTGACCTCAGCCACTCCCCATACGACTTCCCAAACCTGAGGGGTGTGTATTCATTTGAACATCCTTTTGTTATATAAATAATACTATGAAAGTATGCATCTATCTAAGCAAATGCCTTTTTTTCTATCAATATAACATACTGTATTTCCATCATAACATAATATAAATAAAACCATTTAATTTGTGAAATTATATTTTTAGAATAGAATTACAGTATATAATACATAATAATTTTTTTCTCATTTTACATTTTTCTTCTAGGTGCATCCAAAAATAGACATAAAAAAAGCCTTGTGACTTAGTTATTGTAAGAGCATGTATTGTGGCACTATCCAAATTAGTGACAAGGTATATAAGATCAGGGAGTAATGAAAAGTAGTCACCTCACAACCAAATTGGAAATAACTTTTTTCTGTGAAGAATGCTAACTCTCAGGATAAAACATCTCAGTTGTTCACTTGTGCCAAGAATCAAAATCACCTCATCTCTCCTGGATGCCAAGGATCACCCAAAGTGACCACTGCAATTATTAAATCACAGCTTTATATCTTCACTGTGTTCTTTGTCTTTGTTTTAGTGTGTCTGTGAAATTGAATCTTCCAGTGATTAACAGTCTTTTATTCTATATTTGAATTAGCATAGGTCCAGTTGGTTTGAAGCCAATGGTATAATTTATGCTTCAATAATTCTTTTATTTCCCTTGTGTTACTACCCCCTGCAGCACTGATTTATTTTCTCTAAACAAGCCAAGATCATCTTTTATCAAACTTTATTCTGCTTTCAAATGTTGTTATGTTTTGTCCTTTTGTACTCTTCAGGTCAAATAATAGAGCAGGTATAAGATCAAACTTCTATCAGAATGCCATTTTTTAAAAAAACAGCTAACTGTTTATTGTGTTGTAGATAAATTTTAGCTAGTGTCTGGCTCGGTTGTTTTTCGGGTTTGCCTGATGTATTTGAGATCAGTTTTTACTTTTTTCTTCCCTATTACATTAAGTGACTCATAGATATGTTGTGACTGTTTAAATGTTGAACCCCAAATGCATCATTATTACCTTCCTTCCTAAATGCATGGCTTTCTTATACCTCCTTTGTTCAGTGAAAAAATCTTTTACTCACTATGGCTAGATATTCCTCCACTGTGCCATTATTAGTAATTATTCTAAAGCCTGTTTCTGGAAGGTCAAAATCTTCCATAAAGATGGTAAATCTTCCCTAATGCTAATATTTCCCTTTCTAATAACATTATGGAGATCTTTATCCAGCACAAATTAAACTCTAGGGGGCTAAAGCAGACAACATTAACCAAACCTTTTTCTGATTGTTTTTCACTTAAACTTATCCATTTTATCACATTATCTTTTTTTATTTTTTTTTTTAAAGCTTAGCACATTATACATTATCGTACTCTTTTACTACCCTGCATTTTATTTCTAGCTTGCCTGAACAATGTGTACTCTTCCTATTTATGTTGCATCCTATTATTATTAGTCTACCTCAGCTGGGCTATCCTAATTATATCTGGCTTGACATCTTGCACCATAATTCAGTTTCATCTCTCTTATTGTTCAGATGATTTAAATTCCTATACTAATATTTCTACTGCTTCCCAGTAGTCTCAGGTGGTTACCTATCTAGATTAGAAATATTTCATTTTGGGCACTGCTCACCTGACTACTGCTGTCACTGGCTTTTACTCCTTCAAATTACTCAAGTGACTCTTTCTCTGCAGCATCTTCACTGATTTGGACACTGCCTGTGGCATTCTGAGCAGCCAGGGGTGGAGCAAAGCAGATTAGAAAGCAAATGCCCAGTCCCTTCTAATAGGAGAAATCCACCGGTGTGAAAGGACCTTAAGAAAGGAGGACAAGAAGAGAATATGTTGAAGTTCAAAGTCAACCCTTTTGAAAGGGGGTTCACTTGTTCCTAAGATAACTCATGTGAGGAGACAGCTGGTGGCTTCCTTCACCCCCTGGTAATTCATCTGCTGAGGATTTCCATGGTCTCTGGAACTGGCCTTCCTTCATCCTCCTCTGTAGAGGAGCTGTGTTTTTAGGATGATGTAGGTTTGACAGAGCACTGGCTTTGATGTTAGGAAGAACAGAGACTCAGATGTTTGCACAAATTTCCTTAATACAATGATCAAATATTGATCAGTTAATAAAGACATCTCTGGGAATATCAGGCTCGCAGAAATGAAACTGCTGTCTGTGATGCTGCATAATTCCATCATGATGTGCTATTTTAAATTGTTGTCAGCAGGCAAAACCTTGCTCTGGCAGGAAAGTAGCAACATGTGCAACAGCTTTTTCCCTAATTAGCATCCATATTTCTACATTTGAAAATTTAAGAAAATTGTTATATTACTTACAGATCATGCATCAGCTATAGAGGTAGGTGTTTGGGGTTTTTTTGTTATTGTTGCTGTTACTGTTGTATTTTTTTTAATTCTGTACATGTTTGTGATAAAAATACATGGTTATTCAAATAAAGAAATAAATTCTAAAAATTACAAGGACCTGACATTGGAATAGAATATAATAATTTAGAGAAAAAGGATTTCTTAAAGGACTTGCATCCCAGGCACTAAAAAACCTGATGGAGTCAGATGAAGGTGAATAGAGAAGTCAGAGCTGACAGTGAAGATAAAAATGGTAGGATGTATTCTTTGTGAAAACAGTCAAGCAAGAAACATTGTTTTGGTAGGAAATGAATGGGAGAAATCAGACCTTCATTATGCCAGCTCCTCTGAAATATTAAATAGGGCAACTACTGAAATAAAGATTAAGGCTATTTTTGTTGTCACTGGAGCAGCACAAAACAGTCTGAGATCCAGCCGTAGGACTCTGTTAATTAAAATAGCCACTATTAAGATATTTACTGTCCCTAATAATCATAGCTATACAATTTGTACTACTGAGTAAACAAATCATGCTTTAGAAGTTCCCAGTTGACTATTACAGTCTAGTCTGTCAGCTGTCATTTAGTTACAAAACCAATTTTCCATGTAGTTTATTTGCATAAACAACAGTTTTTTTCAAAGAGATTCACAGAAAAAGAAATCACATTAAACAAAATTAAAATTAGGTTAAAGTAATGTTAATAAACTGACAAGCTCCCCAAAGCCCAACTAGTCAAAGATTTTTTTAAAAATTTCATGCTGAGTTTTTTTGATGTGTTCACCTCTCTAGGCAGACTTATGCTGTGTTAAAAGAATGATCATTACTGCTTCTTGAATCCTGTTAATTATGCATGCACATGCAGGGTTATTTGTAATTGGTCCCTCTCTAGATATTCTCTCATCTCTCTCTGTTTTCATGAAAATTTAAAAAATATCCACACTGGCTATCATTTACTCACTAATATATCTCTTTATATATTTCAGGCATCTTGTACTGAGGTGGCCCAGATTGGATGGATATGATCACATTAATTATATTTGGAAGGACAAGTTGCATCTTCCAACCTGGTGGTATCAGGTCACTGACTGTTTTATCTCATTATAATTGTAAATAAAGTGCAATGAATTTTTAGTTAAAATACAGAACATTTCTCTTACCTGTCACATACAGATCAATGTGTTAAGTCCACTTGGATAAGAAAGACACCTCATACAAGGCACTTGAGGACTTTTCACAGGACAAGAAGCCAGTGAGGTCGTTCTGCAATGTAGGTGTTTGGTGAGCAAGTCAGATGGTTCAGCTTGCTCTGTACAGTCCATTGTAACAGTTACAGCCTTCCCCTGGTCTTCATTGACATTGCCTTTGTGCCTTCACATCTTCTAACTTGTACCAGATAGCTGTCTTTTCCAGGCAGGACCAGTATTTTAGTCTCTTGTAAAGAATTATTTTATTTTTAAATAATGCAAGATTTTTCTCCATGTATTATCCCAGTATCTCACATTTACCCATGTCAGAAAATTTTGCCCCTGACATACTAATCTCACCAAATATTGCAGGTTGGGCAACACTGCAGGGAATCCCATTAAAGGTGCAATGGCTAACGCTGGAAAACACTGAAGTATGGGCTTGCAAAGTCTGCAGATTTCTGTGGAAACCTCTTTTAATGTACACCAACTGCCCTGCAGGACTTGAAAGAATTGTTAACAAGTAAGTTTTAGATAATATCTGATCTCTTCTATAAAATTTGCATTGCTCTACAATCCCTAGTGAGCCTTTAGCTCTTGCATTGATGTCAGATGAGCTTTACTGAGAAAGGAAAATATTGAAGCTGCAAACTAAATAAATATAGCTAGATGCCCATGCACCTTCCTCCTGACAACACGGATGCAATGAAAATTTGTCAGTGCAGACAGTGTTTGCAGGTACAGCATAGTCACAAGAACTAGAAAGGTCTTAAACTGCCATGAACAGCTTTACCTTTGGGGAAAGAGAGATTTCTCTGTTTTATAGGAATGGGGATATTTTTTTTCTACATGTCATTCAGCATAGGCTTATGGAATCAAAACTGCTCTTGTTATTTATATTTCACAATATTTCAGGCCAGCATTTTCTTTTCTTCCCCAGAGCTTTAGCTGAACTACTCTTGCTTGACTGCCTCCGAGCTTGCATCTGATTCCAGAGTGACTGTGCTTTCACACTGCTCAGATAAAGGGCTTGCACTGCAGTCGTGACTTGCATGGGCTTGGGTTTTATACCTTTCTGACGTCTAGACCTACAGAGATGACGACATGCTGATTCATCCATGAATAATCAAAGTGAACTCTTAGTCTCAAAAATAGACTTCTTTGCTCACTTCTGTTAACCCCAAGCTTCCTGAACAATACTGAGATGTGGGAGAAAAATGGTTTCATAACTTGTTTTATGTGCTGAGACAATATGATGAAACATTACAATAAGGAAGGGAAAAAGGTTTAACAAAACACTGCAGTCAAAAATGAGCTTACCTGTCCATTTTTTTAAGCCAGTTATGGCTTTCAACTTGCAGTTGAAGAAATCATCCTTTGAATCTCAGTGCTGCTATTTTGACACATGGCTCTTTGTTCATTGAATCATATGAATTCAATTTTGTAGCATTAATTTCTCATTTAGACTACTTCACATGCATTAAAAAATACAGAATGTTTCCTTTTATCTTAAATTTCTTTAATAAATTTTACACTTTTCCCTGAATAATTTTTTTTTTTTGACTGAAATGAGGTGCTTGAGCACTGGCCAGTGAGAAGAGAGGAACATTGGACACTTGCTGGCTTTTACAGGGCAGTAACTTATAGACGGACACAGCAACTGGGCAACTCTGAAACATCTATTTTCCCCCTTCAGGCTATTGTCCCAGTGGAATATGGGGAGTTTGAATTGAAAGACATTTATTTCTCCAGTGATTTCATTTCAGCACCAACAACTCTGGAAAAACTTTCACAGTTTGTCTAGGTGACCAATTCATGCTTTTCCTTTAAAAATTGGGCTGAAGATATTTTATTTTCCCTGTAACTCACAAGTAATATGTCTACAGATTGATGTACATGCTTAGTTTTATGGAAAAAAGTTATATCAGGCAGCATCTGGAATTTATTGTTTATGAATTGGAAGATTTTATCAATATTTGAGACCAAAAAAAATTAAATATTTGGTCTGTCACATTAATTTTGTTATTACTTCTCAGACGACTCATATTCCTCTAATATTCAGCCAAATGATTGTTGTGTTTTTATTTGCTGACTGTTACAATTATTTTCAGAGTTTAGAAAAACATTGTGTCCAGTACTCTACTATATTAAATTAAAAACTACAATAGAAGTATTAGAAAGAACTTTGAAATAAGGAACTGGCCTCTATTAAAAACAGAGGTTTCTGTGAGGTCTTCTGCACCGCTGATATTTTTGTTTGTTTTACAATTTACAGACACTAAAATGAGGTGACCTTCCATCACATAAACTGCAGTGAAGCTTAGGGGTGGCCTTGAGCTCTGATATCAGCTGCACCTCAATTCAGTAATCTTATTGTCTCTCTCAAAATTAGGTCATCTGAGAGCCAGGTCCTAGTTCTTGCCCATGGGGATATTACATACCCTATCTGTCTATACAAAGAGATTTAAATGGAACTGTTCACCCAATATCTGAAGAAAAGACTCAGGTTAGCAGAAATCAATTTTTCTGCAAATGCCAGGAATGTGCATTATTACTTTTGATGAAATAATATAGTATCTGGCTTACAATGAAATTCCATACAGTGCTTGTGCATTTTCTTGTATACAAGAGAAAAAATACAAGATTATTTTCTGACCCTCAGCTTTGTACCAAAGAGCCATGTGACATATTCCATGAAAACTAGCATGTGTAAAGGATCATGCCATTATATACAGCTGTTAAAGCCCTAGAAAGCGAACAATGTGCTACTGACATATAAATAATACCTTCTGTGCACAGTTAAACATTGATGCTATTTTTGCCAGATTTTAAGCTCTTTTGAGGCCAACTGGAACAGCTGAAATGGAACATTAAAAAAATGTTTTGATGCTGGGGCACAGATGGCTGTAGCCCAATGTGTCAAAATAAATGTTTCATTTTTGGTGTAATGTGGGAAAAATAGACCATCTCAATTACTCCAATAATCACAGGTGCAATAAATGACTGTAGCTAAGAAGAGCTATTTCAGATGGGAATTCAGAGAAATTCTATGTATTCTATGTCCAGCAGTATGAAAAGGTAAATTACTTTAGACCAATGACTTTGAAAGGGTGCTAACATCCACAATCAAGCCTTAAGCTTTGATCTTTTATTTGGCAACTGAATTTCAAAAACACACGATTGCTCCTTATGACAGACAGCTTGAAAAGATGCTGCAGATAACAGATCTGTTAACTTTAAATCAATGACATATGTATGTTTAAGAAATTCAGAATGGCTTGAACAGACTTCAGCACTTAAATGCTAGTCCAGACTTTTCTAGAAGGCTTTGATGAATAAACAGGAGAGTCAATCAAATACAGGTAAATTGTTTTCACAACCAATATCCGTTGAGACTTTATATGGCACTGGAATTGGAGGATCACAACAAACCAGGTGCATCCACCAGTCTCTGCAGCAGCTGGGGAACAACTATCAGTCAGTCTCTTGACTGTTGTGTTTGTAGCTGAGAGGACAACATCTCCCTGCTGAAAAAAGACAACCCATCAAGGCCAGAGCCACCCCACTGAAATGGTAAAGAGCTCTGAGAAGAAACTTCAAATAATCCACAGAAAGCAGTGTGGGAGAAGATACCAGCCAACTAGGAGAGGAATGGCTTCAGCTGCCAATCCTGAGGCTTCTTGGTTACAACTACAGGGCAGGGCTTTGTTTGTAAGATGGAGTCGTGAGAGAGGGAATGGTAATTGTTATTCTACAGCACAACAGTAAAATGATTCATGTCATCATAACCAACATTTTACTTCCCATGTGAAATTTAAATCTCCTCCAGCTGGTGCAGTGACAGTTCTCACAGCCTGCACAGTCAGTCAGGGAGTGGGAGGGAGCAAAGCAAAGCCAAGCCAATCCAAGCCAGCTTAGAGCTGAAACTGGAAGGCACCTCTCCTTTTCTTGAGACAGTGCCCTTCCAGGCCACTCTGCATGTTGCTGTTGCAGAACTGGGGCTTTGCATTTTGTCATCTGCAGTGAGATTGCTCCATTTCTGTTGAAAATACAAGATTGTCAGTTTTCCCTGGGCACTGTGGGACAGAATGCAATGTGTATTTCTTTTGGCTGTAAGGGACCTGTAAGGATTGAAAAGCCTGAAAAAGCCTTTGAATATATTGCAATATTCATTGTCTTAATCTAAACAATCTGATTTCTTTCATGTCTCTTATAAATATGCTTACAATGTTCCATATACCTCAAAACATGACTTTTTCTAGAAAAACATATTTGGACCAAAATCCTGTATTTTTAGAACAACCTCTAGGGCTGATCCTCTGCTTGAGGATGAAGTGCTTAGTACAGGTTTTACATGGATGAGCCAAGAGAGGGGAGGAAGGGAAATGTGGTGCACACAAGAGGTAAAGTAAAACAACATGAACCTGAGTTTTAGGCTGTAAAATGTTTTTCATAAGCATAAAACCAGGATGATAACTAAAATTCTGACTAGTAAAGATATTCCAAGGAGTGGTATGGATGTGTGAGGTCTGTGAAGTTTCCTCACTACATTCAGAGGGCCAGCCTGAGGCAAAGAAAGCAGTGAGAGTAGTCAACACCCTCATCCCTTATGTCTGTGAGAAGGGGATACTCCAGAGTAGCCACAAATGTCAAATTGCTTCAGCTTCAGATAGTTATGGCAGCTGGCATGCCACAGAAACAATTCTGTCCACATTCTGCTTTAATTCCAGATGTGCAGGAACCCAGCACTTCTGTACAACAAATCAATGTGATTATGCAGAAGCTTCTTATTGTTTAGAATATACATCACCTCTTCGGGCTTCATGTGGGAACTCTCACATCTTCTAATTTGAACAATAATAGCTACTTATCACCTCTTTTGTGTATTATGCTTACTTATTTTATACTTACACATTATATACTACTTTGACATATTTATACATAACCTATATAGTTCACTTACTTATACTTACTTATCACAGTACTTATACATTTACTAACTTATCCATAATACAACAATACACATTTTACTAATTTATCTATAACACAGCACATATACATTTTGCAACTGCAGTGCATGAGATTACACATTACTTGATTGGTCTCTTTACTTTTTCCAAGCACTCCACACACACTTTTCAGATAATACAATTGATTCCTAATCCAGTGCAGAACAGCCCTCTTTATCTATTCCTTGCTGTCTTGGTATTTTAGCCTTTCAGCTTCTCCTTTCCCAATTCCAATTTAGCACAGTTTATCTTTCAGTACCTTTCAGTCCTTGATGCTCCAGATCCAGGCAAGCAGAGTCAAGATGATGGCAGCAACAAAACCCATCCAGTGACCAGCAGCCAAGTTAGTCCAGGAAATCCAAACAACAAGACAGCACAGGACAGAGAGCAGATACAAGCCCTTTTCACCTCTCACCTTCTTTTTTTTTTTTTTTTTTTTTTTTTTTTTTTTTTTTTTTTTTTTTTTTTGAACCTTCNTTTTTTTTTTTTTTTTTTTTTTTTTTTTTTTTTTTTTTTTTTTTTTTTCTGAACCTTCACCCTCCAGGAGCTGACTTGCTACACCTGAAGGTGGATGAAGCTGGTGAGGGTAATTCCAGCCTGGTCTCTCTCTGAGGGCTCCAATAGGAGTAACTACAGATGATTTGGCTGGAGCACATTGTCATGGTTCAAAACACTTTACAACACAAGGTGGGTAAGTTAGGCCAGTAAGAAACAAAGCAGCAGAAAATGACTGGTAAATGACCCAAAAAAACTAGGCCAACAAGATTTCTAAAGAGAGAGATGTTAGACCCACAAAACTTGCTAGAGGCGTAGAGAAGTTGTTGAGTGAGTTAATTGTCAGCATCTCTTAGGTTATTATAGAAAATTCTAAAGTTAAGGCTGAGCAATTCAACCTCTCATGTATGAGAAACACAGCACTTAGTTACTCAAGAAAATTACAGCAGTTAATTCTGAGTACAGAATTCAATTTCCAAGGATTAATAAGTAAACACCTTAATTAATGTATGACTTTAAAATAATTAAAATACGTTCTTTAAGAGATTCAACATATTTTTCAGACTTTTATTTGTCCTGAATAATCTTCAGAATAATTAGACAAGCATTTCCTATTTGCAATCTTCTACACCAGCCACAGTCAAAAGAGTGATTATAATTAAATTAAATTATTAATGATTTCTGCCTCTAATTGTTATGACTAGATAGATTGTGGTCTGACTCATTTAACTCTTAACTGGATAAACTCATCAATACCTAATGGTTTATGGGGGAATTTCCATTTGTAAACTACATGCATCTGAAGTAATTTGAATTAGAACCACATGGCTTCATTTCTCTAGAAATAACACATGGTAGTATTCTTTGCTTGTAAATCAAGACATTTCCAAGAAAGAGAAATTTGCTAAAAGGAATTTAATGTTGCTAATTTATGTCTGAAATATTTAAAAGGTCTAATTTTGTCTAGCCTGTGCAAAATTGTGTTAAAAATGTCACTGATTTTACAATTCTCTGTACCTCTGGGGAGAATCTTGAAGTGAAAGAGCAATTCCAGATAGTGAAAATCTTCTGAGGTTTTAAATGGTTCAATCCTTTTATGCAGAGTTGGATTACCTTTAACACTTAGAAAATTGTAGGTTCCATTTAAAACCAGTAGGAAATACAAAAATACTCAGAATATTTCAGATTAGAAGACGTAGTCTGAAAACATGATTTGCTTGCTCAAAACAAAGAAAGGCAATAACAAGCACTCGATTGACACCTCAGTAATGTTCATTTATGTGTGTGTGAATCTCCACATGTACAAACTGTACGCATGTGCACACACATATACACACATATATGCAGTATAAAGCTATGTAACTCCTAAGTGCCACTGAAAGAAAAATAGCTTTCCGTGCTGTGGACAGTCTTTTCAGGTCAGCTTCATCCTCTGGTGAGTGACAATGGTGAGGCTTTTTCCAGAACAGGCTCACTTCAGTAGGAGACCATCTGGCTGCTGTCTGAGCCACACAGAGCGAAGAGAGAGAGGGAGAATGAAATCCAAGATATAGCAAGAAGCTTTAGGGGCAACACAGGAGTGAAAAATGAAGAATTCACAAAAATGAGGAATGATACTTCCTGGTAGATGGGGTGCTTTGGGGAATGTCAGCAGAGGACATTTCCAGACTGGCTGTGGTTCTTATGATGTAGGACTCATAAACAAGCGGTTACTAGGCAAATAAAATAAGTACAAAAAGAAAGAGCAGAAATCATTCCAATCCACTTTGCCACAGGTCTTTAATCAGAACAACCTTTCCAATATGTGGATGTTTCATCACAAATAACGTAGGAAATCCAGCAGAGCTATGTGCTGCCCAGCAAAAGCATTTTCAGAAAGGAAGAATAGAGGACACTGTGGATGCTTGGCACTGAAGTTACACAACATGCCTGAGAAAGGACACAAATGATCCTGTCATAGGACCCAGTATGCTGCAGCAGGCAGGAGAAACAGAGAGGGTGTGGGGACTGCAACTTAATTATCTCCCCGAATAAATTCACATCTAGGAGAAGAGAGAAAAAGACAGCAAAGAGCATTTTGGATCACAGCTATGACCTACTCTGTCAGTACAAGACCTGGGGCTGTCAGGTAAGCTGAGGTCAGCACTAAACCTGAGCTGCCTTTCCAGAAAGACAAGAAAAAGTGAGTGGAATAACAGCAATGTGAGCAGTCTGTGCACAAACCAAAGTCAGGCGAAAGAAAACCAGGAGGATAAGAGAAAAACCATTGTGCATGAGCCTGGAAAGAGGAACAAAAAGGGACCATCTCTTAGTGCAGCCCAGCAACAGAAATCCCATTCATGCCAGTTTGAGGAGTACAGATATCCACAGGTACAAATTCTGGGACTGTGTACAAACAGTAAGGACAAAACCAGGGCTGTGTCTGGCAGGAAGATGCCGATCTCTGTGCAGTACACTGGGATCTTGGCACGAGGTTGCTTTACCTTGTTCCCAACAGACTAAAGACTCAATCATTTTACATCAAGATCAAGTAAATATATAGCATAAGGAAGATGAAACTTTGGACCTAGAAACTGGAATAATATTTTGGGAAACTTTTGAGATCTTCCTTTTCTCTACTACTGTAAATGTGAAATCTGGAATTGTTTTACCAATTATACTGGAGAAATAGAAAAATAGAAGACTAGAAAGAATGTATTCTACTATCAGCAATACTGAGAAATTTTTAAGAAAGGAATTAAATTAGAAACATCAAATTCTTAATATAGCTCAAAGTTTGGTCATTATGTGGTAGAGCGGAGATAAGGAAGAGTTTGATTTTACTGCAGACTGTTACAGGATATAGTGATAACATCTAGTTAAGCAAGCACCATTGTGGTTTTAGCCAGAAGTTAAGGGAGTTTTTAATTATAAACAGTAACTAGGAACTTCATTATGTTGTAGAATATATTTTCCATTCAAAAATACAGCTTACAAGGAACCTGGAATGATAAACATTAAAATAGCACTTAAACTGAACAGAGCCATGAAGGTGAAAGTCAAGGTTGTTGGCATACAACCCAACTTCTCCATAGGCAGGTTGAGACTGTCCCTCCTATTCTACCTCACCTCAACAATACCTACCTGACAAGAGGACTTTTTTTCTGAGGCTAAGTCTACTGGAAAGCAAATATAATGTAAACTGCCTGGAAAATTTTACTCTGTAGTTCTTATAGCACCAAGGTCAAAAATCTGTGTTTGAAGGGAAAATACATTGCTAAAAGATATGCTCTCTTGAGTTAAAAATTTCAACACACCATATCACTAAGAAATTTTTATCAAGTTAATTACTTTTGCAGATTAAAGGGGAAGTGCTGCTTTCAGCTCCTAATCACTGGATCTTTTCATACCATTCCTGCTAGATTAAAGACCCTCCTGTAAAGTTTTTTCTGACCATATAGGTACCTGTGGACAGTGATTAAATCACTTAGCTTTTTTTCCTCTTTTCCCTCTCTCCACAACATGAACACATTACATACCTTGAAGCATATTTCCAGTTTTCAGCCCATCTTTGAGGTTACTGTCCAAATATCATCTAATCTTTTGTCATCCTTCCTGAGTGACCATCAAAACAGAAACAGGCTCACTGGTGCAATCCTGCTCAATACATTCATTTGCTCATCCAGGGCTTCTGGTTACTCTTATGATCACATAATTTCAGCAGGCACTTGTGCTCCTTCTATTACTCATCACAACACCCTCCTCCCCCTCATACACCATTTCTCCTTCATTTTCACCAACTTGTCCTCTGGATTCTTCCCTTTGTGAACACATGCCAGGACATGTGACCCCTTGCTATGATAGAAAGCCTCCATTTAATGAGGTCTGCAGTTTGTCAGTCTCCAGATTAGCTTCTAAACCATATGCTGAGCCTTTGCTGTGCATTTAAGTCTAAGACCCATGGAAACCAAAGGAAAGGCTCCTGCCTATAATTTCAACTCTACATCTGAACTGAAAAGTTTGACTGAGGACTGCATAAATTAAACATTTTCTCGCATCCAGCAGTTGAAGGAAGGAAAGCCTGTGCTGAGCTGTTCAAAATGCCTCTTTGTCAGTCTCTTTCATTGTTTCACTGATTTAAATTCAAAACTCCTATTTCCTTCGTAAGGTATTTTCTTCTTACTTTGTCTAAGTAAAAGGACTTTTGTTAAAGATTTTTTTATCCTACAGCTCCAGGGCCTTTGAAATCATAACCTGTATGTTTTGTCTGTATCAGCAGTTTCCCCACAGTAACCTACAATGAAATATGTAAGCCACTTATACCACAGACTGTTTAAGTCGCTCCAAATTTGATTGGCATATTCTGATCTTCCTGGCTTTATTAAGCAAGTTGAACTGTAAGAACACAGTGAGAGGTTGAATGGGCTAATGAAGCAGATTGCATGATCTGAAATCATTCCCTTACAGATAAAGTTCAGAACTGCTGATAGTAAGAGGATTTTTCTCACTTCCCATGGTTGCTTTTCACTCTTGATGTAGTGCTCAGTTATGCAGCTCCCTGGCTCTGTGTGATTTACATACTGAGGAGAAATGGTATCTTGGTGTAACACTGATGATTGACTTCTTGTGTAATAATAAAAAAAAAAAAAAAAGAAGTAACTTTCCCTCTTTTCACTCCAATAATTCAAAAACATTTTAAGTGCATGCCTACACTAAGTGGGTCCTTAATCTAGAACAGCCCACCAGTGTATCAAAAGATGCAGAAAATATTTCCATGGTACAACTGTGTACAACTTATTTTTATCCAGGGGAAAAGCACTGTGGGTGAAATGTAGTTACTTTGAATGGACTATAGCCCTTGATTGTGTGTCATGTAGCTTGTGCTGTGCTGTCAGGTGGAATACAACATTGTTATAATGCTGGAATTAAGGCTTCCATACTGACTCAGAATGACTGGGGGTTTGTTTTGTTTGTTGCAGCACTTAAACTATTCCCCTTATTATCCTAGAAGAGATAAGCTGGTCATTTAACCCTCTCCTTCCTGCTTTTTTGTTCCTCCTACATAGGAACACAGGAAAAGTTTCAATACATTTTATTCCAGATGGAAAGGAACCACCCTTCCATGCTGATTTTGCATTCTTATGTCATCTTGTCAAGGGGACTGGGACTTTCCAGTTCAGATCTGGCTCGGGCAATGGGCTCAGGCTTAGCAAGGAAGCCTGAGCTTGAAGGAAAGGGACTTTCTTGGAGCTCACAGCAGAATGACCTTTGTATAATGATGTAAACCTGCAGCAAACCTCTCCCAGTGTGCAAGGGTAGCTGTTGGCTGGAGGAGGCTACTTAAAAGTGCCAGAAACAAAATGAAATGTATGTCCACCCCTCAGTGGCCAAAGTTGGCACATCCTACAGGTTGGAGGGGCAGGGCATGTGATGCCCCTCTCAGCAGCCCCAGGGATCCACTCCATAGGAGGCTTTCCAGTACAGGCTCCGTTGCAGGGAAGATGGGATTTACTGGCAGCCCATTTGTCAACACAAATTATCATCATTAAGGTACAGGCTTCCCACAGACTGCACAGTCAGGCAGGCTCTTCCTGACTTCAGCCTGCACCTTCTCCTGATAGAAGACAACATTTGGTACAATTATACAACTACTTTTGAAAAAAAAACAATAAGCAGAAGCTCAAAGGAAAGTCTTTTAATCCATTTCTTCCATTCTAGTACTCAGCACAGGGAAGGTTAGAAAAGCAGAATTTGTGTTACTAGAAAGTTTCAACATCAAAATTCTTCTAAGAGCCACTTCTCTAAAAGTTCCAGGAGAAAAATAAAAACATGGAAAAAAGATAGAAATTGTATAGTGAAATGACTGGCTTAGCTCTAGATGTACACAAAAGCACACATTTAAAGAACACTAAATGTGCAGCATCAAAGCCAAAGTGTTAGAAAGCAGCATGAACTCAAATACTGAAAAAATAACATCAAAAGACAGACTGAAGCTGTGAATGAAGGTTCCAAAAACAGCCTTAATTCTAACAGTTCCTCAGTTTGGTGTGTTTGACTTTCAGCTTCACTTGCACTGTTTGAAATTGGTTGTCTTTTTTGTGATAGCTCTGGGATTTCAAAAGAAGACATTAAAAATACAGATATTCTGTCATGCGGGACATGAAATATCTGGTTAATCAAAAGCTTTGAACATCTGTGATTCAATACCCAGATTTCTGACACATTACTGGAATAGCTGACAGCACTAACACAGTAATATTGTATGAGGACAACATTGTTAGTGAATAGCCATTTTTCTAGTAGGTTTTCAGGTATTTACTGATGGCAGAGGAATCACAAAGCTTGGCTTTCACACCCGAACTGGAAAGACTCATGGACATAATTATTTTCTCCTCCTCTCCCCCATGATCAATTTGGTTCCAGTTTGTTTTCAGCCTCCAAGCTTCATTTTTAATTTTGTTCCTTTCCTTTCCATTCCATTATTCCCCAAGTCAAGTTGCAGCTCCCTACTCACACCAACCTCTCTGCTTCTGATCAGCTTGCTCCATTCAACTTGATCCACTGCTAGAAGCTCAGTCTCTTCTTGATTTCTCTTAGCCTAGCATTTTTCTCCCTCATACAAACCAGTCAGTTCCCTCCTCCATTCCATCACAGTGCCTCTGAAGGGGAGAGAAGCTGGAGCATTTGGCAGAGAACATGAGAACCAAGGCCTCCTGCTTTCAATCCTAATCCTAGTTTGGGGCAGCTGAAGGAAATCATTTATAGGTCTGGTCCTTTAGAGCCCCTAGGGCTTGCTGCAGCAGTACAGGATCAGGGAGTGTGGTCTCAGTTGGGGCATGCACATCCTAATAAAGGACCCATTTCACAGTAATATATTGTGGTATTTTTAGTGGCTAAATTATCTGTAGTGAACCACTTACTTTACAGAAACAGCAAGAGATGCCCTTTTCCTATAATAGCCATACTTTTCAAAGTTTTCAAATAATGGGCCTCGAAGATAGAACTATTATAAAATCACTGAACGGTGTTATTGTGGACAGACATTCTTTCATCAAGCCTCTTTGTTGAAAACATTGCAGCTGCTTTGGCTGAGCTCTGTAAAATCATCCGAGGGCAGTAATTGCTGAGGGCATAAATCCAGCTAAATGGTTAACTTTCAGCTATGTTCTAATTAGTGGAGAACAAGGTCTTGCAATGGAAAGAATGAGGGAATAAGTGACTGTAACTGCTTACAGCTCACTAACAAATGGGATAACAAAAGAAAGTAGTGTGAGAAGAATATGAATGTGTTTTATTGCTTTATCTTCTCCCAGAAGTTCCCCCTAGTCCCAAAATAAGCTCCTCCTGGCTGCCTTCCTCAGGTGTTATTGAGTACCTTGGATACTCAATAAAATAAAGGAATGAATGAAAACACTGAGTATGCTGGAGAATGTTGCCTGGCAGCGTGCTGCAGGTTAAGGCAAACAGCTGGAGCAGAGTGATGGGCTGATGGGAACAGTCACTCACTTTGTTGTTCAGACTGCAAGGCACTACACAATTCAAACAGATCAAAATGTAAAGAGACAGCAGTACCTATGGGGTATGCAGACACCATGTTTACAAAGAACCCCTTACCTCAGAGGCACGGCCAGCTGCGCAACTTCAAGGCAGGATATTTGTTTGAGGTTGAATTGCTCTGGAGTTTGCAAACCTAATTTCAACCCTTGTAGAGAAGTGAGCCCTCTAATATTGTCCTGAATTCACTGATGCTTGCTTGTTTGGGTCCTGAAAAAACTCAAGTAAGGGAATAGGGATACACCTGCACCTACACAAACCCCCTAACAGGGAACAAAAAGTTGTGGCTTATAGTCAAGGTAATTTATAGAGTAAGTTTTCTTCTTAGCTATTTAATTGCTAATTAGAAAATAGTCAACTGGGCACAGCAAAAAAAAACAAAACAAACCCCAACCAAACCAAAAGCTCCCTTCCTTGTGGAGTTAACTAAGCACGTAAAAGCTGCCTAGAGCACCAAGTTACTACTGAAATTGCTTAACTGAAGTCAGCCAGCCAGCTTTTAAATTCAGCCAATGAATTCTGATTGATCCAGCTGTGTTCTACAGCTTCTTTCTAAATTGAAGGACGCTGCTACAGGAACTTGAATTTATGTTCTGGTAAGGAAGCTGCTGAGCTGCCAATGTCTTCATAAGCCTGACATTTCTTTTCATAGGCAACAAAAACTCAGTGGAAGTACAGGTGGTCTCCTTTTTCTTGTTTCCATGCAAAGAAGATTATATCATAAAAAGGTCACCAGCCTGATCGTGATGACAATTTTCTTTTTCCTAAACAGTGAAATGTCAGATAATCTTTTCATTGTAAAAAAGCATGTAATTTACAGTGGAAGCTACTTCCAAATTTGTGGAGTTGAAATCAGCTTTGTAAGCCTTAACAGTGTGTGCACAAGAGCAATTTCAGATCTTCAGGCACCCAGGATGGTTAGACCCCCACAACCAACCTGAACAGCTTTGTGACAGAGCATCCAAAGAGGTTTTCTCCAGCTTAGGCTTCTCTGATTGTTAACTATGTTGTGCTGTTTCACTCATTTCAACTAACCAGGAATTTTAGATCAACTGTCTAATTTTGCTTAGATTTGTTTGGATTTGTTAAATATCTGTAGGCAGTAGACTTACTAGGCAGGTACTTTAGAGAGATGGAGGGAGGAGGACTTAAAATTGCTTAAATCCACTTCCATTACATTCATCTGCCTTCAACCCTCAGTGTTCAATTGGAGGCTGCCCAATTGCCTATATTGTCCATCAAAGGCAGCCTTGACTTTGCTTTAAGCACAGACTTTGCTTTGGTTGAGACACGATGAATGCTGAACAGCCCCAGTGAAGCTCCCGTAGTGGGTTAACATCTGGATCCAGTGCTCACAGGGTAGCTGGCAGGCAGCTGTGTGTGAAGGAGAACAGCTGTTTATGGCCACTGACAGCGACTGCTCAGTCACATTAGTGCAGACACAGTCAACAGACTTCTTGGGAACGACACGTATGACCAGACATAATGTGCAAAAATGTATGCTTTATTTTTACACCCGAATTCATTATATGAGGCTGGGTAGGAATTCGTCCTGAAAACAGCCTATGCGACTCAGTCATAAAAGCTGTAATTTCTGTAAGCAGAGAACAACACCACAGCAAGAGCATATTTTTGTCCTGGTAGCAGCTATTCAGATTTCTGTTGATTGCATCATTCTCTGAAAATTATCTTTTTTTGGATGAAATTCTTCTTGCTTAATCTTGGACAGAAAGTGAACAGTAAAATCTGTTCAATCATTTTTTTTTCATCAATGAATCACCAAAACTAAAACTGATTTTAAAATATGTGTCTGTGAGGAATTTACTAGGACAATACATCTCTGGTTATTTCATTGACTTTATTCTTATAGGGAAGAAAATCAGGTAAAGTAGTAATGGTTCACTGACTATAATTGACCAAAACCCCACAATAAATCAAAACCAGACTTCCAAAGCATTGAAATTATCTCATTTATCTTAAGGAAAAAAAAAAAGTCAATAGCATAAAAAGTATTTTGGTCAAATTAGATGTTACAAAACATTTTTATATTTATTTAATATCATGACTCCTACTCTGTAGATATACTGTATATTTTCTGAAAAAATAATATGCAAACAGATTATTGCATAACACATCTCTTCCAAATTAGCCCAGAAATATTCACTAAATTAATTTTTAACACAATAAAAAAAGTATTTTAATATTTCATGTTTGAATTCCAGAGAGTTTTATCATGTAAGATATTCTGTGGAAAGCAGCACCTATTTACTTTTTTGTAAGCCATTATGAAGATGGAATTGGCCTCTCAGACAAAATAACAGAGGTGATTAAAACACAAGCTGAATAAAGGAGCTTACTGAGTGGATTCTTGCAGAGTGAGTATTTCATCTTGGCTCTGTGTGTGTGTGTGTGTGTGATATTTTGCATAATGGTCTACAGACCTCCTACAATTTTACTGTTACAGAATATACATATACACAGTGCTGAGACACAGAAGTGGATTTCACATTATGTCTATGCTTATCTAGGGCTCACTGTCTATGTGGAATGAGTAAAAGCATTCTTAAAAGAAAACAATTATGAAACAGAAAATATTTCAATATGCAAACAAAGAAAAATACTGTATTTTAGTTTAGAGACAGTTCAAGCATATACAGCATATACATAATAAAGCTCAGTGTTTTGTCTTTTTGTTTTTGTATTAGCTAAAGAAGCAGTCATGAAACTGTTGAATATTGGCTTAAAACTTGACAACCACCTAGTGCATTCTTCTTGCTCACCTTTTAAAAATACACAATCTGAGATGGATACATTGCACTGCTGGAGTTTACAATATATATTTCAAATTTACAAAAATACAGAAAAACAAGATTTCTTGCACTCAGATACTGAGCATTAACCCTTTGAGTACTAATTCCCACCTGCAACACTGCAGAACACATTCATCTGACTTACATGTTTTCATAACATTCTAACAATTATAATTGTCATCTTTATGTACACTATAAGGAAATTTATTCCCACATATTAAAAAAAAAAGGTAGAGTCTAATAAACTGCAAATAACAGAAAAATACGGGGCTGAAGCATGTGAAGACTTCTGCCACTTATACACAGAGAATCACAGACTGATGGTCGCTAGATGGAATTTTCTATTTCCTCTCTGCAGCAATTACGTAAGTCTGTGTGAAGACATCATAGGAAACTTTCTTGTGTGGCCCTACAGAATTGTGCTTTTTCTCTCATTTCTGGATGCACTGTTCACTTTCCACTGCAGACATTTTTCTCACAGCTCTATACTCCCATTCACTTTCTGAAATCTATTATTATTCGGCACCCTTCCTATTTGTAAAAAGCAGTTTTATTTCATGTAGGGATAACTCTGATGCAGTTCTGTACTGTGAGTTGAGGCTTTGTGTCCAGATGTTCATGGAAACATGAAAAAATCTTGCCAAGAGCCTTGTTAATAGAGAATGCTACTGACCCTGGAATGCCCTACAATTCAGCAGAAATCATGAACATAAAGAACTTCTCTGAAGGTCAAATTTGCATTAAAGGATTAAGACAATCTGAAATTTGCTAGGGTAGGAAATGGGTTTACAGAAAGCAAGTAGTGGAATTAACAGATGGATTCTAAGAAGGTGTGTTTTTACAAAATTACTGAACTTTCTCTTTCCTCACAACTCTGGACTACATTGATCATGTAACTAAATAGACAATATCATATATACAGTATCTCTGAACTAGAATAAGCTACTTTAAGAAAATAACTGTAGTCCTCAAAGAGTTAATGGTAAAATTGCTCTACCTTAACAGATGTGGAAAGGTTACTGTGGAACAGCTTACAGATTTGTTTAAAAGGCATACTTTACAAAGAAGTGTAAAACTTGTTGAGACAATTGCTATTACACCGCACAGTGCCACGTACAATGAGTAGTGCATGCTTCGTAAAGACATTAGAGTGGACCCTTATCAAAGCTATCATATAACCTTATACAAAGGATTGTGCCACTTAAACTAGTGCAGAGTGATTTTTTTCCTGTAGATTTATAATGCTCTAGATTAATATCAATAGGGTTTTTCACAGCCTTGTACAACACTTTTTTTTGTTCTTTTTTTAACACATGTAACACTAGAAAACAGCAAATGGTATATCCTGACAAATGTCATGCAAAATACAACCAATACAGCACCAAAGATGTAACAGAGACACTACCTAGCACTTCTCTCCAACAAGAAAAAGGACAGAACAGAGACTGTACATTACATGACTTTACAGGCCATATGCTACAGAAGATTTTTAGAGGCAGTATCACTTTTGTGTATCTAAAAAGCTGCAATTTTATAAAATCCTGTTTATCATTTCTACCATAGCCACTTCTGATTAAAATCCATGGCACAGTAATAATATTTTTCTACAAAAATAAATAAGTAAAAGTTTAAGATGCTGATATGTTTATAAAAAGTGTCTGAAGTTATGGAGGAAACAAAGTGAAAACAATGAATGAAAATTATGTTTCTAAAGAAATATCATTCTGTATAACAAAAGGATATTGCCTCTCTTATTCAATTGTCTAGACTTCATTTTCTCATTATCTTTCAGAATAATTTTATAACTTTCTTTTAAAAATAACTTCACTTTAAAACTGTCACTATCCCTCTTTTTTGACACTTATTAAGAAGATGAAAAGCTGTACAATTTACTGATGAGCTACACAAACATATCTACATATTTATCTTGGAATAAAAACAAAGATAATGATGGTTTAGGGCAAAAAACACATTACAATGGCCCACAAACTACACAGTAGTTTCATTTTTCCAAGGGCCAGTTTTGATATTTCCTGTACTATCTGAGCTGTATATCATGGCTTCATGCATGTTTCCCTTGAGAATTCCGTTGTGATTTGTTGTATTAAATGGCAATGACTGTGTCCGTGGGTGCATTTCAAAGTGAGCTGGATGGTGCACAGTGTCACTTTCTGGCATTTTACCACAACTGTATATTACAGTACTTGTGTCGCTACTTTCGGGCTGGTTGACAGTAGGGTATGGATCACTTTTGGAGCAGCAGGCCCGCCTGTGACCTGACTGGCTCTCGTGTGTGCTGTGGGGACTGTCTGTGTGGGAGCTGTGGATGCTGCCGTCAATGCTTGAGGGGATGTGATAGGCGTACTCCCTTTCCCCTGCAGATCTGTGCCGACTGAAGTAACGTGGCTTAGTTCTGCTTTTCAGACATCTATGAATGTGCATATTGGGTCTGAAGGTTCCCTCGCTGTGGACATGAATGTGAGCTTCATCATCAAGCAGCTGATCACAGTGCATCTTTGCACAGCACGGTGTCACAGGTGACAGGCAGTTAACATGGTTCTGAACTGCTTGCAGGTTAGTGAGTTTGCAGTGGCTCGCTGCTGGGTGATTAAACACAGCTGACTTGTTGGGACACGGTGATTCCTGAAGACAAGGTGAATGAACTTGAGTGTCGCCATTGACGTTAACCTTTGGGCGCACGTTAACTTGCACAGAATAGGTGTTCCTTTTGGATGGGCAACAGGACCACCAGCAGTGCCACACATCATCTCGCTTAGCACAGTGATGGATCAGGATGAAAAGCCCCAAGGTCACACAGAAGGCTCCATAAAGACAGCTAAATATCATATCCAAGAAGTGACCTTGAGATACTGCAAGTGCTCCAAAGGTCCAAGTGGCAGTAAACAGGAACAAAGTGAATGCTGCGGCTCGAAGCTGAGCCTTAAATGAATGCTCATTTTCCAATAAGGAAGAAGAAATCATGGGGCAGGTTGCCTGGGGAACGGACACAGGGTCTGTAATATGACCATGGCCCACATCAGTACTTGGCATTCTCTGCGGATCTTCCGTCTTTTCCTTGAGCTCGTACTTGCGTTCGGGATGGCGCTTCAGTTGCACGTACGTGCAGAGAAAGTAAACACAGGTCACCAGCACAATGAATGCCACTGGCCCATAAAAAGCACCAAGACTGGGCTCCCAGGCCATCCAGCAACTGGAAACAACAAAAAGAGAGAGTCAAGAACATTTCAGAGACCACATTAGATGCGATGGACAACTGACTGATCTCTGACTGATCTGACACAACAGTATCTCAGAAGTTCAAACTGTGGAGACAGGGAGTGCGTCTTTAATATTAAGCAAGCTGAGGCATCAATTTCTAATTTTTAATTGAAGAGAATATATGGGATAATTTACAGAATACTGAAATTGAACATTTCCAAGAAATGTAGGTCAGTTTAGACTCTGGAATTGCAGTGAAGTAAAAGATCATTTATGTCAACCCTTTTTTCTACTATTAAAAATGTCAGCACTAATACTTTGTTTAAAAAGCAAATGAGGCATAGTTTATACACTGTATGTGAGCAATAGAAATCTACAGATTTCAGTTGTTTGTATCAATGAACATTGCTACAAATTCTTAAGCATGAAGATTGTTCTTAGAGAATTTTATTCTTGCCAGAGAACAGCCTTAGTACCAAGAGAGGCTGAAAAAAACCTTCTAGTTGAACTGTCACCACTTTCTGCAGTGAATAGACCTGAACGATATATGCCACTTCTGAATTCTGCACTGTTTCTAGAGTTCCTAGGAGTTCATCCACGTCAGTTTGAATGTCCTCAGAAAAATTAGGGAAAGTGATGGTCTCCTGGTGATCATGCTACCTTGGTAGCATAATATCATTGTAGCATGATCATGGTTTGCTAGGCTTTAAATAATATAACTATAGCTGTTTAGAGCAGCTTAAATTAGCTCACAGGCCAGTATGAGTCTAAGAGGACTGTCTTAAGGATGAATGATCTGATTGAACAAACACAGGGGAAAAAACACTAATGAAATCCTAGAAGGAAACTGGCAGAATATGGGCTAGAGGGAGAAGGAATATTTGCCTAGTTTTGACTCTTCTCTATGATCTGCTTTCAGCCATGGTGCAGACAGGGAACTGAGCTGGCACTATAGCCTAGTACAGCTGCTATTATGTTCTTATATCCTAAATATTGCATGGATTTCTGGAAAGATGAATAAGTTACTTTATCTCTTGGACTTGGACAAGAAGTAATGAGCTTAAACTGCAGCAAGAAAGATCTAAATTAGATTTTTAAAAAAGTTTCTTAGCTGTGAGGACAATTAGGATAATAAGCTGTTGAAATGATATGTGGTCTATCCATTATGGGAGCATTTAAAGTATCTCAGATAAATAACTGTCAGGAATAGTTTGGATATAGCTGATTTCCCACTGGGTCAGAAAGACAGACCAGGTGATCTGTCATTATGATTCCAGCTCTAAAAGTGACATGGTGTGACACTTCATATTCATTTAGGCGTGTGTGATTAGTTGCAGTTTCTCCAGTTCCAGTGAGAAAACTTCTGATACCAGCTTCTTGTCAAGCCAGAAATTACCTACAAGTTACTACAAAAAGGGCAGAATGACTTTTTCTCACAGGCTGAGAACCTCTCACTAAATAGAGACAGTCCCACTGGGTGTTACAACAAGAAACTGCAGAATAATGACTTTGAATTATTCAAACCTGAATCTTAAACAAAAACATACACACATGTATTAATGAACTTAAAAACACTCCCAAGAGTATTTTTTTGTATATACTATATAAGTATATATAAAATACTTATATATATTTTTATATAACTATAATTTGCTGTTAGACATGCACGAGAAAAGGTTCCCTGAAAGATATTTGTGAAAATACAGGTAAATTACCACCTATAGTTAATTGGATAAGCAGAGAACACAAAGCTATGTGAATACTTGAAATTCATTTGAATGATGCATATTTGATGCAAAGTGGAGAGTGGACTGCTCCCGAGTGGAGCAGTCTCATGGGATGCTCTTATTTCAAGTAGAATCTCATTGTGGATCACTTACAAAATCTAGTCTGTAAAAAAATTTCAAGTTTGTGCATCTACATTTACTTTACTAATACCATAAAAATGAATAAGGCACATAATTCACTTTGCTGCCATTGAATTAGAAGCTGTCTTTTTACTCAGTCTTAGAACCATTCCTCATCTGTCCCTTGTTTTCTGGGTACACTGTGGCACAAGGTATTGATTTGCTACATTAACATGATAAAAGAAGTATAACCTCAGTAACTGCACTAAAATGAAAAATGTCTCATATTTATGAACATAAATAACAGAATTTTATAATGCACCAACTGCTTGATTAATTGGATAATTTTGAATAAATATATAAATATGAGTTGAGCCCCAGCCAGAGCAAATAATTAGCCATGGTATGCACTGATTTCTTATTGGAATTTAAATTTCAATTACCTACAAAAATGTCTTTAAGGAGCCAGATGCTCACTCATGAACCATTCTCTGTCGTTGCCACTTTTCATGCCCAGCACATAACCAGTTTCAAATGTGTTACAATAGATGCTCAAAGCATCTAACTAAGAGTGATGTCCTCTAGAGTATTAGGGCTGCCAGAGTACTAAAATATCCATTAGTGTGCCAGTCACTGCCATGCTGATCTGTTACACACACTGTATTTAACTTTGCAGTCTAATTCACTTTCTGCTATGCTTTTATGGAAAGACTTATTGTACTTATGGATACCTCATGCTTCATGCCAAGAAATAATAATAATGTGATGCTTGGAGAGCTTGTGCAGTTCTATTGAACACCCACCTACACACAAGGACACAAGAGGATTATGTCAGGATTGCCAGACATTGTGACTGGAACATTTCCAGGTGGTGAAAATCCAAAATATGTGGGTTTTAATGAAGGGACAGGAGTGGAGGAGGTGGGGAAGAGATTTTTGCTTGTCCTTTTCTTACATCATTATTTGTAAATTGCTATAAGTCACCCAAAGGATATTAAATCAGGATAGATAATGAAATGAAAATATTTAATTAATTAATAGATGCATTAGATATGCTACTCATTAGGTATTTTTAATATCTTTCAATTATTCAGATGTAAATGAAGAGTAATTCTGTAAATGAAAGGTGATTGTATTGACAGTAATGGGGTCAAATTGGTGGAGGTGAAGCAGCAAGCTCCAGATTAAGACACTGCTCTTTCACAGCCAATATTTAATAAAATTTCGTAACAGGTATCATCCCAGATTGCACACCTGCACCCTTTATGAAGTCAGCTACATTTATTGGGATAAAAAAAAGAATATGTTTTCCATAAAAGTAATATGATAATAGTTTATACTTACTATGGTGCGTTGCCTTCAATCCCATAATTATTGATATTGGTCGCTGCTGTAATCCCACATATAATGAATGGAACTCCACCACTAATCAGGTAAAATCTGTTGAGAGATAATAACTGATATTTTAATTTGTCTGACTTGTAGTTTAAAATACTTTTAAAATGTACCTTTGTGAAGTATTTTGGGAATAAAATATTGCTGAAACATTAAACATGTCTCAAAAACCAGAAAAGCAAAGAATGAAGTATTGTCACAATAAGCACTGTGATCTACAAAGCAAAGTGCAGAAAGCCTAATATTTAATATTTATGTGTTGCTGTAGTACCTAAGTCCTAAATAAAGTTATTCCCCCTCACCTAAATACTTATATTTAATAGTTATTAAATATGTAAGCATTATAAATTTAAAAAATTCAGGCAAAGTAGCTTTATTCATTTTAACATAAAAATGTTCCCAGGGAAATTCAGTGAAATCACATTTTCATATCTCCCATATGATAAAAGAAAGGAAGCTCAGTCAGCCAAAGAGAAAAGGGGCAGTCCACTCGGTAGAAAGTTTATATTTATTTCTGCACAGGGAAAAATCTGAAGAAATTGGAGGATTTTGCATATACCTCACTTTTCTTCACTCTTTCTATATCCAGCCTTGCAAATGCATTAAAATGTGAGGGCCTCTAAGGCTTCAGCAAGATCTGAGAGCTGTTAATCTTTCTGTAAAGACTTGTAAGACAGAAAGCACAGAGTTTCACACCCCTTTAACTGGTTAAATGCCACTGAACTACTTGGAGGCAGCAGTCATTACAACGTAGGATCATTGGGCTACCTGAAAGTCCCAGGGGATCTCGCAGAATTTGGCATCCTTCGTGCCAAACTCAGCAAAATGAACCACCATCACATTTTCCATTTATAGAAGCAAAACACAGAATTATGCCTGGAGCACGGCACTTCCCCCGCTGCGGTCTCGAAGGTGGAGAGCACCAGCCCCATTCCTGTAGCTGGAAGCTGCTCGGTGGCAAAAGGGAAAATGTTCCCCTGCACCCAGGAGCTCAGCTGGTGCTCTGAAATCCTGACTCATTTCCTGGCTTAGCCAACGCTCCTCTGTTGGCAGACAAAATTAATTTCTTTCCAAGCCTCTTCTTTGGTGTGGCTACAGCATGCAGGGACACAGACACTTCCGAGTCACTGCTGCTGTGCTGTCCCTCAGGTCTAAGAGGAACCTGTGTGGGACACATTCACAATCTAGCTCCTAGTTTTCTATAATGTATTATAAATATTAGGAAATTTCACAGTCATTGCAAGGTAGGATTTTTTACACAAACAGAGTAATAATAAGATTAAATAAATCAGCATTTAATTCAAGCCCAGAATTAGGGTTAGAATTTCTTAACCTCTTTTCCCACCTCCTTCCAAAGCAGAATTATGGGTCAGGCCTCAGAAGATTTTATGTTAGTATTTACAGTCAATCTTTGTCCCAATGGTCTAAAATGTAAACAGACCAGAGAAAAACATATTTTGCATTCATCAGAAAGCCCTTCAGATTTTATAAATTCGAAGTCACTGAGTATATATTTTTTCTTCAACTTGGCTTATTCTGAAGATCTCAACAAATTCCAGTGAATAAGCTGCCTTCCTACAAAATCATTCATTCACTGCAGTTTAATGATTGTAAATATCTTTTGACGTGACCATGTTGAATAAGCTAGTTTAATAGCTTATTATTATTTTTAACAAAGACATTTTCAATGGCATTTTTGAAATTCAGGAAATTACTAGCGTACAGAAATGAGGCATAGAAAAGTTAATCCCAAATTATCTAAGAAATAGTAAGGAACAGAAAAAATAGGAATACAGAAGCAAGTACAGGAAACTGCACTTCTAACTCATCTGAAGTGATTACACCATAGAATTTACCTAAAATGCAACCTATAATTACATTTTTTGCAGTGCCACCACTTTTTACAGATTGGATACATACATATAAATCAATTCTTATCTAAAGTTTCAGACAAACCAGCATTTGTGTGTTAGATAATCTACTTCACAGCTCACACTTCAAGCAGGCTGCTGAACACATCAGTAGCAACAGATGTTCTGGAAGCATTTAGCTACAGAGTGCTGCAGAAATGTGGCACAATCTGGCCAAATTTCTGTTGTAGCTCAGGGCTATGGACAAGAAAATACATTCTAGAAATGCCACAAGGTGAAATGTTTCCATGTACCTGAGGTGCACTGTGCTGATATCCAGCACATCACACTGCCTCAGTGGGAAAAAAAAAAAAAAAAAGAAAACAGCAAATAGAAATGATGTTGTGTACAAATGATTCTGCATTGGTGGGTTTAGGATTCTTGAAGCTGTTGAATAGAAGAAAAGTCAGCAAGAGAGAAATAGAATTAAAATAGACCAAACATAAAATACAATCAAAGATAAAGAAGTTAAATTAACTGTAAGAGCATAAGTGCACACTCTTGTCCATTTGTGTGAGCTCATGGATACCTTAAACAGTATATAAACAAGAAAAGACCATATTGCAAAGTCACCAAAGAAAAGACACATTGATTAAAAAGTTTCATGTACATCTTAGTTGTGAGGAAGTACACTTGAAATTACTGAATTTAGACCAGTCTTTTCAAACATTACTTTTAATGCAATCATTGGTTGTTATCAATTTCTTCTTTTCATGCAGATCAGATAATAGGACAAATAATTCTGAAGAAAAAGCTGCAGTAGAATTAATAGGGCATAAATAAAAAGTGACAAAATGTAGATAATAAATAGCTATTCTTCACACTTCTAGAATCAAAGGGTTGAAAAAATTACTTAATTTAGCCTTACAGCCCCTTGTATGGTCAATAAACAATACTGTCCCTGATGTATAAATGAAGAAACAAGGAGAGATTAGGTGTTCAAGGCCATTTAGAAAATGAGATTCCTTAACTCCCATCCTATGTTTACACACAAGGCACCTGTCTGTTACTGTACATGAAGGGATTGGGCAAATCGTGGCATCTGGGATTTTGTCTCCAAGAAACCCAATTACCCCTCTCTCAGCTCAAGCAGGGGCAGGAAGAACACAGTGTTATCTGAATGAACCTCTGATTAGGGTGGTGACTTCCAAGTATTCACTAAGCCCTGCCAATGCCTGACTTGTGAAGAAGCCTCTGTGTATTCCCAGTGCAGCCCTAACACCAACATTCACTCTGTTTGGTATTGCACCACAGAGCTTGTTCACAGGTTTTCCAGCCCAGTTAAAATGGAGTTCTGCTCCTTATGCTGGGTTCTGCTTCTTATGCTGCTGTAGCCAACTTTTAGTCTCTTTCGGACATACAAATGGAAAAAGTAAGGGGTGATGCTCCTGTCCAGTAAACTTGTCCACAGTATAAAGCAGTAGCAAAGCTGCACCAGAAGTGTGAACTAACTTGTAGACTAAGCAAAAGACACACTTTTCAGCCATCTTTGTCACTCACCCCAAGAATATTTAAAAATAAAAATTCAGCTTTTTCCTATATTGTTTGCCTACCTTTCATTTACTATTTCCTCTTATGACTATCTTACAGTTTTAACACTTTAAAAGTATATATCCTTCAGTTCAGTAACCAGCTTTTGTCTTCCCATTACCTTTTCTACTTCTGAGTTAATTTTCTAATTTTTCTCATTACCAGTGGACTGTCTCCTCTTCAAAAAAAGAACATGCAGTAACCCAGACCCAATTTCATCTGCTTGTGTTACTCTTCTGCCATTCAAGAACACAGACAGTGATACTCAGGCTACCAGTAATGGAACCCTGGATGCAGCAGTAAGAAGAGCAACGTGACTGTTAAGATGAAGGCAGACAACACAGAGAGACTGGCTGTAGTCATGATAGTCATGCATGCAAATCCTTAAATACTAGGAAACCCCAGGGAGAAAATGAAAATTTATTTTCCAGCTAAAATTTTATCTTGACAAGCAGTTAACTTACATAATATTTTCTAACTGTTTTACTGGGAAAACTATAAACTATCTGTGGGATGATTTGGGGCTTTGAAGCAACTGCCAAGCCATTTCTTCAATAGCCCTTGGGAAGAGGTTTTCAAATTTGTACATTGTTGCTGGCCACCCAGGGACGTCCTGATGATTCCTAGCAGTATACATTTATTTACTGATGCTCATTCTACCACATCTTCACTAACACTGTTATCCAAGCTAATGAGATTAAAAGCAGCCCAGTAGGCCTCAGCAGGATGCACTCGCACCTCTCGCTGCAGCGCAGCAACACCTGTGGCCTGAAAACAAGGCTGTGCAGACACGAGCAAAGGATGGGCAGTAATCTGAAGGGGAGGAATCACATCCCTTGAACATTACAGGGAACCCCTAAGTTTCTGCTGCAGAGACTGCCTGAGACCAGCAAGTACAGCATTTTTTATTGCATGCACTGACACAAACACAACCCCCCAACAGAGCAGCAGACACTGCTTGGGGTGATGCCCCCCTGTTGACATCCTGCCTTACTGTTGTTCAGCTTCCTTTCGGCAAGAACTCCTCTTGTAAGGCGAACTCTACCACAAAATACTGGGAGCTACATAGCCAATCTGATAGAAACAGGATAATGTCAGCAAGAATGACTGCAATAGCCTGCAGGCAGCATCCATACTGATAACTTAACATACAGTATATTCTGCTAAGTTTATTTCCATAAATGTTACTCAGTAAGTCAGCGAGTGAGAGTTCTACCCAGTGACGAATTTCCTGCTATTCTCTAGCCCCAATTTTTTCCAGATTAAGAACCTTGACTCTGAATTTTTCCAAAAAAGGACCAGACTTTGGCTTTAGAGGTGTAATGCGAACTGACTATAAGGGTTTTTTTCTGCAGAGGTTGGCAAAATGGCAATGTATCAGGAAGCGATTTAAGAGCTTCAAATAGTTTTCATTGCAGATATTACTTGATTAAAATGCACATATATTTAACTTTATTCCTCTCTGCATGCACAAATCTAGAAAGGTACATGTTAAATATATATAAAGATACCACCGAAGCATTAATTTCTTTTCTGCCCACAGTACCAAAAAAAAAAGAAAATCAGTTTAGCTTTACTTATGTTTAGGGCACAGTTCATATAGGAAGAGATACCAATCTACTAGCCACTTGCAAAATAAACTTCAAAATGAAAAAATGGTCACAGCAAGATGACTTTCCCTTTTCTTTTTCCTTGAGCTGGGATTTGATTTTAACATTTTTGTGAAATGTAATCCATATAGAAAATGGTCATTAAATTCTGAGCTAACCAGATGCCACAGTTCAAGTACCCAGGAGGCAGGCAGACAGATAAGTAGCTGCTCTGTAGAAAGCTGAATTTATGAGCCTGATTTTCAAATTACTCTTCCTGAATTTTTCATGCATCACAGAATTTTATGATCCATTTTTCTGGGAATTTTGATAAAATAAAAATAAAGCTTTGTAGAAATTATGGGATTTTGAGAATACACTTTTCCTTTAAGAAAAAAACCCAACAATTTTAAATCCCATTCCCAGATAGTCTTGACTTACAAACGTATTTACAAATACCATGATTGTTTTTCTTAGTGACCTTTTTGAAGAGAAATAACCTGTATTTCCTTCAGAACTTTTTTCCTGTGTGCAAAAGAGATCTAAATATGGAGAATACAGATAAAAAAACGAAAAAGAATCTACTAATAATGCTAAAATAAGCTTTAATTTTGTGAGTCAGGCTGTAAATGGTACATAAAAGCAGAAGTAAGGATTGTGTGAAAACCCTATTTATCACCTTTTATGCGCCCATACTGTTATTCTCTTTAACTGCCTGTTCACAGTCCACTTGGTTTTTTTTTTCCCCCAGAAGACCTTTCACTCATTTAGCACAGAAGAAACAAAGGTCACTGTACAGGTAATTATTAATTTATTTTATATATTCTTCTTTCTAGATCTTATTGCAACTTAAGAGCTGCAAACATTAATTAATTAATCATCATAATGTCCTTGTGAGAATATGTATAATCTTTTCCATTTAGAGCCAGACACTAAATTGCAGAAAGATGAATTTAAAAAATTGGTTAAGAAAAGTCTCTGCAGATTTGTTTGCTCATCTTAAGATGTCCAGGCCTCTATCTGACAAAACTAGTCTCTGGTTTTTATTAAAACTGGCCATGAGAAAGGATTTTAAATACTATTCTTCATCTGTCCTTAAAGAGTCCTGGGCAACCAAGTGGGACAGTGTTAGTCAGTGTCACAAGATCTGAAACCTCACCTGTCAAATGGCTGCAAACCCATTGGCTTCTCTCCTGTGAGCCCACTGCACTGGGGATTCATCTGTGTCTCTGCCTCTCATGGCACAGGAGGTCTCAAGTGCTGCCAGGCAGGGCAGAGAGAGGCCCTGCTGGTAGAGGCAGCCAAGAGGCTGCACTGAAGTGATTTATATTCCCCTTCCTTGGTTAGCACCCTTCATGGGGTTTGTAGCCATTACATCTTCCCTGGAACTTTGCAGATGGAAAGGAATTTACAGGTTGATAGTACAGTTGCAGTTTGCTTTACCAGGACTATGTGAGACAGATTAAGCCAGTAGAGAGGACAGAAAAATAAAAATGCATGTAACAAAAAGATAAAAAATGAATTCAGGAACTCAAAAAAAACGTTCAGAGAAAATTTAGAAGCAAGAGAAAGAGATTCATTTACATAGAGATAACTGTATTGTCTCTCGGTGAGCTAGACTAATTGAAGAGCTATTGTATCTAAGAAGCAAGGGACACCTTGACTTTTTTCTGTACTTTATTGGAGAATGCCTTGGGGGCTGTTGGAAATCAAAGACAGAGATGATTCTTAGAGTGTATTCCATGCTGCAATTTAGCTCTGCTGACTTCTATTCCTGCTTAATTTAATGAATAAATAACTTAAGTCAGGGTAAGTAGGAATCCATGCTGAATGCACTTCTGAAGGAAAGAAGTAAGTAAAATATTAAGCATCCTGTTGATGAGAAGAAAATATATTTATTAGTATTTCTTACAGATTTGATATTTGAAAAAGTTCAAAAATATGATGATTACAGAGAGAAAACTGTTTATGGTAATGCTTGGAGAGGTCATGAGAGGAGAAATCATACTCATCCTTTGAGTATTCTTTATTTGCACCTTCATTTTATCCCAGGAAAACACAACAGCCCTTTTAATTCTGTTTCCACAGTTAATTTCTAGCAGTAAAATGGCTGATACTCTTGTTTGGAGGTATTCATTGCTACCTCATTTTTCCAGCCATTTGACTCCTCTGGCGTAGAACTGTTAGCTGAAATCATTTTGCAGTTCCAGTCTACTGAATCAAACACAACTGCTTCACTGAGCACTGCAATACACCTCTAGAAAGTCAATTACCATCAGGATGTCCTTCTGCCTTTCAAAGGGGAGAAAAGAACCATTAACTATCAACCCTCATCAAGACAAGAAACTTTGATAGCAGCCTATATGTGACAGTGGCATTTTATATAATATGAAAATGAAAAGTAAAGAATGTAAAGATAATAATTGCTGTACTCCTGTATTATCATGTATTCACTTTATATTAGTATCAATGTCCTGTGACTGTCAGTAGAACCACCTTGCATTTTAAACAGAAAATATAGATTTCTTTGGTTTTACTTGAGGTGTTATTCATTAAGGCTGCCAAAGGAACCAAATGAAATGACTAACAGGAGGACATATATTTTAATTTGGTTTGACTGTGAAAGTCACTGACAGGGGATTCTGGTCTGGTTCTCCTATGACTAAATTTTTAAATCATATTTTTAAAAAAGAATTTAGGTTAAGCCCATATTTTATCATGGCAGTCACCAACATAACTTCCTGAATACCCCTGTGTTTCATGCATTGTTGAGTTTTTGACGCTTGCTTTTTCGGCAACTTTTTTTTCTCAAGGAGAACGTTATTTCTTCTGCAGTAATTTAAAAAAATTTAAGCAGACCATTCAAGTCCTTGTTTTGTAGTTCTGTAATTTTTATATCACCTGAAAATGCACTATTTTTAACTTTCACAGAACTAGAACCTTTGAGAGTTGATTCAGAGGTTATTTATTCACTACTTGATATATTTTTGGATTTTGGTATGAAGTATAATTGTTGTATTAAAAGAAAGATATTCAGAAGCATTAATTTTTATTATGAGCTCTACTGCCAAGTTAGAACTAAATGATTTTGACTGCACAAGATTCACAGGTAACATAGGTAATACTCTCAGTTTTATTTTCTGTTAAGCTCTTTCACTGTACATGCAGAGAATGAGTCAGAAAAATATTAATGACCAATCAATGTCACGAAGTTGGGGACTTTATTGGTAGATCCAGGTGCCTTGTTCTTAGATTTTCTCAGCCGAGCATTTAAGACAGATGTGTGCAAACAGACCATGAAAAGAGAATATAGGAACTCCTGGGAAATAGCTCTAAAGAGATTACGCTAATTCTCTTCTTTTAAATTCATGTATTCTTTTCCTTTTTGTCTTATATAAGTCAATAATCTTATATGAAGGGCTAGACCTTTGCCTACAGTCCCAAAGGGAGCTAAAATTGTTTAGAAGAAAGTGAAAAATACAAGAAACACTTCAAAGATGTGCATTTCCAAAGAAACTACATTGTTAATTTGCACATTTTTGGCAAGCTTTGTATCTTTTGATGCAAAATTAAGCCCCTTCCAGTTCCAGAGGGCAGGTGAGAAAGAATCTTAGCTTTCTATACTGAACTTTTATGTGGGCATGGGAAAAACTGAAATCTGATTTCCTACAAATTTTACAATTGTCTTTGGTGTTTAAAAAGTTACAAGGCCCCTTGAGATCTTCCCCATAGTTCTGCCATCTCTCTGTAACTTCAGCCTTCCCTTATGTCGAGGTATTTATCTTTGCAATTCACACGCCCAGCCAGTCATGTGGAACCCAGAGAAGTTTAATGATCTCTATTGATCTCAGACCAGCCATAGCCAAGTTTTTAGACATGAAAAGTCTCAATGAAAGACACATCCCTAAACAAACTATTTCTTTAAGGAGATCAAAATATAAATAAGAATAAATTTCCATTTTTCCATTACAGATAATTATTTGCAAAATGTGAAAATTTGAACTTTAACGGTTCAAAGCTCTGCAAACAGGAATCTTAAATTCAGTGTTTTCACACATATCCTGCTTTTCTGCATTAATACCACAATTTTTCCTTTAGTTATTTGATTCCTGAATGATGAATGCTAGTACTACTTACAGAGCAAATATAGTAGTGAGAAAGCTAAAAAGTATATTTATCTCTTCAGCTGGCTCTGAAACACTCCAAGCATTTTTACAGCCTGTTTGATTGATACAGGCCATTAAAGTAATCAGTTTAGGAAATTTAATGTTGCCCATGAAATCTACCATTTCTGCCAAAAAACCCCAAACTCTCTTTCTTCAATGAAAATGAAAGTTACAGCTTCAGACATAATTGTATGTAAAACTGCTGAATGCATCAGCTGTTTTCTCTCACACAGCAGTGACTGGGTTTTTACTGTTCAAGTCCTCTCAGACGTACTTTAAAACAATACATGTTATGGCCACCCTGCAATATACATATTTCTAATATTTGATAGAGTCATATTTGATAGTTTGATGTGTATGTCCTCATAAAGTGTTTTCTTATGAAGTTTAAAACACGGTGGTAAATTTCATCTCTCTAGATTTGTTCAGTATATCCTGTGCATATACTTAAATGACACCCTTACACCATACTCAAGACATATTTAGACAGTCTACATATAGAAAATACATGAAGGTATCTTTATTGGATTTTAAATATTAATACTTCAAAGTATTAAAGCATCTTTACTGTTTGTGAGAATTCTAATAATAAGGTAATAAATAAATACCTCATCCTTAAAGTATTGTTAATGGTTAGGTGCTACATCCCCGAATTCAAACAGTGTTTCAAGCTTCTGCATCTCTGGGTTACAATTATGTGCTAATCACAATTTACTGCTACCTTCCATTTATTTAGGTAATTGGATTTATTTTCAACTGCATGTATCTAAAATCTAATCACACAGCTATAGCAAGATGTATCCTCAGGCAAAGTGAGAGGACAAACAGTCTTGTTTAAGACATAAAAAAACCACACACTAAATAAAAATAGTATCATTTTGATTATTAAATCTTCTTGGTCTACAAGAAGTATTCAGTCACAAACCCAGAGGGCCATTTAAAATTGAAAAGCATTTACGCAGAAGATCCATGGAAACCACAAAACCCTTGCAGTTGAATCTTTTCAGCTACAAAGCTTTATCAAACCCACATTTTTAGAGAAGAGATCAAACAGTTTCCCAAAAGGAATATTTTCTGACATGAAAAGCATACACACAGGTTTTGAATTCCTCTAAAGGCCTAAGTGGTAGAGGAAGGGACACTGTGCTTCAATTTGGTTCCCATTTTAAAATATTTAGATTTTTTTTTTGTAACTGTTCTAGTAGTTTTAGGGTTTGCCACAGGTCATGAGTTGAGGAGGGAGCATTTCTTAAATTTAAGAAGAAGTAGTACCCTTAGATATCAGACATGACCTTCATGTACACTGATGCTGCTTTCAATCATACAGAAACCCATCTGGAAACAGTCAGGTAAAGCCAAGGCAAGGCACAGATGTTAAAATCCTAAAATACAACCCCAGTGTTTTGATGTATAGATCCTGAAGACACTACATTTTTTCTTTATTTACCAAGACTGCACAATGAAAAACTGAAAATAAAATATTACGTATAAGGTGCCTGTATAAGGTAAATATGTGCCTTTTTGTTTTGTTGCTTTTTTTTAAAAAAAATTCTACCCTCATATTGTCTTTGCTCACAAATACTTGCTGAGAAAAAAACATCTCAGTCCTTATATAGAGCAGCAGGACAGCAGAAAGCTTCCCTCAGCAATTAAATTGCAGACAACAAAGACAAGAGTTACTGAAAATTCACGCACCAGATATCTAAAATGTGAAGCTGCAAAATATGGGTCAGGTAAAAATTTAAAATACGGAGATAAAATATTTCAATTTTTTTCAACCAGAGTTTTTTCTGTATCTCTCTTACATAGTCACTTCTAAATCTTAATTTTCTTTTCCTTTTCAGAATAAAAAGAAAAAAGTTGTCATCTTCCATGAAAGACAATCCAGTTTTACAGCTGACATTTGAAACATGCAACTATACTGTATGCAACCACTACTTACACCTTAATGAACCAATACAAAAAGAAAACAGTAGAAATCCAAAATCTATTAATTTGATTAATCATGAATAACTTCTCTCCTTGAATTTTTCTGGTGGTATTCCAACATTTTTAAGCACATTTTATTATCTCCTTTCTTTTTTCCCTCAGGAACCTTTAGTAATGACTTAGCTTTGTTTTCATGCATTTCAGCTGGTAACATATTCCTCCATTTTGCTGGAATTAGGTGATTTTTTTGTGATTTATTTGAGGCCAGGCTTGAGCCCTTACATTTCATGTTTGTGGTACATTCAAGATGAGAGCTAAAAGGACACAGAACCAGGATGAGAGGAAGAAGCCCACACAGATTTTCAAAACTGGACTAGGTGAGAACCTGAGCTAACTTTTAAATTGCATCTGCTTTGAATGGAGACTTAAACTAGATCATTTACAGATGTTTCTGCCAATCTTACTATTTTTATGACACTATGATTAACCTACTATTCATTGTTATTTTTCAGTCTCATGAGGGTCCATCCATACCAGCTGTCAATGCTGAGAGAAGGCTTCTTGTAACCACTGCTCTCCTGGTACATATCAGTATGCAAACTGAAACAGATGCACTCCTCAGAGTAGCCTAATTCACAGCTGAGTGAGCACAGCTTGAAAATTCCTAAATTTTCAAATATATTCAGAATATTTTTCAATATAAACATATTTCAAACATTTTCTAATTTCAAATATACTTCCAATATAAATTTTCAAAGAAATGTCTCTGAAGTCTGAATTCTTTAGAAGAGTACAATGCATTATCAAAATGTAACCATGATAGGACACAATCTAACTCAGAAAGAGACCCCACTTTACATCCCATCAGCAGTGCCTACACCTGTGGCTGTAGCCAGCCAAGAATAGCTGAAACCAAGTTGAAATTTATGCTATGCACAAATCCCATTATTATGTTTGATAGGTTGTGCACCCATTACTTATATGTGTCTTATCCCTACTTGCTTTGATAAAACTCCAATGAGATGCAGCCTTGCTTGATTTTGTACTACACAACTGCATTATTCTTTTTCAGAAACGAATCCACCCTGTAAAGAACCTCAGTGAAGTTTCATCCTTGAAGTTTGCCAAAAGGAGAAAGGCTACCTTTTGCTTATTTTGGTGGTGGTTTTTTGTTCGTTTGTTTGGTTTTTTGTTTTTTTTTTTTTTCTTTTTTTTGTGGAGAGAATATTATATTAGTATTTATACAATGTTATCCACTTCTACAACTTCAAATTTTTCATCTTGACAGATATGCAGATAGCCAAGAACTTAAAACTTAGCAAGAAGGTTTTATTAAATGTAACAAGCAGCAGGGAAGAATTAAAACATGCTGAAAATAACTTATTTTTTAGATGGTTTTAAGACATTTGGGTTCTTTCTGGAACACCTCTTTTACAGTCTATGGGGTGTAATTCAATCTGCTAATCTAGAGGCAGCAAAGAGCATTCTTTTTTAATGTTATATTAGAAGAAATTATGATGGATTAGCCTTCTATTAACCTATGGAAAGAATAGTTTAATTAATGAATTGACTCCAAAAAAACAGGGAGATTTAGATTTATTGAAAAAAATTCAGGTTGACATTTTGTCCTTAATTCACCCTATTGAAAAGTAAAAAACAAAGGTACAGTTGCATGAGTTCATGAATGTCAACCCTGATTTTTAACTTTAATGTTGAGGGGTTTTGCTGTTGTCAGTCTTGTCTGTCTTAGTCTTACTAAGCTGAGCAATGGAAAATCTTTTATGCATGATGATGGCATGAACATTTGCTTTTTCCTGCTATTTAAAAGCTGACATACACAGGAATCTATTTCTGGTGATCCCTATCCCAGATTTGAACCAGAAGCAAAAGGTCAAAAGGTAAGTTTTTAAAAAATCATAAGAGTTTTTTTGAGCACTCAACCAGAAGTGAACACGAAACTTTGAAAAAAAAAAAAAAAAAAGTAAAGCAGAGATAGAGTTACTTTTATAAACAACAATTGACAAATAATAATTAAAAGTTAGAAATGATATGTCAGTTCCAGAATGTTACTAATGTGGGAAGGAAGAGATTTGAAAAGGAAAAAACAGCCACCTTCACAAAACTGTAAGAGCATCTTATTGCTCAACTTTCCAGGTCCAAAGGCTGCCTAGCATTGCTAGCTACAGTACTTGTTATTTGATTTAGCAGAGCCAGAACCTCAGAAGGAAATGTTCTCTCGAGTTAGAAACCACTCTCTCAGAAGCATGAAGAGGGAATATGGGTAACAGGTTGCTTCTTCAATACTTCTAATAGAAGTCTAAGAGATACATGAGCAGACAAATTTAATGTCATTCTTATATAAGACAATAACACAAGTATGATAATCCACACTAAACAGTCCAAAATGCCTTACCTACAAATGATAGTCAGCATGAGGTAACTATTCTGCAAATAACAGAGGTCATGATTTGCCTACAACTTTGAGTAATGAGAAAGAGTTTTATAAATATCCGTTATTCCAGAAATCAAATTCCAAAAGGGAATACATTCTTCTTGGAGATGAACTCTGCCTGTAGAGGTACTTTATTTTTCTGGAGATGCCTGCAAGTTCATCCAACATGAAGAAGCATCAAGATCGTGTGATTGACCACTCATGACTTTTTCTTGACATTGCTCATAAATATTCAAAAGTAGACGCAAATGGTCTTCAGTAATCATAGTTCTCTTACCTCATATTCAATAAATAAAACAATACTAGGTATCTCTTATTATCAATAGATAAATAAATCAGGTATCTTGCGTGCTCAAGTTTTTTTTTCACAGAAAACCTTGCAAATGTTCACTTTCTGATAAAATTGGGAGGGACTCTCTGAGAACTAAGTGTAATCCAATAATAATGGCATCACGCCTTTGAATGAGTACTCAATCAATACAGGCATAAAGTTTAATCTGGACATTCTGTTTTTACTAAGGTATGTTAGCTATTATATACTGAAATTCTTTTAATCTCTATCATTAAAAATACAGAAGATAAGCATTATTTTTGATCTATGAACCAAAAATTTTCTTTTGACTAAATATGTGCAACTCCCACTGAAAACCCTGTGAGTGCATGTGTTTCAGAGCAGAAGGTGGCCTAATTTTTTTTTATGCTTTATACAGTAAGGTGGTACATGAATAAAAATACCTGCAGGATCAGCAGCCAGTTTCTACAAGACTCATAACATTTCCAAACACTGAAGGCACATTTGGAACACATCAGTTTCAAAGCCTCTTGTGTCAGAATTCGCTTGCATAATGAAACACAAGAGTTTCTTATGAGATGAATGAGGTTGTAGGAATTCAGCAGCAAGTAAGGGGTGAAAAATGCAAATACTGTTAGGAAAAATCCTTGGTTTACTAGTAACAGAATTGAACATCAGGAGATCATCTAGTCCACTCAAAAGCTCTGAGTCAGGGTCACATTGAACACCTGCCATGACTGGCTTGGCCTTATCTAATCTATGTTAACAAATTGCTTGGGACAGAGTTCCCACAGCCTCTCAGGCAACCTGTTTTAATTGTCAGCTATTCTCATAGTTTGGAATATTTTTTTAATATTAACCTATTTACCCCTTGCTGCAGTTTAAGATTATTATTCGTTGTATGATTTTCTCTTTAATGCTTTCTCATTTGGAATTTTTAATGAACACTAACTTGAAAATAATCATCTACATTTCCAGTGATGGGTTTCAACTACTTATGATGTGCAATAACAGGGAGATCAGTGGAAGTTTATGTATAATTTTCCATGGTGTCTCAACTCAAAACCAAGTGAATTAAACTAATGCAGCTTTTCCTCCCAAGACTTTTAAGCTGTCCTTCCAAAAAGGCATAAACCAGAGATTATCACACTTATTTGAAGGAAGCATGCACTGAATAAGCCAGGTCTGAAACTGAATTTGCAACAGTTATACTAAATATTCTCCAACATATTTACTGTAATATGCATATCTGTGGATTTCAATAGTTTTGTTTGTCCAAGGTATATATTTTAATTTCCTTGAATTTTGCTATTCAATATATTAATGAAAAAAAATAAAGATAAAATTAATATTAATAAAGAAAAATATTCTGAACCATGAAAATAATGTATTTGTAACTATCACTGATAATATATATATACATATGTACATAAAATATATATTTGGGGTTTGCTAGTTTATTTTAAGATAAGCCATGTACTTTTTTTGTTTAGCATTCGCTCTTGGAATCTAATAATATATTCTAGTCAGAATTACTTCATGGAATAGAGGCAATGTATTGGTAAATGCAATACCTACTGTGTGCTGTGCCACACTCTAATTTAACGATTGTAGCGTAGTGCAGTTATTATCAGACTATTGCACAATCCTGGGTGGCACTAGCTGGCTGCCTGCAGCGTTCCAGTTTCTGTGACATTGCAGTTTATCAGTCTGCACCACATACTTCATAAATCTTCATGACTTACATTTTCTTGCAACATCACTGTTTTCATTACAGTTCAGCTGGATGTATACAGATGCCTGCTTAAGACAGGAGTCTTGTAACAAACTTTAAGTTCTATCTTTCTCGCAGAATAATTTTTGCAAGAAAGAATTTGTACCTATTGTGACTAATTTTTCTCACTAGTTAATGAGTACAATCATCTACCGTTAAAAGTCAGATAGTTTTTTCTATAATTATGGTGAATATAATTTCATGCAGATGGGAATGCTTAGTTCTTTGTCCAAACAATTACAATAAGCACACTTGAAAAGATCTTAAGCATTTATCTTTACAGCATTTTTTGTAATCAAGTTTAATCTATATGACACCAGAGAATCATCTGCGAAAATATTAAATTATTTCAAATCTGATAAAGTTTTCTACAAAGCCCTCGTTGGAGTCCGAATATATTATCTTCTAAGAATCCTTGAACTTGCAAAATTTCCAATCAGCATTTTACATTTTGCCTGGAGCAGCATATCAAAGCATGGAGCATTTTATCAAGCTTACCCACCCCCTAACTTACCCTCTACAATTATGTATATGACTAGCTCAAATGCTAGAAGCTATTGAGGCAAGGGATAGTGTGACAAGAATTCTGAATTTCTAGGTAATACCTAGATGGGAACTCAGGATAAAAGCACCTGAAAATTCAATCTAATAAGTTCTGCAGCTCAGCAGGTAGCAGTTCCAGCTTTTCAAAGGTGAAATGATCATAGAATTCATTATAAGTCTTCATGAAGCTCACAACTTTGAAAGCTTGCAGATACCGTAACTTAGAGTTGAAATTTCTAAGCTCCAAGCCCATAATTTCCTCATTAAATGACCAGGTATCACTCATTTGTGGTCATTTTCTTTTTTTTGGCTATGTTTGTCAATAACTGTAGCACTGGAGAGAGTTTCAGTTGAATGGACCTGAGTGACTTGCTGTGCTGTTTAATAGCTTGTTTATAAGTAGTAAGTTGCCATATGTTTCTTTTGCAATAATTGTAATCCATTTCTTTCCATCTATACTAAGTAGCTCAGACACCATTCTTAAAACAAAGAGGAAAAAACTTCACCTTCTACTTTAACATCTCTTCAAGATTAGGTACTATTGTATTTCTACTCTGAAAAGTGTCAACATGGTGTGTATCTCTCCTGTAACTTGGCTAATGAAGTTATGACAGTAACAAAATCCTTTTTCTACTTTGATTTTGACATGCTCTTGAAATGAGTTCACATCAAGGAGGAGCCTATGCTCCAGGGATCATTCACTTAAAGTATTTGGTAGTGCATTCAGGACAGTTTTGAAGAATGGGATTGCCAACTACGCCATGAGAACAAACTTTTGAGATTGTTTCAGTTGGAATATTGATTCATAAACCAGATGAAGTGGAACTACAAGCAAAGCAGATGGCTCTGTTGTCACCTTGCCTGTAGTGACTCAACAAATCAATCACTCACCTTGAAGGTGGAGAAGCAAAGTTCCAATCACTTCTCTTGTTTGATTAAGGGTTGGCAGGAAAATCTCTCTGTGCCATGACACCACACCCTGGCAATCCAGTGCTGTCAGCAATGAATATTTACATGGCCTGTGCAAACTGCAACAACCTTCTCAGGATACCACTGACAGTATATTGCTACTCTGTAGAAAAGTGCGGATTGCTGTAATATTTCCATATTTTCATTTTACTGGAAATTTTCTTGTGTGGGACAATTAATCCAAACCTGAATTGAACATTTTCTTTGACCTAAGATAATTTTATCCCCATCTGATGGAAATACAATTAGCTTCAGGTTGAAATTTGATAAAAAGAATTAATGAAAAAGTTTCCCTTTTCACCATTTCGTACCCTTTTTCACTGCAGACCTTGCAGTTATGTCCCTGCCTCCATCTGAACATATATCAGCATTTAAGAGTGACCATGTTAAATAGGATGTCATATTAGTATGTCCTTCAAGTATCAAACCAAATTCCAAGTACCTTTAGGCAAGCCTGTGTCTCCCTTTAACTCGTGATATATAGACTTCCTGTTTTGTTTTTAAGCTTCTCTTTTTTCATTATCTCTAGCTTTTATACCTCAAAGGGCAGAACTGTTCTGTTTGTTCTAAGGCTCCTTCCAGCATTTTAGTTCTTTTTGTTTGAGTTTTTGTTTTGTTGTTGGTTTTTTGGTTGGTTTGGGGTTTTTTCTTTGTTTTGTTTTTGAGAACTTGCCTAAATTGGTGGGCTGATAAGACACAGAATGATCTGTCTAAAATGCTCAGCATTTCCATTTGTACTGTTGTATTACTTGTGTTGCTTTATCTTTAAACGCCAGCTATCAAAATTTTCTTCAGAAGCAGTGCAGCATTGTTGAAAATACTACCTCTATAATTAAATCAAACTAAAACCTTGATAAGGCTGTTTCCCTTCAATTATTTTAATATCCACTGCAACAATATAATACATTATTTTGATGTTGACTATAAGTCTTGTTTTAGTGAATAAAATGAATAATGATAGCTGGAAGGGAAACATGGTTTTTCTTACATTCAATTTTTATCAAATGCAAAAAATTGAAAAAAGGTATTTTAGCAACATGGTCTGTCTCCTTCCTGGGAAATATGAAAAATATTGAAACAAAAAACATGGGAATAGTGCTTTACAGAAAATATATCAGAAATATCACTAGATGATCTTTAAGGTCCCTCCCAACCCAAGCCATTTGATAAAAACAGCTGTTGCACACTTTATTCTTTTTAGGAACGTACAGTATGGAGGTAATAAGCAGCCTTGAGAATACATGAAGAGTGCAAAAAATTATTAGACCACAATTTTAAAATCATCTAATAATATACATTTCTAGTCTTAACTTCACATATCTAAAATAAGAAATTATAATATCAGATTACAGTATCAGAGACATGAGTTAAATTTCCTGATGACTGACCCTGCCCACATGAAAATATTCTGTCCTCTAAGCAAAGGATACAATCAAGCACTTAAATGATAGCCAACTTCCTGGAGCAGATTTTCAGACTGTTGGCTCACCAAGCCGAGGTTCATCCAGCTGGTAAAACCCTTACTTGCAGGAGTCATCATTTTCACTTACTCTGCAATGACACAACTGGGTCTATGCTAATAGGAAAGAGTGAACTACAGAGATCTCCTCAGGACTCCTGAGAATTCTGCCCTGTGGCACTTCCCATTTAATTCAACAGACTCACACTATAGAGAATTTTTAAGAAAAAGACAGATGATCCCTTGGGATAATCAGGCCTAAATTTACACTTTATAGAGGAAGTTTGGTACGTTATCTGTGGGAAGGAAAAATGGGCTTTCATGGATCAAAACTCTATGAGTTAATATTTAAGGGCATATCACAAAGAAGAAAACAATGGGTTGCAACTGATGCTTTCCATCTGACCTCTTTCTCTCTCCCTCTTTCTCAATCACTGTTTCAGACTAGAAGACATGAATTCATGAGAGCCAGCACTAATGAAAAATGCACTAGAACTTAACTGCATTTCAGAGCTGCTGGTGTCAAGGGGACACCTAATGTCTGTGTCTGTCAGAATGTAAATTAAGTTGCTTCATATGATTCAGTCTGAAGATTTAGAAAAGGGCATGGCCAAAAAAATGGCATGTTTTCCAAATTTGATGTTTAAGAAAGTATTTCTTATCATAGCCAAATGTTGACCCCCCCATTACACTGCTATTATGCTGCAATAAATTGTAGCTAACTTGTTATAATGATAGGGGACATTAGCAAGACCCTTTTAACCTCAGGAATATTTGAAAGCATTAGGGTTTTTTTATTCTAGAGTTTTTCTCTGGACATAAGCATTCCTTAAAAACAAATTATAAGAAGCCTTTGGTCTTTATAACAGGAATGTTTTCAGTATCTCCATTATGGTGCAAAAATATCACCTGACAATTTCTAATGACATAATAAATATTGCTGTGTGCAACTCATATTGAGGACACAGCCTGCTTTACTGGTAATATATTCAGTAAAAATTTCCATATAATCAATTTGTGATGGAAGTCACAACATTTCCTGCTGGGCTCTCTCAGGACCAGCAGTTAGGCAAATGCAGCAGTAGGTCCATTTGTGCCCATGTGTTGGTTTCCAGCTTGTCAGAATTCAGATCAAGCAGATAAATGTTCATCCTGAGACAAGCAGGGTTAACACTGTGAGCAAAGCACTAAGTGGATGCCATGACCCCTGTGCTAACATGCAAGTCTGTAAAATCCCCTCACTGTAAGGCAAGAGCCTCTTCACAGGACTAGTTGGCAATAACAGAAGGAGAGGATTTTCTTGTATTTGAAAGTTTAGTGTGGTTTCTGCTTTTTGCAGAGAAAGGATTTAGCACTATTCAGTGTCTCAAAGATACTTAGCTACTTAGCTGGGTGTTACTGAATAATTTTTAGGTAGCTGAGAGAAACAATGAGTTGGGAATGAAAGTGAAGAGCTGCTGCCACATTCCCAAGCAGAGGGGGAGGATGCAAGTGCAGCTACCACCTCTCACATGAGCTCAGGGTGCAGGTTGTTAGCCACCACTGGGCCACAAACACAGCTCACTGGGAAGACCCCTTTCGTTGCTGCTTTCCAGACATTGTTCTGTACCCTGGAAGTGTATGTATGATGTACAGAAACTTGCCCACATACAAGCTCACATAGAATAGCAGACACCCATACACACATCTGCAGGTAAACATCCACTAGCAGATTATTAGTTGGACCAAATTACTCCCATTCTCAAATACCATACTCTAGGTCTGCTCTGTGTGTAGATTTAAAGGACAGTTAAGACAGCTCAAAATATGTGAAATAGGCAAACAGCTTTCTCTTTCTAAAAATGATTCTTAACTCTTAAAATTGTTTAAGGTAAAAACAGTAAGAGAAGGGAATTTAAGCCAGCAGTATTGACTGTAGGTACTCTGCATGTGCTGCTGAAAACTTTAATTTGCCTTAGTTTTGATTTCTTAGCCATAGTACTAAGGCTAGTACTTTGAATACAAAGCAAAGGGCACAGTCCATTCTGAAATTGCTACTATAGCTAGATATACAATTTTCCTAAAGCACTGCATGAGATACATTTCCTAACAGCCCCACAACGTTAGAAAGAACATTTTAAAAAGCTTATCAAAATATGTTACATAAAAAATAAGATGCGATTCAACAGAGACAGTGACAACCACTATTATCCATTTTGCTGTTGATTCTGGAACCTTGTTTATGCACATTGATATTTTTTCATGACAGATATGGGATATTGGACTCTGTAATCTGAAGATTGCCATATTAGTTATCTTGCAAGACATTCATTGAATAAAAGAGGTGGGAGAGCATTAGGAGATATATTTGTACCTAACCTTGAGATAAAACTTAATTATCTGTCTCCTTATCACCAATCTCTGGCCCAGCTGGCAGCTTATTTATTTTTTATTTTATATGTTTAGAACGCAATTGTGCTCACTAGTTATCTTATTAAAAATGAAAGCAATCTGATTTTTTTTTCTATCTCTCTAGAAAGAAATTATTTTAACAGAATATCTTTCAGAAGTATTTTTTTGCTGGTCTGTACTTCCGTCTAATCTTTGTGCGTGCAGAGCATTGCATGAAAAATTCATGCACATAGCAGGCACAAAAAATAACACAACTTGTGCCTCAGCTTGGGCTGATAAGAAGTTTTGTACATTGCAGTAATAGCTGAATCTTGCATGTCCCTTTGCTGGCAAAATCTGCCTTCAGATGAGTCAGAAGCTAAACTCTGCCAGGTTTAACAAATGTCCACAGAGCATGAACAGATAGAATTATTTATTTCTATTAAGAATACCAGAGAGTATATTTTACAGGAAGTAATTTCATTATCTGTTGAAGTGCTAAGGTTCAGAATTTTAATACACAAGACTCAATGATGCATTAATTTGATCCACCTCATTAGCATCCAGGCACATTTAGAGAAAAATGTCAAAATTGTTACAGTTGGTTCAGTCATCAAAGTGATAGGCCCTGAGGGGTTTAACTCTGTAATTAACAGATAAAATATATTTCATTAATTATGTATATAATAAAAAATATATAGTGCATAATGTATAGTGTACATAATGTATAATATAATGCATGATTAACATATAAAAAGAGGCAATATTTAAAATCATACTGCCATGAAGTAAAATTAGACTGCAAGTGTTTCAAATTTGATCACTCCATCTAGAAGAGAGAAAACTTAAAGAGAACGACAGTTTTACATAATAGGATACTTATTGCCACAGCTCAAAGAAAACTATGAGAAAAAGATCAGGTGCACCTCATTTGTCTTGCTTTGCAAATGAATATGCAAACAGTAGGCAGAGAAGCTGAAGCAACTCTTCCAAGCATATGTTCTTTTCTACTAACAGGTAAGGTCTCTGGTATTTCTTTTTCACTATTTCAGCTACTTTTTAGAATGGACCAAGCTTCAAATGTGGTGAGACAATTTTTATAATTTCTTGGCAAATTCCACGAGATAGACTTATGTACTGATTTTTGGCATTAGATCCCACTTACTGACTCACAAAAGATATCCTTCTGTCTCCTACAGCAAGTGCATATGCAAGGAATACGAAAACACTTGCATGTGGACTGGAAACACCGTCTATCAAACACAACCATTACCAAAAAAGACTGAAGGACTAAAGCCAAGTGTAGACTTCTTGCCAAACACATTCATATATTTGCATTCAACAAAACTAAGTCTATCGAGAAGGATCGCTGACAAACTACCTCTTGTTTAAAAATATCTTGTAGACTTTATTATTTGCCTCCTATCACTGGCATATAGAAAAGCTTAACTCAATCTCCATTTGAATAAACCTTATACTACTTAGCTACCTACTGCTGTCAAATGGAGACAAATTAACACCCCCTCACCCAAACCCAGATGTTATCACTTAAGTACCTGAGGAACAATATGTATAAAGGCTGGCATTGGCTTACAGACACAAGAACATTGACTAGGTAAAACACTTCTTATAAATGACTGTACTGAAATGTAAGCATCTTAAATGGATTTTATGGAAATATTATGACAAAGAATAATTAAGATTTTAATTTTATTAAAACCAGGAAAGGTAAAATGCCCCTCAAAATGACCATTATCATTCTAAAAGAACAAACAACTACTAATTATGAGTTTAGCCTTTTCTTGCTTAAAGTAATTCTTAATTTTACATATACTGTGCCTGTTTTCTACATGAAGTGAAACTGATCCTTACTATTTTAAACCTAGTGCTAACCATTGTGAAATTTTATTAGACATTTCAGTGTCTGTGTCTCTAGGATATATGATGCTCTGTGTGAGAAAAATAACTTAGAATAATTTTACTTAGCTATTAAACAATTATAACCATGTTCTCGTACAGCTAGAAGGTGGTTTATCATTTCTATTGCTAAACTTAAAATAGCTACTATTTATTTTCACTGTCTGAGAACCTCAACATGACTGGTAAAACAAAGATTCTAATTAGACTAATCTTTTCTGTAACCTGATTGTCTATTGTTTTCTGACTCAAACAAGATTTGAATTTGAAGAACATACACTGTGCTGGGTCTATGCAACTTGTAACAATTTTCTACCTTAATAATCACATTGCAGCATTTGAAAATTGGCAATTACTCATTTCGCCATGAGCTGGCAACTGAAGGAGTGAAATTCTCATCTCTGAAGAATGGTATAGTAAATCATGGATTAGCAAAGTCAGGCACTCTCAGTGAAAGATTATCCTCTTGCTTACACCTAATAAAGTTAAGGATCAATATGGCACTCCTTCTCATCACAATACACGTTAACTTTAATAAATTTCATCTCTGGAAGTAAAGGTTTTTAAAAAGAAGAAAATTAGATAGCTTTCTAACTAAAATCATGTTAGTAAAAATTTGACTCTGCAGAATCAGACAGAAAAACTCAATTCATCTTCCTACAGACTTTTAACAAGTTGTGACATCACATAGTCATCTATAAATGCTGCTTGCTAAAAATTTTGTGCTTAAAATAAAATAAGATATATCTGTTTAAAAGAATACACTGTGGATTTTTCACAGAAAAGACCTCCACTATAAAACTGAGGTCTTTAGGCTCAATTGGCCATTCAGATTTTTCCATGATCTGTGAGGTAAGAGAGGCACCTTCAGAAGACAATTCATCCTGTCCTCACATAAACATCCAAGACAGATGGGAGGAATTGTTCTCTGGAAGTTCTTTCATTGTCTCTCTGCAAAATCTTTATAGGGACAACATATAACTTTAGGTAGTATCTAATTTTTTATACCTAAGCTCAAAAAAGATGAATTAATTTTCTCATGCCTTTGGCTGGAAGTCCTGGTTTGCAGTAAGGTCTTGCTGGAGGTTTGTTTTTTTTTTTTTTTTTTTTCTTCAGCAAATTGACTATTTTGGCTTGGAGTTTCAGCATTTCACAGGCATCTGGCAAGAACTCCTACTGTCTTCCACCTGTGATGCCATCAGAGACACGTTTGTGAGTTTGCTCCAGAGAGAGACCTGACAGGGAGTGCAGACTTCCAGTCGCTCCTGTAATAGCATTAGATCTCTGATGGGGAATGAGGAAGGTTGCTGTGAGGTTATTAGGCTTTCAATACAAGTGTGGGCAAGAACTACAGCAGAAGAGATAAAGGTAGAATTATTACAGCATGGTTTCAGATGTTTAAATAAGGCTAGGAACCAAGCCAATTTCTGATTTGGGTGGGGTTTTTTTCCCTCCGTAAGAAACCAACAGAAACATTTCAATTTTTCCTGTTCAGATAAAGGTATCTGAACTGAGACAATACCAGTTCTGCATATTTCCATCTCCTGAGTAGAGTTAACCTCCAGCATACAATAAATATTCAGATTTTTGTATACACCTACGTGGTTCAAGTCTTTATGGATTCTCTTTATAGTCCATAAAAAGTAAAGATACAGAAATCAGAGATTTTGTTTATAACTGATATGTTTTAGGAAGACATTAAAAAAATAGTATAACTAATATTCCATACCTGAGTAGTGGTTGCTTTGGATAAGATGGTTGGTCACTGTTTTGGCATGGCTGAGGTTTTTTTGTGACTTGCTTGTAAATATTCCTGGCAGTTACTCCGATCCATAGCATAGTAGAGAGTGTAGAATAATGAAGCACTATGCCAACCTAAAAAAAGAGTGGACAATTAAACAACTCATGAAATGGATCAGTAAAACAAGAATTTTACAAGAATCTTACTTCCTAAGTGCACAAGCAAAGAGATTTTTTAACTGAATTTATAAATGCATCTAACAGTTGCACTTAAAACTGGTTATTTATACTACTACAGATAGTATTATCTGTAATACCAGATGCTACATTAGGAAACCGAGACAGTAAAAATATTTGTTTTCTAAGAACCTGTTTAATGAAAACATTTTACACCTGCATTTAAAGTGATGCACATCTTAAGTTTCTGCTGCAATCTTTGTTAGCTTATCACGACAATCCAATCTAAAAATTAATGAGAGGCCAGAATTTTTGCTTGCTATTATGCTATTTTCTTTATTTTTTCAGGAATATCCTGCTATATTTCCCTCTCTGCTATACACAGGCAAGGTTGATTCTGGCAATGGCATCAGTGCTATTTGCTGAAAAACCAGATTATTTTCAGACATATTTTAAGAACCTTATGAAGTTGACCACAATTTTAAAAATTAAATGACAGCTCTTGGCATCCCCTATTAAAAAGAATTATAAACTCTAATAGTGTTATTATAATTTTGTTTCCAAGAAACTGGTGTGTTTATCATTGAAAGTAACACAAAGTGCAAACATCTCTAAAATGCTAACATCTTTGTTTTGTTAGTAATTGTTATTCATTACTATGGAAGCAGTAATTGGAATTTTATCCAATCTCCAGTGCTTTATTACATCAACTAAGTCTCCATCTGATTATACAAAATGAGGGCACCTTTGAGGCAATAACCTGACATTTTGCAGTGACAAGTAAAATATTGCTATAATCGGAAGGAACATAAATGTTTAAGGAATACAGAGAATTGCTGAATACAGTTCACAAAAATCTATTATAAGGATTTATTTGAACCAGTGTTCATTTTTGCACCACTTAAAACAAAATAATTGATGAGTAAAGAAAAAAAATTCCATGCATTTTGTTTATATTTAGTATTATAGCTCAAAACTTGAAGATAGCAGCAAATATCATCAGCAGAAAACCCTTTGTAATTTTCTCTGGGACTTGTCTGTCACATTAGACAAGGGAGTATAAAGCCTTCGTTGCTGTTGTTGCTTGAGGTAAAAGAACCAGAAATAAGAGAATGAGACAACTTTGTATTCTGAGCTGGCAGACATTGCCAGTTCAGGGACTGGTGCTGTCTGGTTCACAGGCAGCTTGCAGAGTTTCTGTAGGGACCATGAGCAGGGAGGGGAGGGAGGAGGATGAGAAAGGGGAAAAAAAAAGGGGGCAGAAATAATGAGAAAGAACTGGAAAAAAATCCAGATATTTATTTCCTAACGTCTTTCTTATTTCAGCACAGCCCTGCTGCTACACATTCTTTTTTTCCACACAAGTACATGCAATAATAGGAACAGCAGGAATGAATTCCATGTGAAAAGGCACCTAAATGGGAAATTTTGACATCATAAATGACCATATAGAGAGAAATCATCAGCCACTTAAACGAATGTTAAGACCTAAAAATAGTACAACAAAACAATTTTACTGAACTTTCAAGGAGGCAACTGAATTGACTGAAAACATCACTGTTATGCCACACCTAGGTCACATTGCTGTTTTTCACAGTGTGGTCATGTTTTGGCAAGTGAGTTACTTCTGATACATGGACAAATTGAACAAACATGGAGGAGGTAAAAATGTTATCATCCCCTTTACCAACTCCTTATTGATACGTATCTCTCTCAAAAAAACCCCAAAACAACCAAACCAAAAAAACCAAACCCTCAACCATTTACATTTCTTGCTTGAAAGAAACAAGTATTTATACTGAAGATGCAGGACCTCCTTATGACTAACATATTTGACACGACACATCAAAAGTGTGGAATTTGGAAGGGTGTGCTGAGCTGCTACAAGAATTTTTGCTATTATTCATCCACTAATAATTAGCAAAGAAATGCTTGTCTCACTTCACATTGGAAATTCAGTGCTCCAAAGTGCTGGGTTTTGCTCTCTGCCTCTTCCTTCCCCCTGTCTCCACACTAACACCAGTTATGTCATGGAGACGCATCTTCCTCACTGTTGTGCTTAGGGACTGTGACTGCATGTGCTTTTGTCCCTTTCAGGGGGATCACCTCTTTCTAACTCTCTCAAGCTCAGAAGACATCTGAGCCCTATGGTAGAAATGCATGAGATGGCAGCTCACAATACGGGAGGGAAGGACGAGGCTCAACAGAGAGACCAATGTGGCTTTGTTCAGTAAACTCTTCCCTGACTTTCTGTGCAAATGTAAACTTGAGGCTATGCATGAGAGGTCCAGGCTACAAATTTACCTGTGTGTATCTTGTTACTGGAATTCTGCTTCTGTAAAGCTTCAGAGGCCAAAAGATATATACAAATTAAATATCGAAGTGGTAACTTAAAACTATTTTCACTATTAGTGGAATGTATTTCACATAAGATTGTATGGAAAGGGTTGAGTCTTCCACACAGAATAAAGGATAATGATTGGAAACATTGAAGTCATGACCCCTACTTTTAAGGTTTTCCACTGACAGGAATGGTACAGAAAAAACTGCCAGGATATATGCATTGAAAACAGCACTGTAACTAATGGTCTTTAATAACCACAGTTATATGGTAAAACTTTTCTTGTTTTCATTTTTTCCATGTCCTGTGCTCTTAGAACTCTTATCTTTGGGAACAATCACCAGCCTTTTGAACAGAAGATTATACTTTTCTTCAGTAAGAAGATGCAGTCTGTTTGTGCTCCTCCAATAGATTTCAGTACTCTAGAGATAACTTAAATTCCACATAACCCAGTTACCAGGGTAATGACCAGAATACACATTTATGCAAAGCATTTTGGCACAAAAAGGTCTCTTGATCAGCTTTAACTTGCCCACAAATTTCTTAGTTTTACCCAAAATTTTAATTTCTTTTTTTTTTCCAATTGTAATCATATTTCAGATAAGACTGTACTCCTTAATCCAGTTCTATTTAAAGAAGGGCGCAGATATGCATTGACATGCTGGTTAAAGTATTAATCCTGCAAAGAAAATTATTCTTTTCTGTGAGATGAAGGGATTCAGGAATTTCTCTGCAGTCTGTAACACCACTGGATGTGAATATTTCATGATCTTTAAACATTTAGCATTAGCAAAACCCCATGCTCCCTTCACAGGTAGAAAATACCGAGCAAGAAGTTGAACTTTCTGAGTTGAACTTGTAGGCTACTGACTAGTACAGAACACACTGTGCCTCTCTTGTTGAAGATTTACTGCCTGACAGAAGGGAGTTCACAAGCAGCTTCACATACGACCTTCATCAGGGAGAAGGAAGATCTGAGCCTTGCCGAAGTTTACATGGAGGCTTTTATTTTATAAACCACATTGGAGGTTCTTGGAGACGTGATTGGAGGGATCATGCCGTTGCAATTAAAAAAATAAGATTCTGTCTCTCTCCATAACTTTTCTGCCTCCTCAGTCTTGTACCCAGAAGTCCTTTGTTCATGCTTCAACACGTTTAACTGATGACTTCATCCCCTAGCATCCATAATCTCATGGCTATCACGCTTTCCTGGAAAGTAGGAGCCATGAAACAGAAATCTTTGAGAGAACAGAACTGATGCCTCCCACACATGGGGAGTGATCCAGCTACAATTGTGTCTCCTTCTCCCTCATTCTTTCCATGAAAGGAGTGAGCTTCCTTCTGCCTTTTGAAGCAAACTAATCTGAAGCCCTAACTCTGTGGGATGGAAGGGCTGACTTGCTGGCTCAAGCACCTTTCTAGTAGTGTACTGCCTCTGATTTATCCCCATCTCCTACCCCTAAGAAAAGGTTTGACTTGCATAAAAAGATTTTACCAGTAAACTCAAGAGTCTGGATTCTACAAGATCCAACATTCATTGACACTCAGAATGAGATTCAAGGGCAATCTAAAGAGCCTGTATATTCAATCACACAGGAAATGTGCAAAGATGCAATCAACTCTTCTAGACCAGCACTCTCACATCAGTTTTCTTTGTAAATCATAAAGACTGCAGAGCACATATGCAAGTGAAAGGTCTATACAAAATCCTCTCTGAAATAGATATGCAGGTTTAAAAGGGGATTTTAGATTTTTAGATTCCACATAAAATTAAATATCTGACCATTCTGGAAAAGACTTTTCCTGTGTGACTATTTCACCTTCAAGGGGATTTGAAGGTTCTTCCAGCTATCACAAAAAATGGATCAATTTCCATAGCATTAATTCCTGATGTTTAAAACTAACATGAAACTACTCATTTAGAGACAGAAGGTGATCCTAGTGAAGCTAATTTAGAACCACTTTTTTTGGTTAAATTTGAAGGATAAAAGGTAACTCAGTCTATTATTTCACATCGATAAGTATGCTGCAGTGAAATTTTTGTGGAAGTTATAGGGATAATTACAATAGGAAAGGTGGTGGTTGACTGGCTTTGATACCACATTTCAGTGATCAGAACAAAAAATACTTGCACTTGGAATCTTTCCCTATGCACTCGGGAAATAAAAAGCGAAAATTGCATTGCTGCACATTGAAGTTGTGCTTTGAATTTTAGCAGATTGAAGGATTCCTGTGGAATGCAACTGATGGTGTTACACCTGTGGTATAACTAATATTTTAGTGCTGCTTGAAGCAGTAACATTTTCACAAATATATTTTAAGCCAAATATCAGGGTTTTGGCACCTTGGATATCAAACCACAGAGTAATCGTCTCAGGTTTATCACAGAACACAGGCACTGGGACTCAGAATTTTGAAAACCTTGCTGTCAGAAAGCAAGGAAGGCTCTGTGGCTGGGTACATTGTTCTTAAAGTGAACAGTTTTTCAGCCTCTATTACCAGCTATTGGAGCATTGTCTTATATTGTTTGGACTGTTTAACCCATCAGCCCTGTGTAATTACATCAGACAATTTCTAGTAGGAAATCAAGGACAGTCTCCCTTGTGTGACCTATATCTTTCCTATACTGTAACTAATGAAGACATTGTCTGTTGATGTAGCATATTGTCAGGTAAATAACTTCATAAAACTGGTTAGCAGACATATATGAATGGTTCAATTCAGTTTCTCTAAGTGTGCATGTTTCTCTCATTATCAGAGACAGATGCCACTGATAATGCATTTTATTAAGATACCCCTGTAGTCTATGTATTACTTACAAAAGGTTATTAATAACACATTTATCTCAATCAGTTTTTCATTATAGCTGTTAATACCACGTTGTTACCATGCAAGCTGCAAAGTAAATAATCAGACAACGACTGGAACAACAGATGGTCATTTGTGACCATGTAATTACATGGCCATGGCTGCCCTACAAACTAATCTGCTACTATCACTTGCAAACTGCAAAGACAATGGAAAATGATATTTCAATTTGCTAGAACTTACAAATTAATTATGACACAATGCATTAGATACTGTGAGATATTTCTCTCAAAATAATCTAGTGGATGACTGTGTTTTTTAAATGAGTATCATGTAATGCACATAGGTAGATGTCACATGTAGAACAGCACAGTGCTTACAGACCCACATGTGCTGTTTACTGATGGTCATGCACAAGGATACACAAAAGGCTTCCAAAGCACCTCACTGAATACTAGAGTGAAAACTCTTACACTAATTATGCACATTTTGCACTGACTCTGCTCTAGCTCCTGGCTATTTCCACCCATCCAAGCCAATCAGAAGAACTGATTAGTGACATGCAAAGTATCTGGGAGATCACTGGCTAAACAAAGTGCTTCACTACAGGTAAATACCAACAATCATGAGCCCTGGTGCACTTCTAGAAATCTGAGAGGAAGAAATCTTTAGGACAAACAAATTGCAACAAGCCCTCATCAAGCATTACAGAAGATGACTGAAACGACTCTTTACACATTGTACAGACTCAGCCTTTATATTCAGAGCAGCTGAATCCAGCCCTATCTGTGCATCTCACAACACTACTGCCTCAAAAACGCTGAGGCAAGAGATATGAAACAGTCCAGCAGTGCAAACAAGGGTCCATAAATCACAAGTAAGCTGGTCTGCTTTGTCTCCTTGGGGATCATCCAGAGAAGACAGGGCCACCCTCAGGCAAACAGTGTATGTATTACAAAAGGGAAGCAGTAACTTTAGTCCCACACATTAAATCCAAAGCACAGGATGGACAGAAGTATTCTGTATTCAGTTTTCAACTGTCCTGTACAGTAGAGAAATACTAAGATTTTCAGGGCTTTTCTTAAAAAAACCCAACAAAAACAATAAAAAGGGCAATCTTAGCCTCAGAGAACTTAATGCATTGATCGCCCTCGTAGAGAAACTCATGTGACAACCAAACACTGAACACTTCCAGTGCTGGCCTTTAAAAAACATGCTTATAATGATATATTTCAAAAAACTTAAGATCCAGGAACAAAATAAGAAAAGAAGGACAACTGTCAATATTACGTTAAAAACTCATTGGCAAGTTTCAATTCTATCAGTAAGAATTGTTAAGACAGATACTTACAGCTTGACAAATAATTGGATATTTAATGCGATTGATTCCCCCAGCAAAAACAGCAAATGTGAGAGCAGTATGGAAACAAAAGTTGAGAAGCATGTGCCATCCTTTTCTGCTTATTCGGATAGTGCTGTTGAGAAAAACCACATTTTAAAATTAAAACCCCAACATATTTATTATGTAAATTACTATTTGGAAAAAATACTTATTTGATAGAATAAAATTCTCTGATTAATGAAGACCTATGTAATAATCTACACATAGGACAGAATCTGACCTATATAGCATTGAAATAAATTACAAAAAGGTAAAGTAAACGGTAAAAATCATAAAAGTCTACTGATTTAAAGTTTCTTCCACCAAATCAAGCATTTAAAGTAGAGCACTAAAAGCAAAAGCTTATTGCCTAGGTTCACATATGCAGAACTTTAACAACACATCTCTAAAGGATTAAATGGAAGCTGAAGACCAGAAGACATTGCATTAACTTCACTTAATTAATATTTAGCAGCTTCTACAGTACAATACATTCCTACTCTTTTAAATTGCTAATGGTCTTTAACCAGAAGTATGTAGTTAAGATGGCATTCATATAAATTTTTCATATGAAAGAAAACACAAGTTTTCTAAACCCAAAATTTAGAAGACAAAGTGATAGTTACCAGTCTTCCAACCAAACTTGTCTTAAAAGCCAATATGGCAAGTGTAGCTGACCAAAGTGCTGCTCAACTGGAAGCTGCCAGAAAGCAATTTGATAGTGCTCATGGTTTTATATTGAATTTTTGAGTCAGAAATTTTAGGAAAAGTGTGAAGAAAATTTAAACATGCATATCAGGAAAGCTTGGGAACAGCTCAAGAAAGGTCGACATAAACTTTGTTTTGATTTGTTTGGTGTAAATCTCATTGCTGCCATTACTATATAACAGTAATTGAGATCATTTTAACTTATCTTTACTACAGTAAGGGTTGTAAAAATTGAAGTGCCTCAGCATCATGCTGACCATTTAACGTGTGCTTAAAATGGAATTCTTACCTGTGATGGACAATGTAGGTGATAATGGAAGCAAACAGGCACAACAACATAACTGCAGTACATGCATAAACCACAGGGTGCAGAAACTCCCCTGGGTACTGGGGGAAAGACAGCACTGTCTTAAAATCCTGTGGAAAGAGCAAAATGATTTAACATTGTTAGGCATGTGTGAAACTGAGACTTCATTCCAATATGTCCTGTCATTTCTAGCTGTTCCCTTTCAAGGGCAGGAAAAAAAAAAGACAAACTTTTAATGTAGACACAGTTCATGAATTTAAAATAACAGACTGCTCCTTCCTCATCTGCATACAGTTTGCTAGACAGAAATTAAGCTCTTTGTACAAGCAGAGATATCTTAATTAAATAAAAAAAAGGTCTGAAAAAATACACAGAATATTACATTTTCTTGGCATTAGAAAAATCTGGTCCTTCTGATAACATGAACTTTATGAGTGTATTTTACTAAGATATTAAGCACAAAATATCAAATCACTATAAAGGTCTCTAAATGGCATATATATGGCTGCAGAAGAACCACTCAAAAAAACCCCCCAAAACCAAAAAACCATGAGAATACACCCAAATTATTGACTGACTCAAATATAATTTCCAGTTGATACAACTCCTGTAACCCAGTGACCTTCACACTTAGTTGCAAATACTCTACTCCCTATAATAATTCAAAAGTGACTTGGACATCTATATTAACAGCAGAATAAAGATCCGTGCATTCCTTTTGGACTTGTTAGTGCCTAGTGACACAATTCTTCATGAAAACCATAATGAAAAACTATCAATATCTTTGTAAAATTAACCTCATCAAATTCTTCTAAATTGCACATTTAGGAGAGCTAAATCCGGAAAGCAAAAGGACCCCATTACATAAAACAGAATGTCTTCAAACTATCTGAATTAAAGCAAACATCAGACATTCCCAGTAATGCATTCAGCCACATTTGCTTGTGGCACTACATTTCTGCACACAGGCACTAAAAATTATACAAAAAACCTATCACCTGAGTGCAAACAAAGTGTCACCTACATGCCAGTTCCCATGTGCAGCAGCACTAATTCTGCACATAAAAAGGAATATACACCTGAGCACAGAAAAAGCTAAAATCTGAAATAGTATTGAATATATCAATCCAGTGAACTCTAACATTTAAAATATTGGCATATATTTAAAACATTTTTTTCTTATTTGTCAGTTTTAGGTTCCCTTAGAAGAAGATTCAATACATTATTTTCTGAAGTGAAATCTCCCCTTAGAAACCTGATACTGTAATGCTAAGACCTCTGTTTAATTGCATTTGCATGCAGAGAGCTGATTTCTAGCACCATTATTTATGTATATGAACTTGTCCACATATAAGCAGCTAATGTTCATGGGTATATGCAATTACTAAATGGGGGAAATTTAGTTTACCTTCTAAAATAGTTCTTATAATGAACAGATTCCCTATTTTCCTTCATTACTAGCTTTAAAGTTTCTAAGATTGATTGTACCAGTTTCTCCAGATGTGTATGAATGTCAGTACTAAACAGAGCAGCTCATGACATATATAAAAAGGGCCATCAAAATGATAAAACAGCTTATGAACAAAGAATGCCAACTATAAGTTATCACATCCCATTTCTCTTCAGGTACTTTCTCAGCTTGCACATGTA
>JACBWW010000010.1:18903172-18964916 GCA_020086605.1 Lanius collurio
GCAATTTATTTGAGTACCACCACTGTGTACTAAAGAACTAGTTTTTATTAGTGCAAATGCAAGGTTCAACCTATCCCTATGTTTGATCATCAGTATAAAAGCAAATGTCATGTGTCCTACAGGAATACAATCATTTTGCCTGCAGAAGAATGAATAACAATCAGCATCCTAAAGCTAATACCATTTTAAAATACTGGGTTTTCATTATTATCTTTTATCTAATCTTTACAGAAAATAAATGGTAAAATTTTGAGTATGATAATGCATTAATGCCAAAGTAGAATAGCCTTTTTAAGAGTTTTGTATATTGAAAACTGATTTCATTACAGATACAGAACAGATGTATCTTGTCTGCTCTCTGACGATAATTAAACCTTATTGATCTATCAACTTCCCTTGAGTAATCTTCTGGGGAAGACAACATGCAGGAAAGACGCATTTTTTAATGCTGTATGCAAAGCAGCATAAATTTATGTTAAATTTTAAAAAGTTAGGTTTGATTTTATTTCCTAGAGGGGATTCAAATCATAATGATATTGAAAAATCGCAGGAATTATCTCAGGAAAATTAATACTTACAAGACTCTGACCAATACAAACTGGTGTCTACAACTACAAGGCCTATTAAATGTCTAATGAGAAATTGTCAGTCATTCACCCTGTTAAGATGGTGTCAAACAGACCAAGACAGTGGTGAGCACTTGTGGCACATGAGGTGAACTCACTATTGGGCCATCTTATCAAGGCTGCACACAGCAGAGTGAGGGAAATGATTATTCCCTTCTACTCACCACTTGTGAGCTCAAACCTCAACTACTGTTTCTAGTTTTGGGCACTTCCGTGCAAGAAAGACATTGCTGAATTAAAAGGAGCCACCAAGTAGAAGCCACAAAGACAATAAAATTTCCCAAGGCGTGGATTCCAGGTCTTTAATTTACAGCTATCTCCCAAGAGTTGGCCCGTTTTACTGAGCTTTATAATCTGAATCCATTTACATGCTGGCTGAAGTTGCACCATGATGAATGCAAGATCCATTAAGTCAATGGAAAGGAAGAACAAACAGAAAGAAAGGGCTTGAGCCAAAGACTTGATTTTTGATAAAGTCATTGCACATTGGAGATGAGCCTGGATTTTTGAGCCCAGTACCAAGCCAGTTTGTGCTTTTTACAGAGCAAATAATACATATTATTAAATGCAATTTAATATAATGTAGATGCAATCCATGGAAAAAGAAATACAAAGCAGACCTTGCTCTTGAGAGTATTCTTCTTCCAAAGCTTTGTGCAAAAGAATGATAGAGTCAGGAATATTCTTAAAAAAGCAGCCTTTTCTGGGGGCCTGGACTCAATACTGTCCATATGGGCTAAGCATGCTCTTATGAGAATGAGCCCTGCATGAATAGTGAGCAGCACATGCCAGCTGAGGACAAGTGAAGAGCCCGTGCCTCCTTGCAGGCTCTTCACACTGTGAAACATCTACACACGTGCAGAGGAATCTAATTCCAGGGAATTTTGTAGTTCCCGCTATACCAAATGTTAATTTTGCATATAGCAGGCAAACTTTCTGCATCACTTTTACAATCTGTGATGTGTAAACTCTGCTAAGGTCCATTCTGTAGGTGTTTGAATTTGGTGTTTAAACATGAAAAAGGACTTGAAATGTTTGTTCTTGAACCCGTCTTTACAAGCAGTTTGATTTTTCAAAGTACAGAACAATGCTTCCACAGCCTGTTATGAGAAAACCTTGTGTTCTCCATGGAGAAAATGTCAAATACTGTAATTATGTCAACCTTCTAAATGACATCTCTGTAATACTTCCCCGACTCATGAATTAAGTTCTCAAAAGGCTTAGACAGGCTGTTTAATTTGGAGAAGACCTGACAGATGGAAGTTTAGAAGAATTTTCAGAACTGAACTTCATGAACAGGCTTAAGAAATTCTGCGATTGTCTCCAGTAACAATGAAAATGTTGAAAAAGTAGCTTTTTTCATACCAAATTGGAAAGACTTCAAAGATTGGGGGAATGCTTGCAAAACAAGAGAAAAATCTCCTTACTCTTACTGTATTCCTAGTAACCTGCCTCTTCTCAATTTCTCCTTCATGTGGTTTTCCCAGGTTCGCTTCCAGAACAGTTTCAAATATGCTCTGGTTTTGTCAGCTCAGTCTCCTCAGCCCTAATTATCTCATGTAAACATCCACTGAAGGTATGCTACTTTTGCAAATAATTATTCCTCATGTACATAAACCAAACCCAAAAATCCAACAAAACCCACATCTATGTTGGTTGGAATAATAAGACAAATTGTGACAAAACAGGAAAGGAGCTGCTTATGATTTTATTTTGATTTAACCTACTTTTAGGATTACAATTAAAAGTGCTAAGAATATTTATGAATCCATTTTATGTTAATTGGAAAGTATCATACTTAGTTTTAAGAATTTTATTTGTGCTTATTTGGCAGATTTGAGGAAATTACTATTGACAAAGCAGTCTAGGGGGGGAAAGGAAATGCTGTATACAATTACAGTAATATTCATCACTATTGAATTTCTATTGTGTTCGAAGAAAAATGAAAGGAAGAACAGAGGACAATGTAAGCCGAAACATATTTAGCAAATTTTGAAATTCATTGTTGCTTTTAGATATTTTTGTCATCTGCTGAAGAGTTATTACTCAGATATAGAGGTCTCTGGATTGATCATAACATATGCACATGTTGCCCTGAAAAATTAAAATACTGATATACAGCTCTGTTCACACAAGAGCATAAATACGTAGTGTTTAAGAAACAAATACTTATCATTAGCTATAACAAAGTTTCAAAGTATATAAATTCATGATTTTACTCTAAAATAGAAAATCATATTGCAGACTTCAGGACTCTAGAGGGCTTTCCAAAAGAAAGAAGAGTGTAACCAACTCTCTTCCTCTTATAGATAATAGAAGACAAAATAGAGGACTGGTCTAAACACACAGTACATGAAGTAAAAAGCAGGAATATAATGTGGGAATTAGTTCACAGCATTTTACTCTCACCTCTAGGACATACTACTCAAAAGCTGATCAGAAAAAGATAAGGCTCTATTATGCCTGACTCTATTATTTTACTTCTGTTGGCCAGCCCAACCCCGAGCAAAGTGAAAGTGTGAGACCATGTGAGGAAATGAACTTGTACCTCCTTTTCCACCCAACCTCCAAACTATACTTTCCCTCTTACTGACATCACTTGAACAACTGTCACAGAGAGAAATCAAATGGCTCTACATGACTCCTCTCACTTGAAGTATGCTCATGCTTATTAATTATCAATCGTAGCTGATATATCCTTGATTGCTGCCTTTCTAAAAAAAGGACTTGAGAAAATCTCTATTTTAACCCTTTTACAGTACATAGGCATAAACAATTTTTATGAAAGCACCTTGGAAAACTTTGCATTACTATTTAAAAAGGTGACAAATCAGAATATGTGCTGTACTAACTATAAAATGGGAAGTTGGATTGACTTAGGCTTCTGTTTCAACTTATTCACAGCAGGATGTACACAATTCTGATGGTAAAGTTTTAGTGCTGCTTTTTATTTTACAGATGCTACCTCAGTTTTCTGCAATTACCCCAAACCATAATAATCAATTATGAAATTTGTTGTTTAACAGATTAGAGAATTACAGATTAATGACACGTATCATGATATTGTAGCTAATTTCATTGACTACACACTATATGCTAGCTATTTTGAATTTGATGACAGTTTGTTAGTATTTTAAAATATATAAGGGATTTAGATATGAATTAATAAGATACACATAGGCACTTTATACTGTTTATTTTATATATTAATAACTATGCAGAACAATGAAGTATTTTTCATTTCTGCTATGAGAACTGAACTGCCCAGAAAAGTATATTTTCTATCAAATAAAACAATCCTTGACTTTACACCACAAAGTAGTGATTAAGAAATAATACTTGAATTAAAACGTTTGCACATAATGAAGGTAAAAAAATTTCCATTAACTCTTTAGAAAGACAATGGTTGGAAAACGTGTTTGTGTGTGTGCATACTTATATAAGGATATTTTAAAATTACCTGTAATCTTTTTTTCTTCAAAGTTATTGTGAAACATGAGCTAAGAAACATATCCCATTGTTTGCTACCATAGCAATTGCAAAGCAAGGGTGAGTCTAAGATTCTACTTTCTTGTCTCGCACAGATAACATTGGAAGATGCACACATGAAATAAAGCAAGGCTGAATTCTCATAACCAAGAAAACACAATGCCTAAAGCAGAATTACATACCAGATACAAAAGCCCCAGTAAGAAGTGCCTCAGTTTCCTTATGGTTGTAGAAAAACCCACCTCCTACATCTTATTAGAGATAAATATGCTTTACAAACAAAAAATTAACTGCAGCCCTTTGTGCCAGTATTCAATTTTGGAAACAAAAAGAAACTGTGGAATTGGTTGTTTGCAAACGTTTGATTAACATTTAGTAACTACTCAAAGTTTAAGAAGAACAGGCTGAACTCAAGCAGTTGTAGGAGGTGGAAGCCATTTTGGGTGTGGCACCTGCAAAGTCAACAGGTGCTTTCTTTAATGAATTTAGAAAAATAACCTCAAAGCAAATTATGATTTGCATTCTGGGAAACAAGAGGCTGGGAGAAAAAGGGAACTCACAGGAGCTGTAGAAAATTATATGTATTTGATGTCATCAAATCTGAGGAACAGCTCTTAAATTCTGAACTATTCTGTAATGGGTGAAAAAAATGTTCAACTAAGTCTCAGGGAAACCAGTTCTTAGGAAGTGGACAATAATAACTGCATTTAACTCGTGGGTACCACAGCTTTGTGCTATGATTGGCTGCCATCTGGGCTCCATCTGACAGCAGCAGATTGGTATTCTCTGCACACGTCCTCGCAATTCCTGTCGCCTGTGTTTGCTGTCCCTTACACATACACACAATACATTATTTACTCAACTATAAACATTTTTGTAATGTACACAAGCAGCATCTACAGAGCAATCATGCATCAGCATTCAAGAGCAATCTAGTATTAATAGTACACATGTCTAATCTTTTTACAACTGGTTTATAACAAATATTTTTAAGGGTGCAAACATTTTGTCACCTATAAAGCTTATAAACCTTTCAGTTTTTTGTTCGCTTTCCTTTAGTTCCTGAATCATAACAGTTCATTATTGTACGCATAATATTTTTGCTTCCATGAAGGTAACTTTCTGTTAAGCACGTTAGTTAAATAACTGCAATGGGAACTGTAAGTGTGACTGAGAACAGAGCAAAGCAGCTGATGTGCTAGCACTGCACAGGAATATTTTTCTTCATGAACAGCAATTTCGTAAGTAGGCTATCGGCATCGGTGTACAAACCAAAACTCCTACAGAATCAACAAGGACAGGTCTGTCCTTACTTAAAAGAGCAGAAGATGTTACTCCTCTCCATTTATTAAATGATTCAACATTGCGGTATGTCTGCAACTAATTAGTATGATCAACACAGTGCAGGGCAGGAACAAAAGCAGACCAGCCTCTGAGATGTGCTGATGTAAAAGCACACAGGAGTATACATTTTTAAACCCTGTCCTATAATTTATAGCCATTACGTACGAATCATTCATGATGGAACTTTCATTTCTAAGACTGAATTTAATGTCATTTCTGATTAGGCCTGTCTCAGAATATTAAAACTGACCACCAGGTTTATTCACTTACTAGCAGTTAAACAACTTACTTTCTTTTAGACTGTTTTACACAGAACATTAGAAAAACCCAGAAGGTCAGCTACTGACAAGTCAGAATGAAACAGATGCATGTAAAAAGAACATAAATGCATGGCAAAAGAGAGAGAGAGAAAAATATGGGTATATTTGCTAAGTCATATACTTACCATTAGCACTGCGAAGTTACTGAAGTGTGTAGTCTGAATGGTGGTAATATTGCCTGCAGAACTAATTATGTGGCACCCTTCTCCCCACCAACCTCCATGTCCATCTAGAAGGTCAAAATCCCAGAAGGCTGCAATGGGGTCTGTACCCCGTGCAAAGTGCCTCAATCCTATAGTAAGAGGGCTGGTGAGGTTTCCAAAACTGCACCCATCTGCAAAAGGAACAAACTGAATCAGAGAGACGGAGTGGAAAACCCTTTAGTGATGAATGCTCTGAAAAGAGATCAGATACACTAAACTATGGGGGAAAAAGCTAGTGGACATAAAATCCTAATGGTCAAAATCAAATGTAGCGCTTACATCAGAGAAGTTTGCAATGGTATAAATAAATCTGAATATTTCAATCACATAATGTGTCAAAATGATCTAATCTCCCTCACAAAAGAGATCTTTTTTATTGTTTCAGATTCTCCAGTTACAACCAGTGTTACACTATTGCCCATGTAACTGCAGAAACAGCTCAGTTTCATGGCATGATTAACAGCTGAGACAATTCTGCACTTTAAAAGTCACATTCAAACATTTAAACATGCTAACAGAAATGAGAGCACTATTCACTATCGGACAAAATTAGTAGAATCGCATGGGTGAGTAATTAATCAAAATAATGACTCACTAGCACATACAATGTATCTTATTTCAACAAAAGTCTTTAACAGCAGCTGTTTTACATCCATCGTATCAGAAAGTATACTGCTGAGTATTGATACATGCAACAGGGCACTACTCCCACTCCAAAAGCCTGATTTTTATCAGTGTCTAGGACATTAACACTGCAATTGTAAAGAGTAAAACAAAGCTCCTTCCGATAGCTGTAAGAAGCAGGCATCTCTAACAACACAGTCAACAAACAGTAGCCCACAATTTGCATTCTAATCATAGTGCAAGGGCATTTCTTTATTTGCAGGACAATCTGAATAAAATCGTGCAGACAGGAACAATTGCAAACACTGTACTAAAGACAGATACTGTTTCCAGCCTCTCAGCACACTGCATACTCTACTCCTCTATTCTCTACACAATCAAGTATACCGTAGCTTTTAGATTAAAGAAAATAATGCATAGCATAGCAGCTTCTCACCTATTTTAGCAAAAACAGCTGGTGTGGCAACCGTCCTACGTTTCCCATCATCTGCGAGATTTGATGAGTTTCCTGTGCTAGGAAAGAGTTTTCCATTCCGAAAGACAATAAACTGTAGCTTGCAAGTGGAGTTATCAACAGATTGCCAGGCTGAAGACTGAGAGAAGACAGACTGTGGCAAATGAACTGAAGCTACTGCTACAGCATTCTGTACAATGAGAAAAAAAAAGAAACATTTAAAATGCAAATCACAACAGGGTTGCTTTCATGATGTTTTAAACTCCTGTACAAGAAATGTATGCTGCCTTCCTTTTCCAACAGACTGGAAGCAACCAAAGAAGCACGGGCTGTAACCATGGGAATAGGATTGGTACAGTGCATATTAAAAGGGAAAACGTTTTGATTGAATGTGAGAGTCTATATGGTCAAGCTCCCTGCTGCAGAGGTGAGAATGGTTCTTACCGTGCCTGCTAGAGGGTCCATCAACACTGCAGATCTGATTTAAAGAGACACCCTCTACCAGGTTTTCTCCTTCACTTAAAACAGAATCAGACAACTTACATTAAAACATTTCTCCGAAAGGGTACTTAAAGAGTATAAAAATAATTTTATTATTAAAACAAATTACATCTGCAGAGAACTGCAAGTGTAGTAAACAACACAGTTTTATCAATGTTTTTCTTGCTTCATAGAAGGAAAATCAGTTAACTATGTTTTAGTCATGCAGGATTAAGAAAATATTACAAACACTAATGTAAAAGAAGAAAACAAGGCAACACTGGGAGAAAATGAATGAAGACTGTCAGATCACTATAATAGCATTGAGCTGTGTGTTATACACCCTTTTACAAGCAGATAATTCCCCTACAGCAGAGCTATAAAATACACCAAACATTGTATTCTGAGGACTTCACTTATCAAGCATTTTTTTCCTGCCAAAGTAGTAAACTAATCATTAAAGACTGAGATATTTACAAGGAATAACAAATGATGAGCAATGGGAAAATAAATAGGGAGTCTGTCCTGAGCCTTGATGTGGAAAGTGTATGTATTTAAAAACAAACAAACTACAAAATGTTCTAATTTGCATCTCCCCCAAGGGCAGAGTATGGCTCTGTGCACATAATTTACATAGATTATCACAGTTTACTCATAGCACATGTGCACTACCTATTTCAGAAGTAAAACAATGATCTTCACAACCATATAAATAAACATGACATTAATATATGACCATGTGCTGGGAGAAATAAAAGATTTAACAGAGATCAGTAAACTGAGTATGAGAAGCATCTAGTGACCATGCAATAAATATGGAAGAAAAGCAGGAGTAGTCTGTGATGTCATTTGGATGCTTAAATAAAGAGATGAAGCATTCTGTACACCATTTTCCTTATGCTATGTATATTTTAGGAAGGTTTTCAGATTTTAACAGTAAAAATGCAAAACCATCCGTTTTAAAGTAAATATTCAACCTGGGTGATGATGCTCATTAAAAGTTCTCAGGGAAAAAAGAGCAAATAGCAACAGAACATTTCTACATTATAATTTAAAATTATTATGAAGGCTTTAATTGGAATTAACTGAGCTAAACATCAAGCACTCATCCTGAGATTGTTTCCACTGCCTAATTCACTAAAGCTGTTATAATTGGCTTTATCTCATGCTTCTGAAAAAGACATATTTTACTCTATGATATCCCAAGTATCTGCATATGCTGAACCTCTGATGATACAATTTTGGCCTTAAAATTACTATCAAAAAGTATGCACAGACTTTCTTAGAAGAGTCATTTGTCAAACCCCAGATCACTGTTGAGGACTTATCTGGAGATGTACAGAAATGTAAGAGAGGTTACAGTGTGATTAACTTTACATTTATACTGGATTTTTATTATTATTCTGTGCTGGAAAAAGCAACAATGATGACATATTAAATTACACTAATTACTCATTATACATAAAAAGAGAAAGCTAGAAGCATATGAATAAGCTTATGATAATGAAACCAACAGCTAAAGGCACTGGGTTAAGCAACAATGTGCTATGACTTGACAAAAGCAGCCCTATACAAACCAGAGAAAACAACAGGTTTATAGCACTTTTGCTAAGAGGGGAAATTATCTAATTTATTGTGGTTCTCTAATTTCTTCTCCATTGGGACTTACTCATACTAATAGGAAAAAGTAATGGTGTAGACAGAGCTTGCCTGTGGGACTGGGGAGATGTGGATGGCAGTCACTGAGCTGGGGCAGGACCAGGCTGCATCCACCCCTCTCCTCACCAGCACCCATCTCTGCCCACAGAGACCCTTCAGTACACAGCACAGAAGGGAGGGACCTGACCAGGGTGCCCCAAGTCTCACTCACAGATTACAGCTTCACATCACAGGGGCAAGGTTGGATGCAGAGAAGAAAGGCTGCACACAGCCCACAAATGGAATTAGTGTGGACTCGTTGCACCGCTCAGGCTGACTGAGCAAATCTCAAACATGCAGCAACATCAAATTATTTACTTGACAAAAAGACACATTTACAGAAAACATTTTCTGATCAGACTTCAGGAGAGTATTTTCCCTTGTTATCTGCTCAAAATGAACACTCATAACACAAACTATTTAATAAACGTCAATAAATAATTGCCTACGGTCACTTTCTGGAGTACAACTTTATTTTAAATACTACCCACTTATACTACCTGTTACTTCAAGGTTTTTTGAGTGCAGGTAGGTTGGTGGAGTGAAGGGCAAAGGGACAGGGCTATTCCTTAACTGGACAAATGTACACATAAACTCAAAACTACTTGCTGCACATCAAGTATTTACCTAGAAATTCCTCAAAATTAAACATCCAACTGTCTGCAACAGCGACATGCCTGCCAACAAGATCCTGTGGTAGGGTATTAATGAAAAATGCACATAGTGAGAGGGCCCACACATCCACAGTGCTGTTTAAAAATATGAATAAATATGTGAACAATTTTTTCAACTAAGAGGTGTGAGAATTTTCAGTAGTATTACTCATAATTCAGAGAAGACGGATGATCTGAGCACTGAGGTAGTTCCTATTATTGTAGCAGAGGATAGAGGGAACCTGCCTGAAAGTTCAGTCTTGTATTCTGCTAATCTTATGTGAGGTAAAGTTTAAGTCAGTTCCCACTCTTGCCTTGGTTTCCCTCTCACTCAAGCAAAATTAAAATGATGGCATTTATTTTGTCCTGTAAGATGCTACAGAGTTCAGAGATGAAATACAATATGGGAACAGATATTACTACAACCAATGACAGTAGCATCAAATTTGGAATGAATGATTGTGCTTCAGATGCTTCAAAATTCACATAAATAATGTCATTTAAATTTCTTTTTTTTGGGGGGGGGGGAGGGCACCACATCGCATAGGAACTAAAATTTCTGAGCATGGTAGTGGCAAAAAGCCGCCTGCAGCTCTGAGAAGAGAGAAAGAGCAGTAGAAACAGACCCACAACAGGAGCCACAGCTTTACAATGACAGGTCAGCACTGGCATCTCATATTTTTCCTGGAAAAGCTTAGAGTTTGTGTCAGCAATTCACCAGTCAGGATTTAGACATTCTGAGAGTGTTTTCAAAACAGAATGTCAATAATCCCATCATGACTCCATTTCACTTTTAGTCCTATTAACTGGATTGTACTATCATTGATTAGAAAAAGGAAATCCTGAACACAATGCAGATTCTTCTAAGGAGCATTTTTCTGCTGGAAAATGCCAGTATTTTAAAATGAAAGGTATTCACAGACATCCACCCATTTGCACATAAATATGATGGAAATGATGCAAATTTCAAACCCTCTCAAGTATCTTCCATGTCATCTGCCCAGATATCTGAAAATCTGCTGTGTGACCTGCAGCCAGGGAAAGAGGGGTTATCAGCTCTAAACCAGCTCTGAGGATTTTCTGAGAGGCTTCCTAGGACTCCTGGATCTCAGGACTTGGAACCTGGCCAACTTTCCAAAAAGTGAAATGTAATGTTATTATAAACAATCTGAACCATAATTTGGAGAGTACAGTTTCATAAGTACTTTTGAAGTTTTAGGGTTTGTTTCCATTTTTGACCTAATTTTGTGTGTGCGTAATTTTTAAAAATACCTAAGGCACCAAAACGGAACCAAAAAATCCAACTGGATCCTAAAAGTTTTAAATTTGAATGGAAAATCTCATTCTGAAGAGGAAATGGTCCTCAGGATATTCAGAGCTACGGATGCTTGGCATTCTCGCAACTCATGCATGTGTGACCCTTATTAAAATGTTTTAAGAGAAAAATGAAAGATTTAAAGTGAAGTTTTTCCCCAGGCAGTTTTATTCTGGTAGTTGTCCATTCCTTACAATCAATGCTAGCATTTACAAGGAGTTTTTTTAAGTGTTTAGGAAAGACAGCCTCTTGCCTTAGGTGACTTTGTGATACGTTGGTCTTCCTACTTTCACAGGCCCTTTAAGAGCCCTGCTCCCACTGAAGCATCACTTCCCCATTACAGTGTTCTACTCAGCTAAAATTTAGCATAATATTGAGAGACCATACTCACTATCAAGCAACCATTATCAAGAAACATACTTGGTAACCATGGTGGAATGACAAAAATCAAACTTTTCAGTAACCCTTGCGTATGCCTTGGTACTTGATTGATTTTGGAGTTCAGGCACAGTATTTTTATTTAAGATCAAATATATTTCATAGCAAACCATCCAATTCTGAGTCCTCAGAACAGTCATAAGGTATGTTTTTCCAGTCAGCAATTTCCTTAACTTAAAAAGCAGCACCTTAACAACAGGTCAGAGGAAGTCTGGAGGAAAGAAAAAGAAACCATGGGTAAATGAATTATCCTAAAACCTGGAGGAGAACTGGAAAAGCAGCTTCACTGTTTCCAGATTTCAAGGAATCTGATAAGGTGGTGTAGGGATTCAGATGCAAGACACCACATATTAAATTATTAAAAATACCAAGGGTACTGCCAAAATAGGCAGAAGCTGTATAAAGTAAAAAAAATTAGAAATTAAGCTCTATAGGTAATAGCTACATTATTAAATATGTACTGAATGAGCTAACAGTGTAGTCATCATAATAAAAATCAAGCAAATAAATTATGTGTACATATATAATAGATTTTATTTAGTCCCTCAAATACGACAGCAGATCCTTAGAAGCAACTGAAGATTTCAGTTTGTGGTTTATGTTAAAGGTTTAGGCGTTTGTAATAAAAAGAGGCAAAATTGGCTTTTTTAGCTCTCTCTCCTGGTAGGTATTTAAACAACACTCCTTTGGAATTATCTCAGCACAAGATATATGATGTAAGGACAGGCACTTGGCCCAGTGCTGCGAGGCTTTAGGTAGTCTGTACATGAGTTCTGATCTCTTTTTCTGGTATGAAAAGTATCAACAAAAAGTCCCCAAAATTTAGACCAGATGGGAAAATACTAAATAAAGGTCTTGTAAAAAGAATGAAAACAATGCCAGTTTGAATATGCTTATACAAGACAAGCAAGTTGCAGGTGGTAAAAGAAACAAGATTGTGTTATTTTTTAATGGGCTGATACCAAGCAAGGAAAGCAGGAGCTCCCCAGCCATGCTCACTTACCTACACAATTTGTCACAGTTAAACTGTGCTTTCCAGAGTGCTGTTTAAACACAAGTCTGGAAAGGCTCAGGGATGACTAGCAAGTGAAAAGCAAAATTTATATGGAACCCCAGGATGAAATGAAGCAGTACTGCAGAAATGCAACACAAAATCACCTGGTTACTGAGATGAAATTGCTATGTGTGTTGGGATTATTACATGATAAAGTCATTATGTAGTAATGCTGCAGTCCACGTCCATCTCAATATCTGGAAAACTAATTATGTAGTCCCAAAGACATCTTTGTTCTAGCCAGGCATAAAAGCTGGTTTGATGCACAGTGAAAATGTGGAAACAAGAAGAAATATATGTAAATTGCATCAAAAGATACAAAACAATCTTAATGTTTGAAATTATCACTAATTAATAGTAAAAATCTTTCCAGAGTCATGCTATGGAAAGGTTAGATTTAGCAAACAGCACTGAAATTTAGAAAAGCTGATAATATAAAATAATCTGGAAATCTGATTGTCAGTAGCTTTTTTCCAATAAAAGTATAAACCCAAAGTCTCCACATTAGGATTTTATATTTCATATTTGAAAACCTGGCAAACTTCCTAAGAAAATGAAAATATGTGCAAATCTACAAGCAACAGCTGACCTGCTAATGGGCTACTGTGTAGGAAAAAGTGACAAAAAAAAAAGAAATCAAAGAATGAGAACATGCCAAAGGTAAATAATGCCTGACCCAAATGATAATTCTCCTCAATAACTATTTTTCCAGACAGGCAATACAATTCACTGGATTTCTTTCAAGACACTAAGAATTAGTAGCAATTAGTTTCAGGTGAACAAGGAAAAGCTACAATTGATAATACAATTATTTACTTTGAAAGGAGAAGACAGCCTGGAGTAAACAGATCCAAAATTTGTATGAAAATCAGCTTAAAGACTTCCAATTTTTGTTTGATGACCTTAAAACAAAGAGGAGTGTCATCTAAGACAATGTTCTAAATCATGTTTTACATATTTATAATGAGATTGTCTATGGCAAGATGGTGAAAGAGGCCACTTTGGAAAGCAGAAGATAAGGACAAAGATGTGAAAGCACTGGTTGATCAGAGGATGACTCAGAGCCACTATGATTTAACAATTAAAAAAAGATGACAAATGCAATCCAGAACATACAAGATGACTCACTGCCATGTAAATATTCTGATTTTAAAGGCCTAATCAGAAACATAATACACTATTTTGATCAACTAGGCTGAGGAAAAGTCAGTCCAGAATGGAATGGGTATAGAGAATGGTTATTAGGGTCACACTAGAACGAATAATTTCTTTCACAAGTGGAGAATAAAGGAGCTTAGCTTTGCTAGCCTGGCAAAATGAAAGTCATGTAAGCAAACAGCCAGCATGAGTACAAGGACACAGAGGACGTTAGGCAAGAGCAAAAATGCAGACTTGAAACACACAAATGCTTTCCAGCCTTTTTAACAGAGAGGGTGGGATTCTTTTCAGGCATTATGGACACACAAAAAATTACCTACTCTTGAGAGAATATTCAAAAGCTCTATGATAGAATTGACTAATGCAGTTAGACAAAGTTTGATTTGTTTCTCCATTTTACAAGAAGTGTTTAAAATTCCTTTTAAGAACTTGTGAATTTCCTGAGTAAAGGAATTTTTGACCTTTTGACTTACATCCTGAGTATACAGTTAATAGGGCTCATAAAAATCTCACTAAGAAGAAAAAGAGCTAAAACAACTCTACAGTCAGGGTAGATTTAAGTGTGATTAAAAGAATGTGAAAATTATATTACTATTTTTTTGAGAAACAAGTTTTTTGAAAACATGCTGGACACATTTAAGAGCTGCAGGCAACAAACTTTTTCAGGCAGCACTACAGGACTGCTTCAATTTAGAGTCCACAACTGACTTGCCATAATGCAAAAAGTTATGCCAGAGAATGCATAAAATTCATCTTCCTGGGAATCTAAAAGTTCTTAAGGGTGGCCTTTGAGTTAACTTACTGGGGTTTTGGGGAAAATCACTGAAGTCTTAAAGGATTCTAGACACACTCCAAAATTCACATGATGAGCTATGGACCTACAGAGACTCACTGCAGCTTCATTTTTAAAAAGGATGGCTTCTGGCAGTGCACTCTACAGGAAAACTCACCCTGTCAGGAGTTTGGTTCACTGGCCCTTCAGAGATGCATTAGCTCCTAGAAATGCTGCATTTTCCTCTAAACAGCCCGTGATGAAACAGTATGTTTCCTTTTTATTTAGAAGCTCAATTAATCTTAAGGCATTAAATATATGATTATTTTCTGGGAAGTTGATAAGAATATTCAAGTTCATTACATTGATACTCTGGGTTTTGCTGTTGCAGATGCACTCAGAAGATGGAATGGACTTCTAAACTGCTAGAATTTTAAAATATAAAGACAATAAAAAAATCTCATGAGCTGTCTATGTGGAACCTTCAGCTACATAATTGCAAAACTATCACCATGGATCTTAGGAGGGACATCATAATTATACAGAATACCTAACTAACCAAATATCTTCTACGGCTCATTGACCACCAAATTTAATTACACATAAATATTACCAGTTTAGAAAAAGGAATCATATGAATTCTGACTTGTGCTAACTGGAATACATGAGGTTTTTTGCCATGATAACTTTTAATTTATTTTTTGAACTAGGTGAATTGTGTTAATGTAGGTCTCATAACAGTATTTTTGCATAGCTTAGTAATTATCATATGTAATAAAATATTATGAATGAGAACAAAGATAATATTTCCCAACAGTCAGATGTAAAGTGTTATTTCTAAAGTTGGAGAAGCACAATTTGATTAAAAGGAGATGGGCTACTGTGTGCCTTACATGCATGAGAAAATTCACTTGGTACTAAACAAAATTCATATGCACTTTAATAGAGTGTAGAACATACTCTTACCGATATTATGATTTTTTCTAAAGACTTAGATGATTTGTATACATACATTTAGAAGTAGAGAGTGATGCAACCATTAGCTAATACAGTAATTCAAAATGACTGAATATTGTAATTATTTAATCATACAAGATGATAGGATTTCTGATTTTACTGATATGGTATTCACACTTAACTAAGTTAGATAAATATAAAGTTCATCTAGTAACATAAGTGTGAATGTAGTGAAAAAGATTAATTCAGAAATTTTTAATAAACTATTTTGATATAATTTTCCTGAGTGAGCTTCTACATTTCTTTTAATGTACAGCAGTCCAAGTGCTCTCCTGATGCTGCCTTTTCATAAAGATGACTGCAATGAAATGCCGACATTGCTGCTTGATGACTACTGAAACCTTGCCCCTCTCTGATATTGGAGGAAAGCTGAAACTGCCGAAAATAATCTTAGAATAATTTTAGAAGGCACACTCCACTACTGCCAGTGCCTGAATTTCTCAGTAGCTGCTACTCCCCAGAGCTCCCATGTAAAATCCTGTACCCTACTCTGTAAGTCTCTCACACATCTCCAGGGTTCTGATGTGCCCAATGCAGACACAAAATACAAGATACTGAGCTCAGTATGACAAAGAAATGTTAGCCAAAATTTCAGCTCTGGCCAAATACCATGCATGCTGATGCATCCATAGGCACATTGTATCTGTAGTTCATGTGAAAATCTGTGGTGGCAGAACTTTAGTTCAGCCAAAAAACATTCGGTGCCAAAGAGAACACTTTTACCTCCACCTGAGTCCCATGTACTGTCATTGTTCTCATCTCAGATCACTAGTTTTTCTGGACACACTTCTGTTCTAGTAAGAGCTTTGGGACTACCTACCTTGATCAATTCTACTAAATTTTTATCACAGAATTATGGGAAAATCCAAAATATTTGCTAGCATCAACCACAGTAAAATCCAAACTCAATTCCAATGCAAGTGAATTCTGAGTAAACCTTCTATCAGAACATGTCTCCACCAACCTGCTGATCCCTTTATACAGTCCTGTTGTTTTAAGAAGGTTGGAAGAAATCTCTTATTTATTAATACTTTACAGATGCTAAGAAACCACCTAGGCATGTGTACAATTTTTTTATTTGTTACAAAAATAACCACTTGACATATTCTATGCAATTTTATTTCTAAAAGCTGACTGAATTAAAATCTTAATCCTCTAGTCAAATCAAGTTTTGTAGCTCAGCTGCTTGTGAAATAGTGATAATGCTCCCCTGATTAAGACTTTAAAATATTGCACACATTATCAGTACTTGTCATCTCTCATCACTTGAAAAATCCTAGTTTAAATTGGGTGAGGATGGTGTTATATTTCTGTGGCAGTCACTCTCACTCAAGTGAGTCCCTTGGAGCTCAGACACCAAAGGTCACTTGATACTTCTTATATAGTGACAATTTTACATACTGACTTCTACAGTGACTGAATCCAGATGAGGTCTGAACTAAGCCCAGGAGGAGAATCTCCTCATTCCCATGCAGTGACTGCTGAGAAGGAGGATTCCTAATTTAATGCAAGAGAGTTGTGATTTAACAGATTCCTTTAAATACTCAGATAGGTGCTAACCTACCTAAAGTTCTATGGGAGGAGACTTGTACAGTAACAGCTAAGAACTTAGCTCAGTCACCTCTCCTCATTTCAGATGAAACAAAAGGGAAAAATAACTATTTTAATTCTTCCAAATCTAAAGCTGCTTTCAGTTTTCAGTATACTACAGGACTGAATGGGAAAACCAAGCCTTTTTGTCTTGCTCATGGCATTTGAATTAATAGAAGTTTTCAAGTATTAGTGCTGCTGGGCCTGCATACTGAAAATCAACAGCAACACGTTCATTAAAAATAGCGGTCTATATTCCATGAAGTGTTCACTTTTAAAGTCTTGTAAATGAGTTATATAAGCAGCAAATTTGCAATTTAATTAGTAGAAAAATGAATTTTTTTACATTGTCTTATTGCAAGTATTCACAACGGTTTGAATATTCTTGGTCTTTCCCTCTTGCTCTACTGATTTTCTAATCTTTTTCCATAAAGGTCAATTCTTCTGGAATCAGTATATTTAATGTGTTCAAAATTTTGTACCAGAGGCCTTTATTTTAAAGGGCTTTATTTTACCAGTCAGGCACATCAGTGTGTATAATGCAGAAATTCTCAAGGACTTCCACTGCCACATTTGATGGATTTTTTTTTTTTTTTTAGTGTGTTATCATTCTTGCTGAATCACTTCCAGTCTCCTATTAAAGGGATATGCCTTTATTTTGGACAGTAGCAATGTTCATTTTCTAACATAAAAACTTAATATGTTCACCATTTCACTACCTTTTCCTTCTGGACTTCCCAGTTTTACTTTCTGCATTAAATCGGACGGGAGTACTTCGGTGAATCCTACACGTACACTTCTGGACTTTTACTACTGCTATACCAGATGCTGACATGAGTACCTGAGAATATGAATTAATTATTTAGAGCAAGGATCTGAAAGAAATGGGCTCAAGTATGAAAAGGGAAAAGAAAAAAATCAATACAGAAAAAAGCTGAATCTCTCATGCCAAGTGAAGGACTAATATCATGTACAAAATTAATAACTAACATTATTAGCTGAAAGACAGTTATTTTTTCAAAACTGGCAGAGCCCCAAATTGTCTATCTCAGCAATGAGAAATACTTTTATCATCAGGAATTCTGAGTCCTGGAAGCTCTCTATATATACAGTGATATGGAAACACTGCTGCCAAGGGCAGAGAGTCTAGTAAAAATTGTATTCACATTCTTCTCTATTATCTAACATAAAGAAAAAGTGTTTTAATAGTAAGTATGAGGGTCTAGAAAAGAATAATTAGCAAGCTAATTAATGGATTTTGATCCTATTTCCCCAACCTTGAGTTGTTGTCTTTTGTTTTTTTCTCATAGGACACATTAACTGAAAAGCAAAGGTCTTTTCTTAAGCACAGCATTTAGTGAATGCTTCAGCTTTAACATAATGAAATAACTTCAATTAATGTTCTATTTTCTTCCACACATAAAAATAAAAATAAAAATTGATTGGCTACTTTGTGCTCTTCTGCCATCCTAAATTTTTATATTCCTGCATTTCTTCAATAGATGCACATTAAAAATGCAGTAACAAATAGTCATAGGAAAACAAAATCATATTCACTGGTCATAGACATCTTACTGTCTCTCTCTTAATTTTATCACCTTGTTGGGGCTCCTTGAGGGCCACACCAAAAGCAGATTCTCCATATAGTTTTGATATCCTCCAGCTTTCTAGATACACATTTTTAATGTCTTTGTTGAAAAGAAATAAGCCAAAAATTATGCAGTATATATATCTGAAAAAAGCATTTTCTTACTCTGTAAAACCGACATGGAGAATTCAAGATACTTGTACTTGCTAAGCCATGGTCTATTCAGCAACATTGTGTTAGCATTACTCACCAAGTGGAATTAAAAACTGCACTACAGTTACCATGACAACCAGCTGTCTCCCACATACAGCATCAGTTTGAATTTGTGCAGACCATTTCTAACAATGATTTAAGTCAACAAATTCAGCATTACCCTAAGGTAAAAATCTGGTTTAAGAACAAATAAATATTTTCAGTTTCATAATATTACTTAGCTCAATACATTAATTCCAAGTAGGACTTGGGAGATTTTCAGAGAGCCGCAGTGACTTTTCTTAGAAATTAAATGTGAATAGCAATCTTCTGCTCAATACAAAGTTGAGGACCACTAAAATTCCTAATCCCCTGAACATGCAGGAAGCATATGGACAAGAGACACTGTAACATTCACAGAAGAGCTTGTGAAGAAAACATATTTGAATATTTATTTAATCATTTTCTAGAATTTACATTTGAATGATACTGTTGATTACCTTGGGTAGTACCACTAACATCAGTGTATGCTCGCTATATGGATCCTTAATAGAAAATAAAGCTTAACTCATGTTCATCAAAAGTATCAGCCAGCAATTCTCCATTGGGAAAATAACCCAAATCTTGGAATATAATTTCTGTGCTGGCACATTCTAAAATAAATTCCTTTTCTAGTAAACTACTGGATTTGACGGGCTTTGGTTGGTTGCTTGGTTTGGCTTTTATCTTCCATAATCCATTTACATGAAAAGAGAAGCCTCAGTTGGTTTTGAAACAGCCAAGCAGCACAGGTACCAGGAATACATCCCATTTACAATGTCTGGTGAAACATCACACAGCTGCGTGTCTGGTCATCAGCATGAAGCATCTACCTGGCAACTTCAGATCCTTTTGATCACCAAGCATTCTTTCAGTAAATTCTCAGACTCGACTGTGTTGTTTAGCCTGGAGAAAAGAAGGCTCTGAGGGGACCTTACTGCTTTCTACAGCTACCTGAATGGAGCTTGGCTGAAGGAGGTTGGTCTCTTCTCCCAAGCAGTAAGTGCAGGATGAGGTAAAATGGCATTAAGTTGCACCAGCAGAGGTTTATATTGGTCATCAGAAAAAATGCCTTCATTGGAAAAGTTGTCAAGCCTTTGATTAGGCATTGCCCAGGGAAGCAGTTGAATCCCTGGAGGTAATTAAAATACATGTTAGGTGAGGCAATTAGAGATATGGTTTAGTAATGGAATTGGCAGTGCCAGCTTAATGGCTAGACTCAATGATTTTTGAGGTCTTATCCAACCTAAATTATTCTATATTTCCATGATGTCATTGGATAACACATAATGGCAATGATGAACAGATCTGCTTCAGAACAGTAGGATGAGCAGTTCTGAGGGAAAACAAGAACCTCCACAACATAAAACACACCTATCAATTTTCCATTTGTACACTGAGAGTGGGGACAGAGAGGAATGTGAATGCTTAAAAAAGGATAGCTCAGCTATTAAAAATTTAATGCATAGTCAAACTAAAGGTAACAAATTAATAACACTCCTTTTTATATAAGCAACAAAAAAATCAAAGGCAGAAAAAATAGTCTGTATTTACTAAAGATACTGCAAATATTGCATACTGAATGAAGCATATATTAATGATACATTCTACACTTACACATTTTTTGGGAGAAAGTGCCACAACTAAACATTACTGCAGATTTCCCATTTGGTATATGGTATAGCACTTGTTGCTCTACAGACCTTAGAAACACATCAGGAAAGAAAACTGATCAAGTGTAATGCATTTAAAATCAAAGCATCCAGAGGCTATAAGGAACTTGATGCTATTAAAAATATTTTTAATCTGTGATTGAGGATTTTTGAATCCTCAACCTGAGAAAAATACATAACAATAAAAATTTTTAGTTTTAATAGAATGCTTTCAGTTTTAAATAATTTCATTTATGGGAGAATGCTGGTCAGAGGACAAAGAAAAATAAATATAATCATAGAATAATACCTAAGAGATTGAGGAAAGAAGTAGCACAGAAATTCATTCAGCTCTGGATCACTGTGGACACATTTGTTATCAGTGACAGGCAATGTGAATTCAAGCACACACTGAAATCAAACCCTTCTTTAAGGTTACACTAAACTGAATTGACAGGAACACTACACGCAAGAAAGAAAAAGAAATGGATTTTCTGTATAGCACTTCGATCTTCAACAATGGAAGTGCATAAGGTTTAAATGTTAAAACAGGAGAATTCAAGGGAGAAAAGAGGTAGAAAGCAAGAGAAGGAATAAAATATAACCTGGGGCTCCAAATCCACAAACTCAGACAGGAACAATTATTTTTTTGCCAGCAAAAAGGCTGCACAGTCACAGTTAAATGACAATGGGAAAATAAATAAGACTGTTAATGGAATTCAACAGATTTGTAATAATTCATTAACTCCTAGATTAAGCTGTAGCATAATATCATAAAATAAAATACAAATTAAAAGTAAATCAAGATGATAATATAGGCAAATGTGAATAATTTTGCCCTGAAGCTGTGTCTATACCCTTGTGTCAAAGATGCCTTAATAGAGTTCAAGTAGTGCTGCTAACATTAATGGATATTTCCTTGTTACATTTCAAAAAGGTATTTACAGTGCAGTTAAAAAGAAAATATGGTTCTACGACTAAAAACTCAGCCAAACGGTCTTTCAGATAGCAATTTAAAAAATAGGAAAAATCATTTTGTCACACCACTGCATTCCTCTAAAATAGGTCTCACCAATTTTTTTTCAATAAACTTATCAGATATATGCTTCTTGAATACAGTACTCTTACGGGTATGTCTGTATTACCATTTTAGTTTAGATTTGGAAAACTAGTCTGATATTCTGATATTATATTAATCCTATCACATTCATATCTGAATGCCAATTTTCCAATTTTCTGATGAGATCTCTACTGCCATGATTCCACAAGCCCTGTCACAGTGCTCCAATGGAACAATCACAAAATGTAACTGATGAATTACATGGGACCAGACAAGAGCTAATCTGAAACAACTTCAAATACATGATATTGCTGCTGGGTTCTCAGTTGTGCTCCACAGATTTGGACCTATTGCATTACACTGCTTATTAAAGTGGGATTAAACAGTTATCATTTTTCACTAATTCCTTCCTCCCTTCTGTGATTCAGGCCTCTCCTGGTTCTCTTCCTCTTAAGAGTGATTGTTACCCGTCTATTCCTAAGCCTCAAAACCAACTGAAATGGAGCTCTTCCTCTTCTCCATGCTCTAACCTTCTTTTTCTCCTTCTTTCTAAAATCGTGGATAGCTCTGCAATAGCTGCAATCATTTCAACCTGCACATACAGCAACTGGACTATTGGCTAATCATTGCAGCTTGTAGCAGGTAATCTCACCTACTGCATCGTTAAAGGACAGCCAGCTGAACCAGAACTGAATGGCTTTTCAAATCAAAGGCAGTCCACAAACCTGAGATGAAAATCTTCATCTCTAGACATTAATTGCTACCAGTAAATCTCCTGAAACAGATGTCCATCAAGCAATGAAAACCTAATGAAAAAGATAGGGGAAAGAAACAGGGAGAAACAGGAAACAAGGAACCTGTAGTCCCCCAGATGAAATAGGGACAACTGATCTGATTTTGGAAATGATTTTGTCAGAATAATGGCATAGTGGCACAAAAATCTTATATGTTACATAATCAGGTGACTAACACAACACTAGCTTGTTTAAGGATGCTGCTCCCAATTGTGGGGTCCTGAAATGTGCTGCACATTTACCCATAGCTGGAAGATCTCACATGGGGGAAGGGAAACCAAGCTCCAGAAGCAACATTGTGGTCTAGCTTTAAGGTATCTGCAGGATAGCACTTGAAAAGGCCAGGTTAAAAGCCAGAGCACTGCACAAAAGGCAGCTTCACTCTAACTCTTTACTCAGGTCTGGAAAAAGCCAGAATACACAGCTCAACAAGAAGGAAATACAAGAAGAAAAGTTTATTTGATTGATAAGGACAGGAAGGCTAATGCCTGGCATGCCAGTATTTTTTCACCTTGTAGGAAAGTTATAGGATTGTTTTCTGAGACCTAAATGCACTTCAGTAACCCTTTTTTAACCAAAACACTGAAAAGAATACTTCAGTTTTTGTCTTCAGCCTATTTCATCACTATTTTTATAGCAGTTTTGGCAAGCAGAGATTTGGATTACGCTCTTTTATCTGAGAGGCTGGCATTTCCTCTTTGAATACAAATATTCTAACAAAAATATGTTGCTATTCCCATTGCTGATTAACTGCTGAAGGTAGATGGAGCAACTCAATTTTACTATCAGTCCCATATTCCTTAGAAACATCAGTCTTTTTAATGTTTTCAAGTATGTATTTATTTGGTCACATTTTAATCTAATCCTGAAATATATTTGCTTCTGAAGCAAGGGAAAGGCAGTAATTTAAAATGAACATTTTGAAAGACACTGTGATGTCTGACTAGTTAGTGGATTGAATCAATGAACTGAAAAAATAAAAATGATTATTTTCTTCTGAGCAGTTAACCTCTTTTCAGATATGCATAAAGGAATTGATACAATTTTGATTGTCATTTCCAGTCATACAGTGAAAATAAGATTTTCTGTTATGGAGATAATCAAATAGGATATTTTTAAGACGTGGGTGACTGAAGCAATTAAGCCAATTCAAAGGTTGTGTTTTAGATAGGTGAGTACATAATGAACTGAAAGTTCCTCAGAGAAGTCCATAATTATGTAAGGTCAGGAGAAGTGGACAGTAAAATTGAGTCTGCAGGCAAGAACTGTTGTATGTACCAATTTGAATATCTAAAGCAAAACTTTTGAATTTATTATATGTGAGAATTTCACAGGTGGTTTAGAACAGAACATTATAAGGTTACAAGAGGTTTTAAAAAGTGCTTGATTTTTTTTTTTCCCTGTTTAGGCTTTTATTTTCTTGTTTCATTCTTGATTTTAAGAAAAGACGCCAGAATTTGAAAGATGCTGTAAAAATAAGGCATGTGCAATACATATTTTGCAGTAACTTGATACCCTGCTGAAAATGCATCATAAGCTTCAGTCCAATAATATAGCTGGACTTGCTCCGGCAGAGTCTGATTCAAAAAAACCCTTTAATTTTGTAGTTTGATGTACAGCACACATCCTTTTTCTTGGGTGTGTAGGAGAGTTTCCAATTTCACACCGTGAACATTAATTATCACTTGCTGTATATACCTTGTAGAAACAAACCCATCTAACAAAATGAACAGAATGGGTACAAGTCAATATCTGCCCATTCCTCTGAAGGAGGAGAACGTGTACTCTTCATACAGGAAATACTGATAAATGGCACCTAAATAATATAAACAGTTCAAGAAAGAATGCAGCAGATCATCAGCCACTCAACTCTCCACTGCTTTGCTAATTTACAGCAGTTCAGGTTGTGCTGCAGTCTTTTCTCTGCATCTCAGTGAACATATGGCAGTACGTAAAAATATTGCGGTTTCAAATACAGACTCTGGGTTTCCACTTGTAATTATCAGCAACAAGCAGGATTGCTTATCCTAAACACTGAAGGTCTTTTCTGGCTAATCAATGGAAAACTTAACACTGGTATTGAAAGAGGCAGAAGCACTGAGTGTAGGCCAAAGTCTGTCTAAAATAGAATCATTTATTGTCGAAAACCAAATTTCTTCACTTTGACAAAGCAGTGATGGAGAGGATGTCTACACAGAGCACGACAGGCTGGAGAATAGATTTATTATATTTGTTTCAATCCAGAAGAACCTCCAGTATGTGTCCTTTTGCTCACATGGTAAATGACCAATTGATTTTCTTGTCTCTGTTCAGCAGTAAATAACCCCATAAACATGGCAAGGTAAGGGCAGACATCCAAAATGCCCCAGTTTTGTGCAGTTTTTTGTGTCTACCAGGTATCAGAGGCACACCGTGAAAATCTGAAACAAATCAGGAGCACAGGCTTCTTTTCATTACTGCACTGGGGTACAAAATGTCTCTAATATGATATAACTTGCCTTTGAAATTGTTTTTCCACAGATCTGAAAGGGTCATTTTCATGTAATTACACTCTGTTGTATTTGGTACACACATTAACTCTGCAAACCTCTTCTCTGGCATTATATCAACTCATTGCAGATCACACCAAGGTATGTCGAGTGTTAGAGTTTCAGCCCCTTTCATAAATTCTTAATCCTGCCATTCTTTAGCTCCACAAGTCCAACAACTGAAATTCACCAAGAAACCCCCCCATACTCTGAATTTAAGTTGGAAGTTCAAAGCCACAATTTTAAAGTCCTTTCTTAAAACCTATGATCCTGACAACAAACTACAGTTCACCATCTCTTTAAAAATGCACCAGTTGAAAGGAAAAGCTGTTTCTATACTTATATGTTGCCTCACAATACTCTGATTTTCTGAAAACATGGATCAAAAGGCTCACCACTGTTATACGAATAAACAATATTGAAGTTCAAAACAATGGGGTAGATGTCAGAAAAATTTTCCCCTCTGCTCTGTTAGAGTATTTAATGTGTTGCATGGAGAATTATGTGACAAGAGATAAAAGAGAGAGATCATCTCTATGGAAACAGTGTGGTCTACATCATCGGTAATGGATAGCACAGAAATGAGCTATCCAAATGTTACAAGGCAGTCCAGAAATACAATTATTTGAACTAGTGCCTACATAACCATAATGGAACTATAAAATGGTTCACACATATTGCCTGAGAGATTTTACCAGCCTTAACCACCAGAGATGTGATTAAACCTTTAATTGTTTTGGCCTTGGAATGCAGAAAGTCCTTGAAGTTCCTTCGCTACACTACCTGTTTCAAGAATTAGAAGTAAACTGCTGTAGCATAATTTTTCACAGATTAATTTTACAAATTTAGTACAGTCTTAGAAACAGACCAGCTAAGTTCAGCCTTAAATGATTAGTACTTGAAATTAAATAACCCAAAAAACCCCAAACCAAAATGGACTATGCTAAAATGATATTGCTTTAATTTATAGCTCAAATCTTAATCATGTTTATTCACGATGCAATTTCTTTGGTACCATTATTACTGATTTTTCCTTTTCTTCAGCCCACATATAACACAGCAAGAGACAGAGCAAACTGGCTTCTGCCTCTCCTTGTGCATCACCACACTTGTAGTGTCCAGTCAGTCCAAACTACAACAAACCCATTTAAAACAGCAATGTCAGAAATGGCCATTTTTTAATAGTGCTGTTAAAAAAATTAGGTTTTGATTTAAATATACAAACTCATGCTTCAACGTACATTCAGAAAAAAAATCTCTTTTTCATTGGTACAGATTCAAAATGCTGCACAAGAACATGTTAACTGGTCCTTATATTTATAAGGAATAAGTAACATACCAGAAAATTAGGATGAGTTAAAACAACAGAACTGGAAAAAGGACACCCAGCAGACAGAGTTTGGACTAGGCAAATTCATAGAGAAAAAAAATAGCTGAGAATAGACAAAATATATTCAATTACATTCTTTGGCTGCATTAATTTTAGTCTTGTCCCCATATCTCTTCTATCTGTCTGCTGCATTCAGTGCAGGGTTCTATAACCAACATACTGCATCATGTTTTTATAGCCCCCAGCAAAGATGCAAATTATAGTGTGCACAATTATCTTAAATCTCAAATCCGAAATTTAGCATGACTAAATTTCACTTTAAATGTTAACTACATCATTCTCTTTCCGTTTAGCTATATCAAGCATTTTTACAGGTCTGCAGCTTTGTGATAATGGTAATGTGGCACACCAAACATTTCAATTTTTATCCTTTCTTGTATTCGTGTGCTGCATTTAAAGTCTAATGAATTTATACATTGATGGATTTTATTAAAAGAAATACAGAAGAAGAAATCCTGACTACACTGAAGTGCTCATGAATTTTACTTTGACTGCACTGACTAGTATTTCATGTATTCTTCTCCATTTCTTAAAGTTTAAGAATACTATTGCATAGTTATCTTTCCTCTAATGTGAGTTCAAAACACACTGTTCATGTTTCAAGATTAGTTCTCAGTGAGAAAAATCTCTGTTATGTACAATGATGAGCTGATATGAAGTTATTGGGAAATTATTTCTTTGTACATAAAATAATTACTTTTCTTCTGAAAAAGTCCAGATGCTTCTGTTTATATTGAAAGACTGATGGCAAACTTGAGCTATTTGTACCTCAATAATGTTTCAGTCTCTTACTATTTATTCCAGACTACATAGGGGTTTTAGGTCTGATATGCACATGACAAAACAGGTTTTTTGGAACCTACATTGGGGAAAATTATCATCCCAGGACAACTGAAAATTTTCTTGTCAAATTAACAGTTTAAGAGTTTCCTTTCTAGGAATTTATGAGGGATTAAAAAGCATTTTATGGAATCCACAGCATTTGAGACAAGGAAAACAACAACAGTGTGGAAAATCATGTTCAAATCTTCTAACAAACCTAGTAATGAGGCCCATGAAATAAATATGGCAATTATTAAGAAAAATTGTAAAGCTGACTCAAACCATCACTAAAAGGAATATTTTCTACTACTCTTCTGATGAGTACTTGGTATCCAAGAGTTCTTAATTATACTGAAAAACCAAAACTCTGAGCTGCAGCTGTATACCTTGCTTTGAGAACATTTAAACTGGTACCCACACAGATTTCTGGTGCTTAAAAATACAAAACTCTATTAAAACAAATTCTATTTAAGGCCCACATGAGATGCAGTTTGACTTTGCATAAGTTTGCCCATCACATTTACATCCTGCCAATTTCGTGGGCACAGACTAGATTCAAAGCTTTGCAGATACAGATTTAGACCTGTATTTATGCTATGATTTAAATTTATCCAACAGGCTGTATGAAATAAGCAGTAAGTTGTGTTGTCAACTGGTTCTTTCTAAGCATACTAAATTTACAATATCTGGGTCAGAAAGAATCAGCTGTGTGTTTTAGGTCTTTCTGTACGTGGTATGTTTTTCATGAGTTGCTTTTTTTGGGGAATTTTAATATGAAAACTGGATGCCATCAAAAATTTTTGCTTCTATTACTTTTGCTGTTATTTACATGATTTTAATTTTTTTTTTTTTATTACAGTTTCCACGTATGCACCTATTTGAAGTGGTACTTGCATGTATAACCAGTCTATGCACACTTTGTTTTTCATGAAGCAGTCCCCAATTTTTTAAGAGACAACAGTTATAGTACCTACATTGTATTTTAATTAGGCAGGATACCAGATAGTCTGCTACGTGCTGGACCAGTTATCCTCTGCTTGTGCCCACCTTAAGGCAGAGGATCTGATTCCTGATTGAATCTCCATACCACCGAGTCTGCACACCTCTGGTATTCGACACTGTTAGCACTTCTGCAGGTGAAAGCAAGCTACAGGCCTTCAAAGTTGTGTGTGATAAATAGCAATCTCCAGCTTTCCCAGGCTTAAGCAAAGATGGAAGCTTTTAAACTTTGAAAAAATTCACATACTGTATATGTATATCCTTAAAAGAACAACAACTGATCTAATAAAAATTCTTCCAGCTTATTTGTGCCAAAAATGTGACTCTGACTTCAGTCAGCATTTGTTAAGCAAAGACCTACTCCAACACCCACTGGGTGCAAGCTATGGATCAGGAGGAATTTACGATGAACTGGATTTTGTAGATAGTTACATCATCAGTATCCAAACCTGCTTTGAAGCATAGAAAATCTAATTATTTTCATTCCTGAGCAGTCAAAATGTATGTATTTAAAATTGACTTCAGTGCACAGACCTGATAATAATGGTGGTGTTTGTTGAATAAATGTGTTACATTACCAGTGCCTTGAAACATCACTAGCACACTTCCATCAAGAGATTATCTTACTTGCTTAGAGTATATTTAAATTATGAATATAATTTTTACTCCCCTGTTTGTACTTCAGATGTCATTTTGAGGAATAAATACTTTAAGTTTATATAATAAATTTATAACCAAATTAAAGAATGAATCATTACAAATATAATTACCAATACTCAGACATCATTCAGCAAATGTTAGGGGTGATAAAAAAATTCAGCAAACATAGATGTTTTTAAAAGTAATTTTCCACTCTGCACAGTACCAATAATTGAAATTTCTGATCTTGATTTCTTAGCTCCTAGTAACAGCCAGCTGCATCCAGAGGCAATAGTGTTAAAACAACCTTTTAATTTGATATGTGACTGGCAGATAAAATCCTAATTGAACATACTGACATGTCTTTCTCTTGATGCAGTATGATTTTGTGAAAAAGCACAATATACAAACTACTGTGGCTTCCAACATATTCTAGTAGCATTTCATACACTATTTTAGTCAAGTGATGAGCTGTAATTTACGTAAACCAGCTGCAGAATTTTTTTATCTGCTGTTTGCATCATTATGATAGTCACTAATAAATACAAATACTGAATACAAGGAACACAAGCCTGACTTGGGTTAGGGATTTTTTCAGATTTTGTGAATAAGATGAGAAGTATTCTGTTTGTTTGGTTAAGTCATTATTTTGTTGGGCACGATGATGAATAATGGCTTTCATGACTGGGTTCATGTGGCGTCGGATATATGAAAATACTCAAATACCTTAAGAATAAGTCTATGATTGAAGAAAAGAACCCTGTTACCAATAACAAAACACCAATCATATAACCAATTTGAACCACCATGCAATAACATAAAGAATGAAGAAAAGACATAGTAGGACCATGGTAGAAGTTTTTTTTCCTTTGAGATATACATATATATCTATAGACATAGGTACATATATATATACACACACACATTTAAACAATGCTTTGAACTGGGTTTTAACTCAGAACTGCAAACTAGCTTACACTCATTTATGATACAGTTCTGGAAAATACATGATCTGTAGGAAAGAAAATTACTTCAGTTTAATGCTGATTTACCAGGCCTTTCTCAACAACCCAGCGAAACTCAGTAACCTACTGAAACTCGGTAAAAGGTGAAAAGGCATAGCTGTAAGTACAGATATATGGATTCAGGAACTCCTTTCTGCTTCATAAAAACACAGACTGGTTTTTTGTAGATGAGTCCTCAAGATGGGAGGACAATGACGAGTCTGGGAATATGACAAGTCTGATATTTTGTAAGCTCGTGCGCTTCATGGCAAAAAAAATGGATTTTCCAATTTGTTTGCATATTATGCTGAGTTTTTGCATGGTTAGGTTGATGTACCTAATTACTCCCACAGAAACAACAAAAACATCTCTGGTAATTAATCTTATTAGAAGCAGCTGTATTCAAATACTACAGATAATGTCACAATTGCAGAATTATGCTCTTTAAAAATGTTAATGGCAAACAGAAATGACAGGTGATGTCAAGTGATGGCCTCTGCATAATGGCAAAGGGTAAGTCAGAGATCAAAATATTAATTTCGAGCTGTGAATTTTGCCATGCTCTCTTTACTGGCAGGAAACAAAGCCACTTAAATTTTGGAAGTTCTACTTACTGGATATTTTCACATTTTAAAAACTGTCTGTTGTAGGAGTAATGTTTTCTTCCTTTGTTAGGGATCACCCAAACTAAACAGTGGTTGGAATTTTATGAAGATGATAAAGATTCAGGACAAGATGCAGAAAAAGCACTGATGAAATGGTCACTCAAGTGGGAACAAACGCACGGTTCAAATGTGGAGTCAACAGAAATGATCTATTTGTGAAGAGCCAGAAAGCCAATCTACAAATGGATCTTTATGGTAGCAGTTTTAATCCTATTCCTTATCTTTACTGCTCGCATGGAGTAGCTGTTAAAGAAAACATGAAGCACTTCATGACGAAATCTCCCAAACAATTCTGAAAGCACAAAAGGAGAAGACAGAAGCCAAACTTCAGAATGTGTGTAATTGTGTTACATCACCTCACAGCTGCACGGGAACAAAGTGTCCAAGCTTTCTCGGGGGCAGAAAATTAATAACTTTTCTTCAATCTCCTAACAACACTTAAAACCCCCTCACTTCTCTTGCTCAAAGGTAGAACAACTATTACGTATTAGAACACTAAAAAAAGAAATTGAATTTATGTAGGAGACTCAAAGTAACTGAACTAATTAGTTAATTAGAAACCCCCCAACTTCTATACATAAATAAGGAAAATCAACAATATAATTTTTTTTCCAAGGACATGATATATGCTTTCATAGGAACTAGCAGTGTATGTATTTTAATATAAGAAGAGTTTATGCATTTGATTTCCAGGGGACCTTAATACAATTTAAGATCCATTTACAAGATATCACACTTACACAAGGTAAGTGTAGCTTAAATGTGATTTCCAGATGCCAGATCTACATTACTGTGCAAAAGTAGTCATGAGGCTGGATTTCAGAATGAATTCACAGTTTGTCTACACCATTTACTCATTAGAGCATTTTTGAGACAAGCATTACAGGGAGACTCAGACAAGCTCCTGGGCATTTGGCCAGACAATGTGCCTACCTGCCTCACAATATTCCAACTGTCTTTTTGCTTCCATTCTGAGAGTAATGTCACAGCCAGCAATTCTGGCACTGGCGGTAAGAGCAGACACAATTAGAATAACACTGCTTTTACAAACACAGGATAAGGAAATCTTCACTTAATACCAGAATTCTATTGATGCTTCAAGTAGAAATATCCCCAAAATATGTCTTGATATTCAATACACAAACCGAGAAGTTTAGAAAAAGCAAAAAATAATCCTAAAGGTCAAGACAACAAGCTCTTTGTGGGACTCAGAGAAGGATGTATACACTCTGATTCATGAATGTGCAGAGAAAATTCTAGAGTGACTATGGAATAATAATAGTACTTTGCTGAATGAGGCTTATACTCTTTCAATTCACACTTTTGACTGGAGAGAATTTGCAACTTGCAATCTTATATTTAACTAAAGTCATGGAAAGTAATTCACACTCATATATTGTTATCTAAAGAAAATCAATAGCAGCAGCATTTATTCAAATGAAAAACAAAAGTCCAAATTTGGCTCAGGACAAACTTTATGTAATGTTGTTTGTATACTCTGGAAACAAGAGTAGCATGAATACAGACAGAAAACATTTCCTCACCTGACAAAAAAATGACCAAATACGAATGCAAAATTTCTGTTACAGAACTACATGCCTAATACAATGGTTTCCCTTGAAATCTTGCACTTTTCAGAGAGCCTAACTTTATGTAATTATTTAAATTACTGTAGTTGTTCTTATAGCAACAATAAGAAAGTTTGCATTATATGTTCTGAAGTTAAATTATTTACATAGTTTTACAAAGTTTTGCCAGATTAGCAAGTGTGACCATGTAAATTGCTTTATAGAAATATTTATCTGTCATGAACTCACAGATTTGTTCAGCTTCTCAATGAATTAATTTACAATGAAATGCAACAAGAACTGAATATTGCAGTAAACCAGCAAAAGAAAAACCTATTGTTAATAAAAGAACACTTTTAATCCCCATAGCATTTTCTATTCAAATATTTGAAAGTGCCTCATTAATATTTTACATAAATATACAAGATAGTAATTCTCTCTTAATTGTTCAGGCTGTAGAATTGAGTCTCAAAGAAATCAGATCATTTAAGAATCATCATGCAGAAAGTGGTGTGCAGGCAAAAATACAACCCAGCTCACCTGTGTCCTAGTCTGAAGCCTTATGCATTGTATTTATCCTGTGCCTTCTCTTAAATAAACATCTGAGGTACCCAAAACCATCTATGCACAACCAGCAGAACTGCTTCACTATCACTCCATATCTTTTCTGCATCCCGTCTCTGATCCACCTTCGTGGCCCTTTTCTCACTTGCAATGTCCCTGTTGTTCTTGCCCTGGAGAGCTGGAGCTGGGAACAGCACTCCAGCTGTGCTCCTACGAGTTCTGGGTAGCCAAAGGAGGCAGACAGCCCGCAGTACCAAGCTAGGGCACTTGTGATCTCTCATAAAGTTAAATGATCCTAACGATCCTGCTGGAGTGCCAAGCACACAAAGTCCTTCCACAAACCTCTTCAGGGTGATGGCTGACTAGACAGTGGAAAACTGAAAAGGCAAATGCAACTAATGTTACGAAATAGCACTAGCATTCAACCACTAAACATCATCTCTTTCTCACAGAATGGGCCTCAAGGCTGTTTCTATTTGAAAGGCTGCAAACTCCTACTCTCTTGATTAAGTTATAGTAGGATTCAGTAGTATTTCTGTCATTGATCTTTTAAATGACTGTAGATCAAAGACCACCTTCAGTCACCATACTCTGGAAGCTTGGGACCCATCTGCAAGAACTATGAAATATGCACTCAGATTGGAAGAAAAATGGATGATTTTGTATGTACTGTATATAGGCTTTCACTCAGCTCTGGGAGTTTGGGAACACATACCCTCTTATCCCTTTGCTGCTCATCAATGTCTACCCCCAGTTCAGTGTTATTTGTTAGTGTTGCTTAAACAAGAATGTTAAAATGTTATGAAATGACAGTTACACAATTAAAAGAAGTCATATATATGAGATGCAAAAATATCTAAATAGTTACTAACCAAAAGGCTTTAAAACGTCCAAAGAAAGACAAAGTTTATCTTAAACTCTGGTGTGGAAGTCTACGTTTTTATTCAACAACTACGTTTTTGAATGTAGAAGTAAGTATGAAGACTCCTAGTGAAGGTGGTATGGATTTGTAATGGTGGGATGGCCTCTAATGCAAAGAAAACAACATAAAATTTCCCAGGACTCAAAATTATTAAAAATAAGTCTCTGTAGATGAAAAACCAAGGAAGTGGAGAATGGTAGCACTAAGGACATTCAAGTTCCCTATAAAATTGCAGCATATGCTTCGTATTTACTATCCAAAGAAAGAACAATAACCAAAAAATCTAGATATCTTCTCATCTGATGAGATGCACTAGATATTTATTATGTGATGCAGCATATATGGAATTATTCTTGAATAAAATATTTTGTGTTGAGGGATTTTCACAGACTAAGTAACAATGTAAAGTAGCATACCTGTTATTATGTAACAAGCCCCCAAACCCTCATTGCTAGAGAGACCAGTAATTCTTAGGAAACACTTCAGAAAAAAAGTAATGAAGGCAGTAAAAAGTCAGTCTCTACACCACAGTAAAACCTTACATATTGGTTTCAGAGAGATTAAATAAAACCATATATAAACTATAAAAAAAAGTCCCTTTATGACCTTATAAAACAGATTTTTACACACCACAGTATGTTTTTGGAAAGAAACAAGCACTGATATAATCAAATAAATAATTTTGAATGGCTAAAACAAATGTATGATACATACATGACCATGTAAAAGTTTTGAGTTAATTTTCTTTTGAGAAATTTCATTTTCAAGTGGGTATTTAGAAGCAAACTCTGCATAGCCTTGCAATGCAAAGTAAATTAGCTCTGCATACTGCAGAGTAAAAGGAGAGCAAATTCCTCCCCATGGCTTCTCAGCACCAGAGCAGCCATTCTGCAATCATTACTGCAGTCCATCGGCAGAAGCAGCCACAGCTGTTGTACATTATCCTAAACAGGAACCTTGGACAGGAGATTCCTGTGATCAAAGATTTAATGGGCATTTTCCCTCCCCTTTGAACTCATTAACTCCTTCTACTCACTGTTATGGGGCAGGGGGAAGGAAAAATTAGAACAAGAAATTTCTTGTGGGTGAGAAATACAGAATTTCTTGTATGCGAAGCAATGGCATTTTCCTTTGCAAAATATTCTGTATGGACTGTCATGTGCACACAGAGAAAATCTGCTTTTTAAGCAGTATTTTAGTCCTCATCATCTTCATTTTCCCTTTATTTTTCTGTATGAGTTAAAATAATTTTTGGTGTCTACCATACATCTTTTTCCTGTATTCTGCTCAGGTAGTTGAAATGTGCTCTCAATAAATGGAATATTTGGCTAATCTTATTGCTAATAAGCAGAAGCATTTCATATCCAATTCTATTCAAAGTTTCTGTCATTCTCTTCTAGAATTCTGTCATTCTCTTCTAGAATTTCAATCTAGCAATTCTCTTCTAGATTTCAATCCTATTTTTCAATTATTCATTATAAGAGTTTCCAATAATTTCATACCCTATATGCAAACTTGTTAGAATTTTTCTAGCTGATCTTATAATTTCTAAGCAGTATCTTGGTATATTTTCAGTTGCCACCATTTTATCAGTATTGAACATGCCCTTACAAGAATAATGTTCTTTTTTCTCATTCAGGCCATTATACTTTTTCTTCCTCCTGTCACAAATGCTGTACTCAATACATTGATCATTGATCATGACATACTTCCCAGCCATTTAGCACTGTTCACTCAAGTCACTAGATTTAGTTTATGAGCTCAGATTTTATTCTTTTAAATAAAATGTAGTATCAATCTACCATTATGTATAGTACTGTGATAGAGTGTCCTCTTCTCAAGCTATAAAACACTACTTAAGACATACAAGTGAAAAATGGAGGCAGGGATGCAGCAGTGATGAATATACTTTCCTGCTGTTCTAGAACAGGTGAGAGTAAGACCTAGCAGAGACCATTAGCTTTAGATAAGGGTAAAATTAAAGAAAGACTGAACCAATCTCACGATAGGAATCAGTGACATATCAAATGCAGTCAGAAGGTGAATGACTTTTCCTGAGCAATTAACAAAAGCAATCAAAGGATCCAAGGTGGGGATGATGGCAAACTGACCACCCTGATGCTCTTATGAAAGCAATGGAGGATGGAGGTTGTTTAACAGGTGCTTCTGGAAACAGCCTCAGACAGCTAAACAAGTGGGCAAGCACTGATCAGGACTGCTGCTTCAATTCCTGCCTACACAGAGCACTTGGTCAAGAGTCAAGAGCTTGAGTGAAAGTTGCCTTAAAACAGAGTTCTCAAATACTACAAAAGAAAGGAATTACCATAGTGCATTACCAATGACATTCCAAAACCAGACTTTAAAAAATTGAGGAAACAAAAGATAAGATCTCTTGGGCAAACATTTAAAGTCTTGTTTTGTTCCTTAAAAAAAACTTGAAACTGAAATCTAGTTCCAGAGGCAGAAAAGTAACCTATTCCAAACAGGAAGATAAAAATGAAGTACATAAAGTGACTTAAGAGTCTAAACTGAGATCTCTTGAATGATCGACATTTAAAAAAACAACAGTAGCAAGAGTGTAAACAGTATCACCTATAAAGGAACAGCATCAATTTCTTGCTTATCAGGGAGTTGGTGAGTAATGACAAGTAAGGTGCATTAAGCCAATCAAGAAAATGTTAAAAGTTGCAAGCAAAGAAGCACGAAAGTGTCTTTCATTAACACAAAAAAATGGAATCACTGATAACAGAGAAGTCTGAAACAATTTGGTAATTTTTTATTTTAACTTTACAAAGCAACTACTTGTGACCAAGCACTGGGGATAATTTTAATAAAATGGACATCAGAGCAGACAAAAAAAGAGTGAAAGGGAAAGAATAAAATGATACTTAGATTTGCATTTCAACAGGACTTAGCAATCTGACAGTATTGTCATCAACTGAAACAAGATTTTAGCTGTTCGGCCTGACACATGGAAAGGGAGGTGGGTTAGAATTAAGGCAGGCAAGAACAGTACTTATTCTGTTTTTCCCTCCTTTTTATATGCATCCTGAGATTCACAGAATAGTTGGCTAAACTGGGATATCTGAAAATTTACTAAAACAAATTATTCAAAAATCAATTTCCAAGCACCTGGGGATAACATGATAATAAACAGACAACACAGATTTGCCAAGAAGAAATCATATTAAACCATCCTAATTTAATTTTTTTTGGTTAGAGTAATTAGCCTAGTGGATAAGAATGAAGAAATATTTGCAATGCATCTTAACCTAAGCACATAAGAGAAATACAATTTTGCTGAAAGTGCTAAAAGATGAGCTCACATGAGCTCAATATAAGGAATGCAAAAAGCAGATTTTGACAGAAGATTACAGCAGAGAAGATTTCTGCTTGGATTCCAGAAGGCTTGTTTGGGTCAGCCATCATTACATATTGAATGATTCAGACATAAAAGACATTGATATTCTAAATAACTTAAGAGTAGCCTATTCTAAAAATACATAAAATTATTTTCATAAGTTCTTCAACAACAAGTGGGAAATTTCAGGAAAGGAAACACTATTAGACTTTAAAAGAAAACTTTAAAGCATGAAAGTGAGATGTGTGAAAGTGGTTAATTCAACAGAAACAGAAAATTGTAAAATTTTGAATAAAGCATATCATATATGAAATTTTAAAAAATTGAACTGTTAAAATATTTGAAGGTCTTTGTTTAAGAAATTGCAGAGGGCCTGTATAAGACAAATATTAAAAAGTCTATAACTTTATTTAGTCTTATTAGATAATGTGATGATTTCAAGAGATCTCAGCATCTTCACCCAAAGCTCTTGCAGGTCTTCATTAAAAGTGTTTAACATTATTCTGTTAACTTTTGAAAATGATCTCCAATTTTGAACATAAATAAACCTACCATTTTATAGCCATCCCTCTACTGCATGAATAAGCACTAACTACCAAGACAAGGTCTTTATCTTATGGTTCCTATCAGTGAAAGTATCTGACCATAAAATATTCCATCCACTCAAAAAATAAATTCAATTTATCCTCGTTGTAGCGTAGCCATTTACAAATTTGTGGCAGCTTGTGCACAAATCTGCTCTAGAACAGAAAAACCAACACAATCAGAAGCAAGGATTATATATGTTATAAATTTTGTTTCAATATTTTGATACATTACTTGCAGCTCCAAATAATATCTTAACGTTTTAAGAGGAATGTTCCACCTAATGTTGTACAGCCTGCACATGGGAAAATGATTTATACAACGTAGTTACTTTGTAAAAGAAAGTGGAAAATACAGATAATTCTAATGAAGACCTTTTATTCACATCAGGTTTGTGTATTTCCTGGCTACATTTTATAATCTTACAGGTCCATCTTTCAAATGGTTACTTAGCACAAATTAGTCCCTGCCTCACTTTCTGAGTACACATTGCTCAAGAAAGAGGTAACAGGAAGAGGAACATTATTACTACAAGGTAATAACACCCCAATCAACCTGCATTGCTAGTAATTACACTTTATTTCAGAAGCCTTGTAATTCCTTTATTGCAAACCCCATATTTATCAAAAGCTAAAATACTAGCCTTTAAGAGGATAATATAGTTATATATTGTTTTAATTCAAGGAAGCAGCATTATTTAACATGTGATATTATAAAAAAGGATCTTTGTCGATTCTTGAAAAAATCTTCATAGGATTAGCTGTGCACTAGCTACATTTTGAGTTCTTAACCAGTATAAAGTGCTGCTTGGCTCTTTGATTGGAAAGTTGGGTTTGATTACATTTCTGATAGGAAACATAACCATTCTGAGTTGTCCAAAGGCATCTCCTTGACTCACTGGATTGAGATTACAGAAAAAAATTTTTCAGCTAGAAAACCCTCCATATTTTTTCTCTGGCTCCTTGTGACGTGATATTTAGTTTTGGTGCCAATTTTTTCAAAGTTTATTTATGTATTTAAATGAAAACTGTGTTTGTATATCTATGTTTAATAATTAAAACAGAGAAGCAGCAAAAAATTCTTCTGAAGGTACAGATCCCTGTGAAAAATGTAGCACAAGACCTAGACCTTGCTAAAACATAGTGTCTCTGTGCCAGCTAACAAATAAGTCTGTGGGACTAAGGAGAGTTCCATTAGACAGATTGAAATTCACATATTACCAAAAAAGGCAACAGAATACAGAAATAAAAGTTCCTTGAGATAACAAGTAAGCAAAAGTTAATTGAGAAGAAATTCTGCAACATCAACAGAATTTGGCAGTTGGGGTACATTTTAACAAATCTTGAACTCAACCAATGTTCCCATCATACCATATGGGTCTCATCACTGGAAATTCACCAGCAGCGCCAACAGATGTCAAAAAGCTTTCAAAGTAACAGAGTTAGAAAAGATTGTATGTATTAACTTAAATCAATGTATAAACATGCCAATATTTCTGAGTTTATCAGCTTTCTCTCTTCTCCCTGCACTTGCTCTAAAGATTGTGAAAATATTCCGAGGCTCACATGAAAAATGAAGCCTGGGTATTTTCCATTGCAGGGCAGGAAAATGAAGATGCAACATGTTAAATAAAATCCTCTCCAAATGAGAGTTCTCGGAATAGAAAAAAAAGAACTGCATTTAGCAACACTATTAAAAAAGACAACACAAAATCAAAAGTACAGTGGTGGCATAACCTTAGTCCCATAAGCCATATTTGATTCAGTGGGAAAGATTAAATGGAACAAAGATGCTGCATAAACACTAACATTACATTAGGGGAATTTGAACTTTTCAACCTTTCCAACAAATCTTTCTGATGAGGGGTGTGTTCAGGCTGAGGAAAAAAAAAGGTGTTTTCTCTCTTTTTTTGGCAAACATCCAGGAATGTTCCCCTTCGTTCTTTATAAATGTTCCCTCCCACTCATGCAATGCAGACAAAAATCATTCTGACCAGTTTAGTGGCCTCAGATGGAAGGGAATGGATCTAACATCAAGTGAGAGAAGATAGAAACAGTCCATCTCTCCAACTTGTTCATTAAAATGTGGCTTGTTGGCTCATACTATGAGAAAACATGGGAAGTTAGCCTGAAATATTATGTATTTCTAAATACAGTATTTTTATTTGCTGCATAAATTATGTGAAAGTAAAATGTAACAGATACAGGGAATAATCTAAAGTCATTAATTCTTGGCATTTCTCTTTAGAATGAAACAGATGGAAATAAAAATTTACCTGTCATAGTAAAATACAACGAAGGAAATACATGCCTACCTAGAAAATCAACACAAAGGTCACTGCAGTGTTTTTATTTTTCCCTTCTGTGAAATGATTAAGCTATCTTCTCAAGCAAATGAGATAAACACCTATATTATCAGGGCAATTTTTATTTACAACAAATGGATGCCTTTTGTTAGCAGACTTCTCTGTATGGGACACTTGAGGTTTAGAATTTGTCAGTATTACAGAGTGGAAGACAACATGGTCAATAAGTACAGTCTTCCAGCATTAAAAATCTGCATTTTCCTCAAATAACTTAAGTACTTTTCATTAAATAATTAATGGTATAGAATGAAGCAATTGTGATTTTTTTTTTCTTTTTTCCTTTTAGATACAATTTAGAGGATTCAGCAGATGACCACTGGAGAAGATTAAGGCTCTACTGCTACATGAAGCACAATTTTTAGTAACAACTTCTGGGTAAGAGTTTTATATATTTTTTACTGGGACACTTTTCTTAGATACAAAATACCACTGTCAGGGTATTCTAACCACATATACACAACTTATGGCCTACCAGAGTGAAATGTAATATTTTGCAGTTGCATGTAGAATGAATTTGTCACAGGTTATGAAGAAGAACTTAGGCCATTTTTATAGAATAGCAATTGTGTTTTTCAAAATGTTGAAGCAATCAGGTATTTGGTACAAAACACACAAGCTTTTATAAAAGGCAAGTTAGAGAAGTAAAAGCACTCCACCTTTATAAAAGTGATATTAGTGCTGCCAGTCAAGAGAAATAAAATACGAAGGGAGCACATTTTGCCTCTTCCCTCTGGGACTGCTACACAGGTAAAAAGCCAATAACCTAAGTTTCATCCCTTGGCTAAGTGATGAATTATGTCAACACTATTTAGTCAAGAGATTCCAACACATGGACTACAGCACCCTGAGAATCTGTGGACTAATTTTAAGAGGTCTATAAAAAAGTGTTAAGAAAAACCTATTCATGAGCAATGGAAGTATCTCACGTGGTCTGCACCACCAGTGAATTGTCCCAGGAACAACAGCTGAACAATCACTGGTATTTGAACCTGAAGGATCACATAGGATTGTACACTGATGCTTCTGCATTTTGTTAAAATTAATATCTGAATTAACAAATAGTAACGTAAATAAGTTAGCCTATGTTTTTCATTTTTTGATCTACTGAAGAAGAGCTGTAGTGCACTCTTAAAGTATCTTTAACACGCTACCCCAAAAAAATAACATAGATTATCCAAAATAGTAGGACCTCAGCTGCAAACAAATCATAATGAAATATCAGTGGAGTAAGCAGTAACTATTACCTACAACAGACCATGACATCAGTGTTCCTTAAACCATGAAGCTATTCAGGGTGATATTCAGCAACAATTGAGACTAAGCATAAATTTTATACTTTTCCTGTCATCATACACATATATAGATATTTAAGTGTGTATATATCTGTGGTTTATACATAAAAATATATACACACACATATATATGCATTTTAAAAGATATTCAGTCAAACTTCTCAGGGAGAGCTACACAAAAGCAAGACAATTTCTACAGAACTCAAGAAAGAGTGCATCACTGAATCTTTACCATATATTGTATTAGAGCAAGCGTAGCAAAGCCAGTGCAGCTATTTTTGCAGTATTTGAAAGATTATTTTTAGTTATTCATGTTAAGCAATAATTTCTAGGAGCCTGCAAGAATTACACATTTATTTATAATTTTATATTTTACTGATATTATTAAATTAATTTCTCACACAGGATCACTATAAGCTTTCTTTAATTCCAAAAATAAGGAAAATCAGAGTATGTATGAGAGGCAGCTCACTTGAAATGCTTGTAAATAGTCATGACAGAACTAAGGCAGTGCATATCATGCCTTTCAGTCAAGTATATCAGAGCACAAAAGATGCTGAATATCAGATTTTAAGTATACTATTTTGGCAGAATATGCACTATGCAATACTGAAAGTGCTGTAATTTTCATTAGCAACAGTAAGACTTTCAGAAATCTCCTAATTTTCTATTCAGAGAAAGTTTCTTAGCTGTCATATACTAAAACCCATTTGGCATCTGAATGTCACAGAAGTCCAGTGTTCTACTGTATTTTCTGGCTGAGCTGTTATCAGTACAAAAAAAATACAGTGGTATGCCTGGCAGTCACAGATCAAATTCATGGTTCACCTGAGGTTTAAAGTTTTATTTAAGTTACAATTCTGCCTTTCTCTCTAAGAAGAAAACCTCTAAAAACAACTCATTACAAGGTGTTTCCCTAGTTAAGACTGAAAAGAAAGCCCAGAGTTGCAAACTGGCAGAGGCTGGAGGAACTTTCTGGGACTCTTTCTCCTCAGGCCAGCCCTGTTCAGACACCCTTTCCAAAGCCTCTGCTTTTAGCCACTGCCAAAGACTACATGACAAATTGATTAGTCTATAGTCTGTATGTTCTTCATCCTTCACTGATGTGTCCTAGGCACAGCATGATTTAGTTAAGGATGAGACTTACACAGTTGAAACACTCTATCTTTACAGAGGCCTCAGAAACAGGTGAAAACCCGCATGAAGAAATGAGAACAGGACACTTAAAAGACCTATCTCCTCCCACAGGATATGCACAGGTTATGCTTCTCAAGACATTCAGGAGGATATTGTGTTGTGAAGGAGTTGAGGCTGTTTTCACTTCGAGCTCTTCTGTATTCACTGTCAGCCCTGTCCAGTGAAGAAAAACATGCCCAGACCATGGCTGTGACACTCAGGCATGTTTCCAGTTGAGAGGCATCATTATAGTGCTCTGGACTGCATGTGAGGAAGGATGTACATAGAAACACATTGTCTGTTAAACAATTTCTGAGGGAAATCATATGCAAAAATTGCAAAGAAGATAGCAGGTAGATGTAATTTTTTGGAAGAAAATTAGTGTTTGTATATTTAGACTGTGACATTAAACATGAAACCCTTACTTTTTTGCTTTTGTTCTTAGTGACAACCTGTTCCTGCTTTGATTGCTATTTCCTTCTTCAGGCATAGGAATAGATGCTCCAGTCAGCAGTATTTTTACATAGATGCCTGAAGTCCAGGAAAAAGCTCAGCTTCTAGCTACATTTAAAGTATGTGTATGCCTGCACTCGACTTTCGCAGCTCTTTCTTTTGAAGACTTGATCAGTCTGAACCTTCAGGTAAATATAGTATACATTTAAGCTCCTAAGCATTCAAATATGTGACTGAAGGTCAAGCCTATTAGACTTGCTTCATCTCACATCAATTATCCTCCCCATTGAAGGTGATGTAACTGTGATTCCAGCTAATTAAGTCTGTAATATTGAGATAGAGTGCTTAATAAGGCTCAACATAGGCAAATCAAGTTAACTCTGTCAATCTTCTTTGCTATAATGCATTTTGTTATATAAACATTCCAGAAGCCTAAGATTTGTAGATTTGCATTTGTGTGCCTTTTTTTTCTGATCGACATAGGCAAATTTACTCCTCTTGTGGAGCAAATATCCTTCAGTGGCATTCAATGGCATTGAACTAAAGATATCCTAATACCAAAAAAGGGAAAGCCTATTTTACATGCTAGAGATGATTTATCAACTGGAAATGAGAAAACCAGAGAAATATCCTCCAAGCAGCATCTGGTTGATAACTGCAAACAGAGAAGTATCTATCCAGTCATTCTTAGCAATCAGTGTTAATTTTTACTGTTTCTGCCTAGCTGTAGGTAATTACATTCCTGTTAATTTACAGCTATGTTCTAATCCTTAATTTAAAACTCTACTGAGATTTTTATTTTAGTACCTGAACAATCATTTGACAATGTGTGAAGTGGCAGAAGAATAGTAGTAAACCTGAGACTCAGATTTTATCCAAGGGTGAATATTCAAAGTAGAAAATTAAAGAAAATTCTTAACTAAAGGGGTCTCCAAACAACAATCCCATTGGAGGGTGGCTGGTCACCATTTAGCCTATTGTAATGCAATCCTCCTCCATCTTCCTGGTCTCACATCCTCTAAAAGGATACAGATGCTGGAATTTGGAAAAGCAGGGAATGCTTTTTCTTCCTTTCTGGGGACAATTACGAAAATTCCCGTACTTTTTCTTTGTTTCAAGAATGTTTCAGGAATGAGCTAAGCAGATTTTCTGAGGTAATTACAAGCAGCCTCAGCTCTGCTTGAAATACACAGTAGAGGTGAGGTGGACCACTACACTAATCTGCGTCTTGTACACCTGCCAGAGCTTTAAGGCTGGACTACACTACATTGTAAGTTATGGTTAAAGCTTTTTAAGATTGAAACTGAATTAGGAAACAAATTTAGAATAAACCTTAATTTAATATGCAATGTAAACACAGAGATGGCAGTTTTAATCACTGCAGATGGAGCCATGTAGTGGTTTAGTTCAAATCATCTCTTACTTAACCTCTGTGTCAAACCACAACAAACCTCCACTGGTATAAACTGATTAATGCCAGTATATACAAGTTAGAGTTGTGATCCTAAAAATCTACAATGAACCTATATCTTACAATGGAAATTCTCTTCACATAAGAAGTTTTAATTTAAACATTGCTAGGACAAGTGACAGTATTTTCATGATGTCTGCAAAAAAGTATTAATATTAAATATTATTCATCAGGTAAAAGGCAGGACTCCATGGTGCCTTACCCATTAGGGATGTTATTTAGCTGATGTTAAAGATGACATATTATAACTATATCTTCTAAACATAAATGCATTGCTACAGTGGCCCTCAATTAGAGTACAAGAAGTGCAAAACCTTTCTATCAAGCTTTCTATGACAAATTAGCATTCAACACTCAGCGCTGGGACAGTGCCATTAATTATTCTTGGACAGCACAACAAAGACAACAGGTGCTTATAGGAAGGTCACACAAAAGGCTTCACATGGAACTAAGAAGCAACTTTTATGATCGTGCAAGGCAATATACAGTCTTAACAACATGTTTCCTTAAGTTACTGATGGTTCTAAAGAACAGAAAATTTGCCAGTGTTCCCAAGACCATCTTGGACTTTTACATTAAATGTAGTAGTAAGAAAAATATAAGCAAAGAAGTGCCAAGCTGATCCAGCCCCAGCAAATGAAGCATGTTATTAAAGATATCTCAACTTTGTTTTTTTTAACTGGCTTTAGGTACACAAGATAGTCTTAAACTAAAGCAGAATGCCCCCTTGATTTCCTAAGCAGTGAGACTAGCTAATGACAGCATCAACTTCTACATAGTATGGGCTGCTGAAATCCTAACAGAACGCCAATTTCTGAGTCTAAAAAAGAAAAGAAAAAAAGCCAAGACAGATTGTCTTCTAAAAGTAAAAAAATCTCTCCTCCTTTATATACAAAACAACATATTTACAATTGTGTCTGCTGCCCTCCTCAAGGCAAACCACTTCTTAAATCATTAATACTAAAGTGCGCTGTTCAGTTGAACTGTCCTCAGCAGATAACTGTTTTCAAAAGGAAAATACTCTTGCCCTCACTTAGATGAGTTTCTTAGTTTTAACAAAAGCATTACACCCTTCTTCAATGCCCCTGGGACTCCTGAAATGGGAGAGTCACCAAAAACCTGCAAGTCTATCATGTGGAAAGTACAGATATCCTTACTGAAGGAGCCCTTACTAACATCTGGTAAACCCTTCTTCATTTGGAATCTTGGCCATTCTGTGAATTAATGTGATTCAGGTCACAGCAAAGGAAATCAAAGGAGCTGTGATGGTAGAAGTGGAAAAATACAGACTTGAAGAGTAGATTATGTGATCCAAGATTCACATTATGTGGTAACATTTTTCTTAATTACTTTCTCTTGTGGTACAATCCCACTTTTTAAGAGGATAATATTAAAGTTCCTGTACTTTCAAACAGGAATGCAAGCACAGCAGTGATCCCTAGACATTCCTGTGATTTGTCTACTACACTATTTAAGTTCTTGCTCTGGGCATTTAAAATAACCACGATAAAGTCATGATCAATATAATACATGGTTTTATCTTTCATGTCTATATCAATATTAAACTTCTGGTTTTATGCAGTCATAATGATCCCCAAAAGTATTATCTTTTAGTGAACTATTAAGATATTCTTTAAAAATCAATAAGAATACTGATATAATATATATCACAAAAGATCCATAAAAAGATTACACTCCCTTTTACTGGGATAGTAAATGGTAAATAGTTCTCTCAGTAGAGTAAAAGATGTGTAAGTTTAACTGAATTTATACTAAATATCCAATTCCTGTAGAAGAGATGTGAGAGAAATCATCAGTATTTATAAATCAGTGTCTGTACATCTTGTCAATTAAAAAAACCCCAAGGATAAATAATCTTTATTAGCATCCCAGAGGTATTTTGAGACTAGGTGGTTAACCCCTATAAAACGTGTTAATAATTAATGTACTTTTAAGTGATCACTTAGCATATATAATCATCACAAACATTAGAGGAACTTTGTCCACTGGAAAAATAGAATTATTTCTATATTTATGGAAGGTTATGTGAAACCAAGAAAATACATAAGCACCTACTTAATGCATGAAAACTTGAAGTAACTCCAAAAAAGATCTGGATTGCAAGTCAGTGATTCCCCCTACTTATTTCATTTTGATCCTCTTTTAAAGCACATTCTACAAGAATGGAAGCTCTTGCTCCTGTGGGAGATAAGTATAAGAGCAAAAATGGAACAGATCCTGGAAACATTAAAATTAATGATGTCTGAGAAATCATTATGGCTATAAACCTTGAGCCTGACAGTTTTAATTCAAAGCTCACAAAAACTGAGAAACAGTTAAATAAACTGAAGGACCAGATGGTCTCAGCCTTTAGGGAATTTACTACAGACAGATAAATTGGGAAACAAGAGTCAACAGTCAGAAACTAAAGATATTCTGAAGTGTTTTGAAGGGTCTGATTTCTGAAGAAAAACTTGAGAAGATAATTTTTCTAGAGAAAAGCTAAAAATAAACAGTACTCCTGAAGGCTCTTTTTCTAAGAGGTTTTTCAACACTTGTATTCCAGAAGGTTCAGATTCGGTATATCGATGCCCCAATTCAGATACTGAAATTAATTATTTCCTAAGAACACACATCAATACTCACATTTAGAACAAAATTATTACGGGTTAGAAGGAATCTTACACTTCTGTTCTACCTCTTGCATTTCTATGATCATTCTTAAAATTCTCTCAAATTTATGGAGCAGGAATGAAAAAAATCCAAATCCCTTCCTCTTTGCCTTAGTACCATGGACCGAGGAGGGAAGGGAAAAGTGGAAGAGTAAACATCCTCTCTGCTTGAGTATCTCTCATTTAGTCTTGACTGGAAACAACTTGCATCTTAAAGATCATCACGTTCCAACCCCTTTGCCATGGGCAGGGATGCAGTTTGTCAAAGGAGAAGGAAAATTTCATTCCTCTTTGGTTAGACTTGTAACTTTAAAATGTTTGATAAATAACTTTAAGTGATAAGTGATCAGAGAGCCAGGTAAAATGATTGAAAGACTGAAGATCAAAATTAATTCATTAAGTTCTGTAGCTACAGTGAAGGACAAGCACAGGAATTAATTACCCCAAACTCTTTAGCCTTCATGGTTTCCACAAGAGAAAAGAATTTCTTTCCATATTTGTCTGCTAAAAATGTAGTTATTCAGGAATTCCCATGTTTATACTACCAGACTGAATCTAGCTTTAAAAGCAGTAGTCAAACATCTTAATTACCCAGCCTTTAAAGCAAAGTTTCACGTAAAATTACTTACATGTTTTTGTTAGTTCTTGCTACTCATTTGGAGACACAAACATAATACAATAGCACAACTGGATGTGGAAACCATACTGCCCTTCTTGACAGAAAAAAACCCCAAAGATGAAAAGGATATGAAAACTAAATTGCCATATCAGTCTTCTGGGGTCTCTCTTTAGGTCAAAATTTTATATAAGACAGACAATAATTGCTAGTTCCTTCTTCTCCTATCCCAGTATCTTTCTCAAAAGTTGTTTGTACATTATAGCAAATGCTGAAGCACCAAATTTATTTCAGTCTTTTAAAAAGGCCATGGAATTAATCTACACATGTGGAAGAAAGAGTAGCAGTAAAATTTCCTGCTCTGAGTTGCTAGCTACGCGCCATGTAAAAGAAGGTAGAGCATATTTTTATTAGTATTATTAAATATTTGACATCAAATCTATGACAACTATGACAGTAAAGAAATTATTGATATAAAACTTAAGATAAATACTAAGGCTTTTTTCCTGGGAACAGACTACAATTTTATTTGCAGCTCAATTACACCTTTCAAAACTAACACTTTTGATGCACCATTTATAGGCTAACAATTGCAAGCATATTAAAGTTTCAACTCCTATTTTCTGTTATTGTAGACTAATTTTCCGTTATTGTAGACTAATTTTCCGTAAATAGGCTTGAAATCAGCTACCTGACATCAGACAGGTCTAGGCCATGTACAGAAATAAACAATTTCACAGTAACAGACCTGCTCACACCCGAGTCCATCAATTCTTAATATGGAAAGATAGCTTTTTCTAGAGACAAACAGCAGCGATAAATATCTCACTTCTTATAACTGTAGCTATCAAAAGCACCAATTGATTTTTCTGATAAGAATTAGTAATATTGAGGCTTTAAGAGAGGTTGTTTTTTACTTTATATGGTTTTGTCCATCATTTGGCCTTACTCACAGTAAATTCCTTTGATCCTCATCAGGTCAACATGGAATGCATCAGTCACACCAAGTAAATAATTATTTATTTCAGCCTCTCCATCTAAATTTAGTCTAGTGAACATTTCAGAAGAAGAACTCAGACTACACCTAACAAGAATAATTACACAGTGGACCTCTATTTTCTACAGCCTGCAGAAGTAAGAAAAGCAGAAAGCACCCACATTGAGTTACTGCCTGCTCTTCATTCCAACATCAACAGGGCAAAGATGGGCACACCTTCCTTAATCACAGCCCTTTCCAGAAAAGGTCTAGTGGTCTATAATCCTGGTAACATGAGTCACTTCCCCCCACATATCACCACACTGTCAGTAATCAGGAAAATAAAAGTTTCTCTTTGGCTGACTCACAACAATTGGAAGTTATTAGTCTGGTATGAACTAACCTTTGTCAAAAGTGAAAAATTATGCAAGTGCTGATTAATACAGTTTACCACCATTAGATGGAATTGTTGCAAATAATCAGAGATCAAAGAGCCTACAAAAGGACTATTCAATTACAAACCACTAATAAAAAAGAACTATTCCATTGTTTAAATACATGACTCTGTGAGACACGACTGTCAGAATGGACAGGTACTTTTCAATAGATGTGCAGTACGTGAATCTTCGTGCTCTGACAATCAGTTCTTGTTAGTGACTCTGGAGTGCTTTTATGATTATTTTCCAGTAAACTATGCACAATGACTGCACTGTGAATGTGCCCATCTTTTACCCTATTTTATTACAATCACACATTTAGTTTGATTAATTTGTATATTTAGGACTGAAACATGTTATTAAAAACTGAAATATAATGAGTAAGGTTTTATCCAGCTTCTCTAAACTTGTGTTGGTAGTAGTAGTCGTTATTTTAATTTAGGTATTCGTAAAAGTTCATGGAGTAATTGTTGAGCTATTTTTACATTATTGCACATACTTAAATAACAGAAAAACTTGGCTGAGTAAAAAGATTCTGGAAAATCAACAATATAAAGAACCTCTGGCTCCATGTGTACTACATATCACTTTTTTCCAATTATCTAATCTAGTTGTTTTCTAATTATCTATCTAGCTGTTACAGGGATGGTCTCCAAGGAGTTTGTCTAATGATCATTCATTGAATTTCTTTAATTTGAAGGAAAATAATTAGTGCTTTCACAACAAAAACATCAGTGATGTAAAGGCAAACAGGTGAATACTAAATAAGTGACTTGAAGGCTGCTTGGTTAATGTTGTACATAATGCAAAAGTAATATTTTGACTGGTTTTCCAAGTTTGCTGCAAAAATGTCAATAAAAACTGAAGAATCTTCTACACCTGTGAAGTCTGAAGGTTTTATCTCCACACTGTTAGCTCGGCTGAACTGTTATAAGGTCATGGAAAAAAGCAAATAAATAAAGCTTCCCCGAAAGCGAACTAATTTTATTTATTATTTTTTTTAAAATTATGAAAACATACTTTGCATATGGCTCTTACCTCTCAAATTCTCTCAGAACATGTGGAAATAATACTTTCTATCTCTTGAAGTCCTTCCCAAGAGCTCCTGGTCAGGTGTATAACTGGTAAACATCCACAATCATTCTTTCCCATTATGCTACACATCCATATTATGAATTATACTTTCTCATAATATTGAGGCCACAAGTCAATATTTCTATAAAATTTCGGGAGCAGTATTAGTAGGTTACACTCTTAACTATTTTGCTAGGAGATGGTACCACTCCTCTCCCAAACTTCTAAAATCAGAATGACATCCTATTTCACTGAAAATAGTGAGAATTCTTGTTTTTCATTAGAAGCCAGCTTTTAGCATAAAACTGTATTTTAACAGACCTTGTTAAATAACGGTGAAGTTTTTTACAGAGCATTATCTGTTAACTTAGGCAGCTAATAAAATCCTCCTCCCTTTTTCACAAGGTTGTGTATTACTTGTAAAAAACTCAAAAAACTAAGCTGTATCTCCATTGCTCCAAGTTTATGAGAGATTTACCAGGGTAAAAATGGACCTGTCCCCTTGAGGCAAAATACTTCCCTTGTGTCCTTCAAGCAATTTTTATCTCAGCATCAATCTGTTTTCAATTCACTTGACAAAACCACTTTTCTCTATTTTACATGCATTATGCAGTGCATGTACAGCTTTAAAAGCATACGTACATTTCTGAGTAGAATGTTAATGAAGATATTGCTGTGTTCAGAGCTAGTTTGATTATTTTTCAAAGCTACTGGTCATTTATTGTAATATCTGACCCTGCACACTTTAGTAACATTTTAGTAACATTTTCAGTGTTACACTGACCTTTGTCAATGTCTTCTATCGGGCTACCTTTGTAATGGAACTCGTGACAAGAATTTGTCCCTAGCAATGTGAATTAGGGTTTTCATTGTATTTAAAAAAAAAAAGAAAGAATAATAGTATCAATACTAAGTTTGATGCTTCCCTAATTCCCATTCTTTGAAAACTGAGATCAGAGACAGTGCAACATATTCTGCCACCTGAAAAGCCTTTGTTGGCTTCTTTGAAGTAAAAAACCATGGAAATGTCATCCAATAAATCTAAGAAAGTTTCCCCAACTTGTTTTCTTATAGTTTCATCAGACAGGTGCACAAACTGCCATAGTTTTTGCTGTTACAACTATAATTTGGAATATTTGTAAGAAATCTTATCCAAAGTGAGGAATGTAAGTATCACTCTCAATATTCATAAATGCTTAAAATTTTGCTTATATCTGGATGAAGAGTCCCAGAGAGAAGTCACACATGTCAGTTGTCACCATTAACTAAGTTTTGCTGAGTTACACTGCAGTGGAGAGTAGTTGCAACAGTAGTGACCACATGAAACTGCTGGGTCTAAGCAGCAAAACTTTTCCAGTAATGATATCTTTTTTCTTTTGATTGTGTGCTAAGTAAACACCTGAAGGAAAAAAATTACACTGCATTCTTTTTCTTCAGCAAATAGACATCTTTTTAAATTCATCAAACACAATCATAATATACAGTCTGCCTACTATTTTGTATGGTATCATATTTGTATTATATTTTGCTCAGAGAACCACGGGAAGACTACTGAAACAATCAAAGCTCACTGGAACAATTCAGTAAAAGTTTTATTATTCATCATGTCTAAAATTCCCACTGAATTTTTTACTTTTTAGATTTTAATTGAAGAATCTAACATTCAAAATAATTTTGACTTCCAGCAATCATAACTCTCATTTTACAGTTACTTAAAATAAAATTCCTCTACCAAACATTCCATTTTTATTACCAAAAATATCCAAAAAAAGCCCCTATAACAGACCATTCAAACCTTCTCTGCCTAAGGGAGTGGCACAACACTCAACAGATGACATTCTGCCTTTATATGACAATAAACAACCAATTTCTTGAAAATTTCTGCACTGCAAAAGGGGAGCTGTGTATTCAGCCCCTACCCAGACCTCCTCTATAGTGAGTTTTGCTGCCTGTTACAGAATGGCAGTCACCTGAGCTGCAGAGCCCAAGCTGAAGCAACACAAGCAGTCAAAGGGCAATTGTGCCTTACAGATTCCTTTGCCAAGAGAAGAGAAAGGAAAAAATCAAAAATAGCCCAAAAGAGCTAAATAACAGCTGAAGTGATAAGCAGTACATTAGTACATTATTGGAAAAAGAAGCAAATTACCTGATTAGTTTCTCATGTACTGCCTTCCTCTAGAGGAATCAGAATCAAGGGAAAAATTAAATCCTAAAAAAAAGGATATAAAGAATACCACAGTAAAGTAAAAGGAAATAAAAATGTCATCAAAGAAACTGAAAAATTAGTGAAAGAGAAATAGGTGAAAACAGAAATGATTGTCTTAATTTGTAGTGATTATTCAAGACTTGCTCAACAAATAGGCAAATTCCTTATGGGCAAGGTTTTAGAAGGTCTGACTTAAGTTCTAAGTAAATCTTAGGCAAGGAGTTAAAAAAAAAAAAAAGCCAGAGATTATTTTATTTAAAAAATTTTTCAAAGATGATGTAGCATTTAGAAAAGAAAGAGGATGGTGTTGTGACAATATCAGAGCCCATGCAATTCATAGTCTAGCTGATCTCAAAACAAATTGTAACTCCTTCATAAAAGTTTCATTTAGTAGGGATTGTGTGTATCTAATGTTCAGGAAGTCAACAAGAAACAAAAAGGCAATAATCACTAAAGCAGGATTTACTCCTGTAACACTCCTGTACTTTGCCATGGATTGGGTAACAGGTACAGCTATGATGGATTCACTACCCTAACTCAACCTCTTCTACAAGCCTCACAAGCTGTTGGAATACATGAAATTACAAGTTTTTCTGGACACAGGTATTACGAACCTGAAAATGCAGACACTTCTTTGAAAGAGTGTGAGATTTAAGTGTCTTTACAAAACAGTCACAGAGCCTGCAAAGCTTCCTGTGATTAGAAAGGAAGGAGCAGGATTTATTCCAACAAATAGTCTAACTGAATCAGCTCTAAGCATTTATCTTGCTGCTTAAGGGTTATAATGTGCTTGTACTACAAAATAAGTACTTAGGAGCTGATACTATAGGAAAATATAAACAGATATAAGATGACAAAAGCAGCTGGCTGTCTTGACATTCTCTGTCAGCAGATTTAGGAAAATGTTATGTACCCAAGACTCTTCACTGACAAGTTTTCCTTCATTGAGGATTTACATGATTGTTTGCTTTATAGAGATAAAATCTGAGGAATTAATATGTGTACTTACTAAACTTTAGATTGTGCTTTTCCTGGGTTGCCTGCATCACCCTGTTGCGTAACATAACTCTAGTAAATTTATATTTACTGCACTTTCATTTTGTTGCCATTTATAGCTCATGAGAAATCAACCCTGGAATAATTTCTTTTATCCTTTCATTGTATTTATTCAAATTAATTTTTATACAAGGCAGCAAGTGACTAAATTAGCTTCTAAGACAGCTATTATTACATAACAGTATGAAACTGTTGATAATGACATCTCAAAAACGTTACTGTCAAGCAAATCACCCTGAGCATGTGTTAGGCTCTGAAGCCTCACCAGTAATTTCGGAACATTGCATTTTGCAAATGTCCATTTCAGGCTGCTGCATAGCTTTTCAAGCTATAGTGATGGCGTGAGAAGAAAAGCATACAGCACTTTTCAGCATGCAGTTCCACACTGAAAACTGACTACATACTAATTTCTTACTGGGACAATGACAGGTCAGTCAATCCTTCCTGCATGGATTAACAGAGGAAAACACTTGACCAGAATGAAGTTAACAAGGTGAAATGGAGAAACAGGGAAAGGAAAAATATGCTTTCAGGATTGATTAAGCAAAGAAAGATGAAGTTGAGGTACATGGTGGAAGTATTATAGAATGAGCCTCTGACACTCCACAGGAAAATCTTTGGGAAAACCTGGAGAGGCACCTCTTTTAAGAATATATATAAGTGATGATCAAGGAAAGTTAGAACAAGTTATTAAAAGTCTTAAAGTAAGTTAATAAACTGTACTTAGACATTTCTGTTGATACCTTCTTTCATAACTAAGTGGACTTAATTCAATTTAGCTGAATTCATTTCTAGATTAATTCAATTCAGCTGAACTGAGTCAAAACTACTTTGATTTTGGATAAGGGTGTCTACTCAGTTTCATTTAATCACTTTCAAAATCAATTATTTTCCTCTCTGTCTGCATGTAGGCAAAACCCTTAAACTGATTACAAAGGGAACTGAAGAAATGATGCATGGAGTGCCACTAGATACTTATTTCCAAGACAGCAGCTCCAAACTTACTACTTTTTAACACGTTTTTTAGGCTTTATTTCAATTTTGATGCGTTATTTCACTACATAAACGTTGACACCTACAGAGGAGAGAGGCTTGTGCTCTTTTCAAACTCTTTCAGCTGCTAAGTAAAATGGAGTTCCTATCACTAGATCTTTGCAAATCAGCGTGGTATGCTTTCACAGCAGCACAAAAGAACCTACTACCAAAGCTAGTGACAACAGGAGAAAAACAGTTGTAGTCCTAGAAGAAATTTCCTACGCTTTCTTCTTCTTCATAGCTGCATGAAGACATCACCATAGCTGTATGTGAATGCTGTAGTCTGTTCCTTTCTGGCACTGATGATGTTTAATTTAGTGCCCTAAAGTTTTGAATCTCACTCCAATACTTGTTCACTGAGCTGAATAAACATCTCCTCCCTGACTCTTCAGGTTATGTAACAACTTCACATGACACATCTGCACATTTTGCCTACAGAAGGTATATTCCATTTTTGATTCTCCTACCCATTTCCCAGTTGCAGAAGACCCCTTTCATTTTAAAGGAAGCTTATTCTCAGATCCTAATAGTTATTAAAAAACTTCCATTACCCATTGGACTGAAATACAAGGCAAACCATTTTTACTGTTGTACCATTTTCAAGGATACTGAGAAATCAGCAAATACATGGTAGCTCTTACTGACTGTACAAATGTCCTGAAAACAGAAGGCATACTGGAAAAAAATCAGCATCATCTACATATCTTCTTATTCCTAGTGGCAATAGTGTTTTAGAACAAATAGAATTGCCAGAGCATGTCTATGACAGAGACCAACTGGTACTAGCATAAAACTGAATATGTTACCATATATCAAGGATTAGAAGATAATTACAAAAAGCAACTGGTTACCAGTTCATGCTTATAGTGTCTGAATTATCTTATTTTTGCTGATAGTTTGACTTACAGTATCCTTGAGCTTAATGCTAAATGGAAAAGATAATCTATTATAGTTTTTTTAAAATTAAAATAGAAAATAGTGCCCTAGTCTCTTTAAATTTGTCTTTTTTTCTTTTCTTTTTAAGGGCTAACAAATTGGATAAGGTATTTTCAGGAATACATCTATTGTTAGCCAAAATAAACACAGACTTCAGTGATTTCATTGGGATTATACAACAGTAAATCAGGCCCAAATAGTAGAGCAGTAGGTTTTCTGAGTATTTACTGCAGACAGTTGTCAATAGATTCTAACATTCACGGCTACTTTTCAACAATGTCTGGAGTGAGGTTCCACATATTAATGAATTCCCAAGAACCAAGACACTGAGAAGCACTGTAGCAAAAGGTACCCAGTGAGTCTGATTCTCTTTGAAAGTTCCTTGCTTACAGAAATTCCAGCAGTTGCACTGCGGCAGAAAACGGAATGCTGAAGCTTGATGCCGCCATTTGGTTTTAGTTGTTGTTTGACAGAAGTAAACTAAACTCTAAGGGTAAGATTCACTTTATTTCAGTACACTACATACATTCTGACACATACTCCCGTTAGACATTTGTTTTCTACAGACTTCACTAAAATCAGACATGAAATTTTTGAAAAGTAAGGATTAAAACATAGATGCCAAATCAGTCAACTACTCTTAAAGTCCAGAAGACTGAAAACCATAGTTCTGGTGAGCAGGAGTTATTACAATAGTTTGGAATACATATTTATTTCTATTCTATGTGGAAATTAAGAATTCACACATTTAAATAATCAGTAGCACTTAAATAGTATATTTGATATTCTGTGGCATTTCTGTAGACGACTGCTATCATCAGAAGTGCAGTGATAAAGGCTGAAGAAACACAACATAGCTGTAAATAACTCTTCAGTTCAATGACTGATAATTATATGCAACTTTGCTAGACTATATTTAGTAAGAGTTTTGAATCTGTTAAGACACTTTGCACAGTACTGATCAAACGGAGCTTATGAAATACAGGGCACTTTCTGCAATAAAATGTCACAGAAATGCAATTTTTTTCTTCAAGTGTCAAGTCCTAAGATTACTCTTTTTCTTATAAAGTAGCAGCATATGCTGGTCAGTGAAGCATATACTACACAGCTGTTACATCTATGGTATGACCTGTACATATTGAATCAGACATTGTATTTTTCAATTCTGGTTCATCAGAGTTCTGGTCTGAAGGGCTTTAACCTACATTTAGGAGAACAACACAATTCAATATTATCTTATCTATCAAAATTCACAGCCTATGGCCTGTTTTGATCTAAAATAATTGGCCAATTTATTTTTTCCTCTTGTTCTTCTTCTTAGCAGTAATGCAGCGTGTATGAGAATAATTCAGCACAAGAATTAATGGCAGAAAAGCTCCAGGATTGTAGTTTGATATTGTATAAATATGTATTCCCATGCATACAGAGAGGATGTGGACTTTTTAACAACTATCATCACTCCTGTTCTCAGGTTTGTACATTTGCATTCTTGGTACATTAAGAAAAAGAACTATACATATAATATATATAATAACAAATATAATATAGCTTAGTGAATACATAAATCCAAGTGTGGTGCTCTAAGACCTAAACCATTAAGACATCTCAAAAGTTCAGATAATTTTTTTCCAAAAAAAGGAACCACTTTCTTACATTGACCATCTTCTGGATACAGTCTGTTATTCAGGAAATCCATAAGGCACAAAAGGTGCATATAAGAGAGATGTACCACTGATTTCTATTTCTCTATATATTTCTCTCCCAAAGCTTCCAGCCTAGGAGACTCCTACCAGAGGTAAGAAACAAGTCAAAATGGAATTCTGGACTGACCCTTGGCAGCTTTTCTTATATCCCTAAATTCAACACTTTTCACTAGTTTTTGAAACAACATTAGATTCAAGATTCTTACTGAAGTACTGAATATTGATACCTATTTTAAGTACAATTGTAACTTCTGATTATGTTTTAGTCACTCAGTGATGCCAAGAGAAGAAAGTAGTAAAAGGCCTGGATGACAAGTCATTTAAACCCATTTGTTTCTCTCAAATTCATTAAAGAAATCCCTCTTTATTTCATCATGAGGTTTTCTCAGAAACGAAAGGAAGCTGTGTATGAGTTTCATTCACTAAAACAAGATTATAAAGCCAATTAACTTCACAAAGAATGGCTTTCTATGTATGAAGTCAAACAACGAATATCTGTGTAGAACTCCTTTCTCTGTAAAGCAGAGCTTAAGTGCTTCATTACAAACTAATCTGGCATTAAAAATAGGAAGTTCCTTCAATGATGATTTGGAAACTCAATTAACACCTGTAAGTTCCTTCACTTTCTGGGATATTATAAGAGCACAATAACAACAATTTAGAATAATGAACTAACGTAGAACTATGGAAGTTTTAAAATTGGATTCTTATAACTCACAGTCAGGAAATTATGGTATGACCCCATCTGTATGATATTCAATTACAGTTCAACAAATTTACAAGCTTTCCTTGATATATTTGATATATATTATGCCAACCATACATAAATCAATAATGCAGAAAGAGCTCACAGCATAAACATGCATCAGCATATCAATATTAATTTAGCTAAAAAATAAATTTTTCATTGAGATGGGCTCAAGAAATACTATGCATATCTTTGTGAGATACCCACTGGGATAGCAGTCATGCACTTTTAGATCCTGTTTTCAAAGTGTAGCACATGACATTCAGTCTAAAATGACAAACAAGAATCAATTATTACAGTCACAGGCAACTCTCCCAGTATCACAAGTCTTGTCCAAGTCTTTTGTGCTAAAAAAACCCAAGTAAACAACTCTCTCCTCCTCCCCTCACCACCAAAATCTCTCCCTCTTCCCACACACTCCAACACTAGATGTTAGAGCAGAGAATGATGATAAGAACTGTAAACTCAGGAAATTGATTCTACAAAGTTCACTATTTCCCCCCCACCCCCCCACTCTCTCCTTGCCTAACTCTCTTCTACTTAATTTTCCCTCAGTATTATTTTTAGGAGACATTTCCAAAGTTCAGAAGATAGATTAAACTCAAATAGCTTACAGGCACCAAAACCACATACATGTCCATGTGCCTCATCCTTCCACAACAACTAACCCCATCCACACAGAATGCAGGATTCCAGTCCTCAAAACCATGAAACTTAGAAACATGGAATTGTTAAGTTTGGAAAAGGCCTCTAAAATCACCAAGTCCAACAGTTAACTGAGCACTGCCATGTATGCTGCTAAACCATTTCCCCTATGTCCTGTCCACGTGTGGTTTGAGCTCCTTTTGAACGTCTTAAACAGATTTTTTGAGTCACTTGAGTGACTTCACTTCTCTGGACAGCCTGTTCCAATGCCTAACAACCCTCTCCATGAGGAAACTTTTCCTAATATCTAATCTAAACCTCCCCTGCTGCATCTTGAAGCCATTTCCTCTTGTTTTGACCAAACCTCACCTGACTAAAATCTTCTTCCAAGTGGTGTAAAGCAGTAAGGTCCTCCCAAGACCCCTCTTCTCCAGGCTAAACAAACCCAGCTCCCTCAGTTGCTCCTCATAGGACTTGTGCTCCACACCTTCACCAGCTCCACTGCCCTTCTCTGGCCACACTCCAGCACCTCAATGTCTTTCTTGTAGTGAGGGGTCCAAAACTGAACGCTGAGGCCTCACCAGTGCCAAATACAGCGGGACAATGGCTGCTCTGCTGCTCCTGGCTGCACTCCTGGTAACAGCCAGGCACAACTCCATAATAAAGGGACTTCACAGAGTTCGAGTGGGATCCACGAGGATCATCGAGGCCAACTCTGAGCCCTTTATAAGGCACCTCAAAGTCACCCCATGTGCCTGAGAGCATTGTCCAAACACTTCTTGAACCCTCTCAGGCTGGGTGCTCCTCCCTGGGGAGCCTGCTCCAGTTCAGGGGGAACAGCCTTTTTTCTTAATTCCATCCCCTGACACAGCTCCAGGCCATTTGTATAAACATATTCCCTCAGGTCATTTGTATAAACACAGGTGTATGTGCACGTATGCTCACAGATGAGTACAAGTTTATCATTCTTCTCACAGAGCAGAAAATGCCAGAATTTTAGACTGGTTTTTAAAAAAATATAAAATTTAATTCTTATAGATGAAATAATCTATTTATGTTTAGTGAATATTACTTTATTATATCAACAACAAGATTTTTTACTTCACAGAATTTTATATCTATTTTTAGAGACAAGTCAGACTGTGAAAAGTACTCCTGAATTCACCCTGACACAGAACATCTCACAAGTTCTACAAAGTGGTAACAGTCAATTAAATAAGGAAATATTAAATCCTTCAACCCAAAAAAGAAATGTTAGCGATTTCTACTACTATGTACTTTTTTTGGCAGTAAAAAAGAAATCAGGGGTGAACTCCTACTCCCAGCTAAGCCCACCAAAACCACAGAAATACACTGCCCAATTAAATAATTTCTTCATAAATGGCAAAAACAAGACAATATTGTCAGGAATATTTTAACTGAAATTTCAGTTCCTGTGTCACAAAGACAGTTTTGAAACAATTCAGGTCTTTCATGAATCAACTCATTGGTATACTCATCTTCAGAAGTAGCTTTAGAAGAGGGATTCTACAGAGTTGCACCCCGAGGTCTACGCTGCACATAAAGCACAGGGGTAACACAACCACGTCCTGGACTGGAAATGTGCATTCCCCTGCTGACTCCCACTACACACTCAGTAATGACTGTCTGGAGATACACACATAGATATATTCTTTGGAAAGTTCCTACAACGTAGCAATTATAGTGCCCTAACTACTACACAGAAAATCACACATATTAATTCCTCCATGTACATAAAACCATAACCCACACAAAAATCTTTGACACATGACCTCATACTGCTGCATTTTCCTGAAGAGAAATTCCAGTCAATATGGTCACTTTCATAAGGAGAAAGGCTCTAATCCACCTTTTTACCACGTGCAGGGTTTGACTCCTCCAAAGCAGCCTCCTCATCTGTGTGCTATTAACCCTTTCCTCAGACTATCACATACAGCTGGAGGCTAAAAAGTCAGGAAACAATCAAGAATTTCTAGGAGAGAACCCACATTCAGAAAAAAATTCCAGCCTTATCAGCTCCTAATAATCAAAGTGAACTCTTATTTTATATTTTAGTGACCTCTTTGTTACCACCAGTCTATTTGTGGTCCAACATAAGACAAAAAACCAACTTTGAAAAGAGAAAAAAAAAAGGGAAGAAGAAAAATAAAAAACTAAAAACTTTTAAATGCACTTTCATAGTTACTAAAATTACTGATTTAGAAACTGGAAATGCCTTCTCTAAAATAGGCAACAATCAATTACCTAAGCAACCGAGTTGTGAAAAAGATTTTGAGAAACAATCTGTAATTATTTATTGGATACTGATGTATGTTCTGTTATGTGGCATCAATCATTCTCTGAGAAAATAAAATAAACATTAAAAGAAGAGTTTAGAAAAGAATAGTTAAAAATACTTAACTTACACAAGGACTTCTATAAAAATGTTAAATGATTATTGTTTATACCAAAATAAAATTATGGGTATTTTATTTTACGTAATGAGAAAATTGGGGTTTAGGTCCTCAAAAGTCAATGCAGAACTGAGACTTGCACTTGAACTCAGTATTGTGGTTGGTCATTATTACCTTTGTACCATCAAGTTAACTTAAAATATGTTCCAACAGCTGATGTTCTGTGTTATTAACTGTTATGGTGTCAATGGGTTTTTGTTTTGTGGTTTATCTTAATTAGTGTACAAATTATTATTTAACAGCAGAATGCACATGAAGGAGTCTGATAGTTTATAACAAGGAAACTAATTTTATAATGCCCTTTGGGAAATCCCAAAGAGAACTTTTCCATAACACGAGTGATGGGGCTGAAAATCAGAGGACTGTTTTTCACTCAGCCATTGTGGATTAGAGAATGGCAGCACATCTCAGATATACATTGACAGCATATATAACACCAGTACGATGCATGTGTTCAGGAATAGAAGTTTGTTTTGCAGGAAAGCAAATCTGAGTTCAAATAGTGGAATTTTTTATCAAACACAAGTTGCTAATTCTCCCAGTCTCTTTGTCCTTGTATTTATTCCCTTCAAGCTATTTGTATTTCTTTTCACGTCTTCAGACACACAAGTTTGGACTTCAGACTGTGCATAGCACTAAGGGGGAATTCCTGAATGGCTAAATGAATTTAAGTTTTAAACAGAATACATGCTTCTGAAGCACCAGTGAAATTTAAAAAACACACAAACGGCTGTTGTTATTTGCAGAATAACCTTTTTTCTGCTAAAAGTGAAATGGCAAAGGACATTAAAAAAAAAAAAAA
>JACBWW010000010.1:18965297-19244106 GCA_020086605.1 Lanius collurio
ATTACGTTAAGAAAATGCTTTCTTTAAAGTTGAAGCACAAATACCACAATTACCCATGAACTGCACATTTCATTACCATAATACAGGAAGTTTAAATGTTCATTCTACACCGAAGGAATTTTCCTGAGTCAGAGGGTGGGCTACCTGTCTAAGTGATTATCTCTGCACACAGGAGATATTTTGCAGGACCAGGTTGGAGCAGAGATTAGGTTCCAAGTATGGTTCAGGTCTGATATCAAATGAGAACAAGACACTACACTCACACTGAAGGGCACTAAAATTTCATAAACTATTCTTACGTTTTCCAAGCTCAAATGCTACAACAGCCCAGTCGGTGTGTGATTATCACATCATTATCCTGATATCCTTAGACCACAGACAGTTCATGGGCCAGAATTGTGCCTCAGGAGATCTCAGTCTGGAGACCCAGGGTGGGAGGATCCCATTAAAGCTACTTTAATGGATCATTAAAGGAAAATGAGGAAAACAAGCAGTGTGTCAAAATACTGTATCAAAAATTTGGAATATATATCTGAGCCTTTTTTTTTTTCCCAGTAGAGTCCAGTCAGGCAGAAAAAGCCCCCGATTAACAGCAAAAATGGGATCTAAGGGAAGGCATTTGGGTCTAAGTCCTACCAGACAAAACTTCTGATTTGCAACAGTGGTAAAAAATTCTTTTCAAACTTGCAGCCGGCTACAGAGTCCAAATTATATTTAAAGATGAAAATTTGTGTATCAAACTGCAATAATGTTTTGATTCAGGGTATCTGAAAACATTGCAAATTAGTCTATAAAAGACCTACATCATATTTGAACCATAATTGTATAGAGATATATTTTAACAGCTATCTCCCAAATTTCTCTGAATGGTGGACCTCTTTCAGTGTCTTTTAAATTATTTAATTTTCAAAGTATGTTATTTCTAACTGTTTTTTACTTATTTATTTTGATATTTCTTAACCTTTTGGGGGGCTTTCTATCCCATAATAACCAGAACAGACTAAGTAATGTGCAGAAAAACACTGTCTAAATATGTATCAATTTCCCACCAATGACAGGACTATGGACAGCTATAAAAGCTTTGTCTTTACAAGAAAGCTTGTACTCAACTATTTGAGCCTTCTCCCCTCAACTGTCCACACTTTACTTTGTGAATATTCACTTTTTTAATTGATTAGTGCAATTTCTTAACAACAGATAACACATGCAATTGTTTTTCTTAGCGAGCAGATGATTTATAATATTAGAAATTTGAAGAGGGTTACACTTCCTAGCACAAAAAACCAAAAAAAATCTCTTTTAATAAGTTTCTAAAGCAATTTTTCACATCTATATTAGAATAAATTCAATTTGTGATTACTACTTCTCCTGGGTGATTTTAATTAGATGGTTTTTCTTCTTCATTATTAATCCTATGATAAATAGACGAAGACTCTAAGAATAATCCCAGCATCAAGATGAAGTTCTAAAGCTCAGATATAACAAAAGAAACAATTCTAACCTCTATCACAATTCGCTATTTTCCTAAACTTTGCATAGCACAATCACACAGAGGTTTACTTCTGATGAGCAAATAAAGAAAAAATTTTGCTAGTGGATGATGATAAAGGTTCTCAATTTTTTTTTCAGTTACAATTCTACATATCCTTCTCTTTAACTGTGAAGAAATGTAACCAATTTCAGAATGAATTAAGGGAGTGCTTAGTTTAAAACTTTCAGACAGCAGTAAATGAAAACTTCTTGCATTTCAGGATTAAGTTAAAGGAATATATCCCATCTACTTATTCCCATACCACATTTAAAGCCTGAGTACACCTTGGTGTTAAAACCTAAAGCCATGTAAGTAACATTTAGCTGAGTCTATAATCTCCTGTATTGTGCTGCTACAATCTTTACAAATCCACACACAGGTGACGGTAGAGATCCACCTAATAAAGTCACTTCTGTCAGAACATACATCAAAATGGTTTTGCATGGTAATAAGCTCAGTTTCTCCTGGCTTCTTTGGATAATCAGTAGAATTTCCCTTCTCTATATTGTATAAAGTCAGGCAGGTTCAAAGTAAAAGACTTTTACTGAGATCATTATGGTGACATTCTGACTACATTTTAGAAAGGGCTTCACATAACTGGTCTAACTTCCATCTTTGACACACTGATAGGAGAGATGAGGAATTTGAATTATGGCAGAATTTTTAAAACAGGAGAGATATGCCAGGGCTTGGCCATTCAACCATAAAGAGATTAATTTACTAAAAATATTGGTACTCAGTTTCTAAAGAAGTACAGAATATATTGGTGGAGCTAATAAGAAAAACTTTCCCATTCCTGTAATCCCATATATATTTCTAGATCAATAATGGTATCCCATACATTTCAGAGTGTTACTGGGTTGCTTCCTGAAGAAATCTTGTGTCTTTTAGATCTCTGACATTTGTTTTTCACCTTATGGATGGCAAACTCATTTCTTTTCAGAGACATCTTTCTTTTTCATATAGATAAGACATGTTAAAAGTGTTCACAGAAAAAAAAAAAGAACTCCATTAAAGGAAACAAATTTAACCTATTCTTCCATTATTAAGATGACTCCTTTTAGAAGAAGATCTGGGGAGAACAAAGTACCACATCATTGACTGCATAGTCTATACAGATTAAAATGCACTAGAATTCAATCAAAATACTTTCAATTTCAATAAACTTGTAATATTGTCCAGAAAAGCATCATTTTGTCATAGTAAATATTTCAAGAAATAAGCCTATTAAACTGAGATTCAGTTGAAGGATAACAAAAATTCAACACTAACACTTAAATTTAATAACATGCTCAGCCAAATACAGAATTCCATTTCCTCCTAGATCAAAATTTAATTGTTCCACTTCATTATTTGATAACAACAGTGTATTCTGTTAAAAGGCTTATTTACTATTTTCTTCAGCTACTACTCAAAAATCCAGCAAAACACTCTCCCTCAGCATAAAGTCCAGAAGATAGTGTAGTATTATTTACAGAAGTAAAGGTAATTTCCCTAAAAAATACATCTCTGCAATATAAAGTCCCTTGAGAGTGCCTCACTAAAACAAGTATCTCCAACTTAATTTAATGTGATTGTTTACACATAGAAAAGTTGGCAGAACTGGACTCAGAGATAGAAAGAACAAGACATTCACTCATCTCTATTCACATCCTGCATTCTGCCTGACTATATTAATGGAATATTCATTCCATATACCAGTTTAAGCTCACTTACATGCTGAAATTATTAAACAGTTTACAGTGCTAACAACACATAAAATATGAATTTTACAAATCAGTATTCTGCCTAAAGGTGCTACTGAAAACACTAAATAAATAAAATAGATAACGTATATTTATAATCATAATGACTTACCCTGGTAGAAGAATTCACTAAAGAACCATCCAGATTGCCAGTGTTGCACTTGAAATTCAAATATAGATCAGGACTGTGATTTGCTTCCCATCCTCCCAAATCAGGAGTCACTGACTTGTCTGAGTTTGCAGATATTTTCTGGTAGGCAGTGCAAGTCATTCCTGTGAAACTGGATGGCTTGATCATGAAGGCTTCCAGAGCAATATTACGAGACACCTGTGAAAACGTTGAGAATAGTCATGGGAAAACCTCACTAACCATCCTTGCAATGTTGTATGTGCGTACACTCAATAATGGATTGTGCATGTATACACTTACAGATACCCTTGGGGAGAGAAAGAAAACAGAACTTATTGAAAACATCATACAGAATTCTGCAACAGCATAATGGATTTGCCTCAATCTTTCTTTCTTACTTATATATATACCCCTGTTTCTATCAGTTACATTAGTTATTACTACATCACTTTTGCAATTTCATCATTATCAGCTTCCATGGAATCTCGAATTAAAGCAATAGAGTTATAAAGTGAACTAGAAACACCAGGCTTAAGAACTATTAAAAAATTAAATAAAGATGTGCTTTGTACTTCAAAAGAGAAACAGAAACCTTCTTAGCTATTCAGTGGCTGAGTCTTTTCACAGATCTTTTTCCATGAGAATACTGAACACGACTACACGGTTCAATGCAATACCATGGTACAGGTACATTTGTGGCCTGTCCTTTAGCAATGTGAAGTGAGATCATAGCAGTGTGCAAAGATGCATCTCTACCCTTAAACTATCATTTTCATTTCATCATAGGCCTGTGCATGAGATAAACAGCTCATGTTGAAACAGGTGGTCTACCTTACACTGGTACCACACTGATAGGACCACATGGTTTCTGCTTCCAGGCATAGATTGTTTAGTGATCTGTGAACCTGGAAGTGCTGGATTAATGGTGGTACTCAATGATCCTAAAGGTCTTTGACCACCTAAATGATTCTATGATTTGATGTTACAAGGCTGACACAGTTTATAGAGTTTCTCTCTTTTTTTCTTTGGAATTGTACTAGAAGCTATTGGGTGCCTAAGCTGTGGGGGTTTTTTATTTACTGTTTTCTACAATAAAGAAAGCAGATGCAATTTCTGTGTGACAGTTTCCTGGCTGGCCTCCTAAAGGAGCAGACGTGTTTGGTGTGGCATAAGATGACACCGGAATTACTCCACAGCTTTTGTTTATTTACAAATTGCACACAATAGTAAACTATTCCTACAGAAAACCATGAGAAGCTAAAGGATAAAGCATGGCAAAACATTTAGTGACACATATCTGAGTACACAGAATTACTCTTTTCAGTAATGTCAACATCTTCCTGAAGCAGTGATGGGGAAAAAACTCGACCTTTGTCACTTGTGAGTTAAATGTAAATATAAAACAACAGAGCCCTCCTAGCAGTCACATTGCAAAATACATCTAGAAGTCACATTATTGCCACAACACATTTAATATAAATACTTTTAGCAAATTTGATCCTTTCGTGTAAATGAGAATTAAACAAAAAACTTCCTTTAAAAACAGTCCAATGTATTTTTGTCTTTGTTTGGAAGACTGATTTTCTAAAAACACAGTGAATGAACTAAGGCTATTATGCTATTTGGCTTCCTCTCCAATTCAGCCTATAATTTTTTGGAGGAAGGTTGCTTTTATTTTTATACATTATTGCTGTACCTGAACTCACTTTTAAACACTGATTTTGTGTAAATGCAGTGGACAATTGAGAAAAGAATACATGTTGTTTAAAAGCAAGCAAGCAAACAAATGAACCCAAGGAATGATAAGGTTTTAAAGCATTTTTCTAAAATTCTAAAAGGGTAACTTTCAAGCTTCTGATTCAGATGTATTTCTGCTATTTAGATGTTGAAACTGGCAAGAAGACAATGTCTTAGTCTCCAAATTACAACCTCTCAGTATCCAAGTCACACATTTGTGTAGGTGAAGGCCAAAGACTAAAAAAAAAAATATTTATAACAGGTACAATTTGCTTCTAAAAACTAAAACTAACCCCAAATTAGTAATGTTTAGGACATGATAGACCTTTTTGGATAATCTTCAAAATAGTTTAAGCAGAAATTGTCTAGAATTCTCTTGGAAAGGCATATTAAAATCTTCAAATTGCAAGGGATCATGTTGTCTTTTATTAAAAATTTTAGTCACTCATTCAACTTGGACCTTTTAAAATAAAGCCATATACTATGGTGGCTTTAAAAATAGTGAATAGTAAGAACACTGTATTGTAACAATAAATACAACTGATCAAAGAAAACCATTTTTGATATCATTGGTGATACTGAAAAAATATTTTGGTCTTGCAAATAGACATCAAGAGAAAAAAATTGTACAAAAAAATTTGTAATTTTTTGAAATACCTTTGATATAACTTGAGTCTTGCTGGTCAGTATTTGATTAGCAATCTGTTCCACACATCGTACAATCCTGGTGCAGGCTTTGTCTTCCTTTTGAGCCATCCACAACACATGGTCATCCACCAACATTATATTGCTGGCAATTTCAATAAGAGCATCCCCAATCTGGAAGAGAAAAAAACCCAACGAAACAAAAAAAGGTATTGTCTATAAAAGTCACAAAGACAGAACAGATAAGAGTACACTGAAGGCAGGCATCTCACTTCTCTTGGCAACCATCATTGAAAGAGAGCTTTGATTTTATAAAAAATGTAAATGGACTGAAAAAGAAAAACTGAGAAAGGAGAAGTACAACTCACATCAAGGAAGAACTTCTAAGTCACAGCTTTAAAGCTTATCTTCTAGATAAACCACACAAATTGAGTCTCTCATCTGGCAAAAAATAGTATTCCAGATTTATCACCCTCCTTCTTAAACTAATTAAAATTGGCCATGCCCTTCTAAAGAAATGCTTCATGTTCAATCAAAGGACCTTGATGGGGAAGGGTGGGGGGAAGGAAAAAACCAAAACAGAGGGAAAATATATTTGAAAGACCTCTTTTTTTCAGACATGGAGTAAATCTGAGGTATAGCTCAAGTGCTGATACAAACTTAGATCATCTCATCAGCCACAGCTTTGTCAGTTTTAACTCATGGTTGTGCCTAACCCAAAATAACAGATCTTGTTTCACCAGAGGAAATTTTTCAGATTTTGGTTAACTAGATATTTGAAATTTTATTAGTAGTTGCATTTAGAAAGAATAAATATCACTGTGAATATTTTTCGTAATTATTTCAAGTTAAAATAAAAATGTTTACTTTTTAAAATTCAAAAACTTCATTTGAGTAAAATTTCAAAACCAACATGACCATGCAACCAATATTTTTGAAGGCAAAGATATGGAAAAGATATACCCAGTTGTCATAAATAAACCCTAATAAAAAGGTATATTGAAGAGAAAAACAACTGAGAAATATTGCTAAAGAAAAGTTCAAGAAGCCAAAAAGTCACACTAATAGAAACAGAAAAATAAGGCAAATACACAGATAATTCAGTGGGAATGAAAACAGAAATTCAGCAATGGTGAAAAAGATTTAAAAGATGCCTGAGGTTTTGAAGTTAGTTCTGCATTTTCTATAAAAAAATACATAAATTTCACATGCATTGCAGAGGAAACAAATAATGAGACTACATGTGAAATCTTCTGTCACTGTTCCTGAAATATTTAATCTTGTAGTATTTAATTTCTGAGAACATAATTACTAGATAATTCTAGATGGCTTTTGACAATGTGACAGAGTTATTGATAAAATGAATAATATTGAATCACATTAAGAGTCTGGAGTGATTTATGAGAAACTACAAAAGCAAACACCAATCAGCTAGGCAGTAACTTACTGAGGGCAGAACAATAGTCTATAAATATACAAAAGGAGTGAAATAAGAAAAGGAAGTAATTTATACTGTAATTAAATGCATTAATGAAGAGTAAAGGCGTGCCATTAAAAATACAAAAAATTGGGCTAATATATCTATATCTTCCCAACCAAAAATTGTAGTGTTGTTGCAATTATGTCCCTTGTGGAGCTGTTGAACTGCTCCTGTTTGAGAGGTGAAGCACCAGATGGGACAAAGTACCTTTATCTTGTAAAATGAACGGTCCCGTGTGGAATGGGAAGAGGTACAAAAACTGTACTAGTTTAGCAAGAATGTTTTTGAAAGTATTCTGAAAAAATGCATTTTAATTGATTTCTAATGGATTTATATAATTGTAGCCTCAGCTGCTCGTCAATTCCAAACTAACTGCCTTGTATTAAATAAAGTTCAGTCCTATTTATAATTATGGATTCAGCCTCATGCACAAAGCTATTGACACTTAAATTTTTACAAGTATTTTTGTACCTTGTGAGTGAGAGTTAAGAAATGGGTTCTAGTAAAGAGTTCAGTGAATGAGTACCCTATTTAGGAAACGTGAGAGAGAGAGAAGAAACTGTAAAGCGAAATAGAGAAAATTCAGGAGAAATGTTATAAATTAAGAAAATAATAAGGGATTACTAAATTAGATATGCAGAGATAAGTGATGGAGATAGAGATGTTTCAATACCAAAACAGCAGAAACTAAAACCTATTTGAAAGGTGGAAGAAGTCAATTAAAAGATTAGAGATGCTGCTCTGTTTTAACAAAAAATGCATCAGCTGCTAGAAAAATTGAGGCTTTATAGCAAATCCAGCTGTTTCTTTTAAATGTTAAATTTTTATTTTGTCAGAAAGCAGTAAGAACTTATAAGGATTTTGAGCTAAAATAAAGTTGCAGCTTTGAAACATGATTCTTGGAGAGCACTTCATAATATACTTTAGATCTAGTGTTTAATGGTGAAATTGGAGACTTTCTCAAATTGGCACTAAAATGTTAACTGTTACAATTCCCAGAGCCAGAATGGAATGAACATTGCCAAACCAAAAGAAAACATCATGTGCTCAAAAATTACAGTTTATGGAATCTTTATGCAAGCAGTTACTCTGAAAATTAACGGCAAAAAAAATACGATGAACATTTCTACTCTCTGTAAAAACCTATTTTTCCCCAAAGGGTTTGCGTAATTCTGATTAGATTTTCCTGCAAAAATGATATCCATAATGCTAAAAGTTTCTGTACAAAATTACACATAAAGACATATTATCTTTTCTTTACATGAAGTGAATACCTTCTTTTGAAATTCAGTGAAAACCTCCTGATGAAACAGAGAAAACAAGAGAAGCATGTGTAGCTCCAATGACCAGACAGAGTCCATTCTAACCCATTAGACATAGTAGAAATTAAAATTAAAAAGAAAATTAAATAAGCGGCTCATTAAAAAGCAGGTTTTATTGCTAAGCAGCAATGCCCTTGTCATCAGAGAAGAAGACTTAGTTGTCCTTTTTGGCACAAAGAGACACATCACAGTTAATGCAGAACATTTGCAATCAGCAATCAGTTTCAGAAGCTACTCTTCAGTGTGTGCCCGCATACATTAAGAACAGGGCCATATGTCAAGACTTCACTTCTAAGCAATACTTTTTTTCAGCATAGAGAAGATATCTTACATCTTCAACTTCATCCACGAAGACAATTAACTTTTCCATTATATAAGCCAAATATATTACATCCATTTTGTCCGAAAACAGGGAAGCACCTCTTGTGTAGGCTGTCAGCTGGCGGGAAAATTCAATCACGGTTGTCAAATTGATGTGCATCTGAAAGTACATTAGAATTGTTAAGCTTAATAAATCAGCTACCTTCATTCTCTTTAAAAACTGGAGATCACATCCATTGGTACAATGCCTGCCATAATTTCTCATGGATTTATGTGCATCAGTATGCCAAGGATATACATTTCAGGGGCATATGAAAGTATCTTCAGCCTCAGGTCTCAGATTTCACTGTTGTTATCTGAAGACAGCACCACAATAGGCCAACAAATTCTGAAGATTTTTTTCCTACTTTTTCTAGACTGTAACTATCTGGCTTCATGAAATATAGCAAGCTACTAACCTTGCCTTGCCTCTGTCTTTAGAGCCTCATAAAAACAATAGTCAGCAATAGTTGCCACACACATGGTTGGAGAACAAGGTAAGCTCAGACTGCTTGTGAAGAAAATCTTTCCTGTCACAAGAGCAGTCAGGCATTTGAACAGGTAACTCCCAGAAGATGTGCAGTCTCCATCCTCAGTGGCTGCAAAGACCTGAGTGTCTAAAGCACTGAGAAACCCAGCATCACCTCATTGCTTACCAGAGAATAGACTGGATTCTAGACACCATCCATATTATTACCCTGTAATTGCAATGGCTCTCTTAATATATTAATTACTCCTATTTATGAATCCATATGAAAACTATCTTTCTGTGGCCTTATATAGCCCTACTGGTACTACTAGTGAAGAAGTGAACAAGGAAACTGAAAGTTGTAAAATGAGTATGGCAGTTACACATCTGTGCCATCCTCCACAGTGTTTCCTGTTATGCCCTTTTTCCCCCATTAATTTCTATCCACCTACTTTTTAATCTCATTCTTTTACTTATACATAAGAAACAGTTTAAGTAGTGCTTTTTTTGAAGACACCAAAAAGGCATTCTAAAGAGGAAAGGCACTTCAGGTGATGCAACTCTGATATGGGACTTCACGAGACATTAACATCTTTCCGGATAAACGCATGAGGGGAAGATGAAGGAAAGTGAAGCACTGATCACCCTGTCAACATTACTAACAATCACCCCAGCTCTAAGCACTCTAATGGAAAAAAAATATAAAGGTAATAAATGCTGGGCTCTTGGTCCTACTACAACTTCCAATTACCAAAGAAACAAATTGTTTTCTTTCAAGTAAAGCATTTTTTTAAAAGTCCATCTATCCCAAACTCGTTGCTGAACCGACACTTCTTACAAGCTATTCAACAACATCAGTACCAGAGAAGGGGAGCCTTGGATTTCACAATATTACCTGACTAAAGGCATGAAGAACTTGAGTTATTTCCTGTGAATAAGGACATTCAGAATAGTTTTCTTCATCCCAGCGCCCAGTTCGATTACATTTACGCCACGCCTTAGCCTCTTCTGCGCCATTGTGAAATGCAACGGAGTTAAAAGAGTACTGGAGACAGGGGTGGTAAGCAGTTATCCCAGCCAAAGTTTTGGGCCACCTACAAACAGCAAGATAGTAAAAATTAAAATGTGAAAGGCATCTTACAGTATAGATATAAATAACAACATATAACCATATACAACAATATGAAGAGATATATGAGAAAAAAAAGGCTATTTCAACTTTTACTTTATAATGTTTTATAATTAATTTCTTTGTTTCTTTGGAAAATGTCAAAATTATACAGGTTCAAGTCTGGCTGATCACACATTCATGCTGCATTAATTCCTGGAAGGTGTTTAGTGTTAAGAAAAAAGGTATGGTTAGTGTTTTTACTACATTCATGTTTGCAGACTGAAAAAAACAGAGCAGTAAGTCTGTGAAACAAAAAACCCCCAACAAACTAAAACCCAATTACTAAATGCTCTTAAAAAGTAAGTGCTTAAAATATACCTGACAATCTCTGCTTTGCATTTTGTCCCACCACTAAAAAGTCTTGAAAAACAAAAATCCCTGAATGTCTCAGAAAACAATAAACAAGATTTCAGTAGAGATCATGTGCCATGGAGGAGGAAGGAACCAGCCCTCAAAATTAGTATTTAGGTATACATGATTTATGTAGTGTAATTCTAAAACATTCTTTGTAAACAAACTAAATCAAGAGCAGCCAGAATTCTTCTATTTAGCTGATGGGTCTGTTATAAAATACACTTTTTCTGTGTATTTTCTGCATTCTCTAGAATGGCATAACTGGAACTATTTCTATAAATAACAATTCCATTGTCATTTACAGCCTAGTATGGGCTTATCAGGATCAGGTAATTGGGAGAAATCAAAGAAAACCATAAGCATATCATCAGTGAGTCAGCAGGTGGGGCAAGGATATGGGTCTTTAATTTCACTGATGTGATGACTGAACCCAATAAATCACAAAAATATTCTGCCTTTCAATGAAAGCACAGCTTGGCAATCAGCCTTTCCTCAAACATATGTATTAGCTCCTCCTAATTACACAATACACGTTCCATTGCACATTGTTACATAATATACTGAAAGGTTTTGGGCTATGAAAGTTTTCTTCATTTCAAAGAAAAGCTGAGAAGAAAAATACTTCTATTTGTCACAGCTAACTGTCAATGAAATAATTCAATTAGTGATGTAAAAATAGTTGATAAAAAATGAAACATGAAAAGAGCTTCCCCAAAAAGTCTAAATACGTACACTAGTATATTCAATATATAGAGTATAGTAACATAGAGGCCTTTTGCCTCTGGGTTAAAAAATTATTTTTAGTAAAACATTTGCATTAATGAAATTGGGCCACACTTATTGGCAACTTATGTCAAAAGTAAAACTAAAGAGATAATTCTGAAACTAGCATCGTCACAGTGAGCAGAATCTACCCTTTATGACTAGGAATGACAGCACGTAACAAAATTACCATTTGCTTTTCAGAATAAGCTTACAGCATTCTAGAAAATAAAAAAAAAAACCAAGTAAAATATGGCCATGATAGCGAAAACCTCTTGGCACAAAAGGCCAGTTCATTCTGACTCAGTGCCTAACTCTTGCTGCAGTTACATAACTATAAATACCACCCAGGCTGGATAACTGAAATAGCCACACTTCACTAACAGTTGACACTTTTTTCCTTTCTTTCACCCAATAAAAGACCTTTTCTTTCTAGTTTTGCCTTTGTGGTTCAATTCTTTCTACTTACATATTTGTTATGTTACCGAAACTTCAAAGACCTTTGTAAGAAAACGTGCTGGGTGATAGCTCCATCTCTGAGGATAAACCTTTGGAACAATTTCAAGCACTAAAGCTGAGTTTGAGCCTGATAAACTCTCAACGATTTTAAATTCATTCTGAAATGCCAAAAGAACCTATGGACTCAGCATCCTTTTGATGTACATTTAAAAAATAAATTTATATGGATTTCTAGGAAGATGATCAATAGGTAGAGAAATGAACACTCCTGTCTTTTTTGATTTCTATAAAATGACAAAAATGCCCCTGGTGTTAGTTTGTGAATCCTGTAGGATTTATATATATTTATTTTATGGTGAAAAGAATGTCATTTTAGGGCAAATACATGAACTTCATAGAGTTGTCATCTAAAAGATTCTAGATGTTTTCTGATAGGAAGTATTCATTTTTTAAAATATCTAACTAAAGCATATTTAAGCACATCCACTTTGTGAAAATATAATTCCAGTTTTTGTGACGATAAAATATCTGTAACTAATGTTGTCAAGTCTCTAATGAATTTTATTCCATATATATGGATTGTCTCAGCAATTTTACCTCAGTGAAAGAGGCAAACTTACTTGAACTGAGGTTAACACAAAATAGCTTTGTAGCAAAGAGAAAATAGATTATTTGAGTAGGTTATTTTTTTTCCACTCCTTTCTAATTCAATACTTTATTTTTATTCAAACACAAGAAATAGTAAAAAAAGCCTTTGGGAAAGTTTTAAAGGTAATCTAAACATAAAGAGAGGCTTTCAGGTCAGAAATATTTGCAGAAAGTTCTGTTGTTTAAGAGAAGCTTCTTTCCTCATCTACTTTCATCAACTATTCAAGCTGAATTCTCACTATAATTCATTTGATAATAAATTACTGTCTTGATTTCTCAATGGGACTGCCATCATACATCAGTCTTATTGTCAAGCAGGTTTTAAGAGCTTTGTGCATATCATTGGAGTATTTTAGAGCTAACTGAAAACAATAGTAAATTCCACAGAAACCTTACCTTCTGATTAAAATGATTAAAATTTTAAAAAGCCCCACCAGCATATGTAGATAAAAGTAAAGATGAAGCAAAAATTACATTTATGCTACAAAATTTTGCAAACTCTTAAGATTCAGATAGCAGATGTATTTTGTAAGCATGTGATACATTGGTAGAACTCTGTGTGTCCTTAACTCTGTGTGTCACCTCAAACAATCTATTTGTTTTTCTAAGTACTTCTACTTTCTGTTTTGATTCTTTTCAGTGAAATATTTTACTAAGTTTCATGTCATTTGCTACCTCTCATCTCAGCTGAACAAAGCCATCAGAACTAGAACAGATTTAAAAAGTCAAGTACTGAAGATTTAATCTTCTAATGCTTTAATGCAGTGTTATCAGCTTCTACAAAGACTAAGAAAAATTTTGGACTTTCTTTCAGCTCATTTAAAAAAAATTTCCATAATTGCATACTGAGGAGTTAGAAGATTTTCCAACTTTCACAAACCACTGCTTCTCTTGAAGCACCAGGCCCCATTTCCCATCAAAATTATACAGTGCTCCTCCTTCCCACCATACTACACAAAAATGACAAAACAAGTGATTCGTAACTGACACTGAAGTACCACTGAAGCATGAATGTGGTCTGTACCTACATTAATAAATGAAACACACTCCAAACCCACAAAGTCATACCTGAAATCTCCCTTGTTGTTAATAACTCTTTCTGCAGGGCAGTAGGGTGCAGCTGTTTCAAGTACCACAATTTCTACTTGTTTAGTGCTATTTCCATAGGAATTCTTGACTAGACACTCCCAGGTTCCAGTTGCAGCAATGTCAATACTGGATAAGATAAGTTCACTATAAAATAAAAGATACATCATTGTATACACTTAATTATGCAGATATCAAGTCATTGGTTTTCTGATATTATTTTCAGAGATTTTTTATGAAAATCTAAAAATGGGGTTAGGTCTATGGTATTAGAAGGACAGACAGTATGTAGTGGTAGTAAGCTCGTAGCAGCACCAATTTGTATTGACTACTCAGGTTGTAACAGGCTGTAACATAAATCAAAAATCATCACAAAAGAATATCAATTATTTATCAATGCCCGTTCTCCTCTCCCCAAGTATTACAGAATATTGGGTTTGTGGCCTAACCAAACACCCAAAAGTCAGAAATTGCATTTAAAGTTGACCCCACAACCAACCCACAGAGAATGGGTTTGCCTTCAGCAATGATTACAGCTCCTGTGGCATCTCAACAGCAGAATCTAGCACTCCTCTATCAGGGACAGAACCTTATTCAGTTACTGCAACTCTATACATGTCATAGACCAAAACCAATACTAATTACTTCATTTTAAGAAGGTAACACATTGTATCTTAAATCTGCCACTCGGCTAAAAAGAAATTTTACTATAGTTTTAAACAAATTACAGCTTCTGAAAGTTGCTGGGAGAGGAAAAATGGCAGCATTTATCTGAAATAATTACTTTGCTTTACAGAAATGGCACATCTTCGAATATGCCTTGTGGTTTAGACAATTAGAAATTATGTGGGAAGAAAGGCAGTAGTGTGAAAAAGGGAGAGAATGTACATTATAAAAATTGAAGGACAATTAAAAGTTAATAAATTTATTTTGAATTTTTATTTAAAATAAAATCTTAAAAATTCTACTTGCTACCTTTAGGACTTTTATGGAAAGCCTGACATTTTGAAAGATGTTTTTCTCAAGTACTTACTTCTGAAATGTTATCTGGGTCCTCACAAAACAAATAAACCACAGTAAATATTCCTCTATTTAAGTTAGTTGCTTCAGAATTTTTATATATTTCTCCAGATATTCAGTAAAATTTATTATTAAATAGTAACTTTAAAAATTTCACATTATTCCTATTTATGATGGGTTTGAACTCCAAATGCCTTGCAACCCTCTAATTCATTTTTACAATGAATTTTAACATATTTTTATAGCATAAAATGCAGAAAAAGCATTACTAGCCATTCTCAGAGAGTAGCTCAGTATTTTAACGTCAAAGAAAGCAATTTTTCTCTTCAGAGGTCTTGGGTGAATAGCCCAGTTACAGCAGCCTCTTGGCTAATTCTTAACACATATTTTCATATTCAGGGTGAAATACATCAGTGAAATCAGCCAGTTTATAACAATGTTTTAATTAAATCTTATATGTCACAACAATCTCACATCATTTTTATAGACAGTTAAGATCATATTCCTAGAGCTTATGAAAACAATTAGACATAAAACTTTTTCACTGAGAGGGCAGCAGAAATATTTACTCATGGCATCAAGATGTGGAGACTTCACAAATGAATAGAATGTATGATAGTTGTGCTGATCTTTTGATATATTTTCCATAAAATATCTATAATCATTGTTAACAATACAAATTTGATGAAACTGGGAACCATGGTGATGTTAGGTAAATACTATACTTGAGCTTACTATAAATTTTACAAGTAATCAGTATGAAGATAAAGGGTATATTTTCTGTTTATTTCAACTGCTGAAATGTGTTCTGATGTAAATTTCTCTGCTGCTTAACAGATCTCCTGTCATGAGATGAAGTTTCCCAGATTCATAGACAAATATTTACTGATACATCAGCGTTGCTTCTGATAGAAATGCAATACCTGAACACTGGTTCAAATCATCTCAAAAGATGAGTAACTCCTCACATTCGCACTTTTAATCTTCTATTGCCCTTTCTTCAAACGGTGATAAAAAACAAGCCAGAAAAGGTTTATGCAATATAATGACTAGATCATGAAATTGTCTTCTGAATTGCCATCTGGCCACCGTAAATGATGCATTAATTTATATTCCTCTTGGAATATTTTGGATAGCAAGCCCAATGGTGAAACTGTTCATTTACTTACCATCTGGATATGACAAATGATAAATTGATCTCATACCTCTGGAGAATTTGGGGGACTGAATTAAATAAAAAAAAGTATTTTAATACTCAAAAAAAGCAGATAACTTGATCCTTTAGCCTTTTCTCCACTTAAAATCCTTAGAGACTTCGACTTCACAGTGCTGGCAGACCAGAAGGGAAGAGTGGGCCTTTCCTGGGTATAGAATTTAAAAACTCTATTTCATAAAGTTTCCTACTAGGTCAGTTACATATTTTAAGTCTTGGCATAGTTATGTAAGCACACCCAGAGATTCTCACTTGTAGCAGAAAGGCATTCTTGGTCTCTCTTGGCAATGGCAACAAATCTTGGTTAAAGACAAGAACTCTCCCAAAATCTGAGAACATGGCAGGACTCTGATTAAGAAGTTTGACAAGAACACAAAAGAATTAAGAGAGGATGGCTCTTTTGGCTGCAATCTTTTCTTGATTATCCTATCTCACACAAGCTAATAAACATTCAGCCACAAATGAAACAATCTTGTCCCTACTATGCAGCTTTCCTAAGGATGGAGTATGAGTCAAGCATTCCTACGCCCCCAACATTAGCAATCACATCCCACTCCTCAGCCGTGTGACAGTTGCCACTTTTCATGGAAAATTTTGACTTCTAGGATGAGAAGAAATGGCCTCAAGTTGCAGCAGAGGGAAGATTTAGATTAGATATTAGAAAAAAGGGTGGTCCAGCATGGGAACAGGCTGCCCAGGAGAGTGGTGGAACTACCTCCCAGGAAGTGTTCAAAATACCATGTGGATGTGGCACTTGGGGCTGTGGTTTAGTGGTGAACACAGTGATGCTGGATCAACACTTGGACTTGATGATCTCAGAGGTTTTTTCAAACCTTAACAATTCTCTGATATTCTATGATGATAAAATAAAGTCAGACATTCATGAGATGGTATCAAGGCAAACTGAATATGAAGACTGTTGCCTGATGAGAAAAGGATGACTAGGCAGGCTTTTCTCAACTTTCCCTTTGAAATTATAGTGACCTTCTCAGTAAGAACATTGAAAGGAAGAAAGAATATACATGATTCTTTTTTGTACTGGGAAATTTCATGCATGGTAGAATTCCTTTTTTTCAAATGTAATGACTGACATATTGAAAAATGAATTGAAATGTACAGCTGATGCAATTGCATGAAAAAGTTATAAAACCCAACTGAAGCCCATTGCATTTGTCATTATAAAAAGAAGAACCATAACACAAGCGGAAGCCAGAGTCATGTAATCAAGTAACCTATGACAATAGAGTTCTATTTGAGGCACAGTTTTGCATTGCTACAGCTATGCATAACTAATTAGGCAATCAGAAGTAGGTCTCATTATGCAAAGTTTCTCAACCATGTCCTGAAGTACCACAGCGACATTCACTGTATGCCCCAGCAGTCATTTGCATGCCAGGACAGAATGTAACAAATAAAGAAGAAACTTTAACACCATACTGGCTTTCCACAACAAATACTTCAAAGTCTGAAGTTTCTGTAAGATTTAGGAAGAACCAACTGCTCTTCCTGCAGGAAAATAAAAATTAATTACTTAAACACAGGAAGCATTTAGGTTTTCTCATATTCTTCTTGAGACAGACAAATAGCTAATGTGTTTCCACAGTTCAGGCAGAAGGTCTGCATAACATGCCTCCAATCCACACCACCTTAAATTATTAATACTAACATGCAATTTCAAAAATTAGGGTTGGTCTCCAGAGTACACTGCTGCTTGGAATACAGCCTTTTACAGGGGACATAAGGTTAAAACATGGAAAATGAAGAGAGAATCTGTAAATCAAGGCACTTGTCTGAACTCAAATTGCTAGTCTGATCTCTCTGACAAAATTAGTTATTTACCCTTGAAAGAAACAGCTTTAGAAGGCTGATGGCCTTTGAAGTAAACTTGTGTCCAGGCAACAGCAGAAGAAAAGGAAGATGAAAGTTGGTACTCATTTTATGTGAGATGTCTAGCAAGTCTTTTCAGGTGTAATCAATTTCTCATACACATAGGAAATGCAATACACATGATCTTGTTTCTTTTGACTGCATATAAAAATAAAGCTTAATTTACCATTTAATACCTTCTGTAGGTACCCAAGAAATGTAATGGGCTATAACATATACTTTTTCATGACTTATCTATCAGCTAATTTGTTCACATGTTAGAGCCATGACTAGAGTTGGAAAGGACCTAATTTGAAAAACAACATACTGACAAGAAAAAAACCCCAACAAACCAAACAAAAACCTACTTCCAAAATAGGAGAAAAGAGGTGTATATCAGCTAGTAAAGCCATCTCAGTTTATTTCCTTTGCATTATTCAAATTACTTCAATTGAAAGGCAAATGTTCAAAAATGCTGTCACAGGCTAACATCCATTTGCTCCCCAACAACCAACAGTGAAATGCATTTTCTACAGGTGGATATCAAAGTATTTGTGACCTACATATATGCCATTACCTTCTTCCATAAAATTGAAAAAAACAAACACAATTGATATTAGAGTGACTCTACCAAACCATCTTCAGAAACTGCATCAGCAACCTAAATAGCTCTACATCATATCACAACATGTTTGGTTTGTTGTATGATCTCATTATCACTCACTGAGCTTGTCAGGTAGAGACAATCAGCTACTGTTCTGCCCTGAAGGGTGTACACAAAGGTTTTTGCATTTATCTTCAAACTCCCACAGTCCTGGAGTCAATACATGCCAGTCTAGCAAGCTGAGAACGTAAGTGGGGAGAGGAAGAAAGTTCTAGAGGCCAAAAACTTTCTTTTGCTGGGTAAACCTTCAGACAGCTGGAAGAAGAGTGCCATAAAGTTATCTGAAGAGAACTACACCTGGGCCAGGGCTTATTTAAAGTACTTCATGAATAACTTGTCTATCACTGAGCTGTTCTGTCAGCTGGTGAAAGGTTTAGGGATGCTCAGATGTGTTTACTGTTATTAATTTTGTTCTACCAGCAAACTGATGGACTGCAGGATAACTGCAGCCTTCTGAGGAAACAGTGCTACACCTGCTCTATGCCTTTCATCTGCCCTTAAGTAGTCTGTATGCTGCAATGTTATATTCAGAGGAAGCTTTACTTCATTAGCATAACTCCTGTGATCTGTACACTATCAGAGATTCTTAGACAAAAATAACACCAATCAGACCAATAGCCAAAATGGCATAAAAAGCTTTTAAAGTAAAATATTTCCCAGATGACTCAGAAGTGTTAATCTGCTTATGACAATTCTTGATTATTTGATTACATGCCACCGGGACCAGCAAAAAAACCCAAAACAATAATCACAAAACCCCCAAACAACACACAAAAGGAAGAAAACCAAAAACCTTACTAAATTAATTTTACAATTTCAAACTATTTGTCAAATGGATATCACTTTGACACGGTACAAATACAGAAATTAATTATCTAATGAATACTTAAAAGGCTGGTTGATACACTGGGGCTGGAATTACCTGTTTTACTCGCCCACTACAAGAATTTTGGAAATATCTATAAAGAAGGTAAGATACATCCGTTTCCTATATAAGAACTTCAGGAATTATCTCTGTTACTTCTCAGTATTTGGTGTATCTCCTACAGTGTAAACTTTATTTGTGACGGCCAGGAGCCACCCAATGACAATACCATAAACAATTAAGTATAGGGGGGGGGGTTTATCCTGCAGGGAGAAAAAAAAACTGGAAGGGACCTGTTTTCATGGAATTCCAGCATGTTAATGAAAATATGCCTTAAAATTTATTCTCAATGTTGAACAAATTGAAATACATGAAAATTTAAAAGTAATGCAGCTGTTGTTTTATTTCTAACAGATTTGCTTTGAAGACATGGTTTGTTTCACCAGTATTTACCTGGCATCAGATTCTGGATGTATGTCATAAATGCTCTCACATGCTCACATTTGATTCACAGATTTCCAAACTACTGCCTGGACTCAGAGAAAATGTATAATTGTACCTAACATTGATGTTGACAGGAGAAGTACTTTAGAAAAAAACAGCCCTGAGATGTTGACTCTGCTGCTACAGTGCAGCAAGTCCCCAGCTGTAGCTGTTTGCAGGGCCACATGAAAATCATTCTGGCCTTAAAAAGTCAAAGCAAAATCCTCTGATTCTCCCTTATGGGGGATTAAGTGTCAATTTTTGTTCTTACTACTGCACATTTCAGTGTTGTGGCTGGATGGACCCATACATAGCTACTGGATATAAACAGAGATGGAAGTGAGAGGTCAAAATTTAGTGCAAGTCTCAACACCAAAGAAAGCATATTCTTGTGAAGTTCTTTAAGGTCTCCATCAAAATATTTTTATAGTTCTGACTATAGACATTTTCTAGGGCATTTTAATTCCATCAGCCAAACTACTCAGATACATTTTTTGTGAAAATACCTGGTTTTCAATCACGTTTCAATAAGCACTTTCCCAAATTAAGCCTACAGGTTTTATGACACAGCACAGCTCTTAGGTAATGATCTATTACTTTAATGACAAAGGGTATCATGGTTGCTGCTCCTGCTTTTCATCATATTAGTGTCTCCACAGGTTATATTTTAAAATATTCCCCAGACTGATTAGTAGTAAAACTTGAGTTTTATATATTTCAGGTAATTGAAATATTTTTAGAGAAAAGGCCTAAGTTTAATTAATCTTCCAAATTAATTCACACGAAGATACTCTTATTCTCATATAATGAAACCCTTACCCTGAGCAATTCATAATATTTTGCAATAGTTTAAAATATTATCTTCCTATCTCATACATGAGAATGCTGCTGCTAAGGTAGCATCTGTCACTAGTCCTTTTCTGCCTCCAGGGCCTGAAGTGAGTTGTAGACCATGCCTACAGGGTTTAAATTGACCTCAAAATAATATAAAATATTGATTTACAATTTAAATTGTTATTTTGCTTCACTTGTCTCCTAACTCCTTGACAACTAAAGGTCAAACAGAGTCAATTAGGTGAACCAAAAACATCAGCACTGAACAGTTTCTGCTTATCTCCCTGATTTCTCAGTATGACCCTTAGCTGCTCATCTCCAAACACCCATGACAGCAGAACACAAAATGATTATAAAATATCTGCATTTCTGAATCAAGTTATTTGGATCTGTCTTAATCTTGTTAATCTTGTGCAATCTCCAGTATTCTGCCATGATGTGGTACATATTTGAACTTCCAATTAAGTATCCAACCTACTAACAAACTTATCAGGAATTATCAGACTTTTTTTACCTACTACCAGACCAAACCACTGCTGCTTGCTTTATGTCTTTCCCAGATGTATTCCTGCCCCAACTGTCAAGAAATCTTAGGGATAATTTGGATCATTTCATGCCTTGAATTTCTGCCTTTCACACAGAAGTTCTGTAAGCATTTTGTTCTCTCTTATAAGAAGTGTCTGCCTGGATCTCAAACTTGCCACGATACCACCTGTCTACTCCTGGAACCAATTTCCCTTCTCTAATTGTATCTTAAAAAATCCTTGTTCTTCTAGTGAAACTGTCTCAATCAAGGTCCTAATTCTTTACTAACACCTGCAGTGGTAATTCCAGACAGCAAAAAAGTATTAATTGGACTCAGCCTCCTGTTTGGATAATGTAAACTGTGATCAAAAGTTTCAACCCACAAAATTTAATTTGTTCGATTTTTTTTTTTTAACCTTTGCATTACAAGTGGACCATGATTTGAAATACTTCCTTTCCTCCGCACATTTTTGACATTTTCACATAATCGTATACCTCTCACCTCAAACATTACTATTTATTTCATCATTTACTTGGCAGGGGCTACTGCCACAATGTAAGGAAGCACTTAAAGGATTAAAAAAAGAGATTCTCACTCTTAATTTTTTTTTTTAATTAAATACTCCCACAAAATAAAGTGGCTTTGCCAACCATTTTTAGAAGACTGAAATACCGAGGATAGAATGCAATAGAAAAACACAGTTTTCAGGAGATCAAAACCCAGTCCTAATAGTCTGTATTTCCAGTGGGAAATCTATTCACAAAACAAAGATTACATCTGAAAACAACTTTTGATCCCAGCACCTGTTAGTCAAGGTTTAGTTGAGAGCATGTTAGTTTCTTCAGTTGTAGCTCTCCTTTTTATGGGTTCTTAACTTTCTGCACAGTTTAATGTTTTCAGAAGGAGCACTTGTGAACCGTAATGGTCCCAGAGCAGCTATTACAGCTGTCAGGGCATAAGCACTGTTAAACACTCAGCAGAAGTATTTACAGAATAGAAATAAAAAGAGTTCAAAATTGTCATTACATTCTTTGTAGTAAATAAGAAACTTCCTGAAAATTAAAGTCTCTCTATGGCTGTGGAGTTTCTTGGTTCATAGAATTTAAATAAGTTCCTTTTCTAGTTTAACATTCTAATAACTGTCCTGCTTCTCAAGCACTGAAAGGGAACAGTGGGGAATTTGGGAAAGATGCTGTGCCACAGAGAATCCTACATGACCTTCCTTCTGTGTGGCTTCAGGGATTTCAGAGAATCACAGAATGTGTTGAGTTAGAATTGCCACTTATTATTAAACTGATATAATATTCCAAGCTAAAGAAAGAATTAGGCTGTCTTCATGGAAACACCATTAACGATTTCAGCTAGATCCATTCACAAATGATAGAAAATTAGTCCCACATCATATGTATATTTTCATATATGACTATGACATTTACACACAGGCATAATGACAGAAAATTAAACACCAGCAAAATCAAATATTATTATCATTGGCAAGAAATGATAAATGCAAGCTAGCAGCAGAATTGAAAACACCTTTTCAAGATCTCCTGTAAGGGAATACTCCTTGCCAAGAAAAATGTCACAGACCGGAATACAGTTCAAAACTTAAGTTTAGTTATTGTAACAAAAATATTTATTTTAGTTTATTCTGCTTTATCATAGGAGACAAAAAATACACATTTGGATATTTTATCCTTCTACTGTGCCAGTTAATAAAACAGAAGGGTTTAGCATGATATTTGTGTTATAAATCCATGTCCAGAAATATCTGGCACTACCCAATAAAATAACCCCCTAAAAATGTTTGAATAAGCAGCTTTTGGAACATGACTACACCTCTTTGTTCAAAACTAGCTATAGAAATCTTTAAATTGCTAAGTAGCACAGGCCGAAGCCTCTGCTTTAGTGCAATTACAGAAAGCCACAGACAGTGGACATTTGCTGTAAAGACTGGGTATGCAAAGGCAAAATATGATACTGTAGGAACTGATTTTAAGTTACCAAATCGTACACTTAACATTTGATAGCCTCAGGGAGGCACAGCCTTCCTGACGTTTCAGAGCCTTGCACAACTGTGATTCAGCCCAAGAACGATCACAAATTAGTGTGTGATAGTAAGTAACAAGCACCATTAATACATGCTATTGTAACATGGAACAAGTGTGCTATTACATATTATTTTTATTAGTTAATAATTATATAAATTTGATAATAATTATATAAATTAGGATATAGTATATATGGTCACAAAGATGGGATTAAAACTAAGAAATGCTGAAGATAATTTTAACAGTCACAACATGGCCAACGTTTTCTTATTTTCAACATGAAGAGAAAATACATGTCCTTATATTTTAAAAAATTATTTCAAAATAGTACAGTTTTTGAAAGTAGGTTCAAAACAATGTCTTTCATAAGTTAATTTTGATCAGAACCTAGATCAAGGCAGAGGCATGACTGCTCCAGTATTAGCATTTTTGGCTGGATAAGGGCCATGCTCTATGGTAAATGCAGTGTTGATGCCCTTCTATCTTATGAAGTGTCATGTATAGTGCAAATAAATGAGAAATTGAAATTTTGCATGCTTTTAAACAGCTGTTTAAAGACTTGGAGTTTTATTCAAAAATATTTTGTCTTATTTTAACAGTCTGTATGTATCACATAACTTGGGGAAATCAGAGTATTTTTCCAGTCTATAACAGCAAATATGATGACATATTTAAAGAACATTTTTTCTGAATGGCTATGCATACTGCACATCTCAGTGCATACTGCACTATCAGCATCAAGGTCACCTATTAAATGGCACAGTAAACGAGGTAGGCAGGAGATCAACCATCCTTATTGAAATATGTTATAGTAGACAATGGTTTTTATTTTACAATCTGCCAAAAAATAAGAAATGTAAGATAAAAATCAGTCAAGCTAATTCTAGCTTTTAAAAGAGATAGCTATTTTGAAAACAATTTTAGAATATTTATTTCAGTTTGTTACTATGCTTTACAAATTGCTTATACAGTGCAAAAGAGAATTCAGTTGAAAATATGAGGTGATTAACAGCATGTCTTTTAATTTTGATATAATGGAAATAGGAGGAACATAATTTAAATGACTCAGCAGTTATGTAATAGCTCATGCACTTGGCATTACTGTACTAATTGGTCTAATATCAATTTTCATTGATATTAGAAGAAAGCCTGTAGCTGTGAGAATATGTCAGATCTATCCCTGTAGATCTACAGGACTCCAAAAGGGGTCAAATAATCAGTGAGTAGATGAAATTAATAAAGCCAAAAGACCCCAGTGGACAGGATTTCATTTGACTCCCTTCATAACTTCTATTTGATAGTTCAAGAAGCATTTCAGGTCAATTATATTAATAGAAACTGTTTGAGTGAAAAGATGTTAATGATTATCCAGAGCTAATTAGCATAGCTATTTTCACTCCATCTTCTACAAAGAGAAAGGCAGAGCCTGCACACAGAATCAGACTCCCTTTTTGATCAATGACAGAAACTGGCAGAGGCCAAAAGGATGTGTGCAACAGCTTAGCAGCTTTTAGTGGCAAGCCAATACTCTGTGACGAAACCCAAAAATAAACACTGAAATTTATAATTTATTAAATAATATTTGAAAGGGAAACTGGAACAATACATCACTGCCAAATATTAGTTTTTACTTTTTTTTATATAAGCCTATTCTACTTCATTCCTCTTCCACTTTTCATATCAGCAAATGCATCTGTACATCTCTGTATCTCTCAAGCACTCAGGCACAGAGATGGTAAATGTCATAGAAAACTGAGAAATAGTTAATAAGAAACAAAAATTAGATTACTTAACTAAAGAATATAGGATGTAGTATATTGGAACCTGCAAAAACTACTCCAAGCCTTTTCAATTGATAGTTCTTCATAGGCCCATCACTCAGAGCTCTAGATGGTGTCGTGAAGCAGCAGTTTGGCTGTAAGTCACTCATATGCTACTGAAGCTTTTTTTGTTTTCCTGTTTTTTCATGTTTCTTCTCACAGTTTACTGTATAAGAAACTGTTTTTATCTGTTTCAAACCCATATCTCAACAAATCTGGACACCTAGACACAAAAAGCACAATTTGGAACCACAGCCAATCATTGCCATGAAAAATCTCTACCTCTGTACTCAGATTTAAGCATGCAACTGAATTGCTTCAAATAAAATAACTCCTGATGCATGATTTAATAAGGATTATTGCAAGTGTCAAATCTGTTCCCCTTCCTGCAAGGCTGGCTGTGGTAAGGGGTGGCTGTGTTACCGTGTAATTAGGCAGCAGTCGTGAATGATGCTGTCCTCCACGAAGATGCCTCTCTCCTCGTCCGTCTCGATGCGGCGCCCAGCGTGGTACCAGTGCACCTGGGTGGTGCTGTCCACGTAGGTTGCGGTACACTGGAACGGCAGGCGGTCTCCATGGAAAACCACTTGTCTTTGTGATGGGATCAGCTCAAACAGAGGGAGCTCCAGAGGCCCAGCTGCAGGGAAAACAAAACACAACAAAAATAGGAAAAAGAAGCTGCAATTAATTCCTTTCTTATGAATACTGTAAAGTGAACTAATTGTATACAATTCTAGCTTCTTAGATCTTCATGTTGAAATGCTAATATAAGAGACATGACCACTAACTACCCAATGAAGTCTGGTCATGTTGTGAGTTCTAGAGATCACATTTTTTTCACTGGTGTGAGCCCAGAAAAATACAGGCTTACCAGAATGTCTACAGAAATTAAGTTTTGGGAAACAGGTCACAGAATGGTTGATGCTGGAAGGGATCTTTTGAGATGCTCCAACCCAGCCTCCTTCTCAAGGCAGGATGCTTTACTGCACAAGAATAAAAAAGTGAGTTCTCTAATTAGAGAAATAAATACAGCTATTAATATAGGTTCAGTTAACATTTATAAGACCACTTTGCTGTCAGTAGATGAAATGCTCACTGTGCTCCAGAACAAAACTTACTGTCTAGAGAGCCTAAACTACTTAATATGCCTGGGATTTGGATAATAACAAGGTTAACAAAAGTTAACTGAAGTTCAACTGTCCCCATAACTTTTTATTTCCCTGTTCCTTCTGCCTATTCCACAAGTCACCTCTATTCTCTAGACAATTACTTAACATGAAATATTTATCTAAGTAGCTCTTTTTATCTATTAAAGGAGGAATGCTTTTTACTATGTTTTTAAAATGAATTTTCTCTCTCAAATATATCTCCAAGAAACACCCCAATAATGAGAACACTGCACATCCTAAGCAGGCTATTAAAAAAAACAGCTGCCATAACCACAAACCCAAATGCCTAAACACAATTAAAAAAAAAAAACCAAAAACCTTGCAAATTTGGAAGGTATATGTATTTTTGGCCCTTTCATCATAACAGATGCAAGTCTGTTATGTTATAGATTTGAGAGAGATTGAAGGTTATTTTCTTCAATCCTAAAGTCTCTCTAGAGACTGCTTCTCTAGAGAGTGTATGTTTTCTTCTATTTTTATTTCTAGATCTCAAAACTGCCTTAAGACAAGGTCTGCAAAATATTTTCTTTTTATTATGAGATTAACACTATTTATTTAAATTTGTACAGAAAATTGAAAAAAGAGCATTTTAGGAAAAAAATAACTGAAACAGAAGCTCTGCATCTAAAGAAAGATGATAATCTTCTTTGGGATAATAAAAATAAAGGAGAACCTTTTTTTCTTTTTCTGATATAGTTCTTCTTCTTAAGAAGAAAATTACTGCCACTGATATTTTGTTATCATTCACAAAATTGTAATGGTAATGAAAATATTAAGACTCACAAATATGACTGACAAACACCTTACCATGAATGTCCTGCACAACAGTTCCCACAACACAGCCTTTTCAACTCAGCCTTCAGTGCCAAAATAATTCACTGAGCCTGGGTCACTTCACAACCTCACTCTGCAATCTCACCTTAGACAAAAGGCCTCCAGTCTTGCACCTTGGTTATCATTCTACCTTGATGAGGAAAGAGAATTTTAAAGCTAGATCTTCGCCCTTATTTTTCTTCTATTTTCATTTAAAGGCCTCTCATCACTAATATCAATCCATCCTTCAGGGTTGTCAGCTGAAAGGTCACCCTTCCACATTTGCACCACTAGTAACTACCTCAAACATCTATTTTTCTGACAAGTACCTTTTTTTTCTTTTTCCATTTCACTGCTCACAATTTTATCTTCCTTAACTTGCTCCTCAAAATCCTCCATTGCCCATAACAAATACAGATGAACTTAGCCATGCCTATCCAGGTTGCAAGCCATAATCACTGGCTCTACAACTGCTAAAATTTGTGGACAACCAAGAGTGCTTCTCTGCTTACTCAGCATCCCACCCTAACACACTTATGTCATTCAGGTGATGTCTTTGGAACTCTTAAATTGTAAGAAGCTGCTCTTATAAACTTAGCTTTGTTACTACTTGAATATTTAAGTGTTAAACAGTATATTCATCCCCTGCTTTGAGTAAACAGTGAGAGGGATCACTTCTGCTTTTAGGCCAGCACAGCACACAAGATTGGTACCCAAGTGAATATGTGCTCCTGCTGTCTGGGGGAAGCACATAGAGGATTGAGGGGCTAGCTGCTAGGTACTGAAATGTTTTAAGTCTGCTGTGACTATAAAAGGCAGCCTTCAGAAAGCTCTCCTTACCAGTGTACCCATCCCATAATTTACGTTTTGACTGCACTTGTTATATGGAGACAAAGATGAGCTACAAAAAATTCCTTGAAATGTACTGTAGGGGTAAAACCACAACACATACACAATATTTTTATACGACCTTGGCTTCTAATTAAGAGAAGTTAAATCAGAGTCATATCTCATTCCTAATAGCAGCAGCCTTGGTCTCAATAATTTCTATTAAACATTTTTTCACCAGCAGATGGAGAGACTCTCTCTCTCCCAAAAAGTTGCAATTTTTGTGTTGCATTATGAAGTCAATTATGGAATATAAGGAAAAGACAGGGAGTGCAAATTAACCATAAATTAATGAAATGACTACCAAAATGCAGAAAATTAAGCATATTGTCACAAGTACAACAGCAAGAGATACTACTCACAGAAACAAAATATTTCTCATGAATACATTAGTTTTTAACTGAGGATGCTGTATCTGCTCAAATGGCTTTGGCCATGGAGTGAATGACACATCGTGTCCGGAGGCTATGAAATAGGAAGAGTGTGACCTGGACTATGGATATCTTTAAGTCAAGTTAAATAACTTGCTAAGCATATGGATGAAGTGTAACACTAGCACTCAGAATTTATCTGTCTTTAGCACTGGTGTCTAAGGCTCTCCCATTAACCCAGCTGTTGCTCAGCCTTGGGGATCACCAAAGCAAGAAATGGAGTGGGAATGAGGTGTTCTCTATGGGGTTTGTGAATTAATGATCAGAATAAACAAAAACTTTTTTTACTTCAGTATGTCAAAAAATGATCAGCCCTATCAACAGTTTACCCACTTTTTTTTTTCTTTGCAAATTCTTTCAAGTGCCAACAAAGATGCAAAATGAATTAAACATACCTTTGGAATGAAGCATACCATTATGCTAGCATATCCTCCTGGCCAGCTTTGAGAATGTACCTATCTGGGTCGGCCAAATTGACAAATAATGATGGAATCTCATTTTCAAATTGAAAATAATAAAATTTCTATGGATTATGACCTTTGCAGACCATGGAAGGTAAACATAAGTACTTCTGGAAAACATCTGCTTTTAATCTCTGTGACGTCCACATAAAAAAATTAATACCAGACCTAATCCTCAGTTGTTTTCCAGGGACAGTAATGATTTAAATGTCTGAGGCTAGTTCTGCAACCATTATTCATGCAGAAGTTTCAGTTGACTTCTGTGACACATCTAACAGTTATGAGGATTAATTACATCAATAAGAGGTTCAGGACTAGGATCAATACCCTTTATCCCAAGTGGCTATAAAATTATTGTGGAATTCCATCGGCATCAGCTGGAAATACTTATTTTAAGTCCATAATCCAACAATCTTTCAAATTCAGAACACAAATAAAAGTATTTATTAATGTTGTACACACATTTTCAAGCTTGACTTTGAGAATACAGTAAGTAGTAAGAAATTCCGAAAGTAGTTGGAATGATTTTGGCTTGATTTGACAGCACTTTAAATATAACAGTTCTGGCAAGCATAGCCCTACACAACAGAATACTTTCTTTGGTTGTGTGGGTAATAAAGACTAAATTGGGCTTACTGAACATACAAAATCTCTGGTGCTCAAATTTGTGTGTGTGTGCGTGTATGGCAGACACAACAGCTTCATAAGATTAAAAGTTTACTACTGTACGTTAAGAAGGGAGGGAATAATTTACAGGGATTTTAGTTACTTTTTACACACTTAAAAAATACTCCAAGCTGCTTGTTCCAAGACCTTGCACTGGGCTGCCTTCAAGTTTGGAGCCAGCAGCACTATCTGTACATGAGAGGTGGGACTCCTCTCTAGGCATTGGGATCAAGAGCTGATGGAGCATTTTACAGTCTTTACCTGTCTTGTCTCTCCAGTCAGCACTAAACCATGATTGCAGCAGAGCACCACAGGAATCACTGATTGCAGCATGAATCTAAAGGTCTAACCCATCATTACAGTAATTACATCTTTTTCGTTATCTTTCACTTCTCAGCAGAAAAGGGGTTTGTTAACTGAAGGCCAGACTCTTTATGCAATCTAGCCTTGTATTTCAGATTAGATCTAGACTAGAATACTGAGGCCATACAGAGAGGGAATCAGGTTACACAAATACCACTGAATTAGGGTATCACTTGAGTCCTTTTCACAGACAGTATACCCCTGCACATTTTAATGCAAGCAGTGCCCCAAGATGTTAAAAAAGTTGAAAAAGAAAACAGAAATTATTTTTAAAACAATTAGCTAAAATAGAAAAATAGCAAGGTGTGCTGAAGCTCTAAGCAAATGTTCCAATGCATGTGTCCTTAATACATTTCTAAAAGAATTTGTCTCACACAGATGTACACACATTATGCATATCCTATTTTTTCTTTACATTTCAGTTCTTGAGATTTTAAAGTATTTCAGTTTCCTATCTGATTTCCGCCTTCCTTTCTGTTTTTAAAATCAGAAGGGAGGCAAGTATGAAGGAAATACTGCTGCTGCCTGACATATGTGGAACAAAAATGTTTGTAAAAAAGATACCATAAAGTGCATTTCTACCCATATTTTAGTTATTTTTAAGTACCATATTATTATCATTAGATAATATTCACTTCTAATGAATGGACACTACTGTCTTCCAGGGGAATGACCAAAAGCAAATCTGGAAGCACAACACCTACCCATGCAACAGCTTTGCCTAAACACCACAGAAAGCTGACTAGTCATTAACCAATGACCAGCACAAGGTACTGGAGAAACTCTGTCCTACCTCTAGCCACTTCTGTTGCATTTTCTGCTGCATAACCTTTAACCTGGGCAGCTCAGCTCTACAGCTCAACAGCTACTAAGTGCATAAACCTGTACTACACCAGCTCATTCTGCTGCTCAGTCTACCAAGAACACAGTTTTCTGCTGTGCTTTTTCTGGTCCTCATTAATTGTCTTTGTTTGATATCAACAGACACAGGAAAACCCACAGGTTTCTGCAGGCTGCCCACACATCAGCAGTACAACAGTGCTCATGCCTCAGGATACACCATTGACTTCAATTTACTGGTAGAAAATCCAGTTTGCTACAGTGTACCACAAGCTTCTGGGACAGAAAAAAAAAGCCAGAGGTTGGCATTTTGCTTCTTGTTAATCACTTGATTTATTGTATTGCCAATGGGCTTTTTATTTGAACTGAGTGTGCCTATAGAGTGCGGCATATCCTGCTGACAAAAGTGTGAGTTAGAGCTCTAATATTTGTATACAGTCTCAGTGGGAAAGAAATGTGCATGGAAAGCACAGTGGGGGAAAGCTGGAAGTGAGGACAAAGCAAAGGAACCAATCCAAAAAAAAGGACAGATGAAAATGAGGAAAAACAAATTGAAAAACATTAGTTAAAAATCTGAATTGCTGACAGTGCAAATTATATCTGATGATATTTACTGAATGTGACTGGAGAAAAAAAGCGTGATCTGAATTGCTCCAATGGCCAGCTCTGCCAAAAAGGGAGGTGCCAGCACACCAGCGCCAGTTTCTGTGTTGCAAAATTTGCTGGCAGTAATGAAACATTTGGTGTAGAAGGTCACAGACAGCACCACGTGCCAAGGAAGTCAAGAATGAATACAGAACTGAGGCCAAGCTTCAGTTTTAATAAAAGCCTGGCTCCAATTTCAATGCAATATCAAGAAAATACAGATGCCAACATGTATCAAACAGCAGAATAAGGTAAGTCTCTTGGGCTTGGGACAAGAAAGCTTTGTATCACATTCATTTACCACTCACTGCAGAAAAAGCAGAGCTTTTGTTTGCGTAATAGCTTCTAATTTCCAGCTTCATAATGCTGGCATGGCAAAACTCATTCCACGCCATTTTATCAGTCCCTTTCACTCTTGTACATGCTTTTCAGACAGGAATATCAAGTAGTGTTTTTGCTTTGGTTGGTTTGTTACTTTTTTATTTTTTTCTTCCTACCATCTTATAATTAAATTGTGGGGTTACATTTCTTTTGTAATGCTAAGTGGTACACTGAAATGGTACCCACTAACCAAAGAGCAAGATTTCTGATATATATGCTGTTTTACTTAAAGCTACAAATTCTGTATTGACTCCTGCAAACTTCTGTAAAGCCATCACAGGAGATAAGCAGAAGTAGTAAACAGGATTTATCATAAGTTAGAAGGACAGTGAGCCCAGGCTGTCACAGTCCACTGCTACTGCTGCTTCAGTTACCTGGGTTAGTTAAGCTCAGAGAGGTACTCCATGTTCAGAAGATAAAAATCAGTGCAAATTTGCCAAGACGAGCTACAATCATAGCTTTGGATGAGTCTCTGAGACTCATTTGGATCCTATAACTTATTTATTTACTTAAAATAATTTACAGCTACATAGAAACTTAAGAAAGGCTGAGATGAGGAAAGTACAATTAAAATCTAGTCAGTTTTGGTAAATCCAAGTAACACAGGTTCGATCCAGCACTCTGGAGGTGGATGACATTTCCAGCCATGACAAAGTTACTTAACCTTTCTTTGTCTACAGGAGTTTCCTCCAGATTCATACAGCACAGTAAAATTAAATTACCCTTTTTGCACCAGTTCTAGGGACTGACGCACCTTGTGAGGGAGCAGTGGAAAAACTCTTTCTTGTTTAGTGATGATAGCAGTGATTTACTTGATAGGAAAGTAAGAGGTAGTGAAAAACAGAGGCAACGGGTTTCACTTCTTCTATAATTGATTTAATTTATTTAATAGAAATGGCAAATATGATAACATTTTAATTTGTAAAATGGTAACAGCTACTTAAAAGATTCCCACAATATGAAATTCAAGGTTTTGTTCCAGTTTAACAATTTAAAAATTGCATTGTCTTGTGCTGGCATAGAAATTTACAAGAATAGGCAAATAGTTTTCTCATCACTGATTTCTTTCTTATCAAATAAAATTTCTGCAACTTGTCATTTTCTTATTTTCAAATTGCCCCAGAACTCTACTTCAGAAGCTGGGGAGCATTTGATTACTTGCCATATGCTAAAACTTGAAGACCATGACATATTGACAGCTATGGAAATGGAAGATTCATCAACACAAATTCCTTCCTGGCACCAGTCAGAAACCACTGTTAGAAAGCTAATTTTGATTACTCGAATTACTCTTATGGCAAGTGAACTTGAACTGGCTGGCTCATGGCTTTGCATACTCATTTGAGCTCACAGTTAATAAAAATGGCTGAGCAGTGGAAAGGTAAAGCACCCAGCTCTACAGAATCACAGGTTTGGGCTGGAATGGATCTTTAAATATCTTCTTGTCCAACTGCCCCGAAAATGAGCAGAGACATCCTGAACTCCCCAGGTTTGCTCAGAGCCCTATGCACCTTGACCTTGGATGTCTCCAGGAGTGGTGCATCCACCACATCTCTGGGTAGCCCACTGCCAGTGTCTCACCACCTTCATTGCAAAAAACTTCTTCCTAATATTTAATCTAAATAGATTCTCTTTTAGTTTAAAACCATTACTCCTAATTCTATTGCTACAGATCCTACTAAAAAGTCTGTCCCCATTTTTCTGAAAAACCCTCCTTAGGTACTGAAAGGATGCACTGAGGTCTTGGAGTCTTCACCTCTACAGCTGAACAACCACAGCCTTTCCTCACAGAAAAGGTGTTCCATGCCTCCAATCATCTTTGTGGCTCTCCTCTGGACCCAGTCCAACAGGTATAATCAAATACACTGATTAGCTTCATCTAACTGGGAAGTGCAGTGGTAAGACTCATCTTTTCAAACATTAAACCTTTTTTATTTTCATGCCATAACTGCACACTCAGATAGTGGAAAAATGGTGGCAGGAAGGTCCCAAGAGTGTCAGCGATTGCCCCTAATTGCCCGGAGTCCAGTAGGCTGCATTACTACTCACCTATGCCAGAAAGGAGTAAAAAAAAAAAAAGTTGTTGAAAGATATGCTGAACGAGCAACAGTTCTGTTGAAGTATTAAATTTTTCCATTCCAAACTCCTTTCGGCCCAGCTGACAGTGTCAGAAGCTCTCAACAGCCATTTTTAAAAAACATTAAAGAAAGTGCTGTATGATGAAATGTGCTATAAAAATGTGAAATGTCACTATGGTATACTCCACTTAATTAAAAGAGAGGTTGTTAGGATGGAAGCTTTATAGGGAATTTTCCTAAGAGAACAATTCAGATTAATTACAGTAAACTCTAATGAATATTGTTATTGGACAATATTTACATAGGTTTTTTTAAAAAGCTTATATAATTTTATCTAGAAACCACCAGTATTTACAATTTCACCCTAGTGTTTTAATGTACATACTACCATATTATAAATAAAGAATATATCTTCAGGGATACTCCATGGGTAGTAGTCAAGGCTGTCTGTTTTACCATTGTTTTGTTGATGAGCAACTGTCTTTTGGATATGGCCAGCCAAGTGTTCAAGGGCAGAAGTCTGAACATTGAAAAGGCCTCATTTCACTGCTATTTTCTCTCTGCCTTGGCTAATCTTTTCTCCAGCTATTTTGCAAGCATTTTGGAACAGCAGTCAAAGACAAGGTAGTAAACAAGACACAAGTGTACATTAAAAACTTCTAATGCAGTGTAAAAGAGTAAGCTCTTACTTAAGTAAGTATATTAGAGAAAAACAAATTGGGTACATTTACAGCACCTAAATCAGCAAGATTTCAGGGATGAAAATTTTTGTTGAACTGGATTTTCACGTGTGAGCACAGATGCAAGAAAATATCTAGTAGTAAAATTTCATCCTCAAATGAACATTTTAATATTTCTGCTATTTCACATTTATGAGATTTAACTGCTATTAATTTTGTTCCCCCCGATCTGACAGCAGTGTTCTAAACAGCCACTAAAGAGATTAGATAATGTTTAACAGTAAATGTAGGGCAACCTATTCCTTTTTCCCCCATTTTAAGACTAATTATACTAGATGAGAAATCTAGAATTTGGAGCCAAAAGGTTAAAGCATTGTTCTTTCATACTACCAAATGATAGTATGGAAACCAACTTTGATATACAAATGGCCACTTAGCTCTGGCATAAAATGGATCTACCCCATCTATCTTACAAAGAGCCAAAATACACAGTTATATTATCTGATTTATATACATTCTGTTATTATGCATATTTTGTTATAAAAAGAAAATCATGAATTGCTAACATTGTAAAAAAAAAAATAATTAGAAGAGGATTTAAATACTGCTAATTGTATCACTATCCATATCTTGAAAAACCTAATCTTGTGAAAGGTTATTAGTGTGACTATTCCTATTTCAACATAATTAGACCTATTCATGTGATTAGGCACTCCCTGAAGAGTTAGAGCTGAAGTCTCGATCCTGCATATTCTGGAAGACAATGATGCTCTGCATGAATGCAGCAAGCTACCTGTGGACTGCCAAGAAACTGCAGGACTAAAATCTAAATCTGGATAATTAATCCATCATTCTTCCTGCTTGAGGTTTTGAGTTTAGTCAGTTACCATATACTGAAAACTCCCACAGTTCAATATTTACACTGTGTTAATGGAGTAAGAATGACTTGTAAATTAAGAAAGAAATGGTTGAAACAATCTCAAGCTTATCCCCAAGTTTAAGTAAGTAACAAATGAGACCAAAAAAATGTTTTGCGTCCACTGAGAAAAATAAATGAAGATACTCCGTTTTAATTTTAGGCCAGTATTTTTTTTTGCAATGCATTTTATAGAGAAAAGGAAACTTTTAAGAAAAACCTATGTGCAAATATATATATTTGTCATTCTAAGATTTGAATGGCAATGTAGATATTTAATTTTTGGCACCACATTAAAAAAGAATTTCAACCAATATCCGTAACACAAGATAGTTGACAATATTCTTAAAAACTGTCACAGATAAAGGCTGAATGCATTCAGTTGATTTCAGCTTAAATTTAAATGTTGAAAATGTTCTTCCAAAAACAAAATTCCTCAGTATCTCTCTTTTTTTTCCTTTTTCAGCATTTTAAAAGTACATATATCTTTCAAAGTTCTTGCTATTGGACAGTGGATACTGACTTACTCTGCTAGGAGTGATGGGGAACGATGTGCAATTACATTAGGTAAAATTATAAAGACATTTCAACAAATACAACATTTAGAACAACACTATTCCATCATTGCTGAAAAAGCATTTGAAGCTGCACTGTGTTTTTCAGAATCTATGTCGAGGAAATAGAAAGCTTCTTCAAAAAAATGAAAGTACTTTCTAGAGGAAGTATAGAAAAGAAAATGTTCTCTTTTTTCCCCAATGGTATTACTCTAATTGATTTAAAATGTCTTGAATGTGTTGAATTTTTTGGTATTTTAGGTAAGACTGCAAAAAAGAAAAGATTATTTATCAAAATAGACTATGGAGCTACATGTGGCCTGAGAGAAATATGCCCTAATGCTCTCCTGATATTTAAGCACAAGAAATGCAGATTAGAAAATGTGATAGTAGGTAGGTAATGATGAAAGAACTTCCTACCTTTGCATGTAAGAAATTGAATCTAAAAATGGACAAGAAATCCCTAAGAGCACAAGCAAAATGAATGCATAAAGAATATAAATGTGCTTTCTTCTTTTTTCTTTTGCTCTACACAAGTTTCAGTGTAAACAGGTATGGAGCATCAGAGCGAAAATCGCCTGCATTTTAGCCTGACTCTGCTCCTTTGGAGGAACAGATACTCTGATTCACAGTGAAGAGAGGCAAACTACAAAAGACAACGTGCTAGTTAAGTACAAACAATTCCCTAACAACTATATCTCCTCCCTTCCAATAAATTATTCACATTTTCTATGAAACATTTAAAAATTTTATTGCAGAAAACAGAAGTCCGAAAAGGATTTATCTCCTTGATTTTTATTCCTCCCTTTTAAGTGCCCCTCCTAAGTAGGGAGTCTATCACACCCCAAACACCACATTTCAATAATATTTTATGAGTCAGAACTTGCTAATTTCACTCATGAGTTAACACTTTAAACGAAGGTAGTTTACAGAGTTCAGAGACTGAGTAATAATTCAAACACTGTTGGACACTCACAACTTGTAGCTGTTACCTTCTCCTCCCCATTTTCAGTAGGATGACTTTCTATTCTACTGCAGTGTTAACACTTTCCTCAGTGGACAGCCCCCTGAGGCAGGGCAGAGGCCTCACCATACAGATCCTACACAGACAAAACTCCAGTTCTATTTTGAGTGCTCACTCCTTGCCATCCCCAGTGAAAGTCCCAAGCAGCTCAACACAGAAGGAGATTTTCTCCCAGTCATTGCAATACAGATAATAAGGAAGGGGGAAACAGAAACATTTGATGCAGGAGCATAATAAAGAGAGAAGTAATGGATTTGTTTCTTCCAAGGAAAAGACCTGTGCATAGCTGTACATCAACACAGCAAAAGGGCAAACACGGTTTTGGGGGATTACATTTAGCCAGTATCTCATAAGGGTCAGATGCAAAGGGCCAGAGTGAGCTCTGCTAACATGGCCCGAGAGCCATGGGGATTGTTTAAGATTGCTTCATGGGGCTTTCTGGCAGACTGCTCCACAGCACGGCTCCGAAAGGTAAGACAACTGCAGGAGAAGTAAGGACAAGTACTGGACAGGTGCCATGCAGCAGAGCCACCGTGCCTGGAAGTGCTGTGATGCAATGATGTGAACGTATGCACAGCAAACCATCTGGCTGAGTAGTGCAAAATGACTTGAAAACAATGTACACTCTTCTCTACATTTAGATTTCCTGAGAACTGAGAAGATACTACCTCTAGTTCTTTGAACCTGTCTGTGTTATAGGCCCATGTAACCATATCATGACCAAGATTAGGACAGCAGACTACAGAAATCTGAAAAGCTACTGACACCAAAAAAAAGAACAAAACTTATTTACTAACTGCATATAAAAATGCATAATGATAAAGAACAAAAATGTCATTTATTATGTATTAATGCAATAAACTAAGCAAAAAAATAGATTTCTCAATAACTTTTTATATTTTCTTTTCAAGCAAATTCTTTTTAAAGTAAAAGAAGAGAATAATATGCTCTCAATTACTTATTTATGAACATTAGTACAGTATATGTATATTCAAAATCCAAGATTTTAATTTGTAGGAGATCTGCATGAGGAACAGCATTCTCTCCCAGGAGAATTAGGTAATTTTCTTTGTGGTGTAAATAAATAAATAAATAATACATGTCTTAAAGCACTATATTAAATGATTTTTATACTTTGACCTTTGAAATACTTTTTGGTAATATTTAGCAAATATTTTCAGCATTTTAGTCAAAACACTTAACAAAAATCTTATTGATGTTATGTCAACTACTTTATAACTTTTAAATAAAATCTAATTGGGGCAAAGAAGAAAGTCAGCACTTTCCCAAATACCTGTTTTGATGAGTCAACACTTTCTAACAGAAAAACACTCCATCAGAGTTATTTGTCAATCGTAATTTGCAGAACAACTGAACTTTTACTTCTTCATGCTGTTCAGTAACATCAATACAGTTTTGAGGCTGAGAAGCTAAATTCTAATATCGCATTCATCAGTATAAATAATCAAAACCCAGCTTTAAGAACAATCTTTCATAATCCCCTTAAGACAAAAACTCACACGTGTCTCTCCTGAGTGAAGAATTTGGCCTAGAGAATCCATCTTTGCTGATGATGTGTGCCAGGGAAAATCACAGATTCCTATCAGACCTCAGGTGGAATTTATAGCACTCCTATTCAGGAAAATGTAATTCTCCTCCTGAAAATTGAGTAACTTGTATTTGGAGCCACAGAGAAAGAGCAACAAGGCACTGCTGCACAAAGCCAATTTCACAATCATTTTTCAAAAACATACTCTGTCCATACCACTATGAATTCATCACAATCCCTCCTCATTAAGGCACAAGATAAGGGCAAAACTATCCTTTGTCATCAAACTAGCTTTTCAGCCTTATTTCCAACATTGGGAAGAATTGCTTTCTAACCAAAAATTTCTGACAGTCTGAGAATTTTGTTAAAGAAGATTTAAGTAGCTCTTAAAAGCTGTTAGAGAAATAAGCAAGCAGAACCCTGGGAATTCTAAAACTGTGCAGTTACTTGCTCCTAAAAACCCCTAAAGCAGGTTTTTAACTGTTTCCAATAGGCAACTTACTACTTTGGCTATCATGACTTAGCAGATGCCTGAGAAAGATTTGCCAGAAATAAATTCAAAAATTATTTTTTTCTCACTTCAACATATAAAATAAATCTAAAAAGCTGATGGCAAACTGCTCTCTGTAAGTGTTCAGAATCCACATAATTTGACTTTCTGGTTCATTCCCTAAATCTCCTGCAAAAATCTTTACCCATTTCTCTCCTATTGTTATTTTTTTCCCTTTCATTCTTCTTTTTTTTTTTGCTCATCTTGTGTCTGCAATACCTCATGACATCTTCTAGCATGTAGAAGAAAGATCAGTGACTATAAATAAAATTGTGTGACAGTATGGATGGTGTTCACATGAAGGAGTTGTTAATTTTTAAGTCACTCAATATTTTCTTTAAGATATGTTTAATTTGATCAGCCCTGTGCATATTTCAACACTTATTATTTATAAATCATTCTCAATAACTAGTAATATTTTGGTGCCAGACAGAATTCTGTTATGCCTAAGCTCAAATTAACTTACTGAAAATGACACTGCTAAATGTTCTGGGCACTGTGAGCTACCCAGCAGATACTCTGAGCACCATGAAATACCTGGCAGACATCACAGAGCTGGTGGCAGGCTCAGTGATTATTACCACTGTAAAACTCTCTGCGGATATTGGAAGCAATTTCAAGCTACTGGAAGTCATTCCAATCCTTGTCAAGTGTTCTGTGGACATTGTAAACAGGAGTGAGAACTAGATGGGCATTGTAACTTCTGCATCAAAGGTAAGATAGGGAGTCCTATTAGGAATTAAATTACAAAATGCTGAGAAATTGATTTCATTTCCTCTGTAAAATTCAGAGATTTATAGTCACTTGTTACCTGGAAATACCAATTAACAGTCTTTAATCACTCTTCTGATCATTCCAGCACTTTCAGAAGAAGTACTTTTCCTGCTGGGAAATGAATCACTATGAAGATGCCCATGCTGGTTCTTTATAAAATGCAAGCTTGATATTTGAAGAGGATTTCAAAATTTCAAATGTTTGGTAACACAGGCTACTGGAAATGTCTGTGTCTTTTGCTCACAAGAGCTCATTCCATATTTGCCTCCAGACAAATCTATCTCTGTTTCCTTAACAATTCACCTGAGGGACCATCTGTAGGTAGTATTCACATCCTTTCACATCTCTCCCGACTTACAGACATATGTATTTGTATCTAAAAGCAATTCTCTATATATCATTCCAGTCAACTTCGGATCTCCCTTCTGCTTTGAATGTTTTTGTTAGCAACACACATCATTCTCCTTGTGCTTATTAAGAGAAACGTGTGACTCTCCTTTTGTTTGCAAAAGACATTAGCAAAGTCACAGTCTCAGCAATTTTCTGTCATTCAAGCATGTCAAAGATTCAAAGATTCTGCAATTAATCAACTATGTGTGAAATTAGACTTTGGATTCTGCAACCCACCGGCATCATCTCAGGCAGTGATCTTTTCTCTGCAGTATGATACTTTCAAAAATCTCTGGTTTAGTCTGCTCATTGCTAGACAATGCCCAGTGTGAAATGAGTTTTCTGTACTCATTCATATCTTTTTTTGCTTTCTGCCTTACACCATATCCATCATGTTTTTTATGGTGGAAAATCTCCAAAAAATGTTTCACTTCCAGATCTTCAAATACAGAATTCACCTAACTGAAGCTCACTGGGAGAATTCTCTTCATCCCCAGGAAGCGGTGCTAAAATGTATAGTTACAGGTTGATAAAAACAAAAAATAAAAGAATTAAGTTTGACATTGATGTCACACTATCAGATATATAACTTGACAAAATCATTCCATAAATTCCCGTAGGAATCCTCAGTTTCAGGAAGTATACAATGTAGAACTAGCATCATAGTTCAATGTTTTATGTCATAATTGCATATAACTGAATACATTGCAGGACAGTGGCATCCTTGAGATATGAAATAAGAAATTTCTATTTTTTTTCTATTCTCTTTCATTCTTAGGTGTATCTTCTCGGTTACATATCTCTCAGATTTAGTAATTTTTTTTTTTCATAATTTCTATTTTTGTAATATTTTCTCTGGATTCCACTTCAATTTGTAATGCTAAATGAGAGCACAACTCACCACATATCAGCTGGTTTTCCTTCAGATTATAAAGTGACAGTCCATGTAAAGCACTGGGGTAAGCACAAACTGTTTCCTCTGCTATTCGGACTGAAGCATTTCTGGCCCATTGCAAGACCCATTTGAGGTTACAGTCACAAATGAGGGAATCGGTGTTGAAATGTCTACAAAGGCAAAGAGTGACCACAATTAGTACACATGCAGTCTCCATGAACATAGTTTCTTCTGCTAGATATGAATTATATAATTCCAAAGAGAATTCAAGACAGAAGCACAACTATGGATGTATGAATACAAAGATATTCTGAGACAGCCACTACACATTGTTCCATGGTTAATTACTTTCATGACATTATGCAAAAATTCTGGGTTTGGTTACAGAACAGCGTAACTGACTACTGAAATAATTCTGTGTTATTGCATTAAATCATACTATAATATACTTTCAATTACTAAAAACCCCTCTAAGTAGAAACACTCAGTATACACTTTTAAATCTCAGGCAGGTACAACTAATATCAACAAATGGGAATTTTTATTGTAATTGCAAGAAAAATATTTAACATTACTGGTTTTGTGCAATTAGAGGCACAATATGATGTAATGCAGGAAACCTTGGAAAGGTATAAGACAATAAAATATAAAGAAAATAAAAGGGAGGCTAGTCAGGAGGGCTAGACTGGGCTAGTCAGGAATGGGGTTGAGATGTCAGTACCATCCGTTTCCCTGCAACAGGTAAAGATGGCAGCTCATCAATAGTGAGCCAGATATGGATAACAGAATAATGTAGATTTTATTTTTGGAATGCATCTCTAGTAACAATCCTGTTTGAATTCATGTTCAACTCTGCTATGTTTATTCTAATGCCTTTCTGAAGCATTTCAGATTTACAAATAAAAGAAATGATACTCACAGGGCTTTCAGAGCTAGCAGCTCAGAAAAAAGTCCATTCATGAGACTTGAAAAAATATTCCCTGATAAATTCCTAGGGGAAAAAAAAGCAATTTACCATTGGTTATAAGAAATACAAGAAGAAAAGAAAATTGTTATAGAGTATAGTTTTCCCAATGCTAATTAAGAAGTTTTGCTTTCTTGACAACAGTAAAAACATATTTATATTTGGTACATTGCTTTTTGGTTTTGGTAAGCAATTATTTACATCAAATACACACTCTTACTTGTTTTATATTCATAGCAGATATACATATAATTCACTTGGTCTCATAAAGAGGAACACTTCTACATATTTAAAAGAAAAGAATTTGAGAAGAGACTATTCCAGAATGTGAGTGAAAATATTAATAAAATAATTTGTCAGTGAGACCTGTGTTGTATTTTTATTGTATACATAGAATGTCACTTGAAGTTAAAGAAACAAAACCAGTGTCTTAATTTAGTCATGTTCCAAAGAATCCAAGTAATTTCTTGAAACAGTAATGAATTTTCAAAGTGACTACACAAATAGTTTTATTACAAAGGACTTTAAACACATCAATTTTTTCCATCCTTAAATTAAGGACATTTCCATTTTAATTACTGCTCTACTATTTCTTGTCTTGATGGCTGAATGGCTCAGGCTGAATACTTGCAAATAGAGGCAATTCACTTTCACACAGTTTAACAGTACTGCTCTGCCAGTGCCTTAGTAACACAAAAATTAAACGCTTAATTGTCAAGTAATAATGTCTTTTTCAACATCCATAAACTTAAAAATTAGTGCATATCCAAGATAAACATTTCAGAGCATATGAACTGCCTACTTTTGAAATATTAATATATGTTCCTTTCTACACAGTGCCTGAAGACTACATGTTTGAATTCAAGGTTGGTTACAAAAACTCAGTTATCAGGAAAATTTCAGAGCTCTTCACTGTAGATTTGTTGTAGATATAGGGGAAAAAAAAGTAGACTGGCAAGGAAAATGGTTTTATTACTTTTTCCATAAAAAGGATGTTGTTATAATTATTGATTTTACTTCCCTTTAGTCTATGAAGTACAGAATGAATGCAAAACTAAAGAGTGATATTGAGATCAGGAGCAATGTATTAGCAGTGAGAAATCTCTCAAGCTGCAAGAGATCTGAACTGGGTAAAGAACCAAAGGAGGGAAGACAAACTCAAGAACCCTGCTTTCTACAGAAATCTGTCCAGAAACATATGGATCAATGTATTCAAGAAAGAAGAGAAATTTATGATATTATATATTAGCTTAAGTCACTCTTGAAGCAATAACTAATCTCATTTTTACTTACAACTGAACACTTCAAAATTTCTTTGTAGTTTAAAGCAAAATTATGGTAATAGAGTATAAAAATAAACTGACTCAGCAACATAAATTGAAATTACTGAGTGACGATGTGTTGATATAACTGAACTGGTTTTTAAGAATTTATTTAAAAGTGCACCTTTATGCAGTTGTTGTGCAAAGCTCTTGGAAGAACTTTCAAGTACCTGTCTAAGTGTGGATATATCCAAAGGTGGAAATGAATGTTTGCTTGTAGATACATATTTCTCCACCTTTAGTATTTTGGATTTATCAACAGGAAACTAAAAATAATGAGCATTTCACAGACTCATTTAACCTCTTTACATAAATTAGATGGACCTACCCATGTGTTTTTTGGACACAAGGCCTGACAAGGCATATGCTGAAGCAGCTCAGTGAACTGAGACATTAAAAGAACTTAAGAAACTGGTAACCCTGAAATTTACACTGAAGTAAATCAGAAGTGGTTCCAGTAATGTGAAAGCATTACTGACAGAGGACAGTCAGTAAGTCCTGAACTGAGGGATGGCAAAAGCAATCTGCTCAGTCCTGTCCTTTGCCCTGCCCTGCTGCAGTACAGAAAGTTTTCCAGTCCGATGCAAATCCCAGCCTCTCCCTTAAACATCTTGTCAGGCTTCATATGGCAAAACAAACAGAGCACTGAGGCTTTAGTTTGCTAATTCCATTTGGACCAAAGGAACACTTTATGTCTAGTCAATATTTTAGGAAATGGGGACAAACTGTAAATTATTTGCACAGTGTACATAGCAGGGTTCTGCAGATGTACCTAAGCGCCTGTCAGATGTCTCCATTAAAAATTCCTGACTTGCCTTCCATTTACAGAAGATTGTAGAATTCCTATAGAATTCCATTTTACAAAGTGCTGGAATAATTGAGTTCCAGGCAGTGCCACCAGCAGAAGACCAGCTACTCAACTTTTCATATTCTTCTGGCAATGACCTGGTTTGAAGTTTCCATATTTACTCATAATTAGCAGACTAGGATCATGTTCACAGGGCTGTGAAAGTCAAAAACCAACACATTTCTATGTCCAAGAAACATAATTACAATATTTGGATATCTAACAGTGGAAAAAGATTGATCTTTAACAAAAGTTCCAGAAATCTCGAATCACCCAAATAACTCATGCATTTCTGAGCTGATGCAGCACTCTGTAAATACCTGGTTCTTTAGTGCACATAATTTACATCATATATTAAAATATTGTCAAATGTATAGTGTTGTAAAATTCTTCCATTTCAGATATCCTAAAACCCCACTTTAGCTTGATTTAAAAGGACATCTGTTCTAAAAACATCTGTAACAGTTTGCAAACATTTCAAATGTAACAAATTAATGCACTTCAAAGCTGATAGCACTTACTATGCCATTAACTCACTCCATTAACAAAAATATGGGCTTCCAGTTTTATCAGAGGTAAAACATATCAGTTTTACTTATAAAGTCCTACACTTAGCCTTTTCATATACCAATGCTTGTGCTTTTAGAGAAATTAATAAAGCACTTCTGCCAAAGTTTTAATGTAAATTATAAAAGCCACAATACAGTCCAAAGAGTTATGTGTGTCAAAGTATCATTTGAGGTAGAATATAGATAAAAGCAGAAATATATACATATGAGGAATGCTTCCCTCATAAGCACTGCATTAAAAAGCAAAAGTTGAATGCAACAGTAACAGATTGATCTGTGAAAAAAAAAAAGTGGAATAGGAGGTGTAACAAAATGACAACAAACACAGAGAGGGCAGGCTACATTGTGTATTTTCTTATTTGCTGAAATGTTGCTGAAATGGGGTCTGTTTGATTAACTGTGCTAGTGGCTTTTTATTTGATTTCTGGCACCATACAAAATGATTAGTTGGTGCAGTGACATCGAGAAAGTCACACAAGAATTTGCAATACAACATTAACACAAAGCTAACTGCTGATGATGATTCAGAGGCAGGATGAAGAGCAAATCAGATATAGTTTAATCAAACAATTGGAAGCAGTGATAAAGTTCAGGTTCTAACTTCCAAAGGAAAGATCCCACAGTAGCTGCTTAGAACAGATTTCAGGCCACAACATCAGGAAACCTGAAAAGCTGAATTATGAGGGACTAAATAAATGAAGTCTGGTACATCAGTACAGTGGCATTGTCACAGTATTCACAGCTCTTAATATTTAGATTAAATATAAACAGAATTAATGTAGATAGCAGCTCCATTACCTAGCAGAAATATATTTGCATACATAATTCTGGAACAAAGCACTGAAACAGTGGGTCCAAAGGAGATTGGAAAGATTTGTTGCATCCAATTATGTCACTCCTAGTTAGGATACACGCACCTCATCACAGCATAAACACAGCCAAAAGGTAATATATAAGCCAAAAGAGGTAAACTAGTATCTTAGAAGATGTAATAAATCTGCCCTCATACAGAGGCACTGCCAGCTGCATCTCTCATATGATGTGAAAGCATTTTGAAATAATTTTACAGAGTAAAAAACCCATCAAATCCAAAAAGGTGTAAAAATTATATCAATCTCAAGGGACATAATCACAAGTCACTGGCTGCAGTAATTTCACAGGCTGTATGAAATTTTAAGTTTCATTAGTAACTTTGAATTCAATTTCTGTTCCCTGGCATACACGTTCTGACTGCCACGGAGTAAAAGTCTTCTCTATGTTGTCAAGAGAACTTAGAGTTTTTGTGGTTTCTGTATGTCTGCATGTTAAAAAAAACAATACAAGATGATACTTTCAATTCATTTTTTCTTCCTTCAAGGATTCAGTAGGTTGTCCTGTTCTAAAATAGACTGCACAAAACCACCAAGCACTCTGAAGAGTGTCTGTATTACCCCTGAAAGCCCAGGCAGCCTTTGTCCTTTTAGTAAACTGTTTGAACATTCCATTACCCTACTCAGGTTGGATTTACACATCACATCAGTGGGCCAAACCACACTGTGTCAGTTTGGGCCTAGAGCTGATTTTTCAGCTCTAACTCCATCTTTTTTCAAATTGAATTAAATTTACAAGATTGAGTGAAACACACTGTGGTATTTTGTTTCACCTGGTATTTGTGCTTGTAAGCAGTACAAGAAAATCCCATATTTGTTCTTCACAGAAGGCACATTAAAAGATTTATGTCATTTGCTCCTTCCAGTGGACTCATGGCTCTCTCTACTGGTTTTGATAACAGCCTGCAAAGATGCTTCTGCACTTCATCTCTGCTAACATAACACAGGAGAGCTCTAATTACCAAATCAACAACTACATAAATCAACACATACGTTGGATCTTTATCTTCCTGCTTCAGTAAATAGCTATGAATCCGGTCCCATGTTTAAGAACTTGTCATCTTTTCCTCATTACAAACACTGATGGTGCACTAAGTAAATACTTCCCCATAACCTTCCCAGAGAACAGTTTTCTCATACTCCTCAAATGGCAAGTTAACACAATTCAGAGGTATCAGCAGCAACAGAAAGGTGATCTATTGTTTAGAAACATGTTTAAACATTGCTTAGAAACATGTTTAAAAAGTATGATTCTTCATGAACTTCCAAGGGGAAAAAAGCTACAAACTGTTAGAAAAGTACGAGCAGCATGAGCCTGCAGTCTGCTAACAAGGACCAGTTACAGCAGAGGTAAATTGAGATCCCAGTTCAAATAACTGCAATCAGCATTATGACTTCATATGAGATTTCTGAGATTGAGGAACATGTGATACTCTGAATGGCAGTTCCTCTTGATTGGGATTGTGGCTCTATTTCTTCACAAAATAATCACTGACCCAACAAGAGCAGTGGTACTCTTGGCTTTGGTTTGGTAAGGAGGACAATCCCTGCAAGACAGCTGTAGCTTTTGACATAGCAACCATGAACTGATTCACATGAGATGAAAGGAAAATGTAGACTAAACTATTACTAAGCCTCTGATTCCCAAAGGACAGACTTTTGAAATACTACAACTAATAAATAAAGTAATTAATAAAGCACTAGGCCACATGGACTAGAATGCAGGATGGACCCATTTATTAGGTCAGCGGGAGGAAGTCAATTTAAAAGCCAAATAAGAAAAATGAAAGATAGACTAAATGGATTAACAACCATATCTTAAATCTGTAAAAAAAATACTTCAAATTTTTAAAAGATAAAAGAACTAGAGAGATAATAACAGGAAAAGCTTAACAAAGTGACAGGAACAATTTAAGTTAAAATTTGGAAAGTATGCTAAGAAATGGTGCAAAAGATAATTCAACAATATTACTCTACTATAACTAAGATTAATAAAGAGTAGGTACTATATCAGCCTATACATATCACATTACTATGATTTTCTCGCCTGTTCAGTCAGGTTAGTCATTTGGATTATATGTAATTATAGGAGAATCACACACTAAATTCTGGAGAGTGTATTTCCCAAGACTATCTCCAGTATGACTACTGATCTGCAGAACTAGCTAAAATCTAAAGAATACCTGGGCAATTAGGGCCTGCAAGATTAATTCCACTCATACAAAAACACCAGTATAAATTTAAAAGATTTTCTCCTCTTTATGTAGCATCATGCTAGATGGGTATAAAATACAAGAAATAATTTATCTCGTCTAAAAAATTAGTGATCTCTTTATATGGTTACATGATACGCCATCTATAGCTGGATATTGATTTTTTACCAATTTCTGATTTGCCAACAATTTTTTTCCATGTTTTCTTTCTTTCAAAACTCACTTATAAAATACCAAGAGGCGAGACTAAGAAGTCTCCAGTTATCAGAATAATAATTTTTTTCACTGATGTGTGGACATCACATCCACAAAAGCATGAAAAACCTGGTGTTAAGTGCATTTACTGTAAAACATGGTAAGATAATGGACAAGATGGAAGGGAGGGGAGTTAGACATTACTGATGCTCTGCAGCAAGTGAGTGATTGCATTTAGAGATCTCAACAATGACTGCCTCACAGAATTAAGAGAATGTGAACATGAAATCTAGTAATAACAAAACCAAGGTTTGGTCAGAGAACAACAAGAGATGAACATTCTCAAAGACGAAAGAACTAGTAATTTCATTAAATAACATTATTCAACACGAAAAATGTTACTAGACTGACACTTGAGAGCTACACTTAAACGTCTAATTCAAATTTGTGCTATAACCTGGGGAAACACAAGGAAAACAATGCAGGAACCCCTGGATCTACACCCACTTCAAAATGAAAGCTAGACCCACGAGAAAAGTGGATGCAAGAAAATAGTGTTAATGACTGTATAGAGGGAACTGGTGAGTCTTTCTTTGGTCCTCACAGCTCAGAAAAAATTTGCCAATGCTGAGGCAGATACCTGGGCTACCAGAAACAGCAAGGATATGGCAAATCTGTAAAAAAAGAGACTGTAAAGGTGTGGTTTGATCAGCCCAGTACCCACAGACAGTCGGCCTGCACGCTGTGACTTTTCCCAACCTCTCTGGCAGCGCTGAAGGACTGCCACATTCTTTCCTGGGCTTCAGAGAAAAGGGAGAGTACAGCCAAACACTGTCACAGACCAACTGCAGGGCACTCACTGGGAATGAATTCCTGTTCTTTGCCACCAAATGACTGATGTTCTGTATTGAGCTTCTAATTCTCTTTTACGATGGGGGTCTTTCAGATCTTTCTGATAGAGCACGGCTTTGAACAGTTTCTATTGGGTCTGCTCCCAGCCTCTAGGAACACACTCCACTTAACGTGACTTTACCATTTTGAATTAAACTTACCTTCCAAGGCAATGTGGCTTTATAGTCACAGTCATGTTCACTGTGCACAACAAAAGAAAACACAGAAACCCTCAATAGGTGAGTTGGGCTTGCCTGATTTGGCACATCATCTGAGATGAGTAAAAAGAGGGGCAGTTTGCACCTGTTCATCCAATGCTATCACGGCTCTTCCCATCATCTGTTCTCATTTTTTTTTCATCAGAGAAGACTTGGCATAGTTATTGTCATTAATGTGATCAGTAAGTGTGCCAGTTTCAGCCTTTTACCTGAGGTTATCTTGACCTCATGGCATATCTTTCTAGAAAGATTTCCCTGCTTGTCCAAGGAAATGCCATAACTGGCTGGAGAGGACAAAAACAAAGTATGAGATTTGTCACACACTATGATGCAGTATAGGAATTTATTTCTCATTCAGGAATGAAGATCAATCTGAATGAAGATACAGAGCCCTCCTGGGCCCAGCCAAATGTCCATTTAAACCAGGATTCTTCCTATGAATTGTCTCTTTCCCAGACAGGAAATTTGCAGCCAACTTACTTGAATTGCTTCTTAGACATGCAAACAGAAATGCATTCAAATAGAAATGTTATGTTTTGCCTCTTTTTAAAGTGAAAAGGAAATATAATTCTTTGCAGTTCTGATAGATTTTACAATTAAAATAGAGAAAACATTTAAAATGTCAATTCATCACAATCAAAGGCTCAGGAGAGGGGCCTTTTAGTAGAAAACTGACAACTTTCTTATAATGTAATTTTCTTGCCAGCTATCCTCAGGTCAGTCATGTGACTGTTTAGATTTCTTCTGTTTAAAACAAAGCTGGTGTTATACTCACAGTTTGTGAAGATTGTTAAGTCCAACAAACATTTCTGGTGTTAAGCAACCAATTCTGTTATTCGAAAGATCCCTGAAAAAAAAAACAAAAATCCCATGAAACATTGAGTCTGACTTTCTTAGATACATACCTACATAATCATACAAAGCATCTTTATTTTTTATACTTAAGGAGTTAGAGACAAATGAGAAATAAAACCTTTTCCCATAATGTAACGTAACTGGACTGAATAGATTAAACAACTTTTATATTAACATTATTGAGCAATATTCCACAAATCATACTGTGACTTCTAACTGCATTAAAATGGGATTTATTTATATGTAGCAAATAAAAGCAAAATAATATTACAAATACACAGATTTTCTTGATCTGAGTTGTTAGCACCTGAGATTTTTTTACTTAGGAAGAATACTATGCACTTTGTTCCATGCAATATTCAGCCAAAACTGATTTTTTTTTTTTTACTGTTTACTAATGTTTCATCTCATTAACAGCACCCTTTCTTGCTGAAACCACAGAAACCAGAAGGCAATTAATTTTTGAGCTAGTGAGGTCAGTTTTGATAAGCACTTGGCAAGCTCTTTGAAGAGTGTGGCTTTCTGAGAGCACAAACCATAAAAGGCTTTACATCCCACAACTTCTGCCTGCAGAAAGGGAAGAAATATTTTCTGTATAAGCCACACATGCAACACAGTGTACAAGATGCTTACAGGAAGGAGACAAAGACATGTTTAAACAATTATATTGTGGTAAAAACAAGAATAATGCTCCCTGGTAGATTCTGGAGTTTGATTTTTATGAATTTGGTTTTCAACCTTGACCCAAATTTTCCTTCTTACCAAGTACATTTTTTAAAATTGCAATTATGTAAGGATTTTAAGTGATAGTGCAGCAAAAAAAAAAAAAAAAATTAAAATTAATCTGAATATATTTTTTGTTTTAGAACTAGAGATAGTTTTCTGATTCCTTTACTACACTGTGAAGACTCTGTATTTTTCTACTGATACATGAGAAGACTCAAGTAATCAAATGGAAGACCAAAGGTTGCAGTTTGACAAATCCAGTTACTGCTTTCATGGGAACACATCCAATTAGCTGGAAGATGAAGGCAATTTTTTTGTAGTTCACCACGAAGTTGTCTTCTATCAGACAAAGACTACATTGTTGTGCAAGTATATGATGAAACCTCACATTAGAATGATATTTCTTAAATACTTGTCAAGGATATTAAGTAGGGAACAGCTGAAGCAATAGTGAGGATACAATATAGTACAATAATTTCATATTAGCATTATTCTTTACATTCTCCTAGTAAAAGCTACATAGGAAATCTAAAAATTCAGGTTTAAAAGAAATACATATATATGTATCTATATATCTTTGTACTAGAAGACATAAAAAAGAACCTACCCAGAATTCTTGGTTGGGTAATGCTTTACTTTTGCCTAGGCCAAGTCTGAATATGTATGGAAGAACTGCATCACAATGTGGGACATAATTTGGGTAGCAAAAGTAAATTTTGTCGATACGAATAAATACAAGTGCATATTTCTCTAACCGTGGCATACAGTAAAACAGTATTTTTACCAAAGTGAAAGTATAAATACCATTTTCCCAAAGTTTACTGCAACAAGTGTTATTTTCATAAAAAGATACATAGCAGTGGCTGAAATCTCTGTATTGTAAAACATGTTTTCAAAACAAAAAAAATATTAGCAAAAAGAAAAGGCAACTTGCTACACTTTCCTTCAGACTAATACTTGTTACAGGTACAAAGCTGGTACTCCTTTTAAGGAGCAAGACATTTAACTTACTAATGCTAACTTGCAAAGTTGATGTTAGAGAAAACAACTCTCCTGTGTTGAACAACCTAATGCCATAATTCTAGTGCTTCACAAATTTTCACTTTCCAATAATTTTGTGTATACCCTTGAAATAATTCAGTTTGTCATTCAAATACAAATGATAACAGTTCTCCAAATCATTCACAGACCCATTCTGACAGCCTGTGGCTTGCCTGTCTGACTTGCCATAGCCATTTCTCTTGCAGTTGCCCACATTATGTCATCATCTGCTTTACTCAGAATCTTTCTATTTTACACAGGAAATAAAAAGATGTGAATGTACAGCCTTAAAGTAATTACTGTCTTCAGAATTCAGCAGGAGTTTACACTGTTTACTCCTTTGGCTCTACAGTCTCATTCCCAAGCTGCACACTGAAGGAGGGAAGATATTTACTTGTTTACCATGGAATTACACAGATTCGTGCCAAATGTGGCAGTCCAGCAATTAAACAATTCTCTGTCTCTAGATTGCACCCAGTATTACTCGTTCATATCAGCAACAGGGTTTTTTTGCGATTTGGCATGACGAAAGTTAACATTGCCAGTTCTACTGTGCTGCAGAGATTTCTTCTCTCTTTTCCAAAGCCTGATGAGTTCCTCTCCCTTGACTCATCTCTCCTGGCTGACCTAAAGGCTCCACCTGTGCAGTCTGTGGATGTGCAGCCCATGACTTGCACAGGTTTCCTGGTTTTCCCACAAGAGGTCAGGGTTGTGTTATTAGAGTGCGTGGCCAAAGCAACAATTAGTGCTCGTTTTTATCATTGTATTCTACTGTCATCCCTGTACACAGAGCCAGCAAGAAAGCTTCAACCCTAAAGCTTTTATTTGTATTAAAAACGTGTATGTTACTCTAACTTCATCATTATTATCTAATTGTCTTTCTACTCAAACACACTAAACCTGAGGGCTGGTGTTAGAAAACAGCTACAGTATTACCAGAGATACAAACATCACACAGCGCTCTCAGCACGCAGCAGTTCGGGAACTCAACCACACAGCAGAAAAGCAGAGGAGTTGTCAATCTCTTTCTGTGGATTTGCATTCCTTCTCATCTAAATCTTCCCACCCCACTACAATAATCCCTGTTTTCTCATAGGTCTTCTCTTTAAACATAAGACAGCATACATGATGGCTAGGAAAACGCCTGGCATGTGCTGATGGCCTAGTTAGCCAGTGCATAGACATTTGGAAGCTGTCATTTGGAAAATTATAATTAAAAAAGGGCTCATCTCACTTTTCCCTAGGCTGAGTACAAGTAAGGAGGGTCTGTAGTCCTTGTTAATTTAAAGAAAAATGTCTAGCTGTAGAATCCTAGTAACTTAGGTATTTTTACCCTGTAAAATGAAGTTTAAAAATCAACCAGTGCTATCAGAACATTTTCTAAGAGAGGAATGCAAGAATGGACATGGAATATACTGTGTAAGCTCTTGTTTCCTTAGAAAACCACGATGAAAATAAAAGATACCAACCAGAGTCAAGGTGGGTGGTATGGAAAATGGTAGAAAAATTCCACAGGATGACAAAGTTTCCTTTCTAATACTGCATTTTTTAGATTTCATTTATAATAAAGGTAAAGTAGTCCTTACATAGAAAAAAAAACCTACTGTAGCACAAACCATTGTCCACACACATCTAAACTGCTTCGTGTTATTTCTGATTAATGTCTACAGTGATATATGGTCTGCATAGTCATTAATTAGGCATGTGTTTTAACTTTGCAGGCATACTTGTTAGGACACTTACTGGAGAGCAAACTGATGATTTTAAATAGAGAAAGGTAAAAAAGAAAAGGAAATGGAAGAAAGAAGGGAAAGAAGAAGAAAAAGCATGGTAAATGTAAAAAGCAGAGTGTGTGATTTTCTGTTTTACAGCCAGCGCCCTTATTTGATTATTGCTTGGTGGCATATTTGAGTTGCCCAAGGATAGAAATGTCAATACAAACACAATTTTCAGAATAATTCAAATGGAATTAATACTTACAGGCGCTTCAGTTCTGAAAGTCCATAGAAGGCCCCTGGCTCAATTGTACTGATCAAATTATTCTTCAGATCTCTAGAGAGACATAATAGGAGGAGCAGTTAATTATCATTTTACCTACTTTACCACTGTTGTACATGAGGAGTGTGAAATGCAATGCAATTCTAACCCTTATCTGTCTTAGCTAAAACTAAGAATTTCTTTTAAATAGTAGCATCAAAAACATTACATCATCTGCAGTTTATAAAAACATCTTTTTACAGGTAAGATGTTTATGATTGGACATTTAAAAAAAAATCCACTTGTTTTAATTCTTCTTCTCCTATTTATACTTTTCAAAACAAGCTTACTAGCCATTCTTGCCCCAGGAAAAAATGTTATAATCAATGAGTGAACGAAATAATTAGTCAGCAAAGCAAGAGCATTTTAGTTTGCTTATTCACTGTGCTGTGCACTTCACACTTAATAAATTTCTCATTTCCACCTAATGTAGGCAAAGCAGTTGGCACATGAGACAGACAAGTCAGGTTTCTGTTCTGAAACACAGGCAGTTTCTCATATTTGGCAGATGGGAGCTTTATTTTGCACTTGCTGACAATCCAGAGGATTGGCTGTTTTACAGATAAAGAATATTTCACTGGCATTAGTAATCTCATCTGCTCTTGACACAGTGCCTGGGGCCATGACACTGCTCTCAGCTCAGTCCCCACAGGGATTTACTACTGAACTGTCTCAAAGACTTCTGTGATGTGAAGCCCGAGGAAGTGCCTTCAGTGCAACCAGATAAGCAGGCCTAGGAGACAAATGCTGTAAATTCTTGCAGGCAGTGTTCACCTTCTGACAATTTGCAGTTCATGGTGCTCACAAATTTCTGTTCCTTGGGCTGGCCACTTCCAGGAATTACAGCACATACACTGCTCAAGTACAGAAGGATCAACAGCCACTGGAATAATCTTATTTAAGACTTTTTATTTTACTGGAGATAAAGCACACACTAGCTGAAAACTTGAGCCCACTACCTGTGATTGGCCTGAACAGGGCAAGATTACATCCCAAATGTTTATTTGACAGTAGAATATATTTTATTTCCAAAGTCAAAATCATAAATAAGTATTTCTCTACTTTTCTAATCACTTTTGCAGATCTCATGAATACAGTTCCAAAAATTTGTGACTCACACCCATTTCATTATAGCAGTGACGTCAATGGGCGATTTGTCCCTAAGATCTGAGTTAGGACTCTTTAACAGTCAAGTTCAGCTTTCAGCTTGCCACATGCAACTCTAAAAGTCTTTAAGAAGTGTCTAAGAATTGGAAAACGCTTTAGGGTTGTTTTTTTTATATTTTGTGGTCAGATATTTTCATCTTAGTTCCCTGATATCAGCAGCAGCTACTAGATTCATCTTTCTTTATCCTAATTTCCTCAAGAAGTTGTGACCATTTCTTTAACTGTGAATTTTCCATACCTTATCACAAATAAAAATGTATAAACAAAACTTCTGCACCCTCTTCTCCAGAGTCAACTTGCAAGGACAATTCTTCTGTTTAGGCAAAAGTTAATCTATATGAGCATTTATTCCTTCGATGATTTAGGGTTTTTGCTTTGTGGGTGAGTCAAAGCCTGATTTTTTTAACATTCAAATATTCAATATGAAACATTTGTGTCTATCCCTTTTCCTCGTACACTATGTTAACTATGTAACTACTCAGGTTGAAGGAAGTTCTTAAACCAGCAGAAGTGAGTCCATATGAGAAAGACTGGAAGGATACTGTTTTCATTGTGGGAACAGTTGTACTCTTACAACTTGTAAGACAAACAAACAAAGCAAAAACTTAGCCCAAGCTTTATACCAGGGCACATTTGTAAACAACTTAAGACACGCAGTTCACATGCAAATATGCACATTTTAGGCAGGCTTAACTGACAGTTTTAATAATTAATCTTTAAATCAATTACACACTTTCTGTGTTAACTGACAACTCGTCTAAACGTTCTACAAGTTGCAATCTGGCAAAGTGATCAGCTCTTGTAGCCAACAGTGGTTAACAGCTCAGAACAAATATAAAATAGTCATGATAAGTGGCAAACTGTTGACAGATGAGTTTTGATGCCAGTCAAAATAACCAGGTAGACAAAAGGCCTTCCATTTACTGAAATCTTCTAGTTTATGGAAACTCTTCCCAGTTTCCCCATAACTTGTAACCACATAGGAAAAACCAGCATAATCCTAAACTATCACCTACAGGAAGAAAAAAGGTCATTTAATGTTAGTAGAAGGTAGACCATTACATGGAAAGCGTCCACCGCTTAAACCGTCATAAACAAGACATCTGGTCTCCTTACTGTGGAAATTACACTTAAATTAGGTAGGTCATTTTAGTAAGGATATTCTCAGAAAATGGTAGATGATTACATTGCCCATAATTCTGGCACTTTCTTAGTAATTACTATTATTCCATAATGTTTCCTTATAATTCTGGCCTAACAAAATAGGTGTTTTCTTCCTTGTCATCCTTGAACACATCTTTTAATGTGATTAAAATTAATAAATAAAATTATCACAACTGTTAAACATTTAAAAATTCTTACTTCTACATTAGAAGAATCCATTTGCTTCCCACCCACTTGTATTTTTTACTAAATTACTATAATTAAGATATTAAATTAGCTTTTCCCATTTTCAGATTTAGGAAAAAGTTTGTCATATTGAAGGATTATAGCAATTAGAATTAACTTACACTGACCTAAATAAAGAAACCAGAGTAAATTTGGTTGTATGTTTACATTTTTTCCTCAAGAGCTACTGCTGAGGTTTGGCAAAAGGTCATGATCCAAGACAAGCCAAACAGCAGCCCAGGCTGGGCCACACACATGCACATCTACCAGACAAGTGATTTGATCATCAACCAGAAGCATGAGAGAAGGGAAAGAACTCCAGTATCATGATATTGAATGACCACAGCATGACCCAGTTGAAGCCCAAAACGAAAGCATTTTCTAACTAACAGTTATGGTTTCCCATCATTTCTGATGCAGCATTCTAACTTTAAAGTATCTACTCTGAATCTGAATGACGTGTCATTAGTGGTGTGGGAGTACAGATCTCGTGGCGTGACCTGAAAATAAATCAAAACCAAGTGCCTGTACAAGTACAGATAAAGGGAAGCTACATGAAGTTAGCTATAGTCATAAAAACTGCAGCACTTATATCCAGGCTGCAGAACTGCACAAAATGAAAATGGGACTGTATTTATTGAAATACATTTCCCCTAATTTCATTAGAGTTGCTAGATAAACATGCTGTATGGTACTCTGATCTTAACCTAAACAGGTAAAAGAACAACTGAGCTACTATTAAAAAATAATCTCAAATGGTTACAGAGAAGACTTTCCTTTTCATCTGCAAGTCTGAACTTATGTAAATTACATACAATAACCATTAAGCACTGTCTTCTTATTTTAGGTATTTGCAAATAATGGGCCCACAGGTAAAAACAATCAAGGATTCCTTTACTAAGAACCACAAGCTGATGGGAGTTTATCACCCTACACATCAAGCTTTCAACTGACTTTTACTCACTAAAAACATTAAAGAGAAACCTTAAGAAAAACAGCTGACTTGAGGAGGGGAAATCTGGGTTTGAAGTATTCACTTCCTGATGGCTTGGCTAAGAGGTAAATGAAACAAGAGGAATAGGCTACTAATGGGACTTCCCAAGAACATTTAATAATTACTCCAAGCCTCTCAGCTATTAGACATCTTCCATGACCAAATCCCTGATTATCTAAATGTATTCTTGAGATTCTTGATGCTTCAAGGTCACAGTATGTATTTACACAGTACAGAACATAGTGGGGGAAAGATCACAGAACTATAGATAGTCCATTAACAAAAGAATCAATTTATTCTAAACTATATTCTGACATTTTGTACCAACATCTTTGCCTTCAGACATTGCATATTCTTCCTCCAACTTACAATATATGTAGTATAGATATTTTGAATACATATTCATAACAAGAATATTCAACTAATTCCAGTACTCTGTTCAAATTCCTGACATCGATACATCTTTCATAAAAAATTATGGGTTGTACCAAGAGGACATCTGTGTTTAGAAAGCTGTCATTATGGTGCTGCAAACTTTCCAAAAAAGCTCTGAGAAGAGCAATCAGTTGTTGAGCAGATGCCAAATACCAATGAAATATGACTGACTTTCCACATTTTGCACATTACTATGAAACAACAACAGCAAAAAAAAAAAAGGTCACATCTTCCACTTCTTTCTCATGTGAAATATTACAGCTAAACTAAATGTCACCTTTGCCCAAGAAATGAATGTAGACTCCAGACCTCTGACGAAAAGGTTATGGTCACTGCAGCAGGAAAGAGGCACAGCCAGTGAAGAAAGACAACAGTTAGCACCCATTCTGCCACCATGACAGTGACTGTCAGGGTTGGCACTCCTGGATACAGGAACCAAGAATTAAGGCAATATTGGCAAAATGTGTTTTGAAGATATTTCAAATGCACCCATCTGTACAGGAGCCAGTAACTTACAACACTTTGGAAGCACGAACAAAATCAAAACTTATTTTTATCTCCACTGTTGGTAAATGCATTGTGGATCAAACAAATATCATGAAACAGGCAGATAAAGTAATAATGATTACTTGGTACCATCATCCCTAACTAAATTAACTAAGGTGCTCCAATGGAACTCCAGAGCTCATTTATTGTCTTTGTTTTTTTTTTTTTAAATTATGACAGTAGATATTCAACATACTTACCAGAATCAGAAAAGTTATGGTTACATCTCAGTTACATTTCAAGAGATAGAAACAAAACTCTTTTCAGTTAGAAACATCAGATAATAAATATAAACATGCACACAAACATGGACAATAATTGTCCAATAATGGCCTGCCTTTCCAGACACAGAGGCTATAGGTCTTTTGTTTGCTTAGCATGTTGATGATTCATTCTCCTTTAATTTCCCTTTTTTTAATCCAAGCCATTACTGGTTGAATTCCCTAAAACAACAGACCCTAGGAACAAGACTAAAAAATAACTGATGTCCATTCAAGGTGCTAATAAATGATTGGAGGTTTCAGACTCATCACTTGATGGCAATAATGACATGCAGAACAACAGAAAGGTCATCATATTTTTGATTTTTAATTTAAGGCTGATGATTCATTCACATCAAATGTGCTGTGGTAATTTGGCAGTTATTCATTATTTAGGAACATGTCTGAAAGTGTAAAACAAAGTACCAATAATGGCAGCTGAAACAAAACAGAGACATGCTTTATGGTAGTTTCCTTGCTCAAAGAATCCCATAGAACATCATAAGTTATTTCATTTTCACAGTAATAGTCATAGAGCAAGAATGTAAGTCTCGGGGTATTTGAACTGAAGGAGCAGCGTGTCAAGTAAGAAAAGATGAGTAAACAGCTTGGTAAAACAGGATAGACTTACAGTACAAATTTGTTGATAGATTTTTATACATGTGTATGATAGTAAATAACACTTTAAAAGATTAATTAATGCAGTTTCACTCTAAATATAGCATCGACCAACCAGAACATAGGTGCAAAGATGTTTGGCACCTGCCTCTACTTTCAGAATTTTGTTATTGATAGCTCAAAACTAAATGCATTTCCAAACAAAGAAAAACCATCTATGCTTTCCAGATTCTTCTACTTTGGCATGTTTTTAAGAAATAAAAATTCAGCATTTGAAACATAGACAACTGTTCCTGTATGTTTTCTTTTTCATGCCATAAACCCAGACATACTTGGTAAGATCACATTAGGTCTCGCCTATGCAGGCAGAGAAGCAGATTCTTGGCACTTGTAACCTGGGGACTGAAGACAGAGTGGCTGTGCCACCCAGCCCCCAAGGAGGGGTCCCTTGGATCGTTGTGTGGAGCTAAAACAAACTGAAAGGTCAGAAGAAATAAATGCTGAGAGCAGATAAAGTGGGTTTCAGTGTCCACAGCTCTGCAGTGCCAGCAGAAAATGCCTCCCTGCTGCCAACAATGCCTTGGTGTACAGTGACAGATCTGGCACTACGTTGATTACAATGGCAGAGCTTGTGTCTATCCATAATACCCATAACTATGGAGGGACAGGAGGAACACAGAAACCTTTGGTAGCTCAAAGAGTCAGAGGTCTCCTTAAATTCTACACCTACTGGGACGTCTCTCTGTGTTCGTGCCTAGAAGGCAGTTCAGCATGGGTTGTTTCTTGACACATGCTCTACTCCTCCTGGAAAAAGGCTAATCGTTGGGAGGAAAAAAAAAAAACAAAACAGTTCAGAGCTTAATTCCAGCCTGTGAGAAAACTGTAAAGTGACAATTTTACAGGGGAAAACTATCCTTAACTTTTTTTTTTAATTTTTAAAATGAAACACACAGACCAAACAAAATGTAAAACAGACACATAGAAAGCGGGTAAAACATACTTTCTACTAAGAAAAGTTTCAGCTCCAGTTGTAGGAGTTGTTATTCCACATTCTAAAACTGCACTGCTTTGCCTGTTACAGATTTCCAGCAATGTGTATTCAAAATTCCGAGGTCAAATTTCAAACTCTGGAATCATAGTACAATAATAAAATGAAATACTGGAAATTTATCCAGAAATTTCAAAAGTGCATCTGAATTAATCTTTCATAATAAATATGGAGATTTGCATTTTTATACAAATTATCAGAGGTATCAGCACAATGAAAGTGTGTTTTGTTAGCTATGAGAACCTTAAAATACAAATCCATCATATCAGGGAGTTTTGAATGGGGTTTATTTTACGGAAATATTTGATTATTTTTCTCTTACTGTATCAAGATTGACCTGGAAAACCACAAGTGATTCTTCATTGAATTTCAATTCGAGCTTTCGTGACTTAAAACATCCAAAGAAAAGAGGAAAGAATTCTAGCCTGAGGTGTAACAGAAAGATAAGTACCTGCAGATGGCACACAGATTAATCTCAGAGTACTTTTGAGCTAAAACTAAGATAGTTTATTACTGAGTGTAGATCAAGAAAATACAAATAATCTTTCCTACAACATTTATTTAATTGTACTGTTTTCATATTAGAGAAATACAACACTTCTAAACCCAAGCTGAACCAATTAAAAGATGTCAAAGAGCAACTCCACCTTTCTTCCTGCTTATTATTTCTACAGAGTTTCATTAAAAGAGTAAGAATCTTAATTAACAATACCGCAAAGAACACAGACACTGACACAGATACCGGATCCAGGGACCTGCAGTAATTATTCAGCTCATGATGGGAGATGGACAAGGCAACACTGCAATAACCTTCACCCTTCTCCCAGAATGATCACACTCAAAGCTGCTCTTCCTGTTCACCTGGGAACATGGCAATGCTCAGATACATTCCAGAATCATAAAGAGCAGGAAGCCCTTTCCAGAAAAGGAGGGAGGAAACAAATATAGACCACTTGAACATTTAATTCAGCCAGTGTTAGAGGCAACATTAATTGCATAGAAATCCTGTCAACCCAAAGTGTCAGTAAGTAGATTAAGGATAACAGAAGAGAATTGCCTATAAGCACTTTGGCTGAGAGGAATTAAACCTTGCTGTAAGACTGGTCTGAGAACCCTTCCCCAGAAGGCCCTGTTTTGCATAAACTGGGTCTTTGGTAATAACGTAGACAGATTCTAGTTTTTCAAAAACCAACCATGCATGCTAATGAGAACGTATGCAGAATTGTCTTCTGCAGAAATGAGGGTTAATGTGAGCCCTCTGCAGAACTTCCTTGAGTATTTTCAGGGCACAGTTTATGCATTTGTACTTTCCTGCAGGTAAATGTCAGAAATTTTAAAATATTTTTGGCTAAAATTTCATGTAAAATACAGATGAATGATAGAGCAACCTATGAGGCTGAAAAATAAGACCAGAGGTGCTGTGTGAATGTCTAATTTCCACCCATACTTCAAACTCATTGCCATATACTTTTTTATACAATGTGCATGTTGAGATTTTCAAGTAAAAAGTACTAAAGAAACTAAAAAATCTTATTTCTTCTATCTCAGAACTACCAGTATTAAGTCCAAGCCAAAATATACTCTATTATAAATAATAAGAAGTTGGCACGTACTTAATCTGTCTCTGTTGATCCCACTTCAAATGTTGTTCTGCAATGATTTTCATGCTTTGTTTCGTCACTAGTGTTTCAGGCAAAATTATATGTTTTTAAATACATTTTCTTTTGCTTCCATGAAAGTCTGCTATTCAGCCTTAGGATATGCAACGATGATTGAAAGCCCTAACAAAAATCAACATAGACATAACAACACACAATAGTAGCTGGGGCCACAGGAACACCCACAGGTCTTCACACCCTGAAAGAATACCAAAAAAAAGGAGGAAACAGGAAAGGAAACAGGAAAAAAGGATGCAGGGAAAGAAGCAGTATGTTATTGTTGGAGACCATAACTGCTGAAAGCCGTTGGTGTGCTTTGTTCAGTTAGGCATCCCTTCCTTATGAATCCTTCTCACCACACAGAGTAACAGAACTCCTTTTCCCGGTTATTTACTCACACCTTATTCCATGGCATCTCTTTTCCTACTTTGATCACATTGCCTCTCCCTCAGGCCCTCAGAAACAGTGCTTTATTTCCACAGTTTTCCTAGGTCAGACCTGGGATCCAGCTATTCTCTCCCACAAATAATTCAGTTTACTCATCCAACCCTCCTTCGGGCATGCAGGGCACAGAAAAGCTGCCCTGTTAACACCTCCCAGGGCTGTTGCAGCTCTGGGGGAGCTACATTATTGAGCAAGAATCTGGTGTCAGTCCTCAAAGGGTCTTTGCAGTGGCTACTTTAACACATGTATTTATAAATCTGCACTTGCTGCATCTTCTTAAAGGATGACAGCATCTGACACAAATCATGTGTCATCTTAATGGCATCACTGTAAAAAATGTCAGATGAATATATCATTGTGGTGGGCTGACCTTGGCTGACTGCACATCAGACTAAGAGAACTATCTGTGGTCCTAACGGGAAACAGAAGCCTAGATATTCATAAATTCAATTAAGTGATGTGCTGAAATACAGCTAAACTAAGGTACATAAATTTAAAAAAGAGTCCCAGGAAAAAGGAATTATTCATTATTTAAAGAGCTCTATAAACTAACTTTACAAGCGAGTTTATTTTATATTCCTGTCATTCATGACTATTAATATTTACTTTTTCATATAGAACATCTTTTATATTTTTTCTAATATAAAATGTCCCGATAAAACTCCTAATGATTGTACTAAGGCAAGAACAATTCTGGTGTCTAATCAACTGTTTTGTAAAGTAAAAATTTATGCTGCAGGGAAACTATGACTTAACAACAAGAGTTCAAGCAAAACACCTAAGAAACACTGCCAAGTGTTCTAACCATCTGCATTTTAAAAAGGTATAGAAAAATAATAATTCCTTGGAATAACAACTCTTACATCAAATAAATGTATCTAAACCAGGAGACTATTAGACTATCCTGGGTCAGGAATGCAACTACAGTTGACCCTGAGGAACTGGCATTTTATTTAATTGCACTAGCAACAGAAAAGATGCTTTTAATTCTAAATTGACAGCAAAAGTGATCTGCAAATTATAACCTTTCATTCCAGCCTGCAGTTGTCTAATACAACCTTCTTTCACTCTGTTTCTAATCAATTGTCTCAGATTTAACCACCAGTCCTTTTCCCTGCATTTCACTCCCTTTGCTTACATTCCTACCCTCTTAATTTCAAGAAGAAATTTCTGGCTTTTGTCATGTTCTGACTGTTTTCTGTTCATGCAACAACTGTAATAATTTTGAAGATGTATTTCCACTAAACAATTTCCTTGAAACTGTATTTAACAAAAATACGTGTCTTACATTCATTCCTTCCATTTTGAAACACTTCAGTCTTTTACACCTGAAAAGAAATACACAATGTTTTGCCTTTTTAAAAGGTGATGGATCCAGTACCTACTCATAAAACACTTCACAGCACTAGACTGGGATCTAAATATTTTTAAACAAAAATAAAATCAGCTTAACATTTTTGTACAGTAAAATGAATTATTGAATTATGATTTATGACCATCACTTGCAAAATTCATTCTTACTAAAAAACGTGATAATCTTGATTTTTGTATAGTCTTCTTACAAAATTTTTAGACACTGGGATAATTAATGTGATACATAAAAATTAATATATATTACTATTAAAGTCATAATACATTGAATCATGTCTATAAAGGCAAAAATATCTTGATTATATGAGACATAAGGAGCACAAAGATGATTACCATTGCAAAATGTGATGGCATAGAGAACTCTACAAAGTATTTAAGTTACATAATACATACAATTTTAATAATTTGATATAATAATAATAAATAATATGTAAACAATAAGTACTAATCAAGTCAAATTAGATCCTGTATTCCAAATGTCTCCTGCATCTCTCCATGAAGGAAACTTGTGCAGATGAGACCTCACTAGTCCTTCATAAATTAATGTTTATAATACTGAACATCAGTAGAGCTACACTTATTCTTTCCAAGTCTCAGAAAGGATGGCCAACAGAACAACATCCATCAATGGAAAAATTACAAAGCACTGTAGCTTTTATTAGTTTGTTGATTTAATAACGAAACTACATTCTTTTATTTGAAACAATATTTACCACTCAGTATGCAGTTTGTGTTGTGGTACATAAGCCTCTCAACTGCTCTGCTGTAAAAGCATCTCTCCTCATGGCCATTTCAACTGCCAAGAAAATTAAACCTGACCCTTGACCCTGCCATGTCTCCTTTTTACTCAAAACCACTAAAGTATTTCTCCCTTTAGGAGGTACTTACTAATGGGGAACTAATGCTGTTTCAAAGTGTCATTTCCTTTCTAAGTTGTCTTTTCTTTCAAGTGATCTCAAACCTTCTAAGCTCAGCAACAACTCTGATGCTGATTTCAATTCTAGGTAATTAATTGGGAATTAAAGTTCACTATAACTATTTGTGCACTAGCAGAATCCAACCTTTTTATTAAAAGATGACTGCAAATCTCCCTAAGAGATGGCCTGATGTGAAATTGACTTGCTGGGGAGCAGGTCACTCTGACTTTTCTATTTTGAATTTAATTTCTATTTTGAAATTTTGAATTCATCCTTTTCCTGAGAACTGATACAGTAACTCACCCCAACAGATCAGCAACAGTTGGCACAGAGCTCCATAAATAATGTACGTGTTATTTGGAGATTCTTCCTTTTCAACGTTATTTTCATTTAGTCAATATTGAGACATAAAATACTTGTTATATTTATACAAGCAGTATCAGTAAAGAATGCCAGGGCACAGCTGGTCAAATCATGTAAAGCATTCACAAACTGGCCCACAAACATTTCTGAAACAAAAAGCAGGACTGAATTATCTCTTCTTCAAATAAACTGACCTGAATGGCAGAAATAATTTTCAACAATTTCAAGTACTCAAAGCATATCAAACTCAGAAACTACTTAATTCCTAGCAGAGCCATGACAATATACACTGGTCACCCAGGGCATGGCAGGGAAAGTGTTGGCCTGAGTCCAAAAAAGCACTTAGCCCAACTAAAGTAAAACTTGAGTGGAGCATTGGTACCAAGTCCCAGAGTGCAATTCACAGCCCCCACTTCACCTCCTACGTGTCCGAATGGCTGCAGCTACTTCAGCCTTCACGTTTCAATTTCCCAAATTGCAGAAACAGTGCTGGGCATGCCCAACACCTCAGAGCTTGGTGACACACCAAAGCCCTTTTGGGATTCACAGGCAAGACCTGCTGACACCACGGCTCTCTGCGGAGCCACACAGGCTAAGAGGATGCCATCAGCAAAGCCACGAAAGCAAAGCACAGCCCAGCATCCAAGAGAATGGAGAAATATTGCCATCCATCATTCCTACAAGAACCAATTACAGCTGGAGAAATGAAAGACACTGTTTTGGTACCATCCTCTCTTAGAAGGGATGGATAACTACATTCGAAACACACAGGAGCTAAAGAAACTGGCAGGGGTCTCTGTTCTCTAAAATAGTGTTTTCATATTTTATCAAACAATTGTTTACAGCAAAACCCATTATCTCCTTGTTGAAGAAACACCATCAGTACTTGTCTGCTTCTGTTTTTTTCTTTCTGGCCTCATAAATCTCAAACACTCAAATGCATATTGGCACAGCTCCACTTCAACAACATCTACATCCTGGTTAAGGCCTTTCCCACAGAGGCAGTGAATGTGTGATGTGCTCAGGCTGAAAAAGCTGAGCCTGAGTCCTTCTCTTCCAAAGCAGATACTCCAGCCAGCAGGCCAGTAGAGAAAGCACAATTACTTTCTTTTATGACCACATTTCAAATAAAATATGAGGTCAGTTATGCCTATAAAGAGGAATGGCTTCAGTAGAAGCATTAGGTTGCAAATCCCAGTCCCAGGAAAAAAACGTGCCAGGCTTCAGCACTTCTGAATGGCTCAATGCCTGTTCAGTCCCTCAGCCGTGATGACTGGTTTGGATTCTCTTCTTACAGACCTAATTCTCCCTGTTCTCCCTGTATAAAGAGCTTAGGTCTCCAAAGAATAGCTGAGAATTACATTTTGAAAGCTAAGTATCTGTTCTAGACATGACAGTGCTGAGAAGCACTAAGTCTACTATATCTGGTTGCTGATGGGAGCCTTAGCAACTTCCTTAGCTAGGAAGCCGCTAAATTTTCTGTTTAAGGGCTGTATGTATTATTTACCACCCATTTGGCTAGGGTTTAGTTTGCTTTTAGCTGTTTTCAGATGGCTCTGAAATAGGCCAAGACAAGAATCAACTTTCTCTTCAATCCAGCAAGCAAAACTCAGAGAAGACAGCAGTGGGAAAGCAGAGCAGAGAGCATAATTAATGTGACACTTTTCTCCCTTCCAACACAGAGAGCTAAGGTACACGTTCAGGATTGCAGCTGCAATTTCCAAGTAATGGGAACAGTGCAATACCCATAAGGAACACTGCAGGCAATACTTCGAAAACCAATTTATCATTTCAAAAAGACATGCAACATGAGGCTAAATACAATTTTGCATTTCCTTTTCCATACAGAGTATTTTTAAAAGGGTTAATTCTGAAGAACAGTGTTTTCCTCTGGAACAATATACACTGCACACATATTCCACTCTTATCCCTTCCCCTCTGCTGATAAGTGGTGGGAAAGGGCAACTCAGAAGAAATGTCATCCCATATCTGTCTTCCACTCAGCACACACTAACCCAATTCTCAAAAATCTCATCAGTGTTCAGCTCATTAAATCCAACTGAAGGATGAGAACGGAGCCGCACCACTAACTGTGCACAGTTTGTGTTTACCAGCAAGAACACTGTATGTAGTGTTGCTTACAACATACCCTGTAGGAAGCATTCTTGTTGGCAGCTTTGACAATTTATCTATTCATATCAAAGTGAAAGAGAGGCTGCTTTAAAACTGGTGGCTCCTTGTCCTAATGGGAAAAGAAGAATATTAAAAACTATTACAGTGAAATCTCTGTTGCCATCAAAAGGTCGTTGATTCAACAGACAAACAACCTAGTGTTAATGATTTAACAAAACATTTTTCACACAGATTACATGCTCATCCATCAATATATAGTATTTTTCACATCAAGAAAATAAAGATAATTTGTTTTTAAAATGGCAATTACAAAGAATTGTGTGAAAATCAAATACAGTGATAAAGTAATTATGCTCTTACCTAAGCAACATAATTAAAAACACAAAGAAAAGAAATGCTGCCATTGTTTAGACATAGATTCATTAACAAGAGGACTGTCCTAAAAAGAAAACAACATTGTTGTGAAATTTTTTCAGAAGTCTTTTGATTTGAAAAGCTGTCTATTAAGGAAAGCACATAGGTCCAGATTTCATCACTCGCTTGTTTCTGTATTGAGCACGTTCAAGCACGAGGGGGAGAAGGTAAGAGGCTGATTTTGACTTTGTGAAAGTAACTACACAAACACATTCCTGTCAAATTGTGTATAAAATGAGATGAACATTACACATTATTTCAGTCATCCTAAACTCAAGAAAAATAGAACTCATACAATAATCCAAAGAGTAGAGAGCAGTTAAGACTCTCTGAAAATAAGTTCTTCAGCTCAAGAAAAGTATGTTAAAAATATCTTGATTTTGAAATTGTCAGCATATTAAAAAAAGGCATATGCAGATATCTATTATTGCACAAACAGGACCACAAAACGCACAGCTTATCTCCCTCTCTAACTCAAGCCTCAAAAAAAATTCCCCACATAACCTGAAAATTTTTAAAAAGTAGATTTATAAATATGTGTTAATAACAACAGCCTCAAATACAAGCTCCATACTATTTTAACATTTTATTGACAGTCCTCTAACATACAATATACTAAATGGTTTTGAAGAAATTGAAATGCAAATTATTTATCAACACATGAACAGTCAACAATGAAAGTGATAATGGTATTTTTTCATGCGGGCTTCAAAAACATCTTGCAGATAAAGTTAAAATCTGCAAGTTAAAAATCCAGCAAAACCCATCATCAAATTTAGCAGTTTTAGTTGCAATCAAGTATGTATTTCTCCAGAGTTGATGATGACAACATTCTTGTTTTTTTATATATGAAACAGAAAATTTATTGTGTTTTTAACTACTCATTTTATTGCTTTTAAGCCTTGGGTTGGTGAATGCTGCTATTAAAAAAATGTGAGTGTTGGAAATGTTGGCAGGTAGGGGTTTTTATTTTGTTTTAATGAAGACTCCTCTCGTGTAGAGTTGAGCTAAATATAGTCACTCTACCTTTGGCTATATGCAATGTATGTGTGACTGATACAAAGCCACGTTATTTAGGTGGCATCAAAATTATTCCCTGACACAGTACCTACAGGTGCAGAGAACAAAAGAGAACTAGGTAATTCAAAAAAGCAATTTTCATATACTAACAGATTCTGAGAGACTGTGTACTGAACTGTGCACCCATTTCAGCAGAGGATTTGAACTGCTCCCTGGCAAGATGTTACAATTTGCACATTGCTATCTGTGATTAATTTGCCACTTTTGTAATTTGTTTGTATCTTCAATGTTGGAGCTTTTTCAGAAGTTATAATACTGCAATTAATCCATAAATTTGGTCAACATTTGGAGTAAGCTGTTACTCTTGATTCACTAACAAGCTGGGGTAGTACAGTCTTGTAGATATTAACTATGTAGAACCACAGGATTCTAGAACCACTAGCCATGACCAAGTACTGCCACATTCCACTAAACTGATAAATCTGGTCACTTATACGTTAAATAAAATAGAGAAGCTGATATTCAGGGTTGCATCAATAAGATTTGAACTAGAAGTACTCTTGTACTTTTGTATATTTTTTGCTGAATGACTTCTTTCCAGTAACAACAAAAACACAAGAAAACATTCATCTTACAGAAAACTCCAGAGGGTCCCAGTCAAGGCTGGAGCTCTTTTGTGCTGTGCAAATACATTTTTTCCTATTCTGGATATATACAGAATGACAGGTCATAAGCTTACCCATATACAATCATTTTCAGGATGAGCCACAGATGTTATGTTCCCTGCCCTAAAGAGATCAGAATAAAATTCATCCAAGTTTTGTCACTGACCTCTGAGAAACCAGAATGAAGTCAAAGAAATTCTTGTCTTACAATTGTTTCAAGCACAACAGAGATACAAAGTAGAAGCTGAAACAAAACTTAAATAAAACATGATTTCCCTGATGTTGGAGTTCATTTTAAACTGTGAGCATTTCTCTGGGCACAGTCTCTTCATGATACTGATTATACTAAAAACCTCCTTCCAGACTAATCTGCTCATTCTGACTTAACTAATGTATACGTGACACCAGTGTTAAGGATCTGCACAAGATTTATAGGCTACCACAGTGTGAACTCATGCCAGTAGAGTCTTAATTACTTTCAGAAAAATGGGGAATGTGATGACCATGTTTATTGCTATAACTTTTTTTTCTTTTGAACTAATCCAACACAGCTTAAATAATTCACTGGGAAGACAAAATATTCATAAAAGCTATACAAGACAGTAATTCCCAATGGAAATATCAGAAACCTGCAGCTTTCTGAGTAGCAGAAAAAGGCTGTCCAATTGCTGAAAAAACCCACCAAAAGAAAAACCTCAACAACCCAAAACCTGGCATAGGCCAACATTTCTGGTATTTATAAATGTCTGCAGCGTCACTCAGAAAACAGATAACTACTGTGCAGTGTATTAAGATCCTTAGTCCAGCTGGTCCATTTTTTTCCAAGCTTTAAAAACCATTTGAAAAAATACAAAGCATTTTTAATGGATTTCAATGGTCTCTTTCTTCTTCTTCATAAAATCACTCAGAAAAAGGATGTTTTCTTAAAAACAATCTGCTATCCAGGTCCACCCTCCCAAGCATGTCCCTTGGAGCTGTTCCCAAACTATCCCCAATGCATTAGCGTTTCAGCAACTGGAATGACAACTTCTTTTTAATTGTTTGAGATCCTGCAGGCTTCTATCTGAGAACAAAGCATGCACATAAAGCACATTCTATGGCCACAATTCAAGTTCTTTTGAAAATAAATGATATATTGAAACAATGCTATGTTATATAAAGCGGTCTGACACTGGATGCTCAGCATTACACCAAATCATAGCCAAGTTCAATTCCCACCCTTGCAACTGGACATACAAGAAGCACAATAAATTTATATAAAGCAGCTTTGCATTATGTGGAACCTAAAGCAGTTGGCTGAAGTTTGAAGGGACTTCACCATGAAGAAAAGATAAAATTAATTTAGCAACAAACAAATAATGAAACCAAGACAAAAGTCTACTTGATCACTTGGCAGTGATACATTTTAATCTCACAGGTACATGGGAATATCTAATGAAGTACAAAAGCAATACATTTAAAAGCTGACAGAAGGAAGTACTCTAACACAATATGCAATTAACCTACAGTCTCATTACTGGAACATATCACTGAGGTCAAGAGCTTAGTAAGATTCACTAAAAGAATTAGAAATTATATGCCTCTTGAGGACATTCACATACACATCAGGCAGGGTTATTGAAGACACTATAAGAAAAAGTTTCTTTTATGACTGATTAGTCTTTTCTGAAGATTTGATAATTTTACTATATATCTCAGCTGAAGTATCACTCAACAACATGAGTAACAGAGTCACTTTACTAGAGTAAGATGCTCACCTCAGATATTGGCAAGGAGCAAAATATTGGAGAAACTGCACAAATACTTTGATTTACAGCACAATGACTTAAATTCTTCTAATTGATCCAGTAAAAGCCACAATACAAATACTTTCAGAGCACTTTAAAACATCCTAACTACATGTAACTTTGTTACTAACTTAGAGAATTAAGCTAAGAAAATTTAAACAATCTGTAAATTAAGTTTGTGTATTTAGAAATAGACAGTATTTTTCCACACAGCACTTCAACAACAGCACTGACGTACACCTCTTGCCTCTTTTGCTCCTTCTTAGTTCTTATATCTATTAATCTATCCATTATTAGTACTTTTTACACATCAAATGGCTCAGTTATAATGTAAACTTGATGACAATTGATTTTGTAATTTAAAGCAAGAGTTTGGGCTGGTCTATTTTTCCTTCCTTTTTTTTTTCCCCTCACTTAGCACTCATTTCCCAGCCAATATAGAGAATATCACATTCATTAAATTAAGCCTTGGACTTTCAGAAGACTTCACAAAAGGATATGTTTGTAATCTTCAGTGTTTATTTTACTATGAAACCAACACATTCAGCAATAAGTCAGATTTACTGTGAAAATAAACACATTAGGACCTTATAAATAGCTGTTAGAAAAGTTCCGTATGGTCTGCCAAAAGCCCCAAATGATTGGTTCATGAACTTTTCCTCTGCATGCTCTAATGGCTTGAAAAAATTGTTTATTTTTGACTGGTTATGAATAGATGAGGATTATATTTCATCTACAGCCTCCATTAAAGTATCAGGACTTAGAACACTTCCAAACTTTTCAGAAACTCCCATTAAAAAAAAATAAACTGTTGACAGCAGATACACATAATGAAATGGCAAAGCAGAGTGTTATTTTAAAGCTGCACTTACACAATAAGTCTCCCAATTTACCTAATTATATCCCTCAAAAAGAAAATAATAAATCATGGCATAAAGATACTGCAAGACTTCATTGGTTTATCTAAATGCCTCCAGCAGCTGCTGCAGCATGGGTTAACACAAAAAACTGTCTGCTGCAGCAAGAAGGCCCACACACCACCCTGTACCTGCAGCAAACATTAACAAGCACGGGAGTCTTTTGGTGAGAGGTTGGTCATACACCCAGCTGGACAAGATCCCTGCATCCTTTGGTATCCAGTGCCCTCACAAATTAACTCTCTGGGTATTTTAACACTTTTCCCAGTGTCAAGGAGTCAGTGTCAACTTCCAAATAGCTCAGATCTTCTCAGATCTTTCCAGCACACAGAAACCAAGTTGCTACCTCATAAAACCAGGATGGAGAAGTATTCCTCTGAAATGCAGCCATCTTTCTAAGTGGGCAGAAAGATCAAAGTCCTCACTCACAAACCTTAAAAGAGTATCTGCAAAATTATATTCCCATATTATACATGTTTCTCTGAGTATGAAAGCAGCTGTCACTACTTTAATAAAAAGCATATCTGGGTGGACAATGTACTAGGGAAACTTTTCTCAGTAGTGATAAAAAATACTGAAATAACAAGAAGGACCAGAAAACATTTCCATTTCATGAAAACCGAAGGCTTGGTATTATTCTCTCATTCAACACTAATAAAAGAAATCAGTTTCTTAGTGGTTTTGAAGGAAATGGGAGAGATGGAGAGTGGCTGAGAGCCCAGCAAGCACATATCTTGTGACAGAGAACTGCCATCATTGCACGACACAGAGCAAGCATTTGAATCTAGGCAAATGCCTTGGTCAGTTTTAATTCTCAAAACTGTTGTTTTTTGCAAGTATAAAATAAACACTACCTGGATTGGACTGGTTCAACAGAAAATACTGCCAAGTGCCTTACGAAGAGTACAGCATCGAGCCCCAGTGAGCCCCTGCAGTTCCAACCACCACTCCCACTGAAAGCATCACCAATGCGTTAACACAAAAATTTTCAGCTTTGGGTTAGAGAAAATACCCCTCCCCCTGTTTTTAAAACAAATGTAGGACTCTAATGTCACCTGATATCCATCAGAAATTAGATGACATTCCAACTATGGAAAAAAACATGCAGCAGAATTCCTTTTAAGTGAGCAGAATTACCTCCCCCTAAGTAAAATTCTTTTCTTTTTCTTTTCTTCAGTTACTTTTACGTGCTACAGCAGATGTACCACATTTTGTATTAGTTTCTGCTTGAATGAATAATGGAGACATGAGCACTTGTATAAACAAGGAAAGGTATTTAATGAACATATTGTACATACTAAAGAGGCTGCTTTCTGTTGGAAGCACATAGAATTCATTCTTCCAAGTGCATGAAAATCCCACATTATTGATGCATGAGTTTTCTATGAACTGGGCCAGGCATAAACTGTCAACTGCATTTAAACACTGAACCAAATGTGAGAACTGGACATTTCTATATTAAAAAAATAAATAAATTTTAAAAAATCCAACCCCTCTCACAAAACAGAAAATACTAAAGTGACAGTATTATTTTTACATAATTTTTCCATAAGAGATAATTTCTCTGTATTTCAATTTTGAAAATTCAAGCCTCTGGTCCCAGATGAGTGTGTTCCTCCAGAACCGCAATTTGTTTCACTGTGTTTTCATTCATTTTCATTCTCTTCATGAGCAACAGTGACATTTGGAAAACCAAAAGAAAAGGACAGAGGAGTTGGAACCTCGTACTTACAGCATATTTATAGCATTTGGCATGCTGGACACAGTTTTCAGAAAGATATTATTAGATTCGCCAGCAAGCATCCTGCTGCTTTTTCAGGACTTGTGGGTTTGATCTAGGAAGGCAAATGCTGAGGCTTTAACAGCCTGGCTGCAGCCAGAGTCTCAAGTGAGCTCTTTGGCTTCCTAAACTTTAGAAGCACAAGAACTACCAAAGTCCATCCAGCCAAGAGTCATGTATCCCACTGTGGCCAGTAGTGCAAACTCATAATAAATGCTTCTGAGGAACAGAGTGACACCTCCCTCATGTTCCCTCCCACGAGTTGGACACACCACACGTATTCCATCATCATGTAATCCCTGGGAGGAGGAGGCAGCATGGCCTGACACAGGCATCACACAGACAGAATGCTGACACAGCGGAACGGAGCAGGCTGAGGCAATGCAGGGCTGCTTTGACTCCTGTCAGGCTTCCTGGGAGGTCAGAAGTGTGGCAACACCCAAGGCAGGTAGAAGCTACACTGCCCCACCAAAATGGTCATCAGCATTTCAGGCCTCCCAGAAGCACGAAGCTGCAAAAGGAGCTTCTCCAGCTCTCAGCTACCAGGTTCAGAGATAAGAGAAGCTGTATCAGTTTTGAAGGAGGCATTTTTTGCAACCTGCTGGCAAGGGCTACCAAAAACAATGACCTAAATTTGACCCAGTAGTTTGACACTAGCAAATCAAACACCAGGTGTTGACCTATTTGGGTGATAATTGCTTCTGGCTTTGAAAAGAGAGGAAATACTCGAATTGGTTGGCACTCAATCTGTGCAAGATTCCTCAAAAGTCTGCTTGCACAGACTACAAATACTTTGATTATTTAGAAATAACACCATTTACTATTATCACAATCTCCCTTCACATGGCAAAGGTACTTCCTCCATTAGTGGCCTTCAATGCACAGCTTTTTCCAATGGAAAGATGGAGGCAGTGATGCACTCATTCTCATTCAGGAAATTGACACCTATTTCCAATATGTAAGATCTCAACTGTCACTAACCTTCCAAATACCCTCCCTCAGCCAGGTATTTGTTGTCTTCCTTATGGACTTCCCTAATCCCTGACACTGAAGTTATCCACTCCAGAATTAGGCAGCTCTTCATCAATTTAAAAAATAAATTAGTCACACCTATATCTGTAACCAATTCAACAGCATTTCCTGACTTGCACAAACTGAAGTCTTAAGGTTAAAAATTGCCTCTATTGTGCAAAATAGTATCTCTAAAACCAGAAAAAAAAGCTCAGAAATAATTGTTAATATTTAATTGCCTTTTTATTTTGCAAAATGTATGACATTTATCTTATAGGAGATTCTCCACCAACTGGCTGAACAGCTCTGTATTTCATTAATATAAATCTATATTTCACAGAATCACAGGATCATAGAATGGTTTGCCTTGGAAGAGACCCTAAATATTATCTCATTCCAACCACCCTGCCTCAAGCAGGGACATCCATCACTAGACCAGGTTGTTCAAAGCCCCATCCAACCTGGCCTTGAATGCTTTCAGAGATGGGACAGACAGTTTCTCTGGGCAACCAGTGCCAGTGCCTCACTAGCCACATAATGAAGAATTTCCTCCTTTTATATAACCTACCCTCTCTTTCAGTTGGAAGTCATTCCCCCATGTTCTATCACTCTATGCCCTTGTAAAAAGTCCCTCTCCAGCTTTCTTGCAGGCCACTTTAGGCACTTAGAAGATGCTCTAAGAACTCTCCAGAGCCTTCTCTTCCCCAGGCTTTCATTTTAAGTCTTCAAAGGAAGTTATTAGAATTTTTAATTTGTAAATTTCTTTTTTGTAAGCTGAAAAGATTTCATTGCAGAAAGCTGAAATTAGCGTTAAAACTAGCTCTACTTTGCTGGTTAATACAAAATTGAAAATATATGCAAAAAGTTTCTAGATACATCCAAACCATATCCAACACGAATAAGGAAGCATCATCCATGTAGTTATACGGACATATGGGTATATAGATATATAGATGACATATAGACATATAATTAGAGATGCTATTGAATCAAAATGCAATTGTGAAAATGGAAAATAAATTTAAATTGTTTAGACTTGCAAATACTTCGACAAGATGAGAAACAGCTAACTAGCCTAACTCAGCAAGGAGGCAATTTTTGTTACCCATCAATTAAGACACTATTGCAAACATTTAATGGATAGTCTCAACTAAGTTGCATATTTATGCAATATAAACATAAGTAAAAATACAAGTTTTTAGACACAGGAACTATAAATCCATGATGTATAACAATTCCGGTTTTTTTTTCCTTCCTCCCTCAAGAATCTCTAAATTCATCTGTTCAAACAAATCTCACAAAATCAAAAAGGCTTTGTATCTTACTTATAACAGCAGACACATCACAAGGATAGGAAATTCTTTGAATTAACATTTTGGTGTTGATGCTTGTATGTATCAAACTTGTACATGGCTTGGGAAAACTCAACCCTTACCTAATACAACACATGATGAGGAAACAAAAGCAGAGACCCCAGCACAGTAACTCTGCCTTCATGGTTTCCCTTGAACAGTACTTTTCTCTTTGTTCCCAAAACCACAGGGTTGCTTTCTCTGTGGCGTGCATGTACAGTAGTAAGGCAGTGGAGATGCATTGTTCATTATTTCTGTGCAGAGACTTGTTCATCTATTTTAAAAATCTCTAATGTGAAGTATTTATACAGCAGCTCTGTAACAATTATCACTCTGACATAGAAGAATAAGCAAATAGGTTCATCCCAGTAATTGAAGGGCAGCAAATGAGCTTTGTTTAATTCAGATGTTTTATTGGAAGGAGTAGGCTTCAGTGCCTCAGCCATGCAGTGTCTAGGGAATAAACTGCTAGAGGCCAATTAACTAAACAGCTATGACGGGACAACATGACCTTTTATTTTCCAAGTATTTATAATTTTTTTTAAAGACTGAATAATAATATATTTATATACAAATATATAGAAAATATGACCAATTATGCATACTTTATCATAACAGAAGAGCAGCAGAAATTCTCTGAATTTTATATTGCCGTCTTTCATAGCCATTTATGGGCTTTCAGCTGAGAGTAAGAGACTGTCATCATTAACTGAATTCAATTTCACATTGCTAAAATTGATCCTATTAAAATAAACCTACTGGCACAAAAGGCAACTTCCATTGTTTCTTTCCAGCCAGCCATGAAAGAAAGAGAAAGGGGGCTCAACCTATTTCTACTTTAATCAATAATCACTTTAGATGGCATCCTCTGTGTTCCTCACTAATGCTGCCCTCTGAAGAGTCGTTCTACAGTTTTTACTCAACCAGAGACCAAAGAAAGTCAGCACTTTTTGTTTTATCACACAGAGCTCTGTGATTGCCTTTTCAGTGCCCCATCCACTCAGACCCCACCACCAGGAGCATGAACCAGATACACCCTCCTACACCTCTGAGTTTTGTGGAAATAGTGAAAGTAGTAGAATTGCACTGGTCAAACATACCAGTAACATCAGAACAGATTAAGGCTAGTTAGGCGAGACTAAAGGTTAAATGCTGATTGACAAACTATTAAATAGAAAGGTTTTCACTGACACCTCATCACTATGAGCTCAACAATATGAAGTCATGCACCTAAAAACAGTAGTTCTGGTGTGTCTGAAACCTTAGCAAGGTACAGACTGGAACCATATCATGACCAGAAAGCGATTTACACAGCTGTCCCCTGTAGTAGCTCTGCCTAGTGAGGCACAATTTAGGCTTGTACTTCTTTTCTAGACTGCTGTACAATAGTGCAGTACACCCAAGTGCTGCACAGCATTTTCAAGAACTGTCTAAAATATTAAGTCTACACTATGAGATAGAACGGCCCATTACACACATCTTCTCAATTTGACTTACTTTGAAAGAGCCAACCAGGTTATTCTACAATGGAAAACTGAAAATTTACATAGCAAGCTTGACAAGCATCGATTGAACAGTTAGCAGGTGTTTTCACAGTAAAACTACTTAGAAGTATCAAAAGTATTCAAAGCATTGTGGTTCCAGGCATTTTTGTGAGCTCACATAATAGAGAGGGTTAGACCATGCAGACCTCTGAAATTTTTACAGATGTTCTTACTTCTTTCTATTTAATCAGGCCATGCCTACTACTTAGCAGAAGAGATAATATGAGAGAAAGTATTTTCATGCCTTAACCACATTAGCTGGGTTCCAAATTAATTGCTACCTTTAGGCATTACCTTACGTCACAGGCAACAGTTCTTTTGGTATCTCTTTCTGTCTCCTTCAATACGATCCAATCACATGTATCAAAATATTAGTTTATTAATAGAATTAATAAATAATAATGATTAATCTATATAGCACTAATGCAAAATAATTTTTATAAACACATTTAAATCAGTAAAAATTTAAATGTAAAACCTGATAGGCAATAGAGTGGATATGTGGAACATCTAATGCAATGTCTGCTGTTGTCACAGATATTGTGATACAGATCTATCACTTACTTCCAGATATTGACAGATGTTACTGCTATTTCCTAACTCCATGGCATTTCTCAGCTTGTCTGTGGACTTAAGAATTTTCTGTATTCATGTACATTTACATAGCAGAATGATCTGTGTGCCAATTTCTCATTGAAAACTCTCTATCATTGTAGACAGTATAAAGGTAATATTTTGTTGGCCCTCTTAACAACCACCATGCACAGTGGTTGGTGAGACATCCAGGATTGTACTATAACTATTAATCAAAATAAAACACTGGTAAAGGTTTTGCCATTAACTCCCATTCAGATGTGGGTGAACACGACTTAGACAAGCCAAGATATCTGTGACATTCAGTGCAAAAAGCAACACTGCCCTTCATCCTGACATTTTATATCTCTGCTGTATTAACAGAAGGGACAAATTTCAAATATAATTAATTTTTTAGTTTAGAAAATCCAAGGCAAATTTTAAACTTAAAATACATACTAAAGCAAAAATCATAGTGGTAAAAAAACTAGTATTTGGTCAAGTTTTTAAAAAGGAAGAAACATAAAACATGTTGCATGAACCACTGGACTGTGCAGCTCCTCACATTATCTGAAAACCAATGTGCTGAAGGTTATTAAAGCCAAGATACAGAAAACATAATCTCAGCTGGAAGGCTACATCCATATAGGGAAACTACCAGCTGCCCTTCAGTTTGTCTGAAAATGTGCAGGCATAAAATGATTATCTAAAGTGAAAGGAATTGAATCCAAATTTCCCAAAAGAGGAGTGGATTGGAAGTGAAGGAGGAGTTTTCTAAGTAGAAAATTGTGTAAGAGGAGAAGGTAAATAAGCATTACCCAGCTAGCATCAGGCTGTCAACTGTGAGTTAAATCAGTGAGATGCAATAAGTCTGTATAACAGTAAAAAGATGAAAATTCAAAAGCCTGAAATATTCTGTATTACCATAGAGCATAATGAATTCATATCTGTCACTACCAGGAAATGGGATACAAAGTTGTATAAAGGTCAGGAAGCACAAATCAGTCTAATAGCACTTTTGTAATACTTTCCATATTACATACTATCAAGAATTATTTCCCACACAGTTTTTCTTCTTTATTTTAACAACCCATGTATACATAATTTCCTGACACACTGGAAAACCTGGCATCTACAACACCTCAATAAGATCAGTGCTAATGAACGGCAAAAAAATGTTTCAATCTCTTACAGTTTAGCTTCAGAATAAATTTCCAGCTCTGTTTTAGGCTCAACGATAGCTACCCTCAACGCACACAGATGAGGTGTACTGCCACACTGAGTATTGTATTTAAGATATACTTCTATAATTTTTTTTTCCTGGCTAATCAGGGAACACAAATAGTTGTTTAAAATTTCATAAAGATTAGACAGGAGAAAAACAGAAGGCAAGAGAAGAAACACACCAATTATTTCAGCCTGACCACGTCATTGTCCAGAATATTAATTTGTCCCAAATTTTCCATTACCTGTGAGTGCACCTAAGGGAGCTGACACTGACCCCAGCCATGTTTGGCTTACTCAGAGTTCCCTCTGTGTGCAGAATCCTGGCCCACTGCATCTACTGCACAGACACAGACCAAAAACAAAGCACAAGCCCTTCTGTCCATGGATCCATATATTCACCTACCAAAAAAACCTACAGAGCCATGCAACGTTGCTGTAGTGGCACAGCTTTGCCAACGTGCTCACTGAGGCTTTGGTAACTTCTCAAGCATCCCATACAGCTACCCAACCCCCAGTTATGACATCTGTGGCAATGGCATTTAACATAAAAATGGATGAAGCTACACTAAATACAGTACAACCACACTATATACCAATTTGCATGAAACAAAATATTGGCTGAATTTTACATATTGGGGGGGAAAAAAGCAACAAATCACATCTTCATTTTTTATGTTGACATTGTTTTAACTTGTAAAAGCAATAATCACCATAAAACAGACCACATAACCTGACCATTGCATTGTCTTCCCCTACTTTTAGAGTTTTAAAAGACTAATTTTATATGAATGCAATTACATTTTTTTAAAGCAATCACATTAACTGCTCTCAAGAGCATATTTCAACACAAGCTTTTTACAGGAGTACTTAAATATGCATCTCCACTGCTTTACTACTGTGCATGCACACCACACAGAAAGCAACCCTGTACCTTAACTAGTAACCTACTTGTTTTCTCCCATTTGGGTCAACTGAGGGAAAAAAATATATTGAAACCATCATGAGTATTCAAGACTAGCTGTAACCTTACTTTCATCAGCTGAAATACTTCAACAAATACAGGATACTCCTGTATTTTCTATACTTACAATGCTAAAATTTGTATCAGCTCACTGGCTCGAAAATATGCAAATCTTACACAAATTTTGGAAAACACCAGAAAATCCATTCCATAGGAAAAACAGAATATGTGAAATACTTTAAAAGTAAATTGCAGCTTGGTCTCACTGGAAGATTTCCTGGGCAAACATTCACTAGAATGGAAGGACTTGCTATCAAGCAAAATCATCTCTAAGAAAGGATGAGCTTGAATATCCTCCCACACCCCATCCCCTTTCCTGTAAATATCCATCTGACCTCCATGGCTAACTAAATCCAGTGAAATCTCTAATCCAGGGCAAAGGGGAGAGCAGAGCCTACGTGGTAGGAAATTTTGGTTAATAAATGAGATAATGCATAGTTCATACAAAGAAATCCAATTCCATCAAGTTGGTTTGGATTGTCCTTGTAACATCCTTCCCAGGACACTGGTTTTTCAGAGGAGCCTATGTGCAGTACTGTACTCATCCCTGTGAGCATTTACTTTGTTGTCACTCACCTAAAAATTTATTATCTCACATTTCTGAGTGCTCCTAGGTCAAGCACAGGTCCAGCACACATTTTCAACTCCAGCTTTGTGCCATAAAAAACTGAAGCTGCTTCTGAATTCACAGCTGTCAAAGCCACACATATGGATACTGCTCTGATCAAACTGCCTATTGCAGACAGAATCTGCACCTCAGATTACCTACTCAAGGATAAACAAAAGTTGCCCATATTTAAAGGGAGGAGCATTTTCAGGGATCAACAAGTTCTACAGGAGTCCCAAAGAAGAAAAAATAGTTCAATTGACAAAAGTCTCAAAAATATTTAAAACAGGAAAGGCTGAAAGACAGGAACAACTATTTTCTCATTTACTTAAACATTCATAGTATGCATCTGAAGCAGCACTTTCTGGAAATCCAGGAAGCAGAATACATCTTTTACATTAAAAGTAAGAATTTCCATTATAGACAAGACATCAGCCAGAACAGGGTGTTTGTTATACTGTTTCCTTACAGAATTGGGGACCCTACCTTAAAGCAACACTTTGTGCCTTTTTTTTTTTTCTATGTAGGCTTTTGAAAAACACGAACCCTTTTCCATAAAATGTCTTTGTTGTTTTAAGATACAACTTTCTCAAGGGATGGAAGTACACTGACACAGAAGAGTTATTTCTTTAGGGAATAGGAAGTGGGAGGTTCCCCCTCCAGTTGCAAGGTAACATGACAGATTTCATAAATTGAGGAAATGAGCATAAAACTCAATCTGTTTTCCCATATAAAATATGATTAACGATATATTAACTTACATAACCAAGACTATCTCAATAAACTTTCCAATTATATGTGGGAAGTATTCTTTGAGATTGACATCAATAATACCAATGAAAATTAATGTGAATACCACAATGTTCTTTAGCACATCAACAGAGGAATGTTCCCCAAGGGAATTAACAATGAATACCTACATTTAGCAGCAATGCAAAATAAAATAGTTAGACTAAAGCTGGCATTACAACAGCCCTTATTTAATTCCAGAAGTTCAGTTTTCTTTAAAGGTCCAGAAGAAGAAAAGTAAAGGAAAAATTTTTAATTGTTAACATGGCAACTATACATCTGACTTGGAATACAGGATGCTAGGAGAATTGGCTGCAACAAAACAAAATCAGCAAAAGAACAGATGATATACGTTGCTTCAGTAAATAATGCTTTCCTGTGGTTTGAGTATGGCTGGAGTAGAAGACTCTTTCAGCAACTTTAACTAAAACTGAATCTGCATTACATTCATCACCATTAGTTCAGGTCCAAGGTTCTGCCTAGAGACCTTTTTTTCCCTTTCCCAATTTAGGTCAGATTCTTCTCCATTACTTCCAAATTAAAATTGACCAGCAAAACAACATAACACTGGGCAAAAGACTGTGCAGAATCTATCCAAAGTGGTAATTTCACTATTAAGTGAAGTAATACCAGCAGATTTTCCTCATTTTCAAACTGAAAACCTTTTACTTTTTCTCCCCTGGGACTTGAATTAAAAGGTGCATGCAGTGAGGGATAAAAGAGGGTGGCAGGGAGCACAAAGGTGGTACACACTTTGCCACACCCTCTCTTCCCATATATTTCTCCAATTACATTCTTTTGTGGGTCTGTACATATAGCTGGCTGGGACTAATTTAAAATTCCTCACTTGAACAATGCATTCCTGCCCGAGTGGTACACAGCTGCTTCCATCATTCAGAATATTTTGCAGGAGCTTGGCTTTGCTTATAAGTGAACCTCTCTCCTAATTTCTGCTATAAATTAACCTACAAGTGCAAATGAAGGGAGTTTTATTGCATTATGATTGGTGAATTTCCTTGTGAGAAAATGCTCAACAAAAAAAAAAAAAAAAAAGGAAGGAAAAAAAAGAAAAATTACCCAATGATATCAACATTGTAAGTGTATTTATTTCTGGGAATTGTATTTGCAACTTTAATAATGAACAGCAGTCTTTGTCAATGGAAATCTTGCTTCTGTCGGGAAACCAGGGAAAGGGAAACGGTAGGCGAAAGGGAAATGGTGGGCTGGTGCATTTTATCTATAAAATCACAGCCTCATAGGTATTTACAGACATTGTTAGACAGTATTAACATATTGCATTTTATATGTCACATTGTCTATCACATATACAAAACATTCCATTAATAATTGTATATTGCTTTACTAGATGTGTACCTGAAAGCTGTAGCCAGGCCTTCTTCGCGCTCATATAATCAAAACTCACACAATTCACTTTTAGAGACTTATTTGACTGCAATGTTTTGAACAGTTAAAACAGCTGCTTGAAGGGGAAAACAAGTAACTTCCTGTTACAGTGGTTCACAAATTCCTGATTTTGTTGCCTTGAATTCAGAGCACCACTACCACACTTAAGAAGTAAAAAAAAATCCAAAGCTAATTAGTTTTTAAGACAGGGTCATTTTTAAAGTTTTCAGCTTATAAAAATGCATTGTAATAGAGCATATATAGAGATAAGAAACTACTTTGGTCAGTTAACTGGTCAAATTTTTTTGCAAAGGCAATGCAAAAGTGTTCAATATCATGCCAGTTAATACCAGCACAGCTGTGTGGGTCGTAAGTAAGTAACAAAAAACCCAAATCTGATATAAAGCCACCCACTAGGCTGAAAATATTTAGAATTACAACCTTAGCATGCTATAATGAAGGATTTCACAAGCTTTATATTCTTATTGTAGACAGCTCGTACATTAAACATTTGATGATGTGAGAAAAACAGGACACTGAGCAAAATCCTTCTGTATAGCATGGCAACAAAAATAAATATTTTCCTCAAAAAACCTTAAAACTCTAAGTGAAGCTACTTTTATTACTTATACAGTTATCTTCTGGGTGGCCAAGTATGCACTAAGCAAAAGAAAATGAAGAGTTCTGTAAAAAAAAAAACTTTCTCAAACCTTTGTGTAGGACTACATGAAATACTATGTCTTTCCTGAATTCTGAGTTATATTTCAATATTTTGTAAAACATTGCATACAAACTGGCACAACACACAGCTGAGAGGGTTTGTGACATGCCAAACTCTGGCATTTCAAAATAGTTAAAAGGCAACCTACTGACATATGACAAATTTCCACAGACAGCAGCAGCTGCATGGCCTGGTGGTTTTGCCACGATTAGCCTCAGTTACAATTTGATGACTGAATTAAGTTATCTGCCAGCACTTCCAGCTGGCACAATACATTACTTTGTGGTGTCATGCTGTTTATCCATGGCCAGTGTTGTGACATGCTGGGCTCCATGCTTATCCTCTTTAAGATCCTGGAACTTCATGAAAAATACTGATTTCTTTAAGTCGTAGCCAATCGAGGCCTTATCAATTCTAGTTTAGCATAAATTTCATCAAAACAAACTTATAAGCAAATTAAACTTTCTCATCTCTCCACATTGTGGTACTGTACATGACAAGACTTGGGATCAAGATGGTCCAAAGATGCAGTAAATGGCCCTTGGGGGCAAATGAAGTTTCATGTCTTTATATTTTCTGCTTTTGAGATTGCAGCAAGAACTGAAATAGTCCCTGGAAGATCAGTAGAAACTCAGGGTAGCCTCCTGAGAGCAATTTTTGGATGCCACCTAATCATAATTCACAAAGACATACAATTCTGTCCCACGTCCAGCCTCCCTGTGTCCTGGATTCTAAGTGTTACACCATGATGCATTTGCAGGATAACAAAAAGAATGTAATTTGATCAGAGGCAAGCATATATATAAAGTAACAAACATTGTTACTTTGCCAAGTCCCACCCTTTTAAAGCCAAGGGGCCCAACTTATCCCCCCCAAGCAACCCACCCCTGGTGTCCTGATGCTGAGGTGGGTCCTTGCAGACAGGTCAGGCTGCAGATCTCCTCATCCCATAGCCACAAAAACAAAACTGGCCTGCTTCCCCCCATTACCATCTAATGGATATCTGCTGTAGCAGAAATGGGAGACCTGCAAACCCAGTGTGTTCATAAGCTGTATTGCTCATGGTATTGTGTTTCCTCCTAAAACTCTAAGTTTGAAATTATACAGCTGGCCTCAAGTTTCAGTATCTGATTTTAAAAATAGTGATAGAGGAGCAATTCCATTGTCAAGGCTCATTTTGAGACACTGGAAATAATTCACAGTGGTACTTAGACAAACAACTTACTTGTGAAACAACCATTTCTTGTGCTCTGGTGTTAAAAGAAAGCTTAAGTGGTTTTGTTCATATTCCATTATATTAAATATCCATCTTCACAAACACTACTTGGTTTATTACTCTGAAGCCTTATTTAGGACAAAAAAACCCCCCACAAACTAGAATATGCTTCTTGTTCCATTTCAAAGCATTAATTTCTCTATTCAGTTTCCTTTTCTTAAGGGAGAAACATATTTTAAGGGAACTTCTCCAAATGTAAACAAGGAAGCCAGGACAACAATGAGAAAGAAAATTAATAAAAAGGATGGGACTTTACACAGTCTTGCAGTTGTTGATGGCAGTCACCACATACTTCCGAAAACAAGGATAACCCCTTCATCAATATTACACTCAACTCACAACTAAGCTACATTTAGTAGGTTTTGAGGTTCTCCTGTAAGATAAGCATTTTTACTCATGCACCCTTTTTAGTGGCATTGACATTTGTTATTTCTAGTACTGGATCAAAACCAGGCACCTGCTACACAAGGTCCCACAAGGAGTCAATAGGTAGGATCCTCGTCTGCTGTGCCACCGAGTTCCGAGGACAAGACCCAACCATCTCCTCTTGCCTGCTCCGAGACTGGCCACAATTACCTCCTTGCCCTAATTACAGCAGCAACTCTAATGGAACATCATAACATTACTGACCAGCTCCACCACAACACAGCACCTGAGCACTTCCAAAAGGTTTCCCTCTGTGCAGTTATAATAATTCTGTTCCCCAGCCCATATTTAAAACCTCTGAAAACAGTCAGGGGGGAAAAAAAAAAATCACCCTTACATGCTTTTCCGAGATCAAAATGAGTTTGCAACGGAGTTTTGGGTTTTGTTATGTGGGTTGTGGAGGGGGAGGAAGGGGGTGATGGTCTTTCAATTAATGTGAATGTGAGTCTTTCTGAAGCAGGCAAAATGTGTAAGGAATGCAGAACGGAGCCCTTGAGGTATTTGGGGGATGGTGAGGGAACAAAATTAAAAGTGACTGAGGTGCCTCTGTAAAAACCATCTACTTTGTACACACATGGACATTTCCTCATTAAAGATTCATAAGAACTTCATAGTTTTAATGCACATGTGGCCAGTGTTACAGTTCAATAGGCAGAACTCTTAAAAAGGAAACCAAAAAAAACCCAGCAAAAAAAAGAAGATACTTGACTTTTTTTAACTGACTTTCTTTTCAAGGGAGATAGAAACTTCCTTTTTTAAACACCAAAGCTCAGTTGCTGCAACAGCCTGCCATTCTAAGAAAGGTCTGAACAAATGAAAACCAAATCAATATTTCCATTGTAATTCATAATCACAACCACTGCCCTTTTCCTGCTTCCGAATTTCTGCATTTTCTTGCCCCAAAAAAGGATGAAATCATGTCCCCCAGTCACAAGCCTTTTTTACTATCAGCAAGCTGACAATAAGGGGCACCTTGAATGGCTGCTTAGCTGCACAGGAAAATAAGGCAAAAATTGAGAAAAGGATCAAGGAAGGGAAAGAAGAGCACTCCCTGTGTTATGCTGAGGGCTTGAACATGGGAGACTCAGCTCTGGGCTTCTCTAGGTCAGCCCAGGAACTCACAACTTTAGCAGTATCTATAGGGGAACTCAGCACTCCTGTACAATGAATCATTATGATTATGCAAAAGCTTTAAAATTCTTTAAAACATGTATCACTCTTTGGGCAACACACAGGAACTCACCTATCTTCCAATTTTTACTTAATGCCTTTCTTGTATATTTAGCTTACTTATATATTCTACCTATTTTTACATACTTAAGCATAACCCATACAGTTCACTTACTTATACATCACTTACAACTTAAACATTTTACTCACTATCTTATACTTCTCATACATGTTACTCTACTTGTACACTTTACTCTGTTTTTACCTAATACAGTACACACACATTTCACTTATGCTTTTTCCTTACTTAACACAGTACTTCTACCTAACACAGTACACACACATTTCACTTACTTATGCTTTTTCCTTACTTAACACAGTACTTCTACCTAACACAGTACACACACATTTTACTAACTTATCCATAATACAGCATGAACAGATTTTGCAACTGCAGTGCACGAGATTACACCTTGCTTGATGAGTCCCTCTACTTTGTCCAAGAGCTCCACATGCACTATTCAGGAAATAAGATTGGTTTTAGTCCCGTGCAGTACAGTTCTTTTTATCTATTCTTTGCTGTCTTAGTACTCAGGTTTTTTTAGCTTCTTCTTTCCCAATTCCTTTTCAATTTAGCACAGTTTATCTTTCAGTACCTTTCAGTCCTGATACTCCAGATCCAGGCAAGCAGAGTCAAGATGATGGCAGCAACAAAACCCATCCAGTGATCAGCAGACAAGTTAGTCCAGGAAATCCAAACAAGACAGCAAAGGACAGGAAACAGAGACAAGCCTCTCCTACCTCTCTCTCCTCTTTTTCTTCTCATCTGAGAGAACCTTCTGGTTGGGCTTAAAAACCCTCCAGGAGCTGATGTGCTACACCTGAAGGTGGATGGCCAGGTGAAGCTGGTGAGGGTAATTCCAGCCTGGTCTCACTCTGAGGGCTCCAATAGGAATAACTAAAGATGGTTTGGCTGGGGCACACTGTCATGGTTCAAAACACTTTACAACAGATCTACTCATTGTTTAGGAATGCAGTGATTTTTTTTCCTTTATGATTTCCTTTTATAGTGCAGGTTATACCCCAGATCTGCTACAGGCCATTGTATTTCAAAGGTGGAGACAGTCTTTAAGAGCAGGCATAATGGGGATGTCTCAGAAGCTGGGTAATGTTGGCATCTCCCATTCTATTACTTTATTTTCACTGGAAAGGCTAAGGGGCTTTTGCTCCTTTTTTCATTTTCTTCCATGGTCAAAAAGACCCATTTGACTTTCTAGGGGTTCTTATATTTTCCCCTTTGTCTGGAAAAATCACAGACTTTAGACAGAAGACAGGCAGCCATCAGCAAACCCTCAGCAAACTACCCAAGCTGGTATCAGACTGAGAGAGGACTGAGGTACATGTATTAGACCTCTGGCATAGTGTGCAAAAGAAATGTTTTGCAATGAAGCAGCAAATTGTGTAAGGATTGTCCTGCAGAGGAATTAGAGCTTTTAGCTTGATTTTTTGCCCCCAAGACACTCCTAAATAATTTTTTTCCAATACAACACAGACCATTCACTCTTTGCCAGATTCCCCCTACAGAGCAGCCCTGCAATGCATATCTGAAGCCTGTTATTTTTAAGTAATGTGAATTATTCCTTCTTCCTCCTCACTGTGAGCAGCACGTGACTCCCTCTGCAGTATCTGCCAGCTGTTCCAAGGATAAGGAACACAAAATATAACAGCTAAACACGGGTCTCTACCAGTGTTCTTGGCAGGCCTAGCCAGTCCTGCTCAAGTAACAACATATGCCTGATGGCTTCAGCAGGTTCACAGCAATGAGTTTTCCTCCTTTTTCAGCACCTCTTTGGTACTCCCCAATCTCCCTGTGTGAGCATCACCATCTCAGAATTTGGTCATGGGTATCCTGTATTTGCATCTTCCTAAGTCATGTCCACTGCAGTACCAACATAAATTTTCCAACCCTGCTTTCTCCATCTGGATTTTTATATAATCTCATACTCAATTTCTTATTCTCCTGCATTTATCTCCTTTTTTACCATTTGCATTAATCTTTTTAAAAGCAGAGACCTTAGCCAGTGAGCTGTGTTAATATTACCATCTACAAAGATCACCATCTCCAGTTCAGCTGAGCATGCATGGTTCCCTCTTATGGGTTAATGTGCTGCTTGGCTCAGCGCTGTGACACTTCAGTGCAGCTGAGAAGCTCAAAAGGTACTGCTCTGCAAACCCTGATAAAATGGATCATCTTCCTATACATTCATTTCTAACTCTGTCAAGCTTATTATAATAAATCCAAAGCTAGTGTCCTTTTATTAGTAAAATATTTAGTGTTCTGTGTTTGACTTTCATTCCTCAGAATTATTTGGCAGGAAAGTTCTCCATATCCTCAGAAAATTATCTCACTATTTGCCTCAGGAAGACAGAATATTTTTTTAGCAAATGACCACACGTGTGCCATGTAAGGCTTAGTTAGAGATTAATAATGGGTACTATTAATCTGCCTACAAATTTTCATGCTCACAGTATTTTACAGTTACATTGAGATTGACAGATTGGACCACACACAATAAAAGCATGCAACTTAGCAGCAAATGAGAAGACTGGCAATATACAAACTGGACCAATTTAAGTTTGTTCAATAATACACCTTAAACTCTGACTCAGTATAAGCTTATTTTGCTTCATATTCTCTCAAATTATTAAGTATTCCATGGGATTATACAAAATTTACTGACATGCTCATGCCCACATCTCACATGGGCAGAGACAATGAAGTTGATGACTATACTGAAGCATACTGGAAACAGTAAGAGCAATTCCCATTATGACATCTGTATTTCTGAGAAAAAGAAGGGAGAATATTTGATATTTGTGACTATCAGGTATTTGATATTTCACCATAAAGAAAATGTCTGGATTCCTAATGGTGGCATTCTATAGCCTACAGCCCTTAAAACATTATTTCTTAACAGTCTATTAACAAGTAAAATCAACATGAAAAGGTAGAGAATTCTATAGTTCAATTATGATTTTTTTTTCTATCATCCTATGCTTTGTATTTTTTAATTCATTCTGCTAAAATCACCTAATCTGACTTGCTTGTAGCAAAATAATTATTTCAGCACTTAATGTTTGTGTTGCTAAGCTCTAGGAGGTCATTCAGGATTGAAACAGAAACTTTTGTCATTCCACAAGACCAAAATCTGACATATACCATTCTTTTATTTTTCATTTTTTCTGTTATTTTTCCTCATTTTTATACATTTTAAGAATAATTATTTTTGTCCTGATTGGCTATATTCAAAGTTTTTCTACATTTGAAAAATTACTCTTTTTTAAGTGACACTAAGATATTACCATTTCAGGTGAAACTTTTTAATTGTTTTCTATTTAGTTCAGTGTACAGCTTTTAGATACTAACTTTTAGGCATATCAAGCCTCTTATATTGTAACTCCATCATCAGGTACACAGACCTGGTAATCAGAATTCCCATACTTAGTCCCCAATGAATGCAATTAAAGTTCTCCCATCCATGATTTCATTCACTTGGTAGGTTAATTATAGATCTGAGCCCTGTAAATATCTTTGAACTCTTTTCTCTTACTCTCTTTATGCACACAAACCCAGCAAGATACTGCAACAGACTTTTAATGGGAATTTTCACAGTTTGTATATGATACAAACACAAATAATGTACCAAGTGCACTTCTTTAGATCCCTGATTGCACTGTTTAATATAACCTTTGCACCAATGCTACGTATACTCTTTAAAATCTTGCATCTCAGCCAAATCAAAACAGATTACTGGACTGTGCAAGACCCCATCTGAAACACAGGAACAAATTTCTGCCAGATTTTAAGTGTGAATATTTCAAACATTAACATAAGTGTTGAGGGAGGAGGGGGGAATGGACACAAAACCCAATTTTGCATGATTTCTTTAAATCTTAGCCAAAACACATCTGTCCTCAGAAAGAACCCATCTGCTTTATAATGAACCTCTGTAAGAAGTTAGCCCCTGGCTTAACCTAAAATGAACCAAACAACAACTAAAAGATCTGATGAAATTATTCACACCAGAGATTAAAAATACAGAATTAGAACAAATCTGTACTAAGCTCTAAGAAGAGACTTCTGCTTATGGAAAGACAAATAAGATCTCAAAATTAAACTTTTAACCTTCTAAGTGTTTCATTGGAGAATAAGTCCGTGTTTTAGAAGATTTTAAAGAAAAATTTTGTACAAATAATCTATATAATGCTACATTTGCCTGAAGGATGGCAACATTCTTTTAATGACAGTATCTATTCCATTCTAGGAAAACACAATATACAATTCTATCAAACAGCCATAAAAATAGGGCATAAAACATATTTCGAAAGAGTTCTATGGTGCAGTAAATTAGATCTCTTTTTCTCAAAAAAGAAATTTACAATCTGTACTCATCTTTCAACCAAGCAAACCAAGAATGGGTACTCAAATTTATAATGGTTCGAATAATCAAAAAAAAAAAAAAAAAAAAAAAGAAGAAAATAAAAGAAAAAAGGAAAAGTAATCCAGAAGTATGGGAGATGTGTAGAAACTCTAGTGCTGAGCATTATTCTAAGCAAAAATCAAGCAGATCAAATGATTCCTGATGTACTGATGAAAATCATGTTATATCAAGAATAGGCTGGACTCCAGAGAAATTTCTTTAAGATAAAATAAATTATAATTCTTTGGGTCTGGTAATAGTTAATAAATTTTATGATGACCATCACTAATTAAATGTTACCTGCAAATAACATACAAAGGAATCAGGAAACAGGCAGGCCAAATCATCAAGGGATGGCACAAGTATGCATAAGGATGTTTTCCTTAGCAGAACTGTAACTTTCCTGTGCAAGGCATGGAAAGCTCAAATCACTTCCATTGCCTCCATCTCTGAGAGAAGAGGGGACAGAAGATAAAGACCTGCAGCAGTGCCTTATATTTTGTTTCTATCAGTCCTTTCTTACACTGTTCCCTGAAGTTTTTTCTGTGATGTGGTTAGGATGAAAAAAATAAGAAGCAAGGCACGTTCAATTTAATTGCATAAAGTCTTCTATAAACTTAGGTAGGATAAAACTAAATGGATACAGTTAAGTATAATAGTAATAATACCTACAAAGTCTTTGTTTTCAACAATATAATAAAATGAAATAAATACATGATTAGGAAGATACAAGCAAATAAGCCAGAAAATAAAGCTTATGCATTCCCAAATTTAACATACAATAAATGCACTAAATATCTGACATGCAAAAGAGAAATGTCAATGAAGAACAAAAGCAAATTGCTTTGCCTTTTAGCACTGGGGGATGTAGACAGCTTGCTGGGTAATTGGCTGGTTGGCTGTTCTGCTAACTTTCTGGGTGAGTGGTGGAGCAGAAAGGCTGTTTTCCTTCAGGCTCACTGCTGGCATATGGGCACTGATATTATCCATACATGCATATGCATTCTCCTTTTTCATTTCTTTGAACCTATAGTCTTTCTGTCTCGCTCAGGAGCTTCAAAATTCAATGGGAAATTAAAGGTAACTGCACATGGAACAAATATTGCCAACCTGCCAGTATTTTTCTATCAGTTCATACTTATCTTACATTAATTTATCCTAGCAACTGGTACAAACAGTGTACTCATGTAGCTCTAAGTTAGAAATCTACTAAAGTCTCAATATTGAAACAAGAGAAGTACCATTTCTAGTTTTATTTCAGCCTGATTGAAGTAGGAAAGTCAGCAGCAGCTGCTCTCACAGTTTACTTTTTTTACATTAGCCCATTATTAAAGTTCGACAGTAAAATGTGTAACTAGTATAAAAGGTTCTTTCAGTCATTCTGCAAGACCGGTAATACCGTGCATGATCCCGTCTGCTTTTTGCTGGCTCACCACACTTCATTAGGGTTTGTTTTTCATATATCATCTTTTAAATGCTGAACTACACAATGACTTAATAGGTCATTGGAAAAGCGTTGGTTTCAGAAAACGTTCATTTCACGGAAATTTGACTGAGTATTACAAAATAGTGTAAATGCAGTTTACCCTTCCCAGCAATTTTGTAAATAGTAAGTTTTCCTTAAACCCAGTTAATGAAAACAGTACCCACATTTGCTTTTAGATGCAACTAACATACCAAGAAAACAGGGCAATCATTGGGACTTCACAGTCTACCACCAGTGACTTAAACAGCACACTACAGCAACATATACAAAAAGTCTAAAACATGCAAGCATTTAAATAAATAAATAGAAATCACACGGGTAATGCTCTACAGTTCATTAAAAATTCCAGAGTTCTAGTCAACTGAATCTCAACCTCACTATGACACATCAAGTATTTAAAGAAATGAATTCCCCAGGTTCATTTAGCAAAAGAAAGCCTAGTGCACCCTGAGGTACACGGGTTGAAACAACAGCAGCAGCAATGACGTACCTATACCAGGTTTTGTGTGAGTTGGCACAATCCCAGAGCCCTGAAGAGTCCACCTTTGTTGCTGGCACATGCTCAGTTCCATGTGTCAGGTACACAGCCTTCATAAATGATGGCTCTCTGTTCTTTGCAAGTATCAGGCAGAGTTTCACTCCCCAGCCTGCACCTGCCCACTAACGAAGCAGCTGCTCAGAGGCATGCAAGTTTTCTCCTGAAACATTGGCTGCTCTTGCAAGAAAGAGTTGAGAATTGGGGAATGACAACTCTGCAATAACAGAGAGACACAAAAAGCCACAAGTGCTACTGAGAGGCATTAGGTGGGCTGAAGAAATGAAACTTGGCTTAGCTCACCTCTGTGAGCATCAAACCCTGATTCTTTTATTGAGGAATTGTCATATGAAAATGTTTTTACAAATTTTTGGTGGAAATGGGCCAAAAGTAAGTATATAGGACTCCATGAACATTTATGGAACTGTTTAAATAATTATTCAGGTATAGAATACTTGGTGTGAAAACAAAGTAGCTATGTTATGGTATTTCGACACAGTAAGTATAAGCAGACAGAATGATGTAAGAACACACAATGACAAGAGGCAGAAATGTATTTTTTTTTATGAGCAATTCATGTAACAACAGAGAACTTTTGAGACTTTTCAAAAAGAAGAGATCTAAAATGAGAAAACAAGACTTTAGGACAGGCACCCATTAGCACAGCAACTCAACATAGAGATGGGAAGATCAGAAAATTCCTTATAGAATGATAAACAATAGAAGTCCTGCATAAAGACCATTTCCATCCAACATGTGCTACTGGTGACCCCTTACAAATACTTGGTCCTCCACCTCAAATACTATTTTATAATACCATTTTTCTACTTTTGTTCTATGTTTTTCCTTTCATTGTCACTGCTTATCACAGATTTGAACAAGGTAAACAGGAAAATAAGAAATTAATGAATGAAGAAGAAGAAATTTGTGTCAGAGCTATTAGCTAGGACGAATTTTCTTATCTTACAATACTACAGAATCTGAATACGTGAGTAGATAGCTCTAGAAGCCAAGGAGCAGCTGTTGTGCAATAACATAATCAATATGGAAAAATGAATGAAATGTCTCATTCTGTTCTGAGTGAAAGATATTTAATTTGACTTACACAAATAAACTACAAAGCCATCATCACAGACCGCTACTCAAACACCTGAATGCACGGAAATCAGAAGAAGAGAATACCTGTAACAAAAGGTCTGTACAGATGACTGAGCTTAAAAAAAAAGAATAAAAATGTTCCCTTTACTGAATTCTCAGTTCTCAAGAGGGTAAAAAGAAAAGCATCACCACCACCCACCCAGCAATGGCAGCACTCCACCTGAAAGTAGGGACAACAGCAAAAAAAAAAAAAAAATAGGGTGGAAAGTACGAATCGATTCAACACACTCAGCAGGAAGCTTTAAATTTTCACTGAGCTTCTTTAAGTAACCATTTGGTCAGCACTGGCTTGTTACACAAGACCAGAGAAAGCTGCTTTGTACAGACTTCCTAAGCCCTGAAGTCACAGCAAATTTCCCAAGGATATTTATTTACTGCATGTAGATGGTCCAGAGGGGTCTTTTCTGTATTCAACTGTATCAGTTTTACAATATGAACATCACTTCTGAATGTTAAACTAAGCTGAAATTGTACTTATCTGAGTTTTCAATTAATTGGGTTAAAACTAATTTTTAGACTATAAAGAGAGTACATTGTCATTATGTATAAAATAAATCTTTGCAGATAATATACTTACTTTTAGGTGCACTTCAGGCTTTGTGCCCATTTTTTTTTTTTAAGGATATGTACAATTCATGGTTATTTTAATGATGTCACTAAGAGATTATCATATTTTTGGCTCGCTTAGATGAGAAAATTTAGTATTATATCATGTTTATAACTGGTGAACACTACAAAGAGAAAAGGATTAAGTTAAAGGATAACAGTACTATAAAATCATATGGATAAAAATTGGCTGTGAGTGTATTTAGATCATACACAACAAAAAGTAGAAACAAAGATTTGGAGCAGCCTTCAAATTATTTCCTTAATTTGATACTGTTTATGCATGAACAGGGCTTACTAGAGTTAGAAACTGCAGCTTGTGACATGAATTTTTGCATATCCAGAGCTGAAGCATCCCCAGGCATTTTCAAGGACCAGCAACATTTATTTATTTCTTGGTTGATGCAGAACATGGCTTCAGAAGTTTCCCCTGCTCCTCCTGCTTCACTGGAAAAGGCTAAGAGAGGGAGTATTGGATAGTTTACACTGGTAACCTGCTCTAGTCCAGAACTGAAAAATCAGTGCCTGTGCTGGTGTACCTTGCTGGCAGAGTCATGGATAAAGAAAGAAACTGTCAGACTGGCTGAGGATTTACTGGTTACGGTGGCAAGGAAATGTAAAAAGAAAAATTAATAAACCCAACCTGCAGCACATTACAATTTCTTCTCCTGTGACACATTATAATTTTTAGAGCCATTATGTTGAACTGAAGTTACAGTGTTCTTAATGGGAAAGCTGTTAATGGAGTGGCTCATTTATGGTGTATATGATGAGAGGGAGAGCTGAACAAATTTTCTTTTTATCCCTGGAAATTCAGGCTGGCTGCGACCCATTCTGATCTTACATTCCTAAATATTTTTGTAAGTTCACATAACTCTGTACAGCAGGAAAGCTTAATACAGTATTTAAACTTTGCTCAAATGGCAGAATTGTCCCTTGTGAGGCACTTGCACTTCTCAGAAATACCTAAAAGCAATTAATGGTACAAAGGGGAAAAAAGCATCAAATTCTCAATTTAGCTGCTGACATAGCACATAAAACACTGTTTTGTTCTGAACACAATATACTTTAAACTGCCCTTTCAGCTGAAAAGCATGTCTTTAAGGTCTTTAAAAAAGTATTAACTTGCTATGCATGAACAAACAAATGGGAATATTGAATGAAAAAAAAATGGTAAAACACACTTGGTGAAAGTAATAAATGTACCATGTGTCTGAGTACCTATATTAGCTGTAAAACTTTCTTTCATTGGCTATTAATTATAGCATCATAGCAGAAATGCAACAGTTATGGCTGAGAGGGTATGCTTTTTAATAAATTTGGCTTTTACAGGCACCTACAGCTAAAATATTTTTTCCTGATTTAGCATCTTCCATACTTTCTCATAGACAGAGATTAATTGACTTTAAGAGATTCAAGTTGCCCCTTTGGCAGTTTCCAGGGTTATACAGGCATGATAAAAACATTTTACTTATGCTTCAACAAGTTTCTTGCATTATGCTAACTCAAGTGGCTTATTTCTAACTTAAACTGCTTATTTTTATCAGATGAATCTCACTACCATTGCATATACCAATTTTATTTCATTCTTTCAAGTTAACAAGCAAATAAAAATATGCATTTTATTCCAGCACAATGTTTCTCTCTGTATTCTCCTCAGCAAAACACTTTCTAAAGCAGCACATAGTGGAATTTTGTAATTCTTTTTTTTTTTCCACAGAATATGTGCATAGCTCAGACTATACAAACATCCTCTATAGCTCTCCCAGTCACTTTCCATTTCAAGAACGAGGCAATTTGTGTTAACACAAGACAGCTTATCATGTGCTAAGTCTGCATGCAATTTTCTCGTGAGAACAACCATTTTGTACCTACTTGACACACGCAGCACTATACTACACCCAACTAATCAATTCTGTCTATATTAAGAAGTGGGGAGAAAAACTGTCCACAGCTGTTATATTACATCAGCTTTCCTAACTACTTCAGACAACCCATTTTGTTGTTTTTTTTTTTCCTTAAACTAAACTGGCATAAACCATAGCCCTTCTTTCCATTTCTTTTCAATTCAATTCAATTTTTTTTTTTTTATTTTGCCTTCTCAGAGATTATTGGCAACGCACAAGCATCAGAGAACAAGCTGTGCTTTCTGCAGGCATCCCCAGAAGTTTTGAGGGCAGCAAGCTCCCAGGGTCATTGGTACCCTTGGAGCATTTACAGACTAGAATAATATGAATGAGTAACAGTATGTTTTCATCTGAGACCTCACAGCCTACTCTACAGACATGCACTTTTGGCACACAATAACTTATACATGTAGGGGGGTTTGTCCTTATAAGTAAGCAATTGAGAAATGTCTGTCAATTGATACCACGTCAGAGATGGAGACACAAAAAGAAAAGCTATCAGTATCAGCAGAGCCCAGAAAACTCTCAGGGCAGGGGAAGGATTGAGTTTGGAACTTCTCTTTGGACACTCACTTTAACCCAACACCATTGTGATGTTGAGATGCTCCAAGTCAGAACTTGAGGTCTCACATTTTAAGTATTGATACCACCAGGTGAGGCAACTTTTTTGTCTTCCTGACAGTGAACATTTTAAAGATCACATTGCATCTGAATATGACTAATATATAGTATTTTCTGGAGAGTGTTATTCCACATATAGCTTACAGCAGAGGAATCAAAACCATAGAGTGAATAAAAGGATTCAGCTACCAATTCACCTCACAGTTTCCTTCACAAGATTAGTTAAGTTGCTGATGAACTAATTTTTATCAGCTTGGCTTCCTAGCATGCTTCCCTCTGATTTCATACAAACTGCACTAAAACCAAATTTCTGTTCTTCGTACTGTCTCAACCAGTCTGCCTTTCTGTATAGAAACACACCTTGCATCAGTCCTAAGAGGAATGGTTCAGCTTTATCAATCAAAAAGATTCTGTTTTGTGACTATAAAGCAGTTGAAATGAAACACAGGTGTCTATGACAAAGGCAGTCCTGTGAATCTGCTGCGTCCCCCACTGAACATTTTTATTTTGCTATGCTCACATTTCCAACAGAAATCTGTTTTGCTGGGGAAAAAAATGCAAATAGTTACACTCAGAAGTCCATCAACACAGCCTGGCAAACCACTGACATATTAAACACCATTGCTATACCACATCCATGCCAGCAGCTGGTAATTTTATGCCCAAGCTGAAAGCACAGTTTCACGCCAGAGCTGGAGGAATGCAATCTCAGCAGTGCATTCAGAAACACCAGCCACAGCCACGAGCAGCGCCTGCGAGGGAAGGCAGCGCTGAGCAGGTCTGAGATCTCACAATAAACCATGGAATTAAGAGCAAAGACGTGGCCTGGTAGCCCATGTTGTTTCTATCAGAGTGAAACAAGTACCCCACAGAACCAGAGAAATGAATGTGGCAGTTTAGAAGGCAAACAAAAAACATGTTTAAGGTATAAAGAAAGGACAAGAAACACACCTGGTTCTGGACCCTTCCACTAGAACAATGGAACTGATTTACTAACCTATTTTTTGGGCTAAATTACTTCTATTTTTCAACAGCACTGTAGTATCCTAAAGGAAAAATTCTCTCTAGAATTACTGCTTCCTTTGCACATTACAGTATAGCAGCTCTACAGCAATAGACATACAGGGTATTTTCCTGTTGTCTTATTCTCTAAAATATAATGTATGTGATGCCTAATAGTCTGTATTGTGACTTTGTACTGGTAAATAACAAATGAATAGAGGAAAAAAATGCATTATCTTTCTGTCACACTGCATTACAAGTGCTTTGATAGATACTTCATGGTTGTGGAACTTACATACGTACAGCCTCATTACAAAGAGGGTAATGTAATTTCACTTTTCATTTCCAACTCCTCTGTTTCTGACAGTCATATTAAGAATAGCAAAACTCTTACAACTCCTGATAGAATGCCAAATCTCTCTTTGATACTACACAGTAGAACATAATGGGTTCAGGCATTTAGAGAGGTTGGGGAGGTTGTTTTTTTGGTTGGTGGGGGTTTTTTTACTTATTTTTAGGGAGGGCAGTGTCAAAAAATGGACATACTCAGGTTAATCCTAGGATGGAATAAAGAGATCCATAAAGGACCACAGGATTAAAATGAAAAGGCAATTTTTAATTAAGTTTCCCCAGTTTGACTTGTGACATTGATCCTGCCTCTGTTTCTCCTTCTCTGGTTTCTGAAAATTTCTATGCAATGATAGCAAATTGGATACCCTCCTTCTGCACAATTCATTAAAACACTGCCTGCAGCAAAATAATACTTACTTTGAAAAGCAATTCACCCAGTATTCCTTAACCAACAGTGAGGAACAACAGTGGCTTTTCCATGTCCAGTCCAAGGACTTTCTATTTTCCAAGGTTCCTTAGGTCTACTGCTGCTTCTTGCTACTTATGTAACCAGGCAGGTATTTTCAACAAGCATCATATCCTCTGTCTGCACTTGGGTATTTGTGCCCATTAAGGCTTCTTCCCACTCAGGGCAGGAATGTACATAAATGATTCCACATAAGGTAGAAATTTAAAATAACTGGCATTACACAAATATCAGTATAATTTTCCTTGTCTTTTCTCTCCTGATAAGCTGAGATCTCCCAGTATTACTAGATTTGGAGACAATAAATAAGCAATACAGATAAAAAACATAGAGAAGTATAGAAAGATTAAGTGATGAGACAAAAATTCAATGAAAATTTTTTAAAATCTCTAAAATAAGACAGTCCTTCATTTCCCATTATTTCTATCAAATACAAGCCTCTTCTTTCACAGATTTTCTTCTTTCAAAGGACTTGTTTAACACCAACATATAAATATTGTATTACCTAACCATTATGCACTTGCTACTGCATGCATAAATTTCCCTATTAATACAAAGTCCTATATGATTAAGAGGGATGGTTTTCAAGTAAAAGATCTAGAAGTTAAAAAACTGTATTTTTAATTGAATGCAATGCCTAAAATATAACATCATCCAGAATTAAATAATGACGAAATCTGTCAATAATAAATATGGTCAGGTAAAAACTTTGTTCAACTCACACAGTCAGTTAGGAATAGTAAGACAATTCTATGTAATTAACTGATGGGGAAACTTCTCATTGTAAAATTAAATTCTATTTGCAATTACCAAATTTGTGGTTTTGCATGATTTACAAGATGAAATTCAAATGTTGTAAATGTTAATGAGGAACTCTTATTTGATGCTAAAAAAAACCCTCAGCAGTGAGGAATTGAAGGTATTCTGGTGCTACGAGATCATTTCATATCTCCTTTCAGTCTCCTATCAGGCCCATACCAATCTCACCAATCCATGCCATTAAATTTTAAAATACTGAAATTATTTTATATAAATTATATTTTGTAGAACTAAATTGATTTCATGGAAAAGAATACTCTTTTTTTGACATTCATTTAATTATTTTTCAATAATTAATGATATGTTACAATCGTCAATGACAGGTACACAAAGTTAGATATTTAAAGAGCAAATTCATTTAAACAAACATCTCTATCTTTTGTCTGTACCAGAATATATCTGACATTGGTGTTATTGAGTAACATGACCAAAATTACCACAATGACAGAGAATTAAGCACCAAAGAGAGGCAAAATCCCTGGGCTGCAGCCACCACAATTCCTGGCCTCAGGAGATGCAGGTGCCCCAGGAAGGGCAAGGAATCTGGTTCTAACCCAGGGATATGTTAAAAGCCCCAGAACAAAAATCTTACAGCAAGGGACTGTGGCATTTACTATCAATGAAAAAAGAGATGGCTAAGGAGCTGTGTGTATTAGCTCTGAAGAATACAGTTCCATTTACTAGCTTAACACTCATTTTCTTGGTAGAAATTGCTTTTCTCCATGCTCCAGGATGAGCCTTAAAAACTATTCATTCCACAAAAAGCTATTCTAATTTTAGGTGATAAAGGTTTATAATGTGCATAACTATTTTCTTTCCTCTTTCTGATCTGTCCACTGCCTACATTCACTGGGTTTGTGTTCCCTTCCAGTATTTGTAAAGCTCTTCATCTCCTGAGAATCTCCAACCCTCCAAACCAATTATCTCCAATACATGCATGTCTGAATGAACAGGTACCCTAACTTAGTAACTCATGAATTTTCCAAACATTGATTTTAAGCTCAGTATTTACAAATGCCTTTCTACAGACTATACTGCAGGCAAACATACCTATCAATTAATATCATCCTGCCAGCTCCATTAGCGGCATTTAAGACTAACAAAGGGAACTCTTGGGCCTCATGCAAACACAGGCATCATCATAATTAAAAAGACAATCTCTTCATCTGGCACTGAAATCGAAAAGGTAACTCAAAGTTCAATGACTGCTGAGAGGAACACGAAATGTCTTCAGTCTAGTTTAGAGTACAGGCACAAACCACAGTCTTGCTCCTGGAGAAAAATCCTTCCCCGTGACTATTCCCATCCTTCTGCATCTACCAGAATGTGATCAATCACTTCAAACAGTAATGCAGCATAATGAGCTTTTGTAAATAATTACAAGCCAACACCGTAAGAAATTTTACATGGAAATCTGCTTAGATTTCCTCAGGTGTTCTAGACATAGTACTAAACAAGAAAAAACAATGGTGGCAGGACCTGTCCTTTTGTTCTTTGAGAATAAAGAAATAACTTGCTTGCTACCATTATCAACTAGATCTAGAGATCCTACTAAAGCCATGAAGGATTTGAAATGCAAGTAGTGGCAGGAAAACTTCAGATGCTTGAAAGGAGTTTGCATAGAATTTTCTTTCTCCATATTTCTCCAAATACAAAAACTAGATAAAATGGAATAGTTTTATTCATACTATGACTATTTACACAACAAACAGCTCTAAGAAACAGACTTTTAAATTGCCCTTCCCTTGAGTACCATCACAGCATTTCTCTAAACACAGAGCTCAGTGGCATTTGAGGTCTCCAAGATTATGAATTTATTTTCTGTTAAAAGTGCCTGCACAAAGTTAGGGGCACACTCCTCAGCTGCAAGATCTTCTAGGAAAAAAAAAGCCAAAAACGTTGCACAGCTGGATCCTGGCTGCCAGTCTGAAATATTATTAGTTCATAATAACCTGTATTTTTCTGGTTTTACAACAATCCAAAAAAGAACACATATTTCCAAATTTATCCTATGAAGTTTCTAACTTTAAAGATGTCATACACAATGTGTTGAAAGTAAAACTGTTTAACAATTTCTTTGAGCATATTTCCAATCCTTCACAGTACCTAGGAAGAACATCTGTTTCTTTGTATCTGTGCGCACGTGCACATTTCAAATCTATGAGCAGGGAAAAAAATGAAGAGGACAGTAATTTAGAAAATGTAAATTGCATGTTAAGAAATGTCAAACCTTTTTATTTTATGCTTCCATCACTCGAATTTTGCTAAAGAACTTCTAAATATCATATTTTTGTAACAACTGCGTAACAATATGTTTTTTCTATGGTCTGATTTGTTATGCTTGTCTTTCTAGCCCTTTTCATCCCTCAACTTAGCATGTTATTACTTCAACTAAACACCACAACATATGCTTGCAGAATGTCCCACTAAAATCTATTTGAAGTAGCTTTTAGGCAATCTTGTCTGATAATAACTGAGGACAACCTGTGGCTGTGCAGCACTGATGTGATTTTACACTACAGCAGCACTTAATAAAACTACACACCATCTAAGTGAGGCCTGGTTGAGTAAGACGCATCTGTAGTGCTAAAAAATAAAACAAAAAATAAATTCATTGCCAAATTCTTAAAGATACTTCAGTATTGTTTTTCTTTGTCTAGAAAACGTAATAAAGTAAGTTTCTGTTAAAGAGTCACTGCTGCTTATTAGTGCCTGTCATGTTTTTCTTCTGGCTCAACTGTGAAAAATATGTGTAATCTTGCCTAGTGATCTTTCATCCTGATTTCCCAAGGAAACTGCTTATGCAACCATGGACTGTTTGTGTATGTCTCTATTTTTATTTGCTGGTTCCCTCCCAACAGCTTCTGAACCCGTTAGGGTTTCAGTCACTGGGACAAAGGAGCAACAGTCTCAGAGGTATAATGCTCCTATAAACCTAATGAAAAAGTGCATTTGGTAATGAAATAGAGAGAGAGCAACTTCATATACCCACTTCTGAAAGTATTAGGCACACAATCAATCCCACAGCAGCAGGAGTCCACAGCAGGGAAGCCACAACAGGTTGCCCCAGTGAGCGGTAACACAGGGATGTAGCTCAGGGCAGGGGCTGTCCAGGCAACTGTGGTGCAGTGGCTGCTGTGCAGAGTAAGAAAATTAGCAGTGTGGATAATAGCTGGAGTACACATTGTTTTGTGCCAGCTGGAACCAGGATGAGGGCAAAAGATTTATTTCCCTAGTCTGGATCTTGGCTTTAGGTCCAGCACAGCTGGAGCACCTGGCCCAACCACACTGGTTTCTGCCCTCAGGAGCATCCCACAGACTGTGGCTGGCCAAATATTCTCAGGCATAAAAAGCCTTGCCACAGTTACTTTGCTGCACACTGGAGGGGAATGGGAACGTCTTCAGAGCAGCATCAATACCACATACTGCCATGATAAGGCATCTGCAACTAACTTGGTAACCTGCACTAGCCTATAATTCTTTGGGTACTAGCATGCTTAACCCCATGCCCAGAAGATAAAAATAAATAAAGAAAAATAATTCTTAAAGAAGCAAACTATCACAGATTTTTCTACTTCATAATATTGTTCTGATTTATGGAATAACTACACCACCAAATTACATAGACAATTCAGTTGTTCGGATCCCTCCAAATATGTTACTAAATGAGAGCTGCCAGATTGCTGATTACTTTAAAGGGCTACCTCACTCTTTCACGGCTTTGAAAGCCCAACTTGCCTTTCTTGTATGGTAGCCAGAGCATAGGAAAAACTTACTTAAATGTCTGTGATAACTCCTGCTGTTCTGGGAAGGCAGGACACAGACTGCAGACAAGGAAAGCACTAGAACTGAAATCATTCCAAGCTGTCAAGTCTTTGCCCTGAGCGTCAGATCCAAACTGAATTCTCAGCCTCCTGAATGTGAAGCCAGCCATCTCCACAGGGTGTATCACAGAAATGGGTTCAAGGTGTGCTTTCTCATTTATAGAATTTAGGGCCTGTAGGTCTCTTCTGGTTAAATTCCAGCGCTTCATATTTTAACAAACAGTTTCTTTACCACACTTGCTTAAAAAAAAAATCTTATTTATATTCTTACCTACACTTCTGATTTTACTCCAACTCAAGGACCATTTAACTGGGCAGCATTATCATATCTAAGTTTATAGAAAGTTTTTATTCTCTCATGGTATTTAAGCTATGATCTCCACTTCTTAATGCCACTTGTCAGTACTGTAGTGTAATTTCAGTGGCACAGAGGCATATCACGATCCAGATGCTGTGTCACCTTCGTGAGCCAGCCTTTCCAAACCAGCACATGGCAGCAATTCTCTATTTCAGAACACTGTTACTGTGAAGAGGGATTGCCATCTCTGCAAATCACTCATGAGTCACTGTTCATAGATGTATATAAAAGATAAAGTGCACCTTTTGTGAGACAGTGTTTTTCAAAGCATTTTTACAAAATGCCTAGTAAAAGTATTAATATTTCATACATGTATTTTGATCACTATTATACAGTTTTTACTAGAAATTATTACATTTCCTGTTGAGACATGCATTGAAAAATAAAATAGGGGGAAAGTTTTCAGTCACTTACTGGAGTAGTGTTTCAAACCGTTCTTTACCCAAAAAGGGGGTTAAGGACTCCAGAACAGGTAAGCACCAGACTATACAAGTCATACAAGGCCCCCTGAAATTTTTCTTTTCTAAAGTTTTCCAGTTTGACATTGAATGATTTCATTTTCTATGTAAATAACACTCTTCTAGCTCATGATCTCATGGTAACCATGAAAAAAAAAAAAAATTACTGACTTAAATGATTTTTTCCTCTATGGAATTCACATTATTTTTTGTTCTGAACAGGACCACAAGGAGTGCAAAGCCAAATTAAATGAGTAATTCTTAACTCCAGCATATCCATGTTTCTAAGCACCTAATCTTGTAAACTTAACATTATTTTAAAGGCAGCTGGATTTTCCTGCTACAGTACTTTCTTTCAGGCAAGGAATGAAAGTTTTTGGTCCATTTTAATAACCCATGAGTAAAGACAACAGTTGCTGCCATAGTTCTCCATTTTGAGCACCTGAAGTACTGCTCTGAATTAGGTTCTGTGGAAAAGGCAAAGCTGGGGAAACTTTTGTCCCAGAGCAAGGAGGACTCATCCAGCTGTAATTCATTCACAGTCACCTCCTAGCTGACTATTCCAGCTGTTCTCACCCCTCCAGCTGAAACTGGGATTTCACAGATATTGATAAGAAGCATATGGGGCCAGAATGGCCCCAAATGATTCAGAAACAGAGTGGCTGAATAATGAGAATGTCATCATTTGAATTCCAGTCTTCAACTCATGGATCACTCATGGATTTTATATTAACATCATAGCCAAATAGAATTATAAACGGCAGAGATGATACTCATTTTATCTGTGCGAAACTGTTGTGAAAAATCAGTGCAGGAAAATGAAAATGGCGTGGATTGAGATGGTACTTGAGGCTACACACCTAAGGCACTTTGTCTGTTTTCTCACTGTTCTTAGTTTTGTTTGTAATGTCTTTTCAGGTTGAAGTATTTCTCTCACTAGTTAACTAATAAAGTTCTTAGAAGTAAATGCTCAGTATAATTTCCCAGTGTAAATTAAACCTTAAAAAAACATCAGAGGAAATGTTTTCCTTTAGTTCTAAACACTACATTACTTGCACTTACTTGTATTACATAAGAATTTAATTTACTAATTTCCTTCTTGCAATTAATTTGTAATCCTGTCCTGTGTTCTAAATTTTTTTGTCTAAAATTTGTAGACTTCTTTACAAACCTCATATCACTGTTAAACATAATATTAAACCAGTTAGTAAATAATACATCACTCTCCATTCCATACTATTTAGTATTCCATATCATTTAATATATTAAGATTTAATATTAAAAAATTATTTGATACAACTATAACAATACGCAGAGAAAATCTAATATTACTTAGCATAAATGTTCTGACAGTCACTTTATCGAAATGCTTCAAGGTGCTTAAGGGATTTCTTGAGACCTTGAAATAAGTTGTTTATTTTTAAATAACAGTTAGGATATTCAAACATCTCAGTATGGTATACTTACCCACTTCATTCCACAACCAAAAACAGCATGCATGTCACACACATCTATAGCAAAAATATTAGCTAAGGTTGATTTTAATATGTAATTTCTTTGCATATGTAAATAGTCATACCACACAAAATACATTCATGTATTCATGAATGTAGCAACTATTTTATATCAACAGTTCTACATAATAAAGCTATTCTTACAAAGCATAAAAATTGCACGTATAAAAGTAATTTAGCTTAAGCTGCAAGAGATATTGTAAGATAGGCGTGACATAATTACTCATTTTAGATGTACTGGCACCATAAGTTGCTTGTTCACATTATTCTCAAATGACTGAGCTATCTATACAGAAAGTGGTGTTGTTATACTTGTGCTGCATTATACTTGTGCTGCTGTTACTGCTTATTTATTTCCATTGAAGTTTCCAAATATTTTCTTCCTAACTCATTAGCTGCTCCTGAGCTCCTCTTTCCCCCTGCAAATATTGGCTAGAAATACATGGCCACGAAGCTTTATCAATATCACTGTTTGCTCCTGTGATTAATGCTGTCCAATTTGCTGATAATTAAAATATAGAAAAAATTTAAATTATTATAGAACTAAAATGGAAGTACTGGAGACTAGCAAGTTAAATAACCCAAACTACATGTCAGGTATATTAGTGTTACCATTACATATAGCAGTCTTCGCTGTGATAGTGTACATAGTGTGGCACAAGCCTTTGACTTCATGTTTATTTTAGTTCCAAGCTGATGGCAGGGCTTTCCTGTATTTTCCACGTCCATCCCCATGCACTCATTTCTATGCTGTTTCTTAACCTGATGACTGCCTAGAAACTCTACTGTGCAATACAGTTCAGAACGTCTCAACTTCATTATCTGATATTTGTTTCTATATTTAAAGTACAAAGACTTTAATTGAAGGTGGAGCAAGGCTAATCAGTTACTCACAGTCTCTCCAGGGATCTCAGCCCAAAGAAAGAGCCATTCTTCAACCACAAGATCTTGTTGTTACTCAGAATCCTGCAAGAAGTCAGGAAATAATCGGGTTAATAGAACATGATAATTCTGCTGATCTAAAACATATAATTTTAGTAAGTGACTGCTCTGTAAAATACTAATCACAAAATTCACTGCTTCATTTGCATTTTCCCATCATAGCTGTAAATAAAGATTACCATTTCCTGAATTGCATAGTTTCTTCTTTATTAAATAAAAGCATAGTCAAGAAATGCATTTTGACTCCAGCTTGAAAATTCCAACACAGCTAAATGCAAACACTTTACTAATAGATTCTAAATTACCACTAAGGGACTTGTTGGGCTTCTCAGTCAGCAAAAAAGCTGGTAAAGCAAAAGACATGTCAGAAACTATTCCAGTAGATTAAAGGACAATAAAATCACTTTGCAGTGGCTGCTGTAGCAGGGAGGTACAAGCAATCATACCATGAATAGCTCACATATACAAACAAAGTATTTAATTTTCTATAGCAGAGACAAACAAAACCAGACAAGTCCAAAAATGTTTTCCTGTTACAACCTCTGCATAGTAGAAATTCAGTTATTAAGCTGTACCTGACCCATCAAGCACCACCACCATTACACACATTTGCAGACTGGCCCTGCATGCAGGCCATTGAAAAAGTTGTTTATCCTTCCTTATGTTAAGCTTCTGTGAATTTCACAAGTGGTTCTTTCTAGTTTAGTGACTTTCCCTCTCCACATGTTCCCAGATATTTCAAAAGCAATACAATAGGAACATGCTCTTGTTCTGAAGATGTTACCCCTTAAAAACCTTCCAATATGCAAAAGAAACGCAGTTTGGTTTAGAAGCTTGACAAATTGAGGTTTTAATGTAATGATTATGCAATGTGCATAAGAAACATTTGTCTCTGAAAAAATCTAATTCCAACTGCCTGAGAAATGAGTCTTTTAATGTAACATTTACAATAAAATATACTTCTCTAGGGTACAGAAGTACATTTCAAAATAAGACATGCAGCTTGCAATAAGATAGAAAGTAGATCAACAAATCTTCAAAAGAATTTTTTTATTCTTAACTAGCAAACTTTTTTTAATCAATTTTTTTATTTTTATAAAGTTTTTAAACAATCAGTTACACAAGACTATCTTAACTTGTCTTGGCTCTTAGCATTTCCCATTGTATATGAACAGTAAGTGCTTTGCCCCAGCACACACCCACCACATAAAATCTCGAGTCTAGGTGCAAATGTAACAACACTGACTCACAGGAACACAGAAAATAATTATTGATTTGGCAAAGTTAAAATACTGAAATGTTAGTAAGATCTGGAGATTTCTGCAAATCTAAAATCCATATATAAATTTGTATTTTGATGTGACTTGATGGCCCACTGTGGGTAAATATATGAAATGCTCTATTGTTTTATTTTCAATATTCTATTACTTTATTCTTTTATTCAACTTGTCTTCCAAGGCTGCAAAGAACTTGAGTCAGTCAAGAAAAAATGAAGACCTGAAATTAAAATTGGCTGGGTTTGGAAAGACTAGCATAATAAATTCCACTTCATATTGGGTCATTTTTTTTAATATGCTGTTTTTCAGAGAGACCATCTTTGAGGCCCGTTACACTGACATTCAATACAAGTATTACATTTGGACTGCCCTGCATAGTCTGATTTGCAAAGATACGTGCACTTCAAAACTCACAGCTGGCTTAGATACAAGTACTTCTGTCTTTAAAAAAATTTCTTTGTGCCAATTTGTTTTTCCAGCCTTCTATTCATTCTGTCCAGAAAAAGAGGGCAGTGTGAACTTTGCTGGTACTCCATGAAAATGTAGCACAAGTCAGCTGGTCTCCTACTCTTCATCCAAGTCCCCTTCTGTACAGCCCTACACTCGTAGATTGAAACCAGTATCATTAGCCCACATAAAACAAACTCCTATTAATTAAGGAGAACTATCAAACTAGTAATAAATCACAAGATTAGGCAGATCATTTAGTTCATAAATGGAATACTCAGTAAACACAGCTCATGATTCTGCTATCTCATTTATTTTTGTGAAAGATAAACTGAGTCTTAAAAAATGTGACACCACAAAATTTAAAAAAACCCACTAAACTTAGCTATGTAGATTAGAGTTTCTAAAGGAAACCTTCCAAATCTTTATACCAGTGTTTCAAGAGACTTTCACACAGAGATCAGGTTTCAAAAATTAAGTTTCCTTCAGGGTTTCCTCTTCTCTACAGTGCCAACTTAAATTCAGGTTTTATAAACAAAGTAATATGGGTATCATAGCTAAAATATGATTCTTTTTCTTTTCAGAAATGCAGCTTTAGAGAATCCTAGCATTCCAGTAAGGTCCCTAGGGAAAACAACATCCTCTCTAACAATTCATATAAGTTATCTACATTTCATTCAGCTGGGTGGTACTGCTACATGGAAAGAATCCACCTGTTTTTAATTAGTTTTAGTGATGTGCAAGAACTTGCAACAGGCTGTTTTCAAGAAGGATTTGGTTTGCACTGAAGATCAATTCTGTGAATAAAATGAACAACTTCAGTGGCAAACATAAATCACGTTATTTTTCATACAGTAATGAATCACTTACTAAACTTTTGATGCGACTCATAACATCCTTCCCTTCTGAGGACATTTGCAGCAGGAATAAGGATGGAAGGGAGGAAAGTTTTGGTCACAATGTTCAATATCCTAACACAGAAATGAGGCTTAACTACAGACAATGACAACCTTTTCAAATAATCAATGCCAGGACAAATTGTGGCTTTTACTCTTGATGCTGAAGTTATGCTAAATAATTATTTCTTTAGACAAGTAACAGAATGGACATGAAATGGATGAAGTATAGCCAAAATAAGCAAGTTTCTCTTTTCCCTCAAATAGAGTCACCTGCTTATAGGAAAATATCTTTAATTAAGGACCTGCAGAAATTTTGCAGTGATGAGCATCCTTTTCTTGTACTTACAGATGCAAGGGTTTGGTGAATAAATACATGGAAAAAAAAAACCAAGTGTTATTTGTGGGGGTTTTTTTGAAAGCTTTTAACAAATTTGTAGCTGTCAGATATAACAGAAACTGACTAACTTATTTTAATCAAACTTCAAATAGAGGTTGCAGTTTCTAAAAATAAACCACCACCACCACGCACCAACTGTGAATAAGTACTTTTCATATTTTATCTATCCATAGCATTTTCTCTTGGTTCCTTTTTGGGCTTTTTTTTGTAATGTGCTAGTGAATCATAGTGATGAATTTCACTACACAGTGCAAATAGGCAGCTGGTTTAAATAGTTATCAGTTTCTAGCCATGTGCTAAGAATCTGGCATTTTAAATATTTTATTCCAGCAGAAAAAACACTATGAAAATGAGCACACTTTATTTCAATGAATGTATTTTCCAAAATGAAAATCTATTTAAAGTAGGTTTTTTGTTTTGGTTTGGGTTTTGGGTTGGTTGATTGGTTGGTTGGGGGTTTGTTTTTTTTGGTGGTGGTGGTGGGTTTTTTTCTTTGTTTGGTTTTTTGGTTTTGTTAAGGAAGAAGTTTCCCAGAGAAGCTTTCTAATAAGTATTTATTTAAAAGTTCAGTTTGCAAACTGTCTTTGCACAATATATTAAAGATTCAAGCCCAAGTACCTGCAAATTCAAGTCAAGGCACTTTCAGTCCCAGCTCTCACAGGATACAACTAAGACAGTGCTGAGGAGCAGTTTACCAGTCAGTACCACTCAGCTGATCAGACACACCATGAACCATTCTGTTCCTGCAGCTGACCCTCTAAAATCTCATGTCTCTGCTACTCCTTCTCCCAAGACACTTTGGGGGACAGCTTAGCTGTTGGAGGCTGTTCAGAAGATATTAACACAACACCAGGTTTGTCCTTTCCTGGCCCTCTGGAGCCCTCCAGCACTATTTGTGCTCTGAAGGGATATCATTCAAACACCCTCTCTTGACTTGCACTGACATCCTAAAACATTTAATCCAAGCATGCAGTTTCATGGCACAAATGTACTTCCCTGGTGGGCTGCAGCACAGGCTGAACATGATTTCATTCACCCTGCACTGGAAACAAACCAACCAACCGACCTCACTTGGGTGGAAAATGATGCCTTAGGTTTTAACTTTTATATTTTTCAGATCCTGTATGTAACTCTGAAATTTCATACAGCCTTTTAGCTACTGTTCTCTTACTCTGGTTAGATGTAACAAACCCTCTCTAGGCTTGCACTTCAAGGACACCTTGTTGACCCAGGCCCCAAAATATGTAGACTAAAGCCTTTGAGAGAAGGGGCAAGTTAGGGGTAATTACATGATTAACTGAAATTATAATTGGAGAATTAACTCTGATAAGCAAACAGACCAAACTTATAAAAGCATGAAGAACTTGTGACCCAAGGTCCATCCTGGGTGAAGGCTTTTGACACCCAAGGTGTACCTTTGAGGGCCCTTCAAATAAATATCTACTTTTATTCTCTTAATCTTGTCTAGCCTCTGTTTTCAGGTAGCCACTTCAAGGCATCCACATGCCAGGACCAAAATCATGCCAAGCAGATGCTAACAGTGGAGAAGCACAGACAGTCAATGAGCCATTGCTTCCTGTGCTCTCCTTTCTCTACTGAACTGCCTTTCTTTACAGTACAGACATACCTAAAAGAATAAATTGTTCTAATTGTTCTAAAAGTAATTTGTCTGATTTTTTTGCCAATTCTTCCATTTGAATTAAACTAGTCACAAATCACAATTTGCTTAAAATGATGCTGTGATTTTTGGTTTTGTGAAACCTTTGAAAGTACAGGATGACATCACCCTGTGCAACCAAGTCTCATTCAAGTACAAAACATGCCCAGCATAAGAGAACTTACTGAATTATTTAAAAAGCATCAAATAAAGAACTCTCAATCATACCACAAACAAACTTCAACTTCCTATATAACCCCTCAGAGAGACGGAATCTTTTTACCAAGCCTCCAGAGTCAATGGACTTGGGTTCACTTGACATTACAGAGTAAACAAATCCCACAGCTGAGGCTTCTTCAGTGGGATGGTGCTGCATCCCACCCAGTAAAACTTAAAGCCTGCAAGCTCACACAGCCGTGCATTCACAGAAAGCACAGCTCAGATAACCAAATCCATGGAAGACAAGGCATTTAGATGAAGACTGCTATTCCCAAATGCATAGTGAACACAGAAGGAAGTGTGACCCATTAATGAAAGTATGTATTTCCTCTGATAAGACTCACAGGGGAAAGTACATGAAAACCACAAGCAAAATCTCCCACCCAAACTTCATGAAAAATCAGCAAAATGTCAACTTTCACCTGATTTTCTGCTGAGCAGCCCAAGAGCTGGTACAGATCATTCCTGACTCAGTCTTGTGTCTAGGCTGATAGACCATGTCTAGAAAATTGAAACCTCCAGAATCCTTCCTTTGAGCCCCACTCACTGAGCCCAGCTAAAGGGACACTCAAGTGCTACAGGAAACACCAACCTGACCCCCAGCCACACTTGCCCCCGCTGTGCACTTCCTCTTAATCCCTATTCAGTTTTCCACTTCTCAAGTAGAAAGGTGTGTTAGCTGAACATCCATGAGAATTTGAAAAAAGACAGCCTGGTCCATTAAGATTGTACACCTGGGACAACTGTGTTGGGGCTCTGTTCAGAAACTGTGTTTTGAGTTCTGCAGTTTCTCTTACATACTAACTTCACATCAAGCAACTTGAAGTATCTTTTATTCCAATATAACAATTTAAGTACAGATAGTAGTTAATCATTTTGCATGGAAGCCTGATAACAGCTGACATATTGCAGTTTAAGATGTTTGTCCTCTTTACGTGTGGTATGTGGTTAGTTACAAACAGAGTGTGAGCAGATATCCTGTGAAATCCTTGGACACACTGGTAAGGAAAAATGTATTTAATTTCTTTATGGTATCAGAATAAGACTAGAATCATTTATATTGAAATCCTACAGTGTAAAATGAAAAACTAAGTTTTTCAAAATTTTTTTAAGGTTTTAAAATCCTTCTTGGTAAACCAGAATATTGTTTATTTCCCACAACATCTATAATTCATTGAGAGCTGCACCACAGAAAGAAATTAAGAAGGAGTTTGCACCACAACCATGGCAGAAATAGAAAAATAAATTTAAAAAAAGATACTTGCTTTTTGTGCCACACATGGAGGGATACATGGAGCTATCGTAAAATACAGGTACAAACTGCACTTTTTTCCCCCTCTCCAAACTGAAAACCCCAGCTGAGTTACTACCTAGTACTTCAACAGATAATATTAGAACTATACAAAGAGACTGAGAGGGAGTCACAGAACAATAACAAAACTGATTGAACAAGTGAAAAGAGAAAAAGGACTGAAAACACTGCTGACAGCTCACAAGATGAATTGGGTGTGGTAGACATCTGCCACAGTCTGGTACCCAAACACAAGGGAGGAAAAGTTGTAAAGATATGGGGAGTATTTATTAATTTATTATATATCAGTGTCTATGTATATTCATAGTGCCTGCTTCTCTTTCTGACTTTGAGAATATCAAAACTTAAAACAGCATAAAGGTAAATGATCAGAAGAGTAAAGATGCATATAAAAGCCTAAACTGACACCTCTCTTCATGAAGAGGATTGTGGCCTGTTGTATTGTCTTTTCAAACTAAATAAAGTGTGTGGTCAGCATTCTTAAAAGGAATCATACAAAAATCCTGTAGAAAACAATAAAACCCAGACTCTCAGCACCTCTATATCCAGCTTGTTTTATCATTACCTTTCATGTATACTAGCTTTTGTTAAACCCATTCACTTGCAGCAATACCAAGCATTAGTGGAAACAGAAAAATACTCAAAAACTGCCTTCCATTGTACATAGCATGTTCATGTAGCAAAAAGAGCTCCCAAACAGCCACAGCCAGAGAGGCAGTAAGAGTGTGCTAATTATCATTCTAATTAGTACAGTACCAGCAGAACAGCAATTTCCAGATCTTGATGCTATCTGACGATAGCAAAAGAAAGCATAAGCATCAAGAAATTTCCTTTTAGGTAATTAGTTATTTAAATGAAAGTCCTTCCAAAAGTGAAAATTTACGCCAATGTGGGAGAAACAGTAGTATGGAAACAGAACACCGCTTTTGTGCAAAATCACTGTTCAATAACCCCACTTTCAGTAATTTAAGGGGTAAGGCAAAACTCTTATTTTTTTCTCTTTGGTGTTCGTACTGGTGGCTTTTCATCAACAGTCCTCTGGGGAGATATAAGGAACTGCTAGGTCACATTCAAAACACCAAAGCCAGAGACTTCTCATATTAATTACCACATCAACTGATTTAATTAGGTAAAATCATATTCAAGAGCCTTTTTGTGAAAGCAACACCACAATTCAAACAGTAAAACAAAATATTATCATCAGTAGCAGGACACATAACTCATTCTCTCCCTAATATTGGATTGGTGGTATTAATGTATTAACAAAAGGAAGCAGCAAGGTCACTCCCAAATAGAAGTTTTAATATGATTTCCTAACAGTGGGGGAGTTAAAGAGGCTTCAGCTTTTGAACAAGCCCACTCCACTACAGGATGATATTAATTAACTGAACAGGACAAGAAGCAGTAGGAATAAAAGCATTACTAATAGGACTCTAAGTACTTCAGAAAAGAAATGTGCTTGTCTATTTTATGACTTTTGTCAAGCACTAGAGAATTTCTGAACTAGATGATCCTATTAAGTAAAACTTCTTTTTCCCACAAGAACTTAAGGTCTAAAGGTTATTTCTAAAGATCAGTGAACATCCAAAGTGTCATACAGGATTCTGTGCTCAAAGTTTAATCAATTGCATTCAAGAAAGTCAGCACCTGGAAAACTTACATTATGAGTGGATGACTGTAGAAAAAGGTTTAACAATATATATAGCATGGGAACAGTAAGCTGGAATTATGCAGTGATATTTCCTAAAATCACGTCATACTGAACTGAACATAGAATATGAGGATATAAAAATGTGATGAATCATTACTATTTGCCTAGAACATGGACATGTATTTATAACACCATTCAGCTCTCTAGATAAATCTTTTAAAAGTTTTGCCCTTGAGTGCATGTTATTTTCTTCAAATTTTAGTTTAAAAACCCCACATGATCTTTTGATAAAACAGCATTTTCATGGCCTCTTTTGAAGACAGAACTTTATCTAAGTGAACTTTTGGACTGTATCACTGTACCTACCACGTGCATGGTCTTTACTTGAGAGATAGTTATGCGTGTTTAACTTCCTGCGATGGGTCTTACTGAGCCTAGCAGAATTATTTACATGAATTAGATTTTTCATGTGCATTAGTTTTTGAAGATCAAAGATTCTATTGTCAACGTTTTCTTTGGAGAAAAGGAGGAATTGTTCAAAGCTCTCTCTACAATGAAAAAGAAATCCTTGTGTCTGAACTTGCAATAAAATACTATTTCTAAGAGAATATGTAGCCAACTAGTGACAGCATGGGTCTGCATGCCCTGATGTTCTTGGTTTTGCCTTTGACTCACTGTACATCCTTCAATGAATATATATTTGAAAGCCATTTTTAGTGGGAAAAATGAGATTCATACAGAATATTAAAAAAACTGAAAGTTCTTCTCCATTGTGTAAGCCTCTGCTATATGCAAATAGATTTAATGAAGTGATTGTTTACAGGAGAATTAGCTTTTGACATGCTTTTCATTCAACTCAGTTGACATTGTGGGAAGATTACATTCTTATGTTTTGTTTCTCACCCACACTTTTATACAATTTGCCAACAGCCGTGGTGCAAACGCCACCAGGAGCTGCAGAGCGGCGGAGGGAACAAAGCCCTGGAGCAGCGCGCGGATTTGAGCGTTTCAGCGCCCTCAGCACCACCGGCACAGTGAGAAACATCTTTGTCCTACAGGACATGAATTTTCACACCCATTTCAGTAGGAATAAGAGGTTCATTAGGTTCCCACCTGCAAGATGGTTTCTGCAAGTGATTTACCATAGTGATCCATGGCAAGGTCAGCATAAGCATTCCACTCTCCTGGGCTTACACTCCACAGCCAAATAATCACCAGCACCCCAAACGGCCTTGGAGCTCCACAGGTGGGCAAAACCTGGTTTTTACACTACATACAATACAGTCAGGAGGCTTTATTCTACAAATAAATTTTGAATTCTTAAGTTCAAGAATTTTAACAAGACTACCAAATAAATTATTAAAGTTTAATTAAAAATCTTATAAGAAAGAATTCACATTTCATAATTCAGATTTTACTATAACTTACTTCTAAGTCACTTTGGGAAAAGGGTAAAATTTCCTTATTATTACACTTCTTATATTACTTTTTTTTTCCTTTGTAAGATCTTTTCAGCACTTCTCTTATTCAGCCCACTGCCCTTCTTTTAAACCCTGAAACACTCCTTTCACTTTCCCTAGTTTTGCTAATCTTTTACGTATCTCTAAAAGAGCATTATAAAGCTTCATATTATTTCTGAAAACAATGCTCAGAATTGTTAAGCTCAAATTGCTCATGTCTCTCAGTTACTAAAACAATTGCTGAACATAAATCCAGAAAAATGCTGAAAAGTTTTCATTCTAGTAATTAATTTTGATTTGCCCACAAATTGGTTTTTTGTTTTTATTATGTTTATAGCCTAACTTACAAGTTCTGCTGGGACTGCAATTGTGTTCTGTGCAAGAGCTATCTGCAGTAGTATTTTTTTTAAATGACAATGTATACCTTCTGGTAATTCAATGAAATACAGAACTCATTGTGCATCCTTTGGATAATATATATGAAAACTGAAAGCCTAAAAAAAAAATTGGTCTAGCATCATTAAAAAATTCCTAGCTGAATTTGAAAGGAAAATCTTTTTTCATAAGGATATATTCAAAGAGATAGTTTAGGAAATCTAAATTGTTTGTTCTATTTTGCCTCAACCAGTAAGACTGAATGTCAGAATGCTCCTCTTAGCCTTCCATTTGGTGTCAAAGACAAAGGAACAGAGTTTTAGCCACTAATAAGGAGTGACAAAGAAGTTTTTTTCTAAAGCACTTCAGACAGCTACTGATACTCACTCTAGCAGAGTGACAGCCCAAAATTTTGAACAGTAAGTAATTATTTAATTCACAGAGGACAAGCGAACCACATACAATGCATTCAGTCCATCATGCAAGCTTATAGTTCTGTTTGGAGGTGCTTCAAGTCTGAAAAATGTTTTAAAAATCAGGTTTGGGTTAGTGTCCATTTGAGGCAGAAAATGCAGGCTGACAGATAATTTGTTTCTCCCAATCATCCAGACTGGAAGGGACCTCAAGAGGTCATCCAGTCCCATCTCCCATCTAAAGCAGATCCAGGTAGATCAGAGCACTGCTCAGAGTGGTGAAATGATGACACTTTTGTGTAACTGAGAAATTAGCTGTTGTGGGTTATCTTGGCCTTGAGCACTATTTATAAAGTGGACTACAACAGATTGAACAATCCCTAAAAATTTGAAATTCAGACAGCACAGAGGTAATCTGCTCTAAACTTACTGCAGAGACCAGACATTTATGCCAGAGAATCGTCACAGTTCGTGTCAGACTGAGGAGCCCTAAACATGACGATGCAGACCATCACCTTTTCTGGAATCTCCTTCTGCTTTATCCAATATGGGTCCCTAACTAGACCAAGAATATTGGGGGTTATACATCAAAATCACCAACTTGTAGCCTACAGGTTGAATGCGTTTTGTATCTGCCCCAACATCTGCCTTTAAAATATATTCTTTCAGGATCCACGTGTCACAAGTGAGATTATAAAAGCAACCTCTGGCATATCAAATCCCAGTTCTATATTGCCCATCTAAGTCAAATTGGAAAACTATTTACTACAACATTTACTATTTTTTTAAATTTTACTTATTGCTGTAAATAATCTGTATTGATTGTTTCCAGTGCTAATATTATTAGATCATTTGCTTCAAAAATTCCCTGTGTTAATAGCATTTTACTGAATACATATACAGAAAAGAATAAACATTTAATGATTTCTTCTAGAAGTAATTAAACTTTCAGACAGCTTTTTAGTTCTGATTTGAAAATATAGTAAGGTGTGCAAAATCAGCACACAGAATTAATAATTCATTATTTTAAGTAGAGGACTCCACTTACTCGGATAAAAGTACTAATTTTAAGCAACATCCTCATGTCTTATCTCTCACGAGATTTTGCACTGGTGAAGGGAAATGTGATTACCTCAAGAAAACGAGCTTTAAGAAAATTCCCTGAGGACATTTGGGAAGGCAGTTTTCACCCCATGTGATGAATGCAACACAGCAATTATCTCTGAGTCCATCTACTTCCCAGCTTCCAAGTTAAAGTGGTCAATGACGGTCTCAGTTGTGATTTGTCTTTTTTTAATCTCAGTCTGAAATGCTTTATCTATCAGCCCAGGTACTTAAAATTATCTTCCTAAGGCTATGTTGTTCAATATTTGATGTTCTTTCCATTTTAGCTATAGCCGCAATCTCTGAAATAAAGCTTTCAGCACAACTGTTCAAAACACTGGTATAAATAATACAAAGACACCTACCATTTGATTCAATTTCCATTACACAACTAACTTCCTCCTACCTTGCTTTGTATCTGTTTCTTTCACATTAGTCAATGTTCAGGTCACTCAACCACCTTTTGTTAGATACTTGATTGCAAATATTCAGCTTTACCTCACAGTGTGCCTTCCTGCCAAATGGCTCCTAAAACATTTACTTGTACAGTAACTGTAGCTGAATGCATTGCTTTTAAAATACTAAACTCTGGCATCAATATCCACAAGGAATTCCAAAGTTTTTTGGGGGAATCATGCTCTGAAGTGATCACAACTATGTGAAATGAAGCTCGGTGATTCCTAATGGTTTCCCAATTAATTTCTTTCAACAATTTTAGAAGTTTTCCTAAACTTATGATGACAGAATAATTTATTCTTTTTTCAGAAGTGTCTTCAGATCCTTGAATCAATACTGAGAGTGATAGCACCTTTCAGGGATGCCTGAAATTACATGAAAGGATAAGTAACACCAGTTGCACTTATTTATATTTTAAAAACAGAGACTGTCTTCAGAAAAAAATGAAGAAATAAAAGGCACAAAAGAAATAAAAGCAGGGTCAGGGAAGAGAGCTATGAGCACTAAATGAAGAAAAACAAGTAAAGAAAAGATACAGATTGTCTTTTCTGGTACATATATAATTAATGAGCTACTTACTGAACTGGTCTACAAGTGATACACGACTTTTGTTCTTTAGGCAACCACCACAACCTGCCTGAAGAAGAATGGCAAAGAAATATTCTGTCCTTAAATGATTCCTAAAATAAATACCGTAGACATTCCTTCCTTGGGCAAGCCCCTGTTAGAGTAATGAGGAGTTGGGTGTACCAGTGTGGAAGATGCATCATCCATCAAAGACAAGAAAGCACAAGAAAGCACGGGGCACAACAGGCAGTTCTCGTAACAGCCAAAATCCGTGTGGGTACCCATCCGTCTCTTTTCCTTTGAAATGCCATTTTCTCATTTATAACTGCACTACATGCAACTCGTAGCTGTTATTTCTTTGCTGCTCATACACTTATTACTTTGTGCTCACTGACTTGGCATAGGAGATGGTTAATGTATAGAATTTAAAGCAGCAAGTTGCTAGTACAGGAACTTCGCACCATTACTGAATTTTGACTGCAGCCACGTACCATATCTTACAGGCTGCCAAGCAGCAGTTAGATGATAACAAAAAAAAAACCCTTAATCTGTATTAGGAAAAAATATACTGTAACATACACTCTTTGGATTATCAAATAAGATTCCTAACATTAAACCAGAATATTTCAATGATGTTTCAATCAGTTTCCCCCTCACAAAGATTAAACAGAGAGTAAATATAAATTTCCTTCAAACTTCCTTTAAATATCTATTTTTGCTGTGTTTCTGGTATTGACTGAAGCTAACTTTGCTATTCCTTGGTTGTTAGGCCCCTTTCTCTAAAATTTATTTACTTACCAACCACTAGACTCCAAGTTCTTATAGAATATCAGCAAGGTACTTACAGAAATATAGAAATTGATACCACAAATTAGCCCCAGTAAATGCCACAGAACAGTTAGAAGATATCAGAAGTCCTTCTTTACCAAGCTTTCTGAAAGCTTTGTATATTAAAGATTAAGTAAAAGCAGAAATTTTATTTTCAAAAATAAACTATTTCAAGACTGTAACACAAACCCCAATACACACTTTAAATACATCTCTTAATCTTTGTATGAGGCACTTCTAGACTAAACAGAAACATTTTCATTCCAAGTCCTTCACATAAGCCAAGCAATCTGAACTGATTGCTCCTGAGAAAAATCAATTCTATTCAGCACAGACTAGGGAAAATATTAATAAGAATGGCTCAATCTCTTAATTATGTATGATTCTGGCCTAATCAATTCAAATATTTATGTAGAATAATAGAATACTACCTTAAAGCATTTCATGGAAAGATAAGCACACACTCCCATAAGAACAATATACCAGAAGCAAAGCTTAACACATCCACATCAGTTGTCTATCTACAGCAATATTATATAATGTCATGCTCTGATTTGCTTTTCCATTAATTTCAAAAATGTTTCTATACCTATAAAATGCATCTTATTACAAGATGACAACTCTGGAATTAGTTTTTGGGGGATTTGGCACTGTTTAAAAGCTCCATCTCCAAGAAGGCTGATTGTCAACTTTCTTTGAAATGAGGCATTTCCAGATACTGTGGACACAAAACCAACTACAACAGCAAATGAAGAAAAAAACCTGACCTGAGTGTACCATCTGGGCATTCCAGAGGAATCCTTAAAAAAATCAGGCCTATCCCCCCCCAATAAAACAGCCCTGAGTCACGACTTCTGCAATACTTCCTTCCTACTCTTCGAAGTCTGACATTCTAAGTCCTCGGTTGTAGCAGACCCTGGAGTCCCAAAACACAGCAATTTGCCTGGCAGAGGAAGGGAGCCTCAAACTCCCCTGCCACAGCACTTATTCCTGCTGTGGATAAGTGAACACTCCATCTGCCCCCTTTGGAGCCCACAGCAAACCTTTGGGATTGCCATCTATTTTGAGAAGGGGAAGAGGTCAGGGTTCCCCAAGCAGCACAAGAGGACTCAGCACAGCCCCGTGCATACAGGACTGAGGAAGGGCTGCTGATGACTGAGCCCACAGGGACAGGACATTCAAGCTCACTCAGAGCTTTCTCCAGGCAGCACTACGTCAGAAGGACAGTAAGAATTTGGGAATCTCACCAAGCAGCTTCATTTTGAGTGTCCATGGCTCCCAGAGGGCTCTTTTCATATCAAAATATTCAAAATGTCAGCCCTGAAGCACTTCTTAACTAAAAGCTGTACAACTGCTGCTGAATAATCTGATACTCAAGCATGCCTTAAGATTCCTATATTAAATGAACAGGAAAATCTGTTTTCTAGATGTTATTTTCACATTTCTATCTAAAAAGACTGTCCTCATAAATTTACATCATTTCAGAGTTACAGATGCTGGAGATATACCACTCAGACATGTTTCCTTCATCAGACTAACCACTCCTAGAGAGGGGATGTGTTACCTTTCAGACACTACTCTGTAGATACTCAGACACTATCTTAGGATTCAGCAAAGCCAAGATAAGTGAAATTTTAAATTGCTTTTGATATTTCTTACATCTGCAATAATGAACAACACAACAGCTATCTATTGTGATACATGTGCATCTGAAGATCATTATCATGCTGTGTGAACTGAAAAAAATATTTTGAAACATTAAAGTACTACACTAAACCAGTTTCATATAGCCAAGACCAAAAGGGAACTGCAGGGGAGCAAAAGGCAGTATCTTCTGTGTCCTTTTCTATTACTCCAATACACATACTAGAGAACATATACATACATTGTCTCTTACTCTGAAAGGTAGTTTCCTTGGCCAACCAAATTTTCTTAAACTTTTTTAAGAGAACAGATTTTCAGATATTTGAAATGGCAAACTGTTTTATGAATTATGCTAAGCTTCAAAGGTTATTTTTCATTGCAAAGCCTTCTCTCACCGGTTGCGGCAGAACGGAACTAAGACTATGTTTATTTTGTAATAATCTTTCTCGATAATAGCACAGGACATGAATAAACACAGAATTTCAAGCTCCCTTTGCTTCCAGTGCAAAATTAAATAGGTATCAAGAACAGTTAGATCAGAAGCAAAGGAACAATGGCAACAAAAATATTTACACTTTCACGCAAGCTTTATGATCAAAGACAAAAATCCAGAGTGATCTAGTAGAAGCAAATATTACATGAACTTCATTAGGCCCCTACCACTGGAAGCTCTAATGTTCTTTGTTTTATAAAGCACATCTGAGTATTCTCTACCCTTAAAATTACACTCATTTCTCTAAGTATTATTATTCCACAGAAAGTGAATCAAAGTACCAGAAAGAGAATTATTCATGTGGCTTTGGACTTCTGGGTGAGTTGCCAACAAAATCAAATTTCCGGCATTTCAGGCTGCAACTCTGAGCAAGCAACTCTCCCTCCCACTTCACTGATTTCAGCCTGAGCACTGGGATGAGTAAGAATTGCATTGCTGAGAAACACCAGAACAAAAACTGTGAGCAAGATTTAGCTGAGATACATGAGTCAACTTCAGAGAGCTTAAGACAACTCCACCTGCATTGTTTAGGCAAAGCTAATTTCAGCCCTAAGACTGAGCTTTTTATTAAATCACTAAGTATGAAAACCAACACACAAACCTCTATTCATTTTTCAGATTCCATTAAACCAGTTGGGTTTCAGTAAAGCACAACTACCTAACCTCTCTGGGAAAGCTCTCCTGGTGCTTTTGCTGTTGATGTGAAACAGGTGAACCATTTAACACAGCTATGAAACCCATCTGAGCAGAAGGGCAGTGTAAGCAGTGGTTCCTCCCAGGGACACCCAGTGCCCCAGCGATGGACAGGAAGGGGATCTTTGGAGCAGAGACAGAAAACCTTCAAGCAAAGTCCAAGTTCATTTTCACTGCTTGCCACCACCGAACATGAAAAATAACTACCCATCTTTTAAGAGATATACTTAGGAATTTTCTCAGCAGATACACCTCAGAGAATAACTCTGTCAATGCCACAGAACAACAGTTTTGCAGGTCTCTTTGGAAAACCAGTATCTTCTTTTCATTGTCAAATCCTAAAGAATATTCAATTAAGCCTTTAAGGGGCATTCCTAGTTGTAACCAGTATGATTTGATAGAAATTCAGGGACAACATGCTACAATTTGATCACACAAGACTGAAAGAATGAGAATATGGCACACAGAATACTGACTTTGAAAGTCAAGCTGTAAAGCCTGAAATCACTTCCACTTAGCAGATGCAGTGTACCAAGACTTACAATCTAGTACAAGAAAGTCTGGCTACTGATCCACAGAGTTCACCATAAACTTAAAGGCATCAGCAAACAACTCCTGCCTCAGAACACATCTCCAGAATGCCATCAAGATGTCACAAGTCTGCCTGCCTTATTCTCAGCTCCCTCTACAGTGTAGAGAATAAATCAAAATGATTGCCGGACTCCTTGGCATCTTTAGTGAGTGCTGTAAGTACCTGGGTTTGAAAGAAAGATTTTGACTGTCAAAATTTCTTTATGTATAATCTCCATACATATTTGAAGGGCACAAGTTTTGAAAATTTACAGCCATTCTTGCAGATTAAGATGACAACTGAACCCAGCCATTCCATTTAACAAGTGTCACAGCTCACGGCAGGGGCTGCATTTGAAACTGGTGAAGGAAGGGTTAAATCCATTGTCACTTGGTAAAATTATGACATTGACTTTTATGTAGATACTTGGCTACCAAGAGCAATGAAAAACTGTGGTGGCATTCATTGACCTCTCCTCCACACCTAGTGCTGCCTGACAGAAAGACTTAGCTTAGTCTGTCAATTATAAATTGCCACTCTGCTCTCACTCAGATCAACTAAATCATCTGAGATATTAAAAACAAAACCTCCCCTATACCTGCCTTGGCAGTAAGTCTCATGAAAACGTTCATTGTTGGGTAGGTTTTTGAGCATGCACCAATCTTTTACAGCTGTGATAAATCACTGTTACTACAGTTTGTGTGACTGCAAATTTATCTTAAAGTAGATGAAATCACATTTGCAGTTATGGCTTGTACTACAAAATAAGATGGCTACCCTTGTAAACCTTTTAAAGGCTATTTCTAGAGATGATTTCAGAATTTTAAGGACCTACTGCTAGCCCTAGAGCCTGAAACCAGGTACTTGCACAGCTATAGCACCTGTTTAAGTTCAACTATCAAGAAAGACAGGAGGAGGAGAATAGTATTAATAAAATAGCAAAGTTAATGCATAACAGGTTCCTGAAATAACTTGAACTGACTGAGGCAGTCAACTACCAACCTCCTTCAGAGAATGTCAACAGAATATAAAAACCATTGAGGATACAGTTAACACCACCTGACCCAGCAACAAAAGTATCTTCAATGTTTTATAGATTTCACCACAAACACCAATTCTGTCTACAACAAATCAGTGCTTTTCAGAATGCCAAACCTGGAGTTATTTTTAGTTCAATTTATCTCTGTTTTATAGGTTAACAAAGTTTCTGACATTATTAAAGCAAGCTAAAACATTCTCTTGCATGTGAGTATAGAGCAACAATCATAGGGATGCTCTGTACATTGTACTTGGCTTTTTTTGTTTAAGACACCTCTTTTATCTTAGGTATTATTTATGTTTTTATACATTTACAGACTGAAAAGAGTATTTTTAAAGAGGTTTAAAAACTACTACAACAATGTTTTCATACCTTAACCTGAGACTTTCAATCATGTTAAATTATACTGATTTAATACTAGAGTCTCACTGAAATCTAGATCAGTTCAGAAATCTCTTTACACATTTCTAGGCAATTGGTCACCACAATAAACTCTTTGCTCAGAGCTAATATACCATTTTACCAGTGCAGAATATCTGTGTATAAGCTTTGGAAAGCATCATCAGGATAAGCTCAGCTCAGCACCTGAGGGAAGTCTCTCACCATCTACAGTGAAATGTGGAAGTGAGGTCCAGGACTACAGGCAACAGCCAGAAGAGGACAAGGGAATAAGATCCAGGACAGAAGCACTGAGGCAAATAACAGGATCAGACTGAAATTATAAAAGTGAATTTTATCACTTTCTCACACTTTTTAGATTTCAGTATTCTCTGTAGACATGCCCAAGAGACAGATGTTTTAATGAATGCCCCAGCAAGTTTCACCATACTCACCATAGTCAAATAAAGAACAGATTTAGCAACCTAACAAGAGGTACTTCACTTTAACTACTTGATCACCCTTCTTCCAAAGCCTCCCTTGTTGCAATTTTATCCAAATGATACACCAGAACTATAAAAAGCTCCTTGGCCTGCAATCTGGATCATCTCGCTCCCATCTGTAAATCATCAGCTAACCACTGACTAGTCAGCAGTTACATGCTTTAGGTAGCAATTTATTACATAATTTAAAAAATATATATACCAAATTATTGTGGGCTTTAAGAGGCATGCAGGAATAAGATTAACAGATTTCTTATTTAGCTTGAATATAACTTAAATGACATTGTCTGTTCAACAAGCTTATACAGCACACGTGACACTAGTTTATTTATATTTCTTTAACTTTACCACCAGATTTTATAAGCTGTATTAGCCCAAGGCATGTAACACTCATAAGACAAGTAAAATTTCTAGCCACATAGTTTATATTCCATAATTTTGCAGCTGCATAGTTCAGAAAGAATGAGAAGCAAAAATAACTGCAAACCACCACTAGCCTCATTCATTCCCAAAAGAATTATCATTTAAAGAAGTGAAAATTCCAATATCTTACTTTCTAACACACAGCATAACTTTAAAAAAAAAAACAAAAAAACCCCAAAACACCCTACTAAGTTTGCATTCCAACTGGAGTTGGTTCTTTCCAACATTCACTCTGTTCCCAGAGAAGGCTATCAAGCTCCTAACAGTTCCATAAGCTCAAAATAAAGGTGGAGCTCTTGGCCATACTGCTTTGGAATGTTAAGTCTGTAAACCAGGCAAAGTATTTTATATACTTACAGGTGGTTTTGATTCTATAATAAAAGGAATTTCAATTCCTAAATCCTACAGTGTTATTATGAACCTTCAAGACAGTTTGTTAAACTACAAGAAAGTGCCTTTATCTTTAAATTCCTTCAGCTTTCCTACTATGTTTAAAGAGAAAGAACTTTCATAATGCTGATTAAAATTTTCCTAAGCTATATAGTTTCATAAATATGTTTTCATGAAGAAAGAAGAGCTCTTGAACTTGAGATGGGCAGCTTTTGAATCCAGAAATTCAATTTCCTTAGAGAATATCCAAAAGCCACATTACAGGAAGCTATGGTTCCTGACTTAAGGGAAGTGGAGGGAAGGAAAAAGTAAAATAACAAAATGTGCAGCTGACCTGAACCTGCCAAAAAAATCAAAATAAATATTACCCTGCATATATTGTCCAGAGCACATGTTGCATTATAAACAGCAGCTGGCATGCACCAATAAGTAAAAAGGGTATAAACTTTGTTTAATATGTTTACACTTAGCAAATTACCAAAACAAAACCAGCAGCATAAGCTAACTGCTTCTATCAGCATTCATGAGGGTTCTCTTGCATTTTCCTTATATTGCAAATACATTTCTGATTGCTTTTGCTAGTAAACAACACACAAATATAGGAACTATCTTAATGATAATATTGTACATTGGCAAATCTGTTTCTATCATGTGAAGTACTGCAGACATTAAAGTATTTAAAAAGCCCCATATTGAGTCTGTCCTCAGTAAGCTTATTACTCCAAAGCACCAATTAATGTATCTGCAGCCCTTTTAATCTACTCCAGTGTAAACATATTTTCTCATTGTACATGTCTTTTTCCAAATTTCTTTTTAAAACATTATATTATCTGCTCTCACAGTGTCACTCCCTGCATTCAGATATAGTTTATACAAGTATACCAATTTGTCTTTCATATTAACTAAACTTACTGCTTCATCTAGTATTTCTACTTCAACAAAAAAACTTTGTCTCAGCACATTTAACTTGGTTTTATTTATCGTACTGCAGTGGTAAACATTTTTGAAAAAAGTATTTTTCACAAGTTATACTTGTGCCATAGTAAAATTTCACTTCCTTTACTTCAACTCCTCTCCAATTTCACTAAAAGCTCCCTCCTAAATTTACTGCTTATTATATCCTGCCAGTGCATTTGTTTGCTCTTTATGTTGATGTATCTGTGTTATTCCCTCTTTGCTTACTGGGGATTATGTCTATACTCAGCCACCAAAGTTCAGAGTATTGAGTTTTTCCAGGTTCATTTGTGCCAAATAAAGGTATGAAGGGCTATAAGGAGTTATGATACGATCCAAGTATAAGAAATTAAAAAATTAGGGGTTTTTGTTCAAACTCAAAAATATTATTGCAGCACAGAGATGGAAAAACAAGCTTGGTCTTTCCAAATTAACTGATTTAGTTAAATTATTTAAATGGCAACTAGTTGTTGGGTTTTTTTAAAGAGAAACATTGTTGCACTACAAAATGTGTGTATTGAAAGAAATTAAAGTAAAAATTGTGGGTTTTAAACCAAGAGTACCCAACTGGCAAATAGCGATTTTTCAGCATCACTGAGTAGATGTAAGTGCAAAATGCAAACATTTTGAAAATACCAAGTGTGGACTAAATCCTGACAATTTTTATGCCATTTGGCCCTACCTCTTGCGTCCTGAGAAATAAAATCAAAAATTTACTTCTTCTGAGTTCCATGCATAAGTATCTAATAAAAGTATCAAAAATTATTTCTGATAATGACTCGTGTGTAAAAAAAACACCCTGCCACTAAAGTATTTTAAAATGTGTTCCTCATTTAGTTTTCATCTCTCCTAACATACACAGTTAAAATCCATGTTCTTACAACTACATAAAAATAAAATTCAAGATAATTTTGATATATCAGCATCGAAGAGGTTTCTTATTTGTCTACACTTGGAATCTCTCTTTGAAGGTTAATTCATTGGAACTATTGGTTTCCTTCTGGGAATAATTTTTTCTGGTCTCCAGACTTTCAAAATATTATTTCTGTAATTGACATGTATTTGAAGACTTTATATTATTGCATTGCTTTCAAAGTCTCCTGAATATCTTGCATCAATCAACTTATTCATGGAATAAAATGACAGAGGCAAACTCAGAACCATGTTGAGCTGATTTAGCAATACAGCAGCTATCATATATAAACCCACCTTAAAAAGTTATGAATTTAATTCTTCTCTAAGAACTGCAGAACTGAATCAGTACTTTAAAATGCTTGATAATTTTAGCATCTTTGGCCTCCCCATCTACTTCTCAGATTATTTATGAAACCCGGTATATCTTCATGATACTTTATAAATAAACAATACTGACAACTTTTCATGCAGAAACAGTTGAATCACCAGAGCATATTTGTTCACATCCATCACATTCTTATCCTTAACTGACACTGAGGACTGCACCTGTAACTTTTAATACATAGCTCACCATCGGAAGACATCACTGCCACTCCCCTTATGCTTATTTTCCTCATCAGAACCTCTGTCCCAGATCAAAATTTCAATGCAGAGAAGAAGATTTTTCCAGCTTGGATTCAGACAGGCAAGAATGGACACCAAAGCTGACCAAGAAGGTCCCAAAACCTTACAAAAATGGGATGTGGTCCCAGATTCCCTGAAAGATGAGAACGACCAGCCAGCAGGCACACAAACTGGATAAGAACTTCCCGAAAGCAGAGCAATGCACAAGTATTTTTCTTAACACATATTCTAATGTACAATTACCAAGCACTCCTGTGGCTTGGTTTAATTTTAGTGCCCCTTAAGTTGGGCACCAAATTTTTGTCTCGGTTTTGGAGACTAAACTTCAGGAGGAAATACACCGGAATGAGTGTCTCCTCCAAAGGGAAAAGGGCCCTTTTTGTCCATCAATAAGACAAGTGGGTCACAGAAAGTGAAAGTGGTAAAAACAAACTGTTTATTAACACACAAACAAAACAGGGTACAGCTGGATAAAAAAACCCCTCAAAATACAACAAATTCCCAGAGAGGGAACAGACACCTGGGCTCGGACCAGCCGGGGCCGCCCCTGCAGGCTTCCCAGACCAGCGAGGAGGGAAGGGAGGAGTGAGGCAAGGGGAAGGGAAAAAAGAACAAGGAAACACCAACAGAACTTTTTCCCAGCTAGCTGGAACACAAAAGAAACCCAAAGACCGACACAGTGCTCCGGCACAATCACTGCCGATCCCCAGAGCCCCGTTGGGCTCAGCTGGCCAACCGGCCCACACCTGGGTCCTGTGGGCCCACGCTCGGGGCCATCTTACAGAAACAGCGTCCTTGGGCAGTGAGCGGACAGTTTAGGAATAAAGCAGCTTCATAACATCACCTCAGGACAAGGGCCTACTTCAAAGGGGCCCCACAGGGCTGGCTGAAAGGCAATAGTTCACTTCTGAAACTCAAGTCTGAGACCCATGTGCCCATGGCTTAAGCAAACAAGGACAAACCTAATCTCCTGAATTCTGACCTGGAGTAGTACAAGACTTGGATTATCTGATGACATAATGTTGCTTACAATAGCTTCTTTTTTTTCAATAGAAGGATTTTTTACCTGTATTTGCCAGCTCAAACGCTCCATGTATCTGGTATCTGACATAACATGATGTTAAAAGTCACTGTAATAAATCAAGCTAATCTGAATGAATCTGCCCTAAGAATCAAAGTCAGAAGTTTTCAAAGGTCTTAAATAACAGCTGTGATGAAGCTTTTTCTTGTTTTGTTGTTCCTTTTTACCGACACAGCTTTTTCAGTTTATGACCTGGTCATCAGCTGAAGTAATAGGAAATAATAATATTGCAAGACACAAAGTAAAGCAATTTGAAAACAGAACTCATTCCTCCCTTTTCAAATACTTTAATGACTTCCTAAATACATTATTCATAATACTGGCAAACAAAAATTACTTAGTTGGGTTTTTTTTAACACTTCTGAATGCCTCTCACTGACACTATTTTATATTATATTCAATAAAACTTGCATTGATGAAATTTTCATTTCAGTGGTGATCTCTATAATTACACAAAATCACTCCACCCTGGCACTACAAGATGTATAATTAGTTCACCTTCATGAGCTCAGTCGTGCCATAGATGAACAAAAATACTACACACACAGACACAGGGCTACCAAGATGTCATGTGTTGACCTCTCATGGACACCAGGTGCTCACCAAGCCACTCAATCCCTCTCCTTTCCAGTTGGACAGGGGAGAGAAAAGAAAATGACATGTAGGTTGAGATAAGACACTTTACTAAAGCAAAAGTGAAAGTCTGTGCATGCCGAAGGAGAGAGGAGAAAAAGGTTTATTCCCTACTTCCCACCAGCAAGTGATGTTCAGCCACCTCCCAGGAAGCAGACCTTCAGCAGTTGTTCCTGCGGGCAAAAATTGCAAATAACAAATGTACCCCTTTCTTCTCCTTTCCTTAGATTTCATATCTGAGCTGGTATAGAATATCCCTCTGGTCAATTTGGGTCAGCTGTCCTGGTTGTGTTCCCTCCCAGGATCTTGCCCACCCCCAGCCTCCTGATGTGGGAAATATTGGAGAGACAGCGCTGATGCTGTGCCAGCAATGCTCAGCAGCAACCAAAACACTGGGGTGTTCTCAACACCTTTCTAGATACCAATGCAAAGCACAGCACAGGGAGGGCTGCCATGGGAAAATGAACTCCTTCTCAGCCAGACCCAATACATAAGAACAATGAGGAATGTTGTGTACAGAGATAACACAGAATTCCCCTGAATTTCTGAACTGCTACATAAAACTGTGTCAAGTAATTTTCAAGTATGTGTAACAGGGCCGTGCGTTGGCCAGAGCTCTGAAGATCTGCCTGGTCCCTTTGCTCCCAGACAGAGCTCGAAGGTCTTTCTACTATGGAAGACAAACCAGGAGTAAGAAGGGGTTAATCCAGACCTCCCCTCATCATTGCTTCCATACAGTTTGAGGGAGGATTTGGTGGAGGTATTTTCTGCTTTTTGTTTGAGAATTGGGTTTTGAAAATTCATAGCATTTGGTTTGTATCACAATCTCCACCACCACTTCTGGTCTTTTGGCAACCACCACGGTGTCCCCATGCTGGTGTCTCACTGAGTTCAGGACATGAGCGTGCTTTGAACATCCTGCTTTGAATCCTGCTCATTCCCACTTCTGTGCTTTGGTTTGTGGCACAACGCTGCCTCCAAGCATGCTGATGGGATTTCTTGTGGCTGAAATCAAGTTCAAGCTCTGCTCCAGGAATGCATCTAATGCCTTTCAGAAGGAGAAGAGCACTCCGTCTGCAAGACCAAACTAGAGCTACTCTGAAATTAAATACAAACACACCTTCCCCCTCATTCCCAGAGTATTTAAAAAGGAGTTCTACAGCAGCATTTAATACTCCAGAAACCTCTGTGGGATGGACATCCAGTCCTCATCACCAGCTCCTTTGCCCCACAGCGCTGGCTGTGTTGGAGCTCTGAACAAATGCCCTGGTCAACCAGGCACCTGCTCACCATCTGCCCTCCTGCTGGCTGACAGGTACCTGGAAATCACAGGTGAAATTTCCAGGCAGAATAAGGCACCGTACCTTCTTGCCCTCTAGTGCCATCACAGCAGCTTCTCTATTTTATGGCGTGATGAGGAAAAGGAAATACCTCCTTCTGATCACCATCACCTCCATCCCAGGGGATGTCAGATGAAAATACAGCCAAGAAGCACAGGAGATGCTCAATCAATTTACTTACAGAATACTGAGCTTCCATACTTGGCAGGAATGTCTTGGATACACTGAAAACCTATGACAAGTGACATCCCCCAAACCCCTCTGTAGTGGTGGACCTCCCTCCCACAACACCCCTCCCTCTCACACCTCTGCCACGAGCCCCACAGACCTGTCATTCAGTCAGGCCTGGAAAAGCAATGCAGGCATGCCTTTGTTTATCATCAGGAGCTCTTGCCATTTTATCCCATTATCTGTGACCTCTTTGGCATAAAAAGAATAAATTTTTTGGTTACTTCCCTTACAGCATGTGCAAGAAACCCAGCACAATCATTCTTCTTTGTATAACTGTAATGGGAGAAAATGGCAATGACATGATAGGTAGATGTGGAAATGCAGTAAGACTGAAGGGAAGTAGAGGTTAATCACTAAGTCCTTACCTCTGACAACTAAAGAGTTATCCAGTATTTACATGAAGGATGGTGCTCCACTATATTGACAATGGTCCTCTGAATATTAGTAGTTTACTGCTTTCTTACAGAAGCTATGTATCACCCCTGCTCCCTCTAATTTTTCTTTTTTTTCTATCATCTTCAAAACTAATAATCCTGCAACACAAAGTCATACTTTTCAAATTACAGAATTCAGAGACATATTTCCCTGGAGGACCAACAGTCTGAATCCCTAAGGTGCTTTGTTTTGTGAGGATTGTTAACTGTTCCTAAATATTGAATGTCATTTATGAACACCATCAACATGTGTCTAACCAGAACCAAAAATGACAGTTAGCTATCAAGGTACAACACGAGCTTCGATTCCACAAATCATTTGTATCATGAATAAAACAAAATTTTCACTTGCTTTCAACTACGCTCTCTGAACAACATATACTACAGAAAAAAGTATAAATTTAGCTTTAGACAAGACTACAGATTTTGGTAAATGCTAAAATTAAGTCAACGTGCACATTGACTAGTGTACCCAACCAGAAAGCAAATACTCTAATATTGCATTTCTGTCACAGACTACGCATTTCTTACAGTTAACTTAAAATTGTATTTTGAGTATCTTTGATTTTATAAGAAAATGTTCATTGCTTTGCTATTTTTAATCTTGATTTTGAATGCTGGGCCAATTACAAAGAGATGATTTCTCACTATAGAAAATGGGAATTTATCATTCTCACAAACCTGATTAAAATGAATCAAGTACCATGCTATCATCTTGCACAAAAGAACCTATTGATGTATTTCTGTCAGACTGGTAGAAGCAAGTTTCCCCATTCTATACTCATTAAAGTAAAGTAAGACCTTAGTCACCTTGAAAGAACACAGAACACATTCTGCTCTCTCTCTTCTTGACAAAAATCCCAAAAACTGGAACTATCACTCTCACCAGGCTCATAATATAAGTGCTTAAATATACAATTGATGCGTCCTGGGGAGAATTAAATTCAGAAAAAGCTTGTTTTAAGTCATTCAATATCCTTTTATTTTATTAGAAATCCCAAAAGTATAACTTTTGCTACTCATGTGCCAGCTCTTGTTGTCAGTTGGTATTTTCTCAGCTTGGCTATTGTCAAGATTTATTGACAATAACATTTGGACACATACTCCATCAAAAAGCTGTATAAATACATACTGTATTGAGGAAGTCTTGCAATCTTTGATCATACATGCTGTACCATCAGCCCTTCCCATACAGACCTCATTAATGGTGCCATTAAACTGATGTGACCCAAGAAAGTTTTTCCTGTGAAAATGGTACCTGTTTGCAGAAATGGGCGGCAGCAATAATTTTTACCAACACCAGAGTATCAGGGTAGCATCTGGAGAGACTACACATGAAGTGAAGAGCTCTGAAAAGTGGAAGGGAACAGCAGCTTCCTTTAATGCCTGCAGCATGGATGCCATAAAAACATTTCAAGATCCTGCTACTGAATTCTGGCAAATGACTTTGTTCTTTAATACTTTTATAATGGTTTTCACATTGTCTTAGAAAGCCAGTTTTAAGTTACAGAGGAGAAAATATCTTGCTGGCTTCAAGTGTTTTAAATGTTTTGTGGGGGTTTTATTTTTTCATTTTTAAACATAACCTTTCCCCCCAGCATATGCATCACATCTCAATTTAATTCCAAATTATTAGTGGCTGTTTTACACAGCAGAGAGCTGAAATACAGCTGCATTATGAAATTCCCTCCCTATATTTTTACTTTAAAGATTGAAGCAGCAGTAATTTAATTGTCTAGAAAGCATTTGCGATTAAAGAACTGTCAGCATTAAGATTTCTCCTTTCCTCTAATACCTTGGATTACTCCTGTGGCATTAGAATTTTGGTATAATATAATGCATATACTCATACCTGTTACACAAGAGATCATCCATCAATAATACAAAAGTAATCCTAGATTACATAAGAAACTACCACTGAATCCTCAGCGTGATTTATACTTTCTTTTAAACGGTTGTCATTTCACTAAATAAAACACACTAATTCTGCACGCACAAGATGCAGCTCTTGGTTCTCCAACTAGCTGTAAGCTTGACTGAAAGTGATATGGAAAAAACAGACATCTAACTTGCTCAGTCTGGGTTTTTAAATTATACTACTTTCATTGTTGCATAAATTATTTTTAAAAGTACTAAGAAAGTCTAAGAGGAAATCTTTTTAATACGGCTAAAAGGTCGCATTTCCTAGTACAGGAAAGAAACAGTGCCAAATTACAGAAATAACTTTTTTTTTTTAATTTAAAATACAAGGTACAGAAGAAGACCTTCAAAACAGTAGCTATTGAAACATTAAACTTAATGAGTAACTGAAAGATCAAAGGATGGTAACATTCAAATCACAAAGCTTTTCATGACTTTCATCTCTGCAATAAAGCTGCTATACACTGACTTAGAGCTATACTGGGTTTTAGTAGCATCCTCTCTACCAACACCCACCACCCCATAAAAAAACTACTGGCAGCAACAGACACGAAAAGCAGAAATACAGATCATTACAGAAGAACATACACACAGTGATTATTTTTAAACTGCAACTTCTTATGCCAATATCTCTTTTGTTGTCAGTATTTTTTAGGTAAAGTGGCAAGGATTAAAATTGTGTACCATCAGATAATAAACAAACACCACTAAAATCACTGGGTTTGACACCTCAAGAGTTAAATTAGAGCCAGAGTATTTGGCAGAATTCAAACAGAACTATTCACAGATGAAGTACACCTGGTGAACACGTTTGCCAGTGTCAAGCCAAAAGACACTTGGAAACTATCCAGTGTTGAGTACATCCAAATACACAGTGTACTACTGTACAGTCAACAACACTATTTTGATACGAGCAGGATTCTACTTCTGTATTAAAAACAATGACTCACATGTTTACAAGTATTACTCTAGATTGGCAGCTTCTACCATACAGAAAGAAACACTGCATAGATTGTCTTGGTATTTCTATGTCTGTACCCAAAACCACTGAAATCACAGGTTTGGGAGTATCCATGTAAGTACACGTGAATACATACTAGAAGTAGATTTTCACCAGGTCATTTATTTTAATGCTCAGAAGAGATCAATGTGATCATAAAGCTAAGAACCTCTCCCAGTAACAAACATGTCACCACTAACTTAGTGCAGTTTTACAATATTCAGTCTTAAGAAGGTAAAATGTTTCCATTACAGTTCCTATGTCTTCCAAAGATTAATTACTCTTAGATTTTCATGGGCCTTCTTATTCTGAATGCATTTGAGTTCTCAATTACTCAAATGCATCTCATTATTTCCCAAATTAAAATATCTTTGACATCAGACATATTTTCTTCTGGGACATGATCAAATAACCTCCTAACCCCAAACAAGTACAACAGATTTATGAGAACACATTTAAGAATACAGCAGAGATTTTGTTGTTTTTAAATCACACTTGAAACTAAAATATAACACCTTTTTCTGGTCCTCTCTTTCTCAGTAGTAGCAAACAAAAGTAAAATTCCTTAATTCTGCTTTTTATTCCTTACTTTTGGATCCAAGATCATATTATCACTGCACTTTTAGTAATATCACACCAGGAACAGATGTTTAACTGATTATGCACCATTATAATTAACTGCTTTTCAGTGACACAGTTTTGGAACTGTTTTCTGGACCATGCAAGTGCAAATGATTTTCTTTATTCTGGATATATGACAACATTCTTGGCCATGTTAAAATGAAGGCTGATCTATCGAGTCCAGCTCGCCAAGTGATCCATGTTACTCTACAGAGCTGCCCCAGGCTGTAATCATTTCATCTGGCTCTGTCTTCTGAGAACTTTGTGAGTTCCATCTGGATCCTGAATAAATACACTGAACAGCAAAGGGCCATCAGGAGCAGGTCAGACAGGAATCCTTCTAACTCACTGTCCTGTCTCTGACAGTGGTCAAGAGAAGATATGTGAATACACAAACCACAGTAAGAAGCTCTGCAGATAACCTACTTTAATTTCTTATGAAACTCCATTAATTTTTTGCCCTCTCAGTTCTATAATATGGAAAACAGTGAATAATGTTCCCTATTTACTTTTAACACACTTTAGAAGTCTTCAGGATAAAAGCCCCTCAGCTATTCATCATTCCTCACACATGAGCTTTCCCACAACTCTGCCTATTTCTGTATCTTTCCTTGTCCTGTTATGCCCCTTTTGACATGGAAGAATCAGAGCTGTGTCAGCATCCAAGATGCAGGTGCACCACCGTGGGCTCACACAGCGGGAACAAGATGTTTTATTCTGTCATGCATGTTGACTGCTGCTGAGGTTTTCTTTTCACAGGGTGTATCATCCCTCCAGAGCACCACTCCTGCAGATAACAAGTGCCTCATTCACAGTCAATCAATGTGCAAGCAAAGTTAAAACATTCCACATACCCCTCTTCACTTAGCATTTATCAATGCTGAATTTAATCTGGATTTTATAGGAATCTTTCTCCTGATCACTTAAATTTACAGAAAACCACAGAAAAGCAGAGGAGGAAAAGACTTGGACAGCTAATGGAATGCTCATAAGTTCAAGACATCAACTAATATTCTCACCCCCATTTGTTTAAACACTGGCAAACTAACTGTAAGAAAATATTACTTGTTCAGTGATCTGTATGACTTCTTCTGCAGAGTAACTACTACTAAATACAACACAAAATCAGACAAAAAAATACTATTTTAACACAACATTTGCAAGCTCAAAGTAAGCACACACTCCCCTATAACCACATCTTCACTCAGGGCTGGGGAGTCCTTCAGGGCCCCACAGCATCCTCCACTGCTGCAGGATGGCCTTTGACTCACTGTCAGCAACAGGTACATTTCTCCAGACCGGCAGAAAGACCTTGGAAGAAGAGATCTGTCTCTGATGACTGGGCAGGATGTCCTCTGTGCAGTCTGTAAATCTTCAAACCATGCATGCAGACTGATACAGGGAGGAAATTATCTAAATCTTAAGCATTTTGCCCTGCTGTAAAAAGCACCCAGTTGATGGGGTATAAGCATGTGGTAAGTCTGTCTCTAAACATCTCCTCTTTCAGGGTTAATCTGGCAGATAGCAGCCACCCTGAATGTCAACACCGGCGAAGGCTTTCCTGCTGAAGGATCAAGGAGAGGACTCTCTTACTCCGCAGTTACTGGAAGGTGGCTCCCATAATTTACAAGTTAAAAAACAAAAACAAAACACCCTCCTCTGCAAAAAGCACAGTGGAAAGAAACAGTCGGCAGTATGGCACAAAACCAGCAAAATGGTGCAGAACAAAGTAAAAAATAAAAGGTAAAAGCCCAGCAGTCTGTCCTAAGCCCAGGGACAGGGACAAAGCTCTGGTTTTGTGGCCAGATGTTCAGAGAGGATCAGCCTCATGCACGTCCCACAGAAATAACGGGGAGAGACTATAGCAAGGAGGGAGCAGCATTACAGAGATACTGCTAGACTGGCTAAAAAGTACAACCCTGTATAAAATAACATTGTTATTGTTTTACCTTTCTTTCCCTCCAGTCAAAAATCTCAGGCTCAAAATCAGAATTTTTCCACTTCTAGTTTCATTCATTTTCTTCCAGTCTCAGATTAATAGAGTAGTGACCCATATCCAGAAAGTAAAAAAATCTACTCAACTTCTTTCAGCATATTATAATACAGAATAGAGTGAAAGACAAAAGTGAAGTGTAATTCCAAGTGTTACCAATCAGCAGAGTCATGCTGCAGTCTTTCTGAACAAGTACACTGCCAGCCTCAATAACCAACGAAAATTATTTTTAACAGCTGAAAAATGAAATTTAAAAAAAAAAAAACAATGACCAGCACTCTTATACCTTCTGAAGCCATTTACCTCCTACAAAACCTTTCTTCACTGGCATACTGTTATTGCAATTTAGCAGGTTTTTTTCTTGGTCAGTCAGACTATCTCCCTCTCTGCTTTCTGCAGTGCCAACAACTAAACAAAGCACAGAATACTGGCCTCAACACACAAGGAAAATTGAAGATGCTCTTATTGTTCAGGAATACAGAGAGAAACAGGAAAATCTATCAATCTGACACAAGAAAACCAGGCCAACCAATGAGAAAGCTGACTTTGAACTTTTATTCATTTTTCATTAATCCAAAATGTTAAAAGCAGGAATAGAGCTTCTTTTATTTTTCCTAGAAGACCAAAGCATTTTCCCATGGATTGAGTTAAATATAATGATTTTTGTTATAAAAAGAAATTTTATCACTGTTCTCTCTTCATAGTGTTGAAAACAGAAGAAAGCACACTATTAGGAGAATAAATTAGTTTTAATTCCTGACATTTCATCACCCCCTTACCTTTCAGCTTACTGGGAGTGACTAACAGATAATAAGAGAAAAGCAGAGACATACAGATCCCCCTGTTGAAGACCCAACCTGGTCCATTCTCCCAAGTTTGAGAACCACATCAGCTCTGACTGAAACAAACTGGAACTCAGAAATAAACAAAAGTGAGATGGTTCCTTGCCAGCAGGCAGCTGAGCTGTGGTACTTCTTGCCATGGGATGCTCCAAGTGCAGTGAAATGGCATGGCATCTGCAGGGGGACTGGATCAGGCTGTGGAAAACCAACCCATTTCAGTCAGTTAAATGCACAGAAGCTAAAACTCTGAGCTGGGACAGAGACTAAGAGATCCTTGTGGAAAATAGCACAGTGTTAATTTACTGTAGGCACCTGCTTTAAAAATTTTCAGTCTGGAGACAAGATACTGGGATATTCCACAGCTCTTTGGCCTAATCCAGGACAGCCACATGTATTTTTATTAACGATCTAGACTGCAGAAAATGAAAAGCTGTGTAACCATAAACATTTCTGAAGTCCATTTATCATATCTTCACTTATTCCAGAACAGTATTATTAACCAACAATTCACACAAAACAGCAAAGCAGCAAGTAAAAACAGCCAGGAATCCCAGCTGCCAGAGTTCTTCAGACTAAACCTTCTTCCAAAGCTTTATTACCTATTCCCATTTCAAAAAGGAAACATCAGCCAACCAAAAAGGCTAATAGACTAACTAATCATATGGAACAACTGGCTCAACATGTAATTCAGTACCACCATTTTGACAGAAACTTTCAGAGAATAAAACCAAACCAACTTTACTTAAGTGCTATTTAATAAATGATTACTTGAGGGATTTATTTGTTTAAAACAATTGCTCTGCTTCAGCTAAAGAAGTACTTTGGAAAGCTAGCATTAAAAAATTATTTGCTCTAATCTTTTCCAAACTGAGGCTTGGCATCTAATCCCTCTTCATCACCAAATAGCTTCGTAACCAAGTATTCCATTTGTAAAGTAGTCACAATAAAAACACCAAAATAGTTGACCTGAGTTCTTCAAAGGTAACTATAGAAAACAAACACAAATAGCATTTAATTACACAGACAGTCAGCCAACACACCCCCTCAGTCTTATGAAAAATATATGAAAATATATGGAGGGTATTTTCATTTGAAGTAATTTTGTCCAATTAGCAATACTGCTGTATTATTTAAATAAGAGATGTTGTCCTAGTCAGCAAGTTACTGTTCAACTGTGTAAAATTGTTATGAAGGTCATTCCATAGACCAATTCACTAATTGACTTGTTATTAAATATAGGCACAAATAAATTAAATAGAATTGCTTAAAAGTAATAGTTTATTAGAAACAAATTTATAATGATTATTAATAATCATGAAGTACTTTGCTGCAGAAACTTCATATGCTCTAAATGCAGAAGATTATTATTTATTACATTTATTTAGCTCAGGGTTATTTTTTACTTCATCAATCTATATTGCTGACTCTTTATATTGTTATTTATAACTTTTAATTGTGCAGAAGGGGAGAGAATTATGAACAGTACAAAAATAAATGACCGTTAATATGTTTTTCCCCCCACATTTTAAGTCTTAGGAATTTCCTTATTCATCCTTTTGTTATAGAAGGGGAAGACAAAGAAACGAGTTAGAAAATTTACTTTCTCTTTTTCTGCAAATCTCATTTGTTTAAAAAGAAAAAGACGTCAGAACTAGAATATCTGCTAGAGCTCCAAAAGGACTAGCAAGTATATAAACGCACCAGGTAACTCTTAATTTAAGAAGAACAACAGCTGGAATTCATTTTGTATACTTATATATATATATATAAGTCACAAAAATAAACACCAAACATCTATGATTGACATCAAACATTTGATGTTTGTATCTCAAATGTGTTCTCGTCTGCTCTTCCACAGGTATACTTGGGATCCACAAATTATAAAACCTTAATGTGACCCTACCAGCACTGGTGCTGAAGAAAGGAAAGCAAAGGAAAGCATGAATCTCAGAAAAAGAACCCATAGAAGAACTGATGTCTTACTGTTCCCCCTGGACGGACTTGATATTCTTACCAGTCTCCCAACATTAGAGGAAAAAAGTATTGAACTTCCATCCATAAGACCCTTAAGTGATGTAGCCCAGGCAAAGAGCAGATGGATTTTCCAAGAGCCTACTGTTTACCAAACATGGAGGGACAAAGAAACAAACCACAGATATTATTCTCACATGCATCAGCAGTTTAACAGCTACCTGAATATCTGGTGTTGTAACTCCCACTGCTTGACTCTGTTTTCTAAGCACCATATAATCCAAATGGCTTTAAGGTAGCATACTTAGAAGAGTTACTTGAAGTACAATGTGACAAAATTTTGCTGTTTTCTCTCCATTATCTTGCTATAGGTGAGATGCTGTGTGACTCCATCAGGGACTCCAGTAAAACAAAACTCTCATGATGACAATGTTGGTAGAACAGAATTCACTAATGCCTTCCCAATACAAAAGCCTAACAATGATGACATCACTTACTGAGAGATTAAAACATTTTTTTCTTCCAATGGAAAGAAGGTTCCATTTATGCATTTGGCCTTTCCTTTCCTACATCCTGTGTGTCTTTTACAAAATTAGCACAGATTTGTCAACTGTTACCTCAGCTGACAAATAGCCACAACTGAGAACAATTCATTAACCTGATCTAATTTACGACAAAGATTTATGATAATTATGTGAATTCTACTAGCTGTGCCACAGAAGAAATGAATACAGCCCCTTAAGCTTAGATTTGCTTATGTAAACTTTAGTTTTATGGCTTAAGAACTGCATGGAGAACAACAGCACACATTAAGATTTCATCTTTATCATTATGTAATTATTTGCATTACACACATTTCACAGTTTTTTGAGGACAGCTGCAATACTGCTTGAACGTTGTCACAAAAGTGTAGCGAAAACTGGAAATTAAACTTTTCCTCTTCCCTTCAGCACAGTACTGGAGATGGAAAACAACTCTGATCATTGAGACTGTTCCCTCTGATCATCAGCAGCATGTCTGGTGGGTCAATATAAAATCACTGCTTGACACAACCACATCCAGACCTCTACTCCACTAGCTGCAGTTTTAATAAGTTCTAAGGAGGAAGAGCTAAAGATTGAAAAGATTTTTCTTGTTTCTAAGTTGTGTAATAGGATCAACTCCATCTGCCTGGCCCCAATTCCAGGCACGGCTGAACTCCAGGACTTAATTCAGATCTCTCTAAGGACCCACGTCCTCACTTATTTCAGTTCCATTCAGCGAGTTCAGAAGAGAAGGATAAAATGAGTCAAGGATCAAAGGTGATGAGGGAAGATGAAATAGAGGGTTTTAGAAAAGCAGAAGAAACTGGGAAGTCATGCAAGACTAAAGAAGTGGTGGAGACCATGAACTGAAAGTAGAGCCTGCAGCACATGGCACTGAAAGTGCAGAGGCTGGCACAGAGGTGGAGCACAGCAGAGGACCAAAAGCAGAGCGGATGAGGAGGGAGACAGGTTTATTACTTTTTTTAAAAATGCACTGGCAGTCTGCAATTCATATAATCAGTGAACAAAAATAAGATGCAGATGACAATAAAAAAACAGGCAGAAGTATCAATAATAATAGGGGGGAAAAGGGAAGTGTAGAATTGAAATATTCTGGGAATGGGATAGATGGGACAAAGTAAAGAGGATGGTCCGTGGAAGACAAAAATCTAAGCATTTTTCTTTGTAGTGCAAAGATCCCCAGAGAAGACACATGTTAATGTAAAAAGATTCATAAGTTAGGAGTTCACAGGCATTAGGAGTGCTGGAAAATTTTATTTCTCAAAATTGGTAATAGCTTTTGGTTTTCTTTTCCCTCTCAAATGCTTGTAGGTTTCCTCTTGTGCCAGATTTTTAGCATACTCCATTAGAGAAACCTTTCCTAACTTTTCAGTATACTTCCTCTGAAAATTCTATTAAACCTAATCTGGTAATAAAGTTGCTCACAAACAGATTATGATCTTCCACCCCTCCTTTATCAAAGAAACTGTTACCATGCACATTAATTTCTAATGCAAATACCAAAAGAAATGTTGCCAAGGAACTACCAATATACAATAATGTTATATTTAATTCTTCCATTATGTTTTTCTTCACATTTTCGAGGCTTGATTTTGTTACTACTACTTTTAACCTTATTTTCCATTCTATAATGCAGTTTGTGTTTCCTTAAGTCACAGTACACATAAAACCTTTACCATCCCAATTAATACTTTTGTTTATAAAACATGAGTTCTCTGAGACATGCAATCTCATAAAGGGAGAGATTACATGAAGAGACATCATCTTGATTGTTATTAGTTCTTCAATAAACAAGGAGAATCATAAATGTTCATAATTTAGAGACCTTGACTTACCAGGTTACTTAAAAGCCACAAAGATACTTTAACAACATAGAAAATCCATTAACCCTCACTGTGTGTTGTACAAAGTCTACAGTACAAATGCTGAAAACACAGGCCAGTATCCTTCCATCCTCATGAGTTCTGATGAGCAGCCACTCAGCAAAGGCAAGCTTAAAACACAGGTTTGAAAGAATTAGCTTACTTATGCACAGCTATCAGCAAATCCAGATTCTATATAATCTAGGAATGAATCTCAGGTTTTTGCAAAGACTTACAGGTCTGTGAGCAGAACACCCGTAAGCCGCTGTGTTACTGGCAGAACTGCTTATGCATTTGACAAACTGCTGTTCAGATAAGACGATATCCAACTAAGCACAGAAAAGAAACTGTCAACAACTCTGCAAGACTGTAACAGAAATTGCAAAAGCAGCGCTTTCATGGCTAACCATACCTTCATAATACCCTCAAATGAGTCCCAGGCATGAAAACACAGTTGGAACTGATTTTAAGAGGAGGGTGAAGAATGGCATGTTGCCACAAGAATAAGAACAAAGCCTAAACTGTGTTCCCTGTATTACATAATTGCTAAAGTAGATGAAAAAAAATGTTACTATTATAGATAATACAGAGGTTTTAGCTAAATTATATTTGAGAAGTCTAGAAGCAGACAGCAAACTTGTGACTGATCAAAAATAATCACAGTTGACTGGACAACTATATACCCAACCTTTTCATGATTTGTATGCTTTCACTGCTGTAAGGGTCTGGATATTCCATTTGAAACATGGAAAGGGAAGAAGTTTAGAATCAATAGGCTATTTTTCCTCAAACATCTAAGTGCAATGGCATAAATAGCAATTCTTGAAAACATGCATCAATATTACTGATTAGTGAAAACCAAGCTGGCAAAAGCTCTGGCTCTCAGCTGTGCATGAACAAAGGGCGTAAGGTGCAGATTTACAAATGCAGGTTTCCTGTTGGCTGCTAGAGCAGAAGTTCTGCCTTGGTAAAGGTACTCTGCCCTTTAACTTCCAGATTTATGGCAGCTCTGTATCATAAAACCAAGGCAAAAGACATCAGTGAGGGAAGTAGGGATGGGTAAGCTGGAACATGCCTGAATCCAACAGCCGCAAAATTTGTGACGACAGAGGGTCTCAAATAGGGAGAAACTTTGCACAAAAACATCGGGGTTTTGTGGCTGTATCAGCCCAGAAGGTTTCTAGGTCTGTGTTGATAGTGGAGTAATAAATGGGCTTCTAGCATCACAGGAGTTAATATGATTCTCTTGTTTTAAAGCATCTAACAATTAAATATTTGTGAGGATGCAGAAAAATGATAACATACAGAAAATTTTAAACCTTTGGAGTTTCATTTTAATAACATTGTTCAGACCTCTTCTTTCTGGACCTTCCCCATTCACCTCTCTCCTTATCACTCCACCATTCCCTACTCTTCACCTCACCTGGTGTTTTATTATGCTGCCAAGATATTTAGAAGGGGACAAGGAAAGAAAAATATACTTTGAGAAATGTTCTGGAATGGCTTAAAAAAAAAGAAGCATCACATTTTGAAATCTTTTAAGAACAATCTATTTTAAGGGATGACAGTACTTTGGTCCCAAGGGCCAGCAACTCATGCTGCTTCATATAAAGGCAAATTCCACATACATAAATCACCTTCTCCCTGGCACCAACTCACTGCAAGAGATGAAAATACACACACTTCAGAAACTAATTTCTGTTGCACATATCTTTAGATAGATAAAATTAAATAGATTTTATTAGTATTAGGCCAACATACTAAAAAAAAAAGATAAGAGAGCCAACAAGACTAAATCTCTTCCTGTTTAAGGCAAACAAGGTCAGTAGCCAGACAATTGACAAATTATACCATACCATAAAATCCCAGCTTCATTTAGGACTTCTCAATAGGTACCACCTTATACAGCCTTGTATGATAAAACTTCCTTCCCACGTGCATACTCTCCCTCTGGCTAGCTTCACCTGTTTATTTTTACCTCTGAAATGAAACTAAGTGTAAGATCACAATACTGCAAATTTCCTACTATGCAACAAAAATAGGACTTGATTTCTACATTAAATTACCAAATTAATGAACTGTTCAATACTGTGAAATAATTTTATCTGTTTCCAGATATTCTTATTGCATTCTTTTACACAAACTGCTTTCCTCAAAAAAAAGTTACACTGAGGACATAAAAGGACAGGCACTGTTTAAACTCATTATTGTTTACAGCTTAATAATAATAATAATGGAGAAAGAAACATCAGGATGACTCGTATATCTTAAAAAAGTTATAGTATATGGTAAGTATTAAAGTAGCATTTATTGTATTTTAGACATTATTTGCTATGAGAGTTCTATCTTTGTTAACAGCATTTTTTTCACACCTTACCTAAATTAGAATTTACCTACAATTTCCAATGATGCCAATGCATCAGTTTCATCCAAAAAAGTAATCACTTGGAAGTGGTCATACTGCTAGTACTTTCTGCTGTTCCCAAGCAGAGAAGAGAATTTGGGTGAAGGTATTTCCTTGTCAGAAATAACAACAATAAAATATAGTGTGGCCACTCTAGATGAATATATAACATGTAGTATCCAGGATAATATTTCAGTAATGTCTGAAGACTTTTACCTCTAGAACCTTTTTCTTCTCTATACTTTGCTCGCCCCAACCATCTGTCCCAGACCTTCCAAGTCTTTGTCATATTTTATGTAGGCTTCCCTATTAGGAGTTTCTTTCACAAACTGTTTTTTTTCTTTTTCTTTATTTAAGAGTTTCAGAGAAAGCATGTATAAATATGTATATACACATAAATAATGGAGCAGGAAACCTGTTTCTTATTCTTTTTTCCTGCCACTTTGAGTGAACACAGTAAGCTAACTAAGGTGAAAAAGTTTGCAAAAACCTTTTTAACAAGAATCAACCTACCTTCTTTCATAATGCTCTTATTTACAAATTAGCAATGCTATGTTCAGTCTCAAATCTATAAAGAAGAATATGTAAGTTTTAAGATGTGGAAATAAAACTATTAAATAATATTTTTTGTTCAGTCTTTCTTCAACTCTTTGTTTGCTTTGGCTAGCTTAAACACTGAACTCTTTGGGACATAAAGGACGTTTTTGTGATCTATTTTAAAAACAAGATGCTTGTATCAAATAAATCATATTGATATACCCTAAACTGAATATAGGAATATAAAAGACCAGACCAGACATGAAAAAAATACAGTAATATAATAACTCTGAAGAAATTCCAGTAGACATGATATAAATGAATGTGACATAAAAGTAATTTTGGGTCAGAGAAAAGTGGGGCATTGCTGCTTCCAGAAGACTATTTAATGTTTGTGAAGTGCTTTGAAGATGAACACCCCTTCGTACATATTATGGCTATGGATTACCACTGGAGCCATGTAGCCCTACTCTGAAATTGAGAATCTGAGGAATTTGAGACAACCTCCAATTCAAAGACAGAAGAAAAGCATAGACATAAAAAGTATTAAGAATCCTGTATGATAAAGAATTGCTATAAGCCATACACTACCATAAATTCTCTTCATTTCTATTATGACAGTTTAAAATCACACCTCTCCATGGGTGTATCTATGGGTAAAATTTGTAAAAATATCAATCTTCAGTACACATGTTGTACTTTCTTTTGAATTGGGGGAGAAAAAAAAAATAAGTGATGCTACTATTAGAAACTGATGGTATCTATAACTTCAAAGTATATCCTGCCTGGTGATACCAAGGCATGTATTGAACTGAGAACTTCCAAGATTAAAAGGATAAAGTTTTTAACACCACTTGACAGGAAAGAGAAAAGCATATAAGTAACTTGTCAATATATTGTCCAATACAGAATCTAATCTGCTAATTCCTGAAATTTCAGACTGTAGAAGTTTCATATTGAAAAAAGCAGCAAAACAATTTCTCCAAATAACCCAAATTTCAGTAACTCAGTCAAAAAGTTTAACAAATAATTTTTCTGCCAACATAGAAAAGATTGCAAATAGTCTTATTCCACAGAGTTACACTTTAACAACTCAATCACAACGATGAAAAGAAAAGTAAAATGTTTTTTTGATACAAGAATTCTCAAGTATTCAGCCACAGAGCCTAAAATGAGAAAACTACATTATCCTGAAGTGATATGACGACTCCTTGTTGGGCCTACACTTCAGTGCCCACTGAGAGTGAAATGCCAAGAGTAGATCCCATAAATTAGTGATTCAACAGCTGTACTCTTCATGGAAAAAAAAAGTAATTCCCTTTCTCCACCCCATCCCAAAATACAAAGCACAGAGTTGCACGCTGCAAATCCATAAGGACTAGAAGCCCTTTCAACAAGATCCATGCAAATACTTTGTGAAGCTACAGCTAAGTTTTTCTTTTGATCCACATCAAGCACATGAATCCTGTTTCCAAAGCAGTAAAATACTAAATAAAGACAGTGAAACAGAGTCCAGAATGAGGGTTTTTTTGTTTGTTTTGGGTTTTTATATAAAATAAAGAGGAGAGAATAGTTGCTTTATCAGCTTATATTTTGATTTTATTTCTAGTGTGATTGTTTATCATTGGGAGCATTCAGACAGTACTGAATAGCTCTAGTGTTCATATGATTTCAAAGAAACTCTGCAGACTTCCCCACCTCATAAGCTGGAAATAATTGGTCCAAACCTGTCAAGAATAAGCATTTCTTCAGTGACTTCACACCAGTGCGTAGTCACTGTGTGTGATTGTGTCAAAAGTATTTCTAGTAGCAAGAGTTCAGTACATATATACCATAAAGAGCCTAAATTGTCAAACTCAGACAAGGTCCATGGTCACTTAGGTGAAAGAACATTAACAAATCGTAACTTCTAAATTTGCTGATAAGTAACATTACCGAGCATGTAAATGAAATGTTACACATCCACAGCATCATCTCTTAAAGACTTAAGAGACAGAGCAAAGGTAATTCTCTTTCATCTCTGCAGAGCAGTTACCAGAGTTTGGTTTCAATCTTGCCTTCCAAAAGATCACAGCACTAGGGAACCAGCATCCCTATACAATGAATAATCTGCCCCAACCTCCCCAAAATGTTTATTACATTGGCTCATTACAGTATTACTGCATCTGAACATATATTCTTTTATTCACCTCTATATTTCTTAATTGTTAAAGCAATCCAAAAGGTTATGTTGCATATGTTATAGCTCTCTCTCTCTCTGTGGGCCCATAAAACTGGAAGTAGGCAGCATCTACCAGAATATTCTCTTTTGCCTGCATCTCCTATGCAGCTACAAAAACAAATGTGAGAGTGTTAATACTTGAGCTCATTGTCATTATTTTCTACAGCTGGCCAAATCCCATAAGTGTAACTTATTTCATAAAAACCAGTTTCTCCTGGAAAATCTTAGATATATTCAATCATATTGTCACCTGCATGTTCCAGCTACTGAAAACTACTACCACAGATTTTAATTTTTTTCCTTTTTACCTTCAATATTTAGCTTTAAATATACTTATTGGAAAGAAAAAGAGAAAAAAAACAAAAACAAAAAAAACCCAAACCACAAAATGAGAAGACAGACTGTAAGAGGAAAGGGATAAGTTTAGGTGATACATGGTACTACACTTGTCCATGTGAAATACAAAAGGAAAATAAAAACTGTATCTTCTATACCAACTAAGGCCAGCTAATCAGCTCTCAGGTCAACAGATATTTGCAATTAAGTTTAAAAAAAACTAACACAGTACTTTTCTAATGAGTTTTGACCAAGTGTTTCCCGAAATGAATGTCTTTAGGGTGATAGGATCAAGTTTGTTACTAGTGCCTTAAATCATATGTATAAGTGAGCAAATCCTCCCACCTACCACTTCAAACACACCACCTCCCCTGTTCATCTTTTCTCACTTCTGTTTCCAATTCAGGTTCTTTTCACTGCAGTGAATACATACTTCTGTTGATCTCATGGTCGGCTGGATTCATCGACTGGTACTTACCTCAGCAGAAGTTTCTTAAAAACCTAAATATGACTCTGTGAATCAATGTTTAAGAGGAAAACCCTTTGCAGACATGCTGAGCATGAGAGTTTCTCCAGATCTTTAAGCAATGTGAAAAAACAGTTCCTGCCTGCCCAAGACGTCGACATTTTATAATTCTGGTGAGTACCACCTCTAACTACATGGCCAGTTATACAAAGTAGAGAAGTAGAAGTGAATTTATCACCGAGGTTAAAACTTATGTTGGTAAATAATGTAATACTCTAAACCAGCCTATTGAAATTTACCTGGAAGTGCAATTATTGTATCTTGTATAGAAGCGAAAGTTTCCTAAGTAAATAATCAGCATACAGACAATCAGCATCAAGTCACTCAACAGTTATAGCTAAGACTGAACTGGAGCATACACAGCACATCTGTACATTTACAAGCACAAGCTCCCCAGATGTTATAAATTACTATCTTTAACAGTTACCTCCTGAAAGTGTTGACTTAAAGAAAATGCACTGAACAGTGGAGATGTTCACAGCAGGAATTGTCAACAGAACTAAGTTCAACAGTAAAAGATCTGTTGATATGTGTATGATCTAAAGGGTAAATGTCACAGAGCTATTACTGCTTGGGTGCATTACAGGGACATTACTTTCAGCTGTACTTGAGGATACAGTCACAGAAAGTTCTACTACCTTACAACATACTATTTATTCAAGTTTAGCTATGTGCAACAGGCAACAAAATATCATAACCTAATTCCTAGTTAAAAAAAACAAAACAAAACAAAAACAACTCAAAAAAACCGAACACCATACCCTGAGTCATTTTAAATTACCAGACAACTCTGGACAGACAGTATTGGAGATGTGGGAGTTTCATATGGTTGTACAGAAAATCATGTTTAAAAAGGAGACATCAAATTCCAAACTTTATTTAGAGGAGATGAGAGGGAAAGGAAAACCAGTTAATGGCACAGCAGTTCAGAAGGCAGCTCAGCATTACCAATACCATTCATTTATTGCCCGGACAGTGTGAGCCCGTCCCGTTCCTGGCTGAAAGGTACTCCAGAGAGCTCCATCACTTCTGCTACCACTGACATTTCCCAAACCGCCGCCCGCAGCAGCGTGCAACTCACACCAGGGAAAGCCCAGCTCCCCCACTTAGACCCAAACGCCAGCCGGAGTTTCCCAACCGAGTACAGAAGGGGGGAAAAAAAAAAAAAAAGAAAAAAGAAATAAAAAACCAACTCCAAACTCTCGCAGACTTCTTAAAAGCAGGGTCAGGGCTGCAGCGTGCACGGAGCGGTACTGCAGGCTCCGGAGTGCCGGGCGCGGGGTCCCCTCCAGCCCCGCGTCTCCCCCGCGCCCCGCTCCCCCGGGGCACCCCCTGCCCGCGCCAGGTGCGCGCTGCCCCGCGGGCCGTACTCACAGGGACACGGTGCGGTTGGGCAGCACGGCGGGCTGCAAAGTTTCCACCAAGTCTCCGCCGGTGCAGACCACTTTGATGCGGAGGGCCGGGCGGCCGGGCCCCTTGGCGCGCTCGGCGGCGCAGAGGCAGCGGTCCACGATGAGGTCGGGGCAGTTCCTGCTGCCCCCGCACAGCCCCAGCGCGGCGGCCAGCAGGCAGAGGCGGGGGCACAGCCCGCGCATGCTGAGCCAGCGAGCGGGAGCCGCCGGCTGCCGCGCCGTGCATGGCACGCACCCGTCCGCGCCGCTCCGCGGGCCCCTCCACGCCTCCTGCGCCCACCCCGCCCCGCCTCTCTCGCTGCGGCCGGCTCCGCTCCGAGGGACCCCCCCCTTTCCTCCTCCTCCTTTCTCCGAGGAGCCGCCGCTCCTTTCCTGCCGCAGCCCGTGCAGCCGCGGCGCTGGGCGGACCCCGTGGCTCTCAGCGGGCCCCCCCTCCGCCGCCTCCCGCCGCTCACCGGGAGCGCCCCCGCCGGGGTCCGGCAGCCGCAGCCCCGGAGCGCCCGGAGCGCCGCTACCTGCGCTCGGTGCCCTGCGGCGCTGGCAGCCCACCGCGGGGTCCGCGCTTTGGGGGAAACCCGACAGATGCGCCAAGGACGCGCCGCAGACCGAAGAGACGCGACCGGCACAGGGCAGAAAATCGCGAGCTGGAAAAACTGTGTGGGTCGGGAATCTAGTTTTGAAAACAGCCACCTTTGCTGCCGTGCTTGAGAAACCTGTGTGCTTAGTGCTGTTTGCGCCTATGGCTATGGTAAAGGAGCTTCAGGACAAGGGTCATTGTAGACATAGACAGGACAGTCCAGCCACTGCCACCGGAAAGGGTCCGTGCAGTTGGCTGACTTCAGACACCTCAGATAATGCTGTGAACATGACCTAAATCAAAGGTTTCATCAGTAGTCAAAGACACTTCATCACCCAGGTCAACGAGCACGTTTCTTTTCTACTTGTATTTCTCTGTCATTTATGGCACGCGATGGCTTTGGAGCACTTCCAGTACTATTCTGTGATCTGACTAGTAACTTCTAGGGTAGATTTTCAGCATCAACTGCAAGCTACTCTGTTGGGTTTGTTTGTTTGTTTGTTTTTTGCTGGAAGTGAACAAAAAACTTCCGCATTGTAACAACAATTTCTATTTTTAATGGCCTTTTACTAAAAGAGCAGGTTCCTTGCCTTCACTTACTCAATGGAGACTCTCAATGCACATTTTTATTGCAGGATCTAGGCCAAAGTTAGTAATAGTCTGCCATAGCTATAAAGCTATTTTAAGAAATTACTTGGGATTTATAAAATAATATTGTATTATAGCCCCTTAGGGAAGATTTGTCTTGCACACTTACAGTGCCTGTTATCACTATGTTCTAATACCCAACTGGAGCCTTTAGGCACTATAGTATTAATAAGTGATAGGAAGGGTAGTGCCCTTGTGAAATTCAAGGCTAATAGGAACTTTTTCAGGAACAATCTTTTCCTGAACAGTTGTTGATTTAAAGAATCATAAATATTACAACCTCTGCTCTTTTATTTTTAAAAGCATAGTTGTGTAAGGCTTACTGGCAGGCAGCAAAATGGATTGTATTTCATGAGACCACTCAACATTGCTGTGGTTGCATGATGTTATTTATCATAATAAATATATCAATATCATAATGTATTTAATTTTAAAAATGCTTTTTTAGCTTTGAAAAATTCTGTCTCATCCACATTGTTTTTGAAAGTGCTAGTGAGGAATACACATTTATTGAGATGGTAGCATAGATTTTGTTCAGTGTTAACCTTGCTGAGAAGAAATGGAATTTTTCAGTCAAACTCAGCCCTTAAACATATGCTAGCAGAATTTTAACGTTTTTTCCTACCTTGCTGATGCTGAAAGGTTTTTTTTCAATACTGTTTCATTAGGGAATGAGAAGTTTTACAGTCATATTGAGGCCATCTCTCAAATTCTAGAGTAAAGGTAGAAAAGGGATCATTCAAAACATTAGATGCAAAAAAATAAAAGGAAACTCCCCTCCATTTAGTAATCTACCTTTTTTATTTTTGCTTTATTACAAATAAAGATGAAAAGTTCAGCCATCTTCCCTTTTCTTCACTGACATCTACAAGTATCAAAAAAGTCAAAATTTTATGATGATTTAAAAACACAGATGATAGTTCCTGCCCTGAGATCTCAGTCTAAGCGATTGCCTGGACAATTGAAAAAAGGACCTGAGTACCTACAGAGCTCAGCACTGCTTCAGTTGCCACCAGCCAGCCCAGCAGAAGGTTTGGTGCTGGCAGTAGGTAATCATTTTCACAGGCTGTGAAAGATACAACTTCCACCCACTCCTGCTATACAAACCAGTAGATTTCCCCTGTCTTGGAAAGGCATTGCAACCCCAGACTCCCCTGTAAGAAGGGAAGGAAAAAAGTTGTGGCACTTTGATTTGAAAAGCAGCCAACATTGCACTGTGTTTGGGTTCCAAAGTTCCAGTTTTAGACAAACTGTGTGCCTACAGCTTGGGTACCTTTGGACACTTTACACAGCTGATACCATGGGATAGGTCATGAACTCCTTAGCTGGGTGTTCCTGTGTGCAAAGAGAGAATTATGAGTTTGTTGTGAAGTCAAAGATACATGGAGAATTTAGGTGTCTGTAATGTTAAATTGAATAGAGAGAAGTTTTTCTAATTCATGTTTGAACTTAGACCCTTCAATTTTCTTAAATCTTTCTAAACCTAGCCCAAATTATTGCACATGTATACTGAACAGACATACTTTAGGATAACTCTCAAAGTTTTCTCTCTTGGTTTGGTCAGATATCAGAAGGTGATGTGTGCTGGTCTACTTTTTCGCACAAAGCCAAACACAGGATCTTAAGAAACACTTGAGGAGTCCTAAAAAGCTAAGTTCTGATTAGATAAAGTTCCAGGCTGACAGAAACAAGACCAGAGATTCCTTTGAAACATGAAAAAATTTCTCATTTTAGCATTTATTTTACAGTTAAATTCTTGCTTTAGTTATTCAATTAAATCATAGAACTGAGGGATACATTTTCTTAGATCAAGGAAGTAAGAAAATTACTAAATATGCCTATTTCCTTTACATTATTAGTTCCAAGCATCAAAAGTCTTGAAGTTTTTTAGTGGCTCTGACCATCTATCCACACACCATGATCTTATATACAGTACTTGAGACAATTTTTATCCTGTGACTAAATTTGTAAGTGTTAAAAGGGAATGTAAATTAATGTAGGAATATAATCCTAAAATGATATTAGCCTGAATGAATATGAACAACACTAAAAGGAATCAAAGATAGAGGTGACTCACTGAACTACAGGTTTACATTTCATTTAGATCATGTTCCCAAGCACAAAATAGCAGCAGCACCTGCTTAGCATCACAGGACATTACACAGCAATTAAGTAACAAGAATGTGTTATACAATAATAGGAAATATGGGGAGGCAGAATGTAAATAAGTAAATTTGAATTTTGTCAGGATTTCAAAATTGCATGTTAGTATTGGAACAAAGCCATGGTAACTTGAATAACCACAAACAGGTTTTGGTCATGGCTTTTGTTTCATTCCTTTTCCAGAAGTTGGCATCCTATCAGCCCTCTAATTCCTTGAACATTGACCCTTTATTGATAGTAGTAAAACAATGCATCGTTTACTTCATTTCCTCCATCACCTCAGTATCTCATGCTACTCATCACTTCAGCATAGCACAAATGTCTGCAAGCTTTGCAATACAATGATTAAAAAACCAAGCCTAGAAATTATTTTATCTAGAAAAAAGATAGGTAAAGTAACTGGGAGAAAAACAATCCAGAGTGGATTTCCCCTGGGACACTTGGAATCCTATAAAAAGGTATTATTTTAAAGGTGATAGAGGAAAGAAAGCAGAAGGGATAAAAATATACAGTACAACATCCATGTAAAAAGGACCCAAGAATTTTTACCTTCAATGAGGAACTAATTATACATCAGTATTAGAGGTGGGATAATCTTGATCCATAGATAGTCTCATGTAAGGCACTGGTGATACCAAAACATAGAGAATAAATCAACAAAAGCAAAGTTACCAATCACTAGGATAACTGGATAAAACTGAGTGCAGAAACAGGGTCTCAGCAAAACCATCCTGAAGTTATTTAACAGGCTGAGTAATCTTTTAAGGAAATGTGGAAACTGAGTCCTTCAGGACTGAAGTAATTACAGCAGGGAATCATAAACTGGGAGGGAAATGCTGTGTTAGAAAGAACAAACAAAACAGGATTTCCATTTCTGCTATTCTGCATCAGCACAGTCAGAAACACCTCTGTACTGGTTTTATGTTAAGAAATTATAATGTAAATAATTTCAAGTGTCATTGCATTGCTTCCCTTCTATTTAGATTTCTTCAGCATATTCACATTTATACATAATACCTGAAATCAACTTCAGTCCTCACAGGGCAACAGGTTTCCAAAAAGTTGCACTGAAATATTCATTGAAATAAGGAGGTCCTTGAAGTTAGAGACCTGTTATTAAAAAAATGTGGCTTTATTTGCTCTGTAGCAGAGACCAATGTAAAATTCTGATCAAAACTGAGAATATTGCTCTGAAATCATAAACAAATAATAATAAGCTATCAGTAGGGAGTGGAATAATGATCACAAAAAGATTAACAGGGAAATAAACTATATTTGAAGGGAAAGAACTCAAGTGTTTGCTATTTCTCAATACGGAGCCAATTTTTCCCAATGAATACTTCATAGTTATTGCCAAATAATACAAAGTCCCCTTCCCTCAGAAAAATCATACCTACAAGGGAGTATATGTCAGTGTAGATTTCTGATGACCACCACACACAACTCCAGATGTTGCCAAGTCACTCAGCTACTTCAGAGAACATATTGAATTTGTTCAGGAATACTGTTAATGGCACATACATTTGCACGTTCTCACCTTCATCTCTTCATGCTGTTTTATTTACTTGTGCAGTAGCAGAAGGAAAACACTTCTGCATGGTCAGCTGAAGGAGAAGCAGCTTTTTTTTTTTAACTTTGTACCTTCTGAGGTCTCGCAAGGGACAAGATTCAGACTGCAAAACTGCATCGAAAATTGAAATGCTGTCCTGCAGAAGTCAGAACAGAAAGTGCAGAGGGAATGGCAGCTGCCTTCTGTCCCACAGACCCAGGCATCTATTCCTGCAGGAATGCAGGGCCCTCAGGAGAGCCACCCTTTTTCTCACACACAAGGTTCCAAGATACACTGGGAGGACATATTTTTGGATGTTGATGTACACATGCCAGTGCTTCTCAGTGTTTTTCATTCCTGAGACACATGGGAATTCTGACTGATTTACCAGCATCCCTTGCATCAGAGTAGAAGTGAGAGAAAAAAGAAAAATGTAGCACCCTGAAAACAGACTATTTTTCAGGTAGATATTTCAAGTTTTATTTTCCTATCATAGAAAAATGTTTTTTTCTCTCTGTCATCTCCCTGCATTAAGAAGATCAAATGAGTCTTTACCATACCTTCCTGAATTATGAAGGTCTCTTAATACCCTTCTTTGCGCTCCTAGAGGAGGCAGATTAGTCACTCTCTTCATTACAGATGATGCAAAATGGTAAGTGGATATTCTAAAGTCAGAAGATAGAAAGGGTCAGATATAAACTGCAAAAGCAACATGTACTTGTGCCCACGACAGAGGGGTTGAACTAAACATTCTTTAAGGTCCCTTCCAACCATTCCATGATTTTATGATTCTGTAAATTCATTAACACACTTTCTAGTAGTCATTAATGGAGTTTAGGGTTGTAATGTGGTCAGACAATGATTTCTTCTGTCTGAGAGAAGCTCTGAACATCATCTGGTCCAAGTCTCAAATTAAAACAGCTTCAAAAGTACATTTAGTTGCTCAGGGCTTGTCCAGTGGTATTTGGAATGGCTGCACTGAAGAGGATTTCCCTTTAGTTTGGCCATCCTTGCTGCAAAGGACTGTTTTTCCCTTTGCTCTTAGAATAATTTCCCTTGCTGCAGATTGTACCTATTCCCTCTTCTTTGGCTGTGTACCTCTGAAAAAAAAGTTTATCTTTGCCATCTGCTCTTCAGCTACCCATGAGGTAATTGAAGACAGCATTAAGATCCTCCCTTTGCCTCCTCTTCTCCAGGCAGAACAAACCCTGCTCTCTCCTCTATAAGTCAGGTGCTGCAGACCCCCAGCAATCTTACTGGTGCTCCAACAAGGTAAAACAAGTTTATCAATGTATCTTTCTGCAGACTCTACCATCTTGTGCCAATATATGAATGGTGCAAAATAAAAGCAATTATTGCTTTATTATTTCCCTTATTAATCAACTTAATGGCAAGGATTTCCAGCAAGCTGATAGGTGATGTGCTATCACTCATGCAGTGAATTAAAAGGACATATTAACCCAACCCGTATTACATTGCTTGTGAGTTTATTCTCTTGTAGCAAAAAAAAGAAAATAACAATTTATAATCTGAAAGACAATGATTAAAATAAAAATCTCATTATACAACAGATGCTTAAGATAGACAAATTTTGCATTGTCTGCTACATCTCATTCCTATCACTCACTTACATGGAATCCAATCGTAATGGCAATAGTAGCCTGATAGAGAAGGTTCCATGAATACCTAATTATTCTAATTACTTACTAACTTGTATTTAAATGCCCAGTTGAAAACATAGGGGGAAAAATTACAAATACTAAATGAGTGCTTTTATTCATCCATGAACAGTGATTTAAAAAATAAACTATAGTGTGGCTTGAACTAATTTTGTGGAGGATTTAAGTGAAGTCATATTTAGTGGCCAAGATAGGAAGTCCATTGGTAGAAACACTAACATAAAGAGCCAACAGATCCGATTATCACTAGCAGCTCTGTAATATTCTGTTCATATCAATAATCCTGCAGTTCTGCTAAATTGTAACACAGTTCTATCTTTTTCCTAAATTCTTTCTGTAAAAACAAATTTCTGTCCCTGTTGCCTTACAAGCAGAAAGTCACATCTTTTATTTTCTGTCCCCTTAGTCCCATTTTAATTTAGTTTCCTACTTCAAACCACTCGAAATTGTGTCATTCACTATTATGTATTGTCTCCTTAAAATTCCTTTGGAGTGCTCATATCTTCCTCTTACTTAAAAGTGTTTTAGAAACTGACCTTCTGTCAGGTAGATGCCTTCTTCCCTCTCTTTCTAATGTCTTTAGATTTGCCAGTAATTCTGCTGGCAAATAAAAATTGCTTTTATAGTTCCCATGCATTCCTAGTGGCCATCTTTTTTTTAGGACTTTATGTCTTTTTATGTCATCCGTCTTGGTACTTGTGGAAAGAAAAACTTTCAGTGTTAAATTGAAGTGCTATGTAACTAAAGTACCATATACAGCAACAGCAGCAAATGTCAATAAAGAAAACATTTAAAAGAAGTAGAATTACAGAAATGAAAAATAAAAAGCACATATGTTTGCAAATCTTAATTGCAGTTAAGCATTGCAGGAATGATTCAAGAAAATATCAGGGCTTCTAAAGGGCCCCACCTGTGGATGTCCAGAACAAGGAGAATATTTCTCTGCCTGATTTAAGGCAAAATACCCCTCTGTTCACCCAGTAAAACTCCAGTTTTGACCTTTGCCCATGGAGAAAGCTGCCTAAGCTCTGGGAGCAGCTAGAAACTACAGAAGTGTGAACTAGATGATAGAATGCTATGTAGATTGTCATGGTATGAAAATCTTAGACTTTTTAGGGTTTTTAGCGTAATAATCAGATAAAGTAGAAAACACCAAGATGGAGGAAAGTTGTCTTTTTCTATCTCCTTCCTCCTTCTAACCTCCATTTTCTGCAGCAAAACTGAAAGAAGATGATTGGAGAGAAAATGCCACAGTTCCAGCCAGGGTGACCAAGCAAATTGACAGCTATTTGTTGGTAAAAGAAAATATGTTTCATTTCAATTTGTTAATGGATAATTTTGCTATAAAAAGGCTCAAACATCTTGATAAAGTGTCATTTGCTGCTCCTTTCTCTGGTGTGGGTGTGTGCCTGGTTCATGCCAGTGCTCTGTACTTTTTTGCTGATAAGACTTAATAAACAACAACCTGAAGACCGTGAAAGCGAGAAGGTCTGCCCATCTTTTATTCCTTGCAAGGACTTCAAAACACCCTCCCCTTCTGGGGAGCACTGGGGGGGTCGGCCACCCTTACACCCACCTGCTTCTGAATCTTAGGATATCAGGCCTGAAAGCAGAGAATGTAGGTGCTTCCTTAAACTCAGAATTGCTGATGTCTAAAAAGCCTATTGTGAAAACAATTTTATAAAATCCTTTTCAAACTATTATTTTTATGCTTTTCTTGTAATATGTAGAGTTTTCCCACTCTTTCCTAACTTTTCTCTTAATATGGAAGCACAACTGGAATACTGAATCACTCTCCAGAATGGCAGCAACTGGTGAGTATGCAGTGTTAATTGAGTTGGGAGACATTCCTTACCAGATGGATATGGATTTTGTGAATGCATAATGGCCCTTTAAGAAGCTTAATAGAAAAGTATGAAACCTTTTACAAGCAGCATTCCAAAGCAGGACTGCCAAAAGCAAGTGCACATAAATAGCTCTGATAATTGGAGCCGTATTCCTGCACTCAATCCTGCAATAGAGCAGGGCTGCTGACCACACACCATGGCTGGATTAGCCACCTGGTCTGGGCTGGTACTCATGTTGCCCTCATCATCTACCAAATACCAGAAACTTAGGGTTGTCCTCTTTGCCAGAACTTCAGCATTTGTTAGTCACTGAACAAAGTTTCCCACTTTTACACACACCAGTGGATTTTTAGATCTTGCGCTTGTTTTGAAAGCAGCTACAGGTTGGTGCAAAGACCTGGCCCCACCATGCTATACAGGTCCTCTCTAGGCACAGAAAGTCCTGTCCTCACGTCAAAAAAAGGGGAAAGATGACATTAAATCCATTAGAACAGAGGTAACTCAAGGACCAGACACCTGGATTTTACATTCTTTGGATGAGACTCTGGTGAAGAGCCATCTACATAATACTACTCCTTATCTATTTTCTTTATCTACATTTTCAAAAACATGTGTAGGGCATATGTTTCTCATCATTAACTATGACCTTTGTTTATTTATAGTTTTAAAACCTCTGACTACTGCCAGACACTATTAAAAATAAACATTTTAATTGTTTTCATGTTTTATCCTCCCCTCCCCTTTCCACCCTAGTCTGACAGGATAAAACAGTGTTTTTGCTTGGGATATAGCTGCTTCTGCTGCAACAACAAGAGGACTAAAAGGAAGTTGTATACATATTATCAGAATAGTTTTATATTCAACGGTCTGGAAACAAAGCAAGTGCAATCTCTCAGCCCTCTCTAAGATAAATCTCCCCATTCCCAGGCTCTGCCTTCAGCTGAGGGTACAGAAATGAGTACTGAATTGCTCTTCTGCCTTTAGCTCAGCCAAACTTAGCTCTTTCTTCCCAGTAACACAGCCCCAATGCGAGAGGTCATCTTCATTTCCCGTGTAAACAAATAGCGGGACTGTTCAGTGAAAGGTGGGGTTTTGTTTCCACAGGCATATGAAAAGCCTTCTGCATCAAAAATTAATTGCTTTAACAACTTTAAGCTTTTGGAATTTGTTTGCTTTTTGCCATTTTTGGTTTGGTTTGGTTTTTTGCACAGGTTTAAGCCTTCAATTAGAGACCTTGTGCAAAGGGGTACAAAATATCAGAGAAAAGTTAAACCACAACTTTTTCCAGTCTTTCAGTTCAGCTGGCTTTTGTGCTCCACTACACAGATCAGTCTTTTCTGGTTTTAGGATACAAAGCCACGTTCAGAGAACCTTCTTGGCTCCATGGATTTTACTGCATGAAGTCCATCACTTTAATAGCATTGCCCAGCCTGAATCGCTTAGGTGAGATGCAGGAAAAAAGGATAGAAGCACACAAATTAAAGGTGCTTCTGACCCTCCTGCAGTATTAGCTACAATTCTAGGTATACATAGCAGAAGAATTAAGTTCTTTTTTTGATTCCTGATGTACCTCCTTTTCTGGAGTGTCCTTCTACTTTCTCAGTCAATAGCAATGACCAATGTTTGAGAGAAGCTGATTCAAGAACTGATTCAACTGAATCACTTTCCTAGTTTGAAAAGGGATAAGTCCTAGTATGTGTCACAGTTTTCCTTTATTCCACTTGCCTTTGTTTGAAAATAAGTCTCCTTAGGCAAAACCATTCTTAGTAGGTCTGCCTGGCCCAAGGGACCCCAAATGGAGTTGGTTACAGTTTTTGCCAAGCAGGATAGGAGCAGGATCACATAACCACCTGCTTAGAGGCTAAAAACAAAAGACACCAAAGAGCTGTCTCATCTTTGGGGGAAAGGAAAAAAAAAATTAAAAAAGAACAAAGGATGTAGGTAACCCTCATCCTCCATTCCTGTGAGGGTTCCCAGCCCTTCCTTCTCCTGCCTTTCATTGTCATGATCAGGTAAAATACCTCCATGGTGAAAAATACCAGGTGAAGGAAAAACGGACATCCAACCAGGATATTTGGGGACAGCCTGTCAGATGGTGAAGCAATACAGTCCTGATAAAAAAGAAGCTACTAAAATGCATCTTCTCTGTAAAGATTACTCTCATTCTTCCCAGACAAAGAGGGCATAAAAAATATTCTCAGGCCTTAATAAAAATAATGGTTAGATAGTGTTTGTGTCTGTGTGCGGCAGTGGAGGTGTCCAAAGTAGTGGTGAATGGAAATTTTTGCATTTTTTTCTGATGTTTCTGGGAAGCGGGTAGAAAACAGGACAGGAACAGTTAAAAATAGTGTTCTTACATGTTCTTACTTTGCCTGGTTATTGTTTGGTTTGGATGATTACTGGTCTGTGAACAAATTCCTTGTGACTATATTAATTTATTTCTTTGTTCCTTTTCTGCTCTCTGTTTTAGATCCCTTCGTTCAAGAGGCTGCAAGTGGAGTTTCTGATCTCTCTTCTAACCATCTGCAGCTGTATATTGATGACAGAAGTGAAATCAACCTTCCCTGCCAGTAGGAAACTCAGAGCCCATGGCCCAAATGAGAAATCTGTGATTCAGAGGTGTGTTCCTCCATCCTGTCTCAGCAGGTGCCATTGTACCTCCTGCTATTCAGCTGAATTACCAGTGTGAGCCTCATTCTCTCCAGGCACAGCAGCTGTGCTGATGGACCCAGAGACCTGTCCACGCTGACTGAAAAGTTACTGTCATGCCTCAACAGGAAGAGGGATGGAAAACTCGACTGCAGAAATTTCCAGCCTATGGTAACCTCAGTTCCACTGTGCTTGGGAACTGCTGCTATGTTCAGGTAAGAGAAAAGCTTTCCATTTCCAGAGAAACTGCAAAAATCAGGCATCTTCCTCTGCTGGTGCTATTGTTCACAATCCCTGTGTCTAGTGCACTGAATGAATGTTCTGGATCATGTACAGCTAGTAAACCAGCAGGGCTCAATGCAGCCTCCTGATTCCCTGTTTACAGATGAGTAAAGCTCTGCTTTTATCTCCTGACTATAACATCATAATTTACAATCCCAATTCATAACCCAGAATTACTATGGAGTGTTTAAATCACCCAGGCAAATAAAATATTTCTAAGTTATGGTGTAATTTAAATAAGTGACAATGTTTCCACTGAACTCGCATAGCCAGGCTTTCACTCACTAAATCTTGCCAAAATTAATAATCAGCCATAGTAATAATCACTTGTTAATAATCTGGGACTTCAGTGATGTCCTGACACCTGGTCTTCTGCATAAGAGAAACATTAGGAGTTTCCCAAATTGTGTCCAAAATAGAAATAAAATAAAGGTAGCCATTCAGAAAAATAGATATCCAAATTTCATACAGATTTTTGGTGATGGAAATCCACTGCAATCTTTACAGTTAAAAACAGTTTAAATGTTACTTACTGCCATTTCTATATAATCTGCATCTTGTCTCTGAGAATTTGCTTGCCTAGTAACTGCAGACATATTTGTTATCAACTGGAAAAAAATATCTTTAGCCCAAAGATGATAAAGTAAATGGATTAAACTTCTTTGGGTTTTGCAGTAAGTTTTACATCCTCTTCTCATTCTTACGATTCCTGTTCTGACCATTCCAACATTTACCTGTAGGAATCAAGAACTTGATATTCAAGCAGCTACACACAAGCTGATACTGCTCCTTCTTGAAACCACAAATTTCCAATAACTTCGGTGCAAGTTTGTAGTAAACTGGCTTGAGAGATTAAGCAGATGTTATAGAAGCAAATCTCGGGGAGAAAACAAAACCAAAAAAAATCCCACACCAAAAATTCCCTTAATGCTTAAACCAAAATTAGACTATTGTAAAGGTACTTCCCTGTGCTTTACTGAACAAGGCAAGCAAATGATATTTCAGTTCATCCTATCAAAAAAGAGTATTGAATACATTAAATATGATGTATTCTGGGAAACTTACCAAGTGGAAGAGGAAAAAAAGAGGCTAAAAAATTGTTCAACTATAAAATAAGATCTTTCTTTTAAACCAAAATCTGATATTTTTGTGATACTTCCATTGCAGTTAGAATTAAATGAATTAACTGAAGTAAATAATTAGATGCCCGGACTCTGGTTTTTTATGTTTGGGGAGGGACCTAATATTTGTCAGAAGCCTCAGAAAGTAACACTGGATGTTTAATACTTCAATTCTCATTAGTTGCAAATAAAGCAATTAGTTATGAACAATTCTGACTTTCCTTGTAAACAACCTAAAAGCTACACATACTGGATTTAGAGGCAGGGTAAAAGTTCTCCTACTTTATTTATAGCGGTGGAGAGAGACAAGGATATCCTTTGGACTACTGCAGCTCAAAACTCAGAAAGAGTTTCCTGATTCCAACTGTGTCACTAGGAAACAGGAAAAGCAAAAATGAGAATTTACCAAAAAATATTCCTCTAGTTTGTATATATTATATCAAACTGCTATCACTACTGGCCATGAGAAAAAAAGCTTAACATCTAGTCTTTTTTTACTTTAGGCTATTTATTATCATAGATTTACACTTCTGAAATCATAGTTAACAGCAGAATTCCTCTGTGTTCAGAGCACATTTATAGTCTAGGAATAGCTATTGCCAGAGGAAATAAGCGAGAGGGTCAGGGGACAAGCAAATTAAAAACAAACCCAAAATAACTCAAGGATGTACTGCTTTGGTAAATATAAACTTATTTTCAATGGGGTTTTTTGTAAAGAGGATGTCTATATTGGATCAATAATAATGTATTTATTGAAAGGTACAGGAATCCATGAGGTACCTATTTTCATGTGAAACAAAGCCCTGAAACCTGTGAAGGTGACAAGGAGACTTAATAATGCATTCCCCACCCCCCAATGTGTGTTAATCCTGATTAATCCCAATTTTAATGATATTTTACAGCCTGAATTTTTTAAGTTGTTACCACAACACACAGAAAATCCTTAGCATTGCTGCCAAATTGATCTAATCCTTCATTCCACTTTAAGTAAAACAAAATAATAGTAGTTGTCGATGTTTTCTTCTACTTCAGGAGAAAACCTCCTAGGTATCTTTCTCTGAAGATGCACAGCTATGTTAAGGCTCATCAGGAGCCCTACTATTAGGAGCCACTTGCTTGTCTTTTCAGCATAGGCCGTGTATGTGGTATTAGAGGGTTTTCAGAAACCCTTTCATTGTGTCATTCCAAGGGTACCACGGTATCAATGCCCATGGATTTAGGTGAGCTCCATCCATACACATGGAAAGACAAGTCTTATGATGAGTTATGTAAACGTGCAGTATTCTTAAACAAAACAAACAAACAAATAAGTGCAACACCCCCCCCCCAAAAAAAAAAAAAACCACAAACAACTCTCCCCACAAAATACCACAACATCCAACAAAAACAATTAAGAAATCCCACCTCACTCCCATAAAAAAATCAGTGTTATCATTTGCAGGAAGTCAGAAAGCTGGCAAAAAAATAAATTAAGAAAACATTGCTTAGCTGAGGCCTGATCTGGAAGCTTCATAGAACATTTGAAAAAGTCATTACACAGAAGCATGTCAGTCAAGAGAGTGGCTCTCTTGTAGTCTCAATTTCAGAAACAGGCAGGCTGCCACTGCCAGGGTGTCAGATAAGCTCAGCTCAGCTGGAATGCTGGGCTGAGATTGAGTCACAACGTTATAGCTTTTCTGCTTTCTTCACTTTGTTCTCTGTAAGGGTCTAACCTTTCATATTTCAGACAGGTCTTCAAAGACTTGTTACTGCCATCAATATTGGGACCAAATTTCATGCAGTGGGTTGATTCTCCTGTCCAGGCTTTCAGTCTGGTACAGTAAAGTATGATCTAAAATAAGTGCTTCAAACTCCTTTGAATGGAGTAAGTGAACAGTACTTCCTTATCAGGCCATGCTACATAGAAAACAGTTTTGTTTGAAATTTATAATTATTGGATACCTAAGTAAACTAATGGTTGGTTGTGAATACTGGTGATGAATAAGTTGAAATATTGTCATAGCTGATAAAACTTTTAGATGGTTGTACAGCTAAGTTCTGCTACAATAACAGTTGACCTTAAATAATCATACATTTTTTAATAATCTCTTCATCTAATGTTCATTTCCCCCTCAGTCTAAGTACTTGTATATTTCAGAGAATGGTTTAAGCATTAGGAATGTGCTTTGAAGCCAATTTTCTTGGGTTTATTTTCATTCTAAAAAAAAAAAAAACCCTACTACTTTTAAAGGGGACAACTTTAATGTATTATTTCTCCTCTTGTGTAATGGGCATTCTTACTGAAGTACTGAAAATCAAGACAGTGGTGATTTTCCTGATATACCAATAGCCTGAGAAATAGCTTCAAAGACTGTGAGGTTGAAAGGCAAGGGTCTGTGCTGGCAAAGGTCTGTGCTGGGCAGACTGTGCTGCAGCAGAGTTGCACTTTATGCAGAGCATGAAGCAGCACCAGGTTGTCCTCCTGGGTTGTTTCAGCCGATTTCCCAACATGAAACACAACATTCAGCCTATCTAAGAATTTTCTTTAAGTCTACCAAGAGACTTTCAGAATTTAGTACACTTCTGCAGAAGGTCATAGGTGTATTTCCCACACTACTTAAGAATGAATTAAAGAATAAAATTTAAAATTAATCCAGCGCTCAATTTAATAGTTAGTGAAATTAAATGGGAAGAATAAGTTTTAAAAGTTGCATATTTTCCCTCAGTGTTCTTGAAGTAGTTACAAAAGCGAGACTAAAACCATCAAGAGTTGTGATTAAGCATTTTTTCTCCCTTTTGTGTTTTCTATGATCATTTGAAATACAGGATCCATAGAAAAATAAAGGCTTTTTCCCTTTAATCTGCATAACATGAAAAAGCAGGTTTTACCTTAGCTCACAGGATTTTAATAAAATTTGGGTTTATGTTATTTTAAAATAGTGGCCTTGTATACCACATGTGTATACCAAACACATGCTTACAACTGCATAATGGAGGCTTTCCTGTCAAGTATCAAAATTCTGCAGGCTGGTTATGCAAGTTGGAGACATCTGATGCTCCTGTTCATAAGAATTTCTTGATAGGATTACCCAGGAACAATTCAGAGAGGTCCAAACAGCCCTAGCACATTTAAGATTCAGGCAGCAACTTTGTCAACTTCCTATCTGTGTAATGTCCCAAGACAGACTGGTGTTCTGCTGGTTACCAGAAATTTCTTTTAGAGAGTGGAAGAAAAAAAATCTACCCTGTGAAAGCCAGAGAAGCAAATGGAAGTTAGTGCTCACAGGGCCCTCAATGGGAATTAAAATAAATACTCTTCGTCATTCCACTTACAACAAGAACTTAAAGTCTGGAAGTAAATCAGCAAGAAAAACTTGTCCTTTGTCTAGCTTTTTACTTATTTCCTCCTTCTCACCAAAATGAATGATTTCTGAGTACCTAAATTGGTCTGAAGAAAGAAAATATTTATAATACATGTGGTGTTTATAATAAAATAGGATTAGTGAATATTTAAACATATAAATCACAAATGCACTGTAACTGTGACACACATGATCTCCCATACTAATATCCAGAGACTTCATCAGTACTGTGACAGGTAGGATAAGACAGATCCCTGCTGTCCCCATCCCATTTATTTACTAATGCAAACAGTATTAGACAACTTGCCCTTGTTTTCTACTGGTAAGTAGCTTCATAACCCTACTGGATAAACAGAGATAATTTTTTAAGTTAGATTACATTAAAAAGATTTATTTTGGAGGATCAAATTTCCTACCTTTTTTTTTTCTCCTTTTAATAGAGTAACCTTTAAGGAAACTCAAACCAAGATTATTTGAAAAATAGTAAGATTGAAATCTAGCCATTGTAATTTCAGTAATTTCACATTACTCTTCACTACTCTTCACTATTTAATATATTAGCACTAGGCTTCCTTGAATTTGTGCAGGATGTAAAAAGAGAGAGGTTTGTGGTACCAGATGAAAGTAGTTAAGTGTTAGTGTAAGAAAACAAATTCTATTCCCAAAGAAATTTAGGACTGGAGTTGGTGCAGCTGCAGAATCACTGGAAAAACCAAGGCAATCAGACTAAGCTGTCTTCTCCAACTTTTCCCCTTACTTTCATTATCACTCAGATGATGTATATGCAATTGTATCACACCTCTGTCCATTTTCCAGGTCAGACTATTAACACTAACACATCAATCATCATAAACCCAGGAATTATAACACTCTGTAAATTCACTAGCTTCAGAGAGGTAATATTGTATTATTATTATTATATGTTATATTATTGATATTATCATATTTTTTGGATATTATGATGAAAATACTTCACCGAGAACAACTGGTCAGTTTAGACATGTGAACTTCTACACTAAACCCTTCTCAAAATAGGTTAACAGAGCCATTTAATAAATGAAGGATGAAAAATAAAATTGCTTTGCTTTGTTAATTCTTTGCAGAAATTACTTTGGGGGATACACATTTGGATGTTTTACAGGTAAATGTATTAAAGCACCTCAACAGGACTTGAAAGAACTGCAATCTACCCCTGCCTTGCTAGGAAACCTTGCCACAGAGCCTTCTGTAGCTATTACTGAGTTTTCTTAGAGATCAAGTTCCTATTAAGCACTTTGCAATCTAATAGGAAAAATATATAAAATAGTTAATTCTATTACATACTTCATGCTAATCCTTCTTTCAATTTGCATATAAAGTTCTCATTGATCTCATCAGAAGCAGGATCAATGCTTCTGGTAACAATTTTGGAAAGCTAAGGATTTTTTCTGACACCCCAGCAAAAAAAGTTTCCGTAAGAGTTGAAGAAGGCCAGATGGATATTTGTCAGTGGGTCTTTCTGCATGAGTTCTAAGATTGAGGCTAGTAGATGGAGCAGGGAGGTGGAATTATTTTGTTTGGTGTTTTGTTTAATTTTTCAACACATTACTCTCTTGGTGTAGAAGATTCACAGAGTTTTACTTCTACCAATCCAGTGTCAACCACCTGTAGGGATAGCAACTACTCAACCCAAGCTCCTTCATCATTCTGAAAACTACTGTCTGACCCAAACTCCTTTTAAAGTGTATCAAGTGGTTTCAGAAGCAGACAGTGACACTTTATTCTATCCTTACTAACTGGTACAAACTACAACTTGTCCTATACTGTAAAAATGGCAATACATTATTTAATTTTGATCCAGTATTTGCATAATAGTCCAATGAAAATCCTAACTCCCTTATCAACAGTTTCTGCCTGGAGCCACCACTTTCCCTCTGTTTTAAAGTACAGTTGCTCTATCCTGCTTCTCAGTGACAAAACCCACAACTTTCCAAGAAATAAAGCCTTCTCAAAAAATAGTTTGGGTTTGCTTTGGTTAAGCAGTAGAAGAACAAAACTTCAAGATGCAGATGTAAAATATCTGAAAAAGTAATATAAACTAGAATTAAACTAATTATTTGAGCTATGTGACTCCTAGGATGTGCAGGCATCTCCTGGCAGTCACTGGTGGCACTACAGAAGTTGTTAAAGTCCTTGGAAATGCCAGTAACCGTTGGTTTTGTAACAAAGACACAGGTGGGAGAAGCAGGGTGGGAAAGAGAAGTCATTCCAACATTCAAGCTACTTTCTGCCCATTCCAGCAGCTCTCACTGCTCATGACCCATAGATCTTTAGAATGTCTTGTTTAAATATCCTCTAATTTATTTTTAAAAAAGAGTTTTCAGCTGGCCACAGACCACACATTCCAGAACTGAAGTAGAAAGGAATGTCAATGGGTGGGTGGGGGAGAGGAAGGAAATCAGATTTAGTATTGAAAACAAGACTAAACTGAGAAGCAATGATGTGCACTCAAACAGTCGCAGTGTGCAAGACTATTTTTGTTTAGCATACCTCATGTTCAGAAAAATAAGTGGTGAACAGCCAGTTATTCTCTTACACACTCACACACAGTCACAAACACACACACAAACACACACAGTTGCACACACACACAGAGCACTGTAGGTTCAGCTGTTATCTTAGCTACCATCATTTCTTCTGCTCAGGAGATGTAAGCAGATATCAACATTTTCTCTCCAAAGTGAATGTAACTGCTGTGGAGATTTCTGTTCAGAGCACTGCATATCTCTTCTGCAATCAGTACATTAAAGCAAAATGTATAAAGTGTTATATAAAAATCTTCCCGTAGTGGCTGAATGCATATTAGGTGCTTTTAAATGTCAGTTGGCAATATAGTGTGCATTCTACTGCATGAGCTATCACTGGAGGCAATGCCTTTCACCATCAATCTAAAAATAGTTGTGGTGATAAGATAAAGCTAATACTTACACGTGTAGGTCTGGACACAGGGCTCCCTTTTATTTACATGGGGAAACAAATGGTCTCAGCACGTGTGTATGTTTCAGAAAAACAAAGAGAAATCTCTTTTCCAGTCCTTGCAGTGAGGCTGGGTTTGGTTTGTTCACATTGAGAAATGACCCTACAGCACATGCCAGTGAAATCACATTGATTTTTATTTCAGTAAAAAACTTGTCTATCAGAATGCAGATATTTTTGTAGACATAGACTGGAGTAGATTAGTTATCTAGGGACTATGGAAAATGAAATGTCCTTTAAAGTGTGTATTAAGTACCACAGAAAGCATGTAATGGTAATGACTCACAGCTATTGCTGTGTTAATTCCACGGTGCCATTAGATGAAGAAAAAGAAGTTAATATTGTTCTGGCATATCTTGAGAGAATGAACATGTGTATGTTCTGATTGCTGTTATTATTACCATAACTATCAGTCTAGGGCTGAGTAGTCTTAATCATTTTGTGCTAATCATTGTGCAAAATGCACAAAAAAATCTTTCACAAAAGTGCAACAATCTTGAGTAGAAAAAAAAAAGCAACAAGAAAAAAATGTAATGGCAATGAAAGAGAATGACAAAGTACAAGGATGACAAGACAACTCAGCACTGCAAGGTGGTTGTTTCAGGACATCACCAGCATAATTATTTTCAAGTACCTATTTTTTGTAAGACAAGAGACAAGCAGCAAATGACTTGTCACCTACAGTACTTTCTGGAACAAATGGAGATGCATTTGCCTCTTGTGAGACCTACTCTGGAACTTTCAAAAGTTTCTAGTCACCAATGTTTAAGATTATCATGAGGAAGGGGAAAAGATCCCATTTCATGAGAACAGATTAAAAGATTTAGAGTTTTGTTTGTTTTGCCTAATAAAATGTGGGGGGTTATAACTGCTGTTATAAATATATTGTGGGTAAATGCAAGGAGAGAGGGGAGAGTTTTACAATACAAGACACTGTTGGTGTAGAAATAAATAGTTGCAGCATTGATGTGCAGTCCCTAGCCATGAGTGAACAAAAATTCTGGAACAGCTTCCCAAAAGAAGTTTAGTTGAAGCCTGAACTAATTCTTTTTAAGATTGCATTCAATCAATTTTATATAACATGACTTCTATAGCAGTTTAGTTGCCTATATATAATAATCCAAAGTACCTTCCCTTCACTTTTTGTGGTTTGTTTATTGGTCCAATTTTAGCCGGCTGAGGTTGGGTGAAATGCAGTCCCTAATCTTTTTTCTTATGTATACAGAATTTTATCATCATGGGAACAGTAGAAAAACTATATTGTAATTAGACACAAGCAGCCATCAGCCACTAAAATCAGTGTGGCTCCATGGGAAGTAAATATCTGCTTACATGGATTAAAGTGTCATTCAGGATTACAGATTACATTCTACAGCATGTTTATAGGGGAAAAAAAATAGCTTACAATATATCCTGCACTTCCACGGAATTAGTGAGGCTGATGTTAGGACCTCCACAGACAGTAATTCATCATTTTTCCTCATGAATGAATGGGTTATATATGATTAATGAAGCTTACAGATGACCCACAATCCATGTTACATAACACAAGGTCTGGAACATTCCCAGTGATTGACAAAATCAATCATTTAACTTGTACTTCATTACTGCTAATAGGTTTTTAGCCACCTTCAAAAGATATGAAGTCATAAGGGATAATTTTCAGCTTGATATATAATGGTTTAGTAATTTAAGAACAAATATTTACCCTTGCCCTCCAAGTAGGAAAGTTTATCATTTAGCATATCTGTTAGTGTATTTTCTCTGCTATGTAATTTTTATATTTGAGCTTTTACACTTTCTCCTAACTTTTTAGGAGCCTATAAGGAAATACTGCAGGAATCACACTGCATACTTTTACCAAGAAAATTTTATTTTAAACAAATTCTTAAAAAAATCATAAATTAAAATATTTGGTTACCTAAGTTGCTTTTTTCTTTTTACTTTAAGAATTTAAGTAAATATTTCTTTGTGTTTCCAACAGTGCAGAAGTAATTCTTTACATTTTAATCACTTAAATTAAGGTTTTCAAGGTAATTCCACCAGAACATAACTGACTGAGATAAAAAAAACTCTTATAATTTCTTAGATATAAGAGATTATTCAGATCAAAATTAAATACTTGTGTTAAGGAGGTGGTTGTATTTTGTTCTTTGGTTTTGTTTAGGTTTGAGTCTGTATTCTATTAATGCTCAGATAGAGAAATAACTTTCTTGCTTTGGAAGAGAACCCCAGCTCAGGGGTGTGCTAAGACAGCTAGGAGGTTTTCTTATGACTGTAGGAGAAAAAGCAAGCGGCTACAAAGGAAAAAAAAAAAAAACATGAAAAAAGAATACATGGAGTGGAAGGGGATATTTTGAAGAAAATACCTGCTGATTCATTGATGGTGTTTACTGGTTAATGCTCATTTCTGCAGTGGAGGCTGACTCCCTGCATCACTCACTGACTTAAATGGCTTCATTAGTTTGACATTTATGACACAGTGGTGTTCAAAAGGCATGTTCTGGTGCTGAACTCTCAACACCACATAACAACAACGACCCAAATGTCACCAGAGCTGACAGCTTATCCCATGTGTTACAAGGCCTCCATGAGTGGATTTTTGAGGTGATAAACCAAGCTGTCATTTATGGTTACTAATTCTTCCTTATTTTACCCTTGATTCATGTCTGAAATTTATCCATCTGTTTCTCTACCAGACTGAATAAAATTTCTAAAGAAAAGTGATTCCAGTTTATGGGATGTGCACAAAACCATTAGAATTTTTAGTTTAATACAGTTTTTCCTTTCATAACCACTGTTTATTTGATATTTTTGATCTGTTTTGGGTCAATTTGGTTATGGATTATGACACAGATAATTCATTAAGTCCAGAGGAAGGCCCTTAAATTAAACATTTGGTAGTACATCTTAAGGAACCCTCACTGAGGGTGCCCTCTGTTCACAGAGGGTTTGTATTATTAATAAGGTAAACAAATTGCCTGGTGTATAGTGTGCTCTGATACTTAATCAGAAGGTAAGCTCAGACTCATATGCCATCAATCAACAATCAAAATCACGGTTTTATTTCCGTGTAGATTGTTAGTCACTTTTTCATTTGGATGTTTACTTTTCAGATTGAAATTCAGAAGAGGAAGTTTGAGAGCATGGCTCAGCCTGAGTAATAAACTGAACACAAAACTGGTGTTTCCTTCCTCTGAGTTTTGGGTTTAAAAGGCATAAGATTGTTGGAATTATTGACCAAATGTAGGGGCTCAAAAAAATTTTAAAAACCCCAAAATTTGGCTTTTAAGTTTCTGTTATTTCAGTGTTTTTTTTAGAGAATGCCAACTTTTCTTCTGTACTTTTATTATGCATCTCTTTGTCCAAAACCTGTTACTTGATTGGTGTGCCTGTGATACCTGTTGTAATTCTAGATCAGTCAGAGAGAGATCTCCAGCTATGTGTAATGCCATTAAACATAGTTTAATGTAATGCAGAGAAAGAAAAAGAAGAAAAAAAGTAAGAGCTAAATAATATATGAAGCAACATTCTGAAACTGTGCAAGATTCTCAAGGAAATGGTGTCTTAATGTCCAGGAAGTGGTTTTTTACCCCTCTCTGTCATATATAATTAGTTTAATGCTGTGCTTCGCTAGCCTTTTTTTATTTAAGCTCAGTGAGAAACTTCTATTAAGATTCTCACCATTAGCAAGCGAGATTGGAGGGGTGTTGATAGCAAAGAGGCTTACAGAGGCCACTTGTGTCTCCTGATCTCTGATCAACAGCCTCCAACTAGCTCCAGGAGCCTTTTCCAGCAGTGTTTGCAGTTATGTCCACGTGGAGGGTGTAGCAACAGAGATAAGGAATTTTGAGCACTAACACCATTGTGTGGAGAAAAAAAAAAAAACACCACAGGCTTTCAAGAAAGAAATAGCAAAAGCATTTGACATAGTAAAGAACTTACTGGTTAGTCTTATAATTTATCCACAATCCTTTTCATGTTACCAGGGAAGCGACAGCTGGAAAATAAACTTAGGTGTTACTTTCTGTCAGAGCATGAAAGAAATGCTTGCCTTGAACCCAGCACAGCCCTGGTACCTGCATGATCCTGTTAGACACAGCCAAGTTTTCCCCAAATGCACATACCCTGGATACCCTTTATGTTTGGAAACTGCCAGTTTTAACAGAAAAATCAATGCCTATAAATCAACAAAGCAATTAAATGCAGCAAGAGATAAAAATAATTTTAATGAATTTAAATCATGACTGATTTGCAAAATATCAGGGCTCTTACAATCCCACATAAAATTCTGTCAGAAAAGGCTAGGCATCACAAAGGGCAAAAGTCATTTTGCATTTACCAAGAAAACTCTTCCTAATGGCAGAGACTGTGGATGTCCCTCTGTGCAAGAAAATAATCTGAAGACTGGATCTCATATAGGAGAATGCCAAAATAGCCATACAGCAAAAAATGTTATTGCAAGAGTGGCAAGTTGTGGTTTAACTCTTGTGTAATTGCATGAAATTTTGTTTGAGAGCTTAGTCTCTGGTGTCCTGCAAATACATGAAGAGTCTCTGCTCAGACCAGTGCCTGCTCCTTCCTGACCTGAACAGTGATGTTTGAAACTGTGGACTCTGACAGTGCTGGGATAAGACTGAGTTAGGTACTGGGATCATAAAATTAAATAGTGAAACATGTGTTAAAGTATCATAGAATGCATTTATTATTTTTGTATTGACTCAATCATGAGTTTGATTAGTTCTGATTACTCTAGGACTTAAAAGATGGAGTTAATCAAGAACAGAATAACTGATAGTGAGCAAGAAATGGTCTTTTCCCTATTACAGTCTTTAATGCTCTTGAAAAAAATAAATATATGGTTTTTACCCCCAATCAACACAGATCAGATTTCTGTTACTGAGATAAAATGTAATAAATCTCAGGACATACCTGCTCTGCATGTTCTGGAGGTCTTGCACAGTAATATAAAAAACTTGCTTCTATATATTAAACACCCACCTTTTTATTTTTATGAGAACTATGGCACAGCTGTAGGAATGCAAAAATGTCACTTCCTCAGAGACAGGAAGAATTAAGAAAAATTAAAATTTTTTTTAAGTCAGGTAAGATGCTGTCTCTGGCACCTATCGTTCACTGTGGAACTTTGCTGTTCCTTTCTTCACTTAATAATAAGTTACAAGGCTCATTTGGTTGTTGAGACACAAATGCAGCTTTCTGCCTGAATGTCCAAGATGGCTTCATTTCCCTAATGAGACTTTAGTTGATGTCTCCTTTTCTCAGTTCTCTCTCTTTTGAAATCAATTTTTTAGCAGCAAAAGGTAGCATAATGCACTCATAGGAAATTACAGTATTTTATGAATCATTAAATGAGAATGGCAGAGATTGAGGTTTATTAACTGAGACAGCAATTGCCTCTGATAGGAAATATTTATGACTCTACCAAGTGGCAACAAGCTGAAGGAACAAGAATTCCAATAATCTTCTGTCCAGCTCTTGCAAGCAGGGATATCAGCCTAGCCTCAGTCCATGTGTCCTTCCCAAGGACAGGCAGGGAGGTAAGAAATCCTTTAGCACAAGTACATTAGAGATGTCAGTGGACAGAAGAGTGACTGGACAAAGTGATGGCTTTGTCTCACATCCACAGCAATCTGCAGAGTCAGAGCAGAGGAGAAAAGCTTTTGTCCTCTTGCAGCTCATTGCAGGCACTCTTGAAGGCACTATTAAGGTTTTCTGCATGAACATTTCCTTTCTAAATATTCTTTTGACCTGTCATTGTAAATGAAGGCCACAGTAACCCTTTCAAAGAGTAGTATAGCTGAATTTCCACTAACAGATTTTTAAATATCTATTTAGAAATATTCTTTATTATTTATGTTAGCCATTCCTGCTGAGAAGAAAAACACACACTATGGATGCAATACACCTAAAATTCTATGGTCAGATCTATTTTAAAAACATCCTTTAAAGGATATGAAACCATACTTTTTCTATGAAGTTACAAATAGAAACTTTCAGAAGTCAAACATAATCAAAACTACTATAGCATTTATGCATCTATGTAACAAGACAATTTTTAATCATACAACACCTTATTTTTTTATTCTTACAATAGTATCCGTGAACTAAAATCAAAACAACAAAAAAAGCTGAAATCTATGTGCCTCATTTTCCATTGGAGATCTGCTGCATGTCCTACTTGGTTTCAGTCATTTTGGAGTCAGAAGCAATTATTTAATTTTCCTCTTCTGATAATTTCCTAATGGTCATCTCTGAGAGTAAGCCAGATGGGTAACTTAAATCAGAGCCATGGCAAGGAGGGCAAGGTGAACAGAAAAACTACTACAGAAGCAAAAGGTAGATTTTTGCATGTGAAATGGTAATAGGTAAGATTCTGTAGCAGATCCAATGTCTTCAAAATGGGCTACAAAAAAGGGGTCACATTAACATCTTTTATGAGTGTTGAAAACAGGTCATGCATAAGTCATTGTATATGAAATCTTGTTACGTATGTCAGAGAGGAGGAAGGTGGCAAAGCATGAGGTTTATGTGGGATTCAGCAATAAACACAGATCTTTCCAAAACACCTGCAAAGTCTGAAACTTTCAAATAGCTCCTTAAGTGATATTTTTCTCTATTGCTTTTGATTGATGGCATATGAGTCTGAGCTTACCTTCTGATTAAGTATCAGAGCACACTATACACCAGGCAATTTGTTTAACTTATTAATAATACAAACCCACCCAGACTGCAAATGGAGAAGAGAGTAAGACTACAGGATTCAAAAACTCCTGGCTAATATAAAATTTGAAAGCCAAACTTTAGGTATACAGCGTTTTAATAAATTGGTTTTCTGCTGGCCAGCTCTTTTTTAATGCTGTGTAAGTTGAACTGTCCAATCTACCCTTACTTATCTGAATTATACTGCCTGAGGGATTTAAGCACTTTTGGATCTTAGTCCATAGGACTAAAGATGCTTAGTCTCTCTAACCTGCAGAATGCAGCTCAGAAGTTGAGACCATGAACGAGGATGAGATTAAGGAATGTGTATATTCACATAAGTATCTTGATTATACCAGGATTTTTTGTAGACCCAGTGCAGCCCACCTTTCTGAGGACTTTCTGCCTTTTAGTCTTACACTTCCTGACCTTTCCAATAGTTCTAGCTTGCCTTCTCATTTTTGCTTCTGCATCACCTTCTCCAATATCCACCATCTCTCTGGAGTACCCTAGTTCTCAGCACCTTCTTGACTCCTCTCCTCAAGAAGCAATTTGTGCTGCAGCTGTTTCTGAGTCATCAGCCAGGTTTTTTGCCCCACTGGTGTATGCCAGAAAGAACAGAGTGGTACTGAGCCTTGCACTATATGCTTTTCCAATTTGGATGTACTAACCCACATGTTCTTCCAATGCAGGGACTATCCAGCTTTCACAAAACTCACAGAAGCTTTTTATGTCTGAACATTTTCTTCTTACCTTAAACTTGTTTGAAATCAGACAACACATTGCAAAGTTTTTTAGAAAAACAGAAGGAATACATAAGGCATCATCTCATCAGAAACAAAACTAAAAAAAAAAGGAAAGAAAGGATATTCAGATTTCAATTCCTTCTCCCTCTAACAGCCATGCTGGAGTGAGTTGCAAGTAGTCAAAACCAAGGATATTCTTTAGAAAGTCATTGTTCCATCCATCATTAGTGAATGAAGTCTCTGAACTTCATTCTGGATCTGAAGGAGAGAGGGAATGCTAAGGCAAGAGTGTTTTCACCACCCACGAATGTCTTCAAGGGGCTCAGCTCCTTGGCACCCGGGTGATAAATAAGTATATATGGTTTGAAAGTGTTGTCAGTGAGATGAATAAGCAGTTCAATGAGACTAATAAACATTTAGTATTGTCATTTAGAGTTAAGTACGACAGATGTAAATGCAACTTATGCTAGTTTTCACTCTGTTGTGATTAATAATAGAGTGAAAACTATGAAAATAGACAATCTATTGGAGTACTAGTACTAATACATTTGTAATAAATGGTTGTTTTTCAGGATTGTTGCTTAAGCTTTTGGCTTAGAAAAACTGCCAATAACTTCAGGAACAGTATAAAGGAAGAACTGAATAAAGTATGAAGAAAATGTAGGTTTCCCTTCTACTAACCGAGTGTCTAAATCTGTAGGAAAGCATACTTAAGAAATCATGTTCTTGTTTCTCCTGAATCTATGAAAACCCTTCTCTGTGATGTCTGCATATTTCAAAGAGGAAGAACAAGAAGCAGAAAGAACCAGATAGGTTTGCTCTAAATCCTGGGGAGGAAAAAAGATGTTTAATAATGTATAAAGACCTGTTAGTTCCCCAGTGCTTTGGATCTCTGAACACAGATTTCTCTGGAGGCTCCTTGTGCAGTAGGTACCTCAAATAACCTTAACAATATAGTCCCATCCACCTTGCTGCCAAACAAAGAAGGTGTGAGGAGTGATTCACTTACTTTTTTAAGTAAGTGAATTGGGAACCTTCATGTATTCCTGCTTTGCTTCTCATGTCTAGAGATAAAAGACTTTTTTCTCTCTCTATGTGTAGATTATTCCCATGTAGGAGAGATCAAAATTATTTTTCAATCAGTTTCTATAAACTATGTTGAGGATTTTTTTGTTAAGAGTTAGTAAATGTAATAAAACTTTTGAAAGTGCTTATTTCAGCAAAAGTATTGGATGTCCCCTTTGATAGAATGGCAGCATTTAAAGTCTCCACATGCTGAGCAGTAGCCAATGTTTAATCATGTCCTAAGCCAGTAAATACTGTTAAATTCCCTTACATTTACTATTTTATATATGCTTGATTGAAATGTCCCATGTTCTAAAATAGAAATCATTAGTGAATCCGTTAGCTCCTCTGACCTTAATAATGTGTAACCAGAATTAATTATCACATGGAAGTATTTGTGTAACTTGTCATTAAGTGATTATTGCAGAGCAAGAATGCAGAAATCTCAGTGAATTAATCAGTGACCTATATTTTCTGGTGCTTCTGCTTAAATTTAGCCTTGGTCAGAATGACGGAAGATCTGTCCAATTGCATTCTTGTTAAATGTTCTCAACTGAGCAAGTCTGGTTACTGTCACCCAGTGAATAAAGGAGTGCTTTCTTCACAATGCTGTCACACATGGATTGTTATATTGATGGGAACTTTTAATTCATTTGGCTGTGTCCACACCAGAGTCTCCCCAAAGTCTGTGCAGGAAGCAGGACACTGCTGTCTACAAGCAATGAGAGGTTTGCTGCTGACTATGCTGGAAGCAAGTTTGAAACATAAATTATTAATCTACTTTTACTTTAGAGCCCTCAGCAATAGGAAAGATATTTTTCTTCAAACCCTTTTGAATACTGTGATAGACACCAGTAATTCAGCAGTTTAGAATCAATGTGCCACAGCAATTTACTTGTACCATGATGTATGCCCAGGAGGATGGAAAAAGTGATAACCTCATAGTAAATGGCGGATTCTGACAATAAACTGAAGTGTTATGGTTATTTTGAGAGAGAACTTTTTCCTCATCTGATCTAAATATGCAACCCAAGTAATTTTTAAATAAAAAACACTGCAGTAGTATGATATTAATACTACATAAATGTATTTCCCTCCAGCAGAAAATGAAAAGACCATCTTCAATAGTGAGATACATTTTGAACAGTGAAGTATAACATTTAAGATGAAATAACCATTTATTTGGATCCATATTGTGTTTGAAAAGGAAAATGGATGTGGGGAGACTTAAACAGGTTCAGACAGGCTATGGAAAGTGTAGACTACATAGCAAGGTGAGCAAATCTAAATCAAATATGTACTGCTAGCTGTTTGACCAATATATTTCAGAGCTGCTGAAGAAGAGAGGGCAAGCACATTGTTGTTTTTTTTTAACATAGAGTCTAGATGCAATGATCAAGAGTAAAATGGACAGGTGGAGGTTGAAATGGAGAAATTGAAATTCAAGATTAGAGGAGCAAAAAAAGTGATTTTTCTTCTTTTACTTGTTGGCCTTGAAACTAGAAAACATTATTTCGGACCCATCTGGCAAAGTGGGGAAAGACCATTTTCTCTAACAGGATTACTAATCTAATGAGCAGTACTTTGAAATTTAGGGTTTGATTTCATTTTGACTTGTCAGTATACACATGCCCACAGTGTGGGGAACAAACAGGAATTAGAAATCTGTGCATGGACACATAGCTCAGCATTTCTGGAAGCAGAAGGATTTGGTGCTGTGATGGAAAGATACAGGCCTTGTATCTAAAACCAGGATTCAGTCAGGGAACTGGCAGACAAGGTCTCTCAGGAGGGTACCCTGAAGGGCAAAGGGCCCAGGAAAACAGATTGATCTTTAAGGACAAGCTCTTTAGAGCAGAACAGACTATCCTGACAGGCAGGAAGGCAAAGGTGTCTGGTAAGGGAGATGAGGAATTCCTGAGTGGGCTCCTGAACAACAGGAACATACAGGGAGCAAACATGGGGACAGGCTACCCAGAAGTACAGAAATATATCCTGGGCATGCAGGGCCAGAACCAGGCATGCCAAATATCCACTGGGGTCAAAACTGGTGAGAAATGCAGAAGGCAGCCAGGAAGACTCATACAGAGCCATTGGAACATGAGGAGGCCTGAGGAAAATGAGGCTGCTTTGTCCTAGTGACAAAGTACACAGAAACACCTGAAATTCTCAGTATTCTCTGCATCTCACTCTTCAGCCAAGGTTTTCTCTTGGACCTTCCAGCTCTAGCTGGCTTATAGCAGAGTTCCTACAGAAAATAAAGCTTGAGACATAAATCACTTGAGCCAACTGAACAGAACACAAGTCTGTGAGGCTGGTAGGACATATCCAAGGTGCTGAGGGAACTGGTTGCCATTGTCACAGAGTGACTCTGTCATCTTTGGCAGCTTGTGCAGTCAGGGAGATCTCTGGTGACAGGATAAAGGGAGATGTCACTCACATTTAAGAAAAGCAAGAAGAGGAATCCAGGAAAATACAGATTTGCTGTCCTATACTTGTTCTTTGCTGCTGAGCAAAAAGTCAGTTTAAAGTTTAATCTAACTATCTTTGCTTTTTAAGAGTTAAATCAATGTTTTCTTTCATAGGCTACATGCGAATAACCCTGTCACCAATTGAATTCTCCCTTCAATGTCTCAGTAGAAACATTTCAATATTCTGCACATTAATACAGACTTAATTCTCATCTCCTGTATTCATGTACGACAGCCAAATATTTGTGCCTCTTGCATACTGGAACACATACTAATTGCTCAAAACAGTCATCTTTTCCTGCACATACTGAGAAAAGCCATGGAGTAAAACACAGTGCAGAATGAAGAAAGCACTTTGTCTCCTTGGAGCATACAGTTTACATACAATATATTTTTACCTTTTCCCCAGCAAGTCTGTTTGCTATTTCACTACACACTTATCTGCTTTGTTGAAACAGCTGTACCTTCCCAGCACAGTATGAGTGAAGAGCACAAATAATATTGGTACTAGATTTTTAACTACTGTACAAAGAGAAATAATCTCCCTCTTAATTGTCTTTTTCTTTCTAAAAATACACTACATTCTTTATTCTTAAAAGTGGTGATGACACTCTGAAATCCCACCAGAAGGAAAATGTACATCTTCTATTATTAATTGCGCGAAGATTCTTACTTGCAATGATTTTTCTTGCACTTGAAAGTATAAAAAGCTTTTCTTGCTTTGTAACAAAGTACTTGGTACCACCATTTTTTGCAACTAACTGGAAGACCTGGAACACAAGAGCAACTGAGATGGGTCAAACAACTTAAGAAAAACCACCTAGCTCTCAGTCTTCTCTTTAGTCGTGGCCACTACCAATACTTTGGAAGTGGTGCCACTTTAGAGTGATTATTCTCACAATACATACTCCCAACTTTCATGTATCTATGGTTTAGAGACTTCCTGAGTCTGGTGTTGCATCGTTGTATTTCTGCTTAATAGCTTTGGTGAGTTTTAGTTCATCACTGTATCAATTACTCTACAACCCATTAAAAATGTTGCATTTACTAAGTGCAGTGATGATGACTTCCAAAGTTAAATTACATCCTATGAGAAACAGAGTCTCTTTTGTCCATTTTGCATCTTCTGCCAGACAATTTTATCAGACCTCATTGATGGTCAGGATTCATTACTCCTCCTCTTGTCATTTTCTTCTCAAAGCAATCCTGTGGACACTGCAATCTGTTAGCTCCTCACATGTAAAACTCCTGTATTCAGAACTTCCTCAAGCTCCTTTTTTTTTATAAGCACCAATGCAAAAGGATTAATTTAGCTCCTTTTCTCTCATACTTATTTATTTTTTGTCCACACAAGATGCCTGCATTCATTATTCCTTGCCCTCCTTTCCACATCTCTGGCAGATGTGCAGCCCTGCCACCATTTCCAGATGGGTCATATAGTGCTGTTATTATACTTTTTGTACATGGGTATGGAATTTCAGTCCACAGAGATGGTGCATAACTGATGGACAAAGTTTAAAGACATGCCACTTTTGTCACTTCATATAATATGTACACATCACTGACGTGATCCATTGCTATTATGGTAATTCTTCCTTGCATACAGTATTTCACATAGATGACAGAGACCTACTAATCAAAATAACATCTATTCTAAGGATAAAAACCCACTGTAACTCAATTTGCACATTTCCTGTTAACATCAGTAAATTATGCAAAGAAGTAATTATTTTATGGCCTTTGATAGAGAAACAGACATAATGGCTTTCTTAGAGTAATTTAAAGCTTCTCTCTACTACCAAAGTAATACAGGGTCCCACTCGGTAATGTGGGACAGTAGTTTGCTTTTTGCAGCTTCTGATGTAGAAGGAAATGTTTTATCTGGTTGAAAGGGATGCACAAGTTAATGAACGGGAAAACAGGGGAAAAAACCTGTTAAATCCATCAAGGATTACTAAACAGATAGACACAATGTCTGGTTCAGAAAGGCCCTGAATTGCAAGCAGCTAGAGGCTCCGAGAGGGAAATATCCTGTATGCTCGCCTTGTCTGACATTGTTTTCTGGACATCTGCTTTCCCTGGGCAGTGTGAGACAGCTATGGAACTTTGATCTGACCTAACACAACTGCTCTCGTGTTCATTTATTTAATGACAACCTGAAAATAAGACCAATCATTTTCTAAGACACATACAGTTGTCTAAAATATGATTGCAAATACTACCAGCAGGTATAACCTAAAGCATTTTCTTGTGGGACTCTAAGTGGTGGTAATAGTTAATTTGAGTTTGCAAATATATATGATTTACTGACAGATTTTTGCATTTTACCATCCCAAGCTTGCTTCCACAAACTTCCACTGTTCTCTAACTTCTTCCAGGAACATGATGCTTTCACAGTTGTAGAAAAAGAATTTACTGTTGAGCTAATGCCAGATGGGGCTTGGAAAGTCCCAAGTCTTAAACATCTGCTCTTTTAAAGTAAAATTGGACATCTTTTCAGCTTAATGAGCTGAAAGATAGATTTGTGACAGATTTGTAGTATCAGCTGAAAATTGAGAGTGTATCTGAGGAGCAGGTGTTGGAACTCATAATCTTTTTGATTCCAAATCCTCATCAGAATAGAGGGAAAATATCATAATAAATGGAAAGATACCTGTGAGAGAGGATGAAGTAATTCAAACCTGTTACCTTACTCTGAATTTGTAACTAGAAATATCAAAGAATTACATAAATATAAATTTAATCTCAAAAAAGCCAATGAACGTGATTATAGCTGTTCTACAGATGGGTGGAAGGCTTGTGCTGTGAGTGGGCTGCATGCTAAAAATCCCAGCTGTTGCTTCTGTATTTCACATGAGAGTATAAGAGCTTATAAAAAACTAAGTCTGTGTTAGCCTCAGTGTGTATGTGTATTTACTTTTCCTAACCTAAGGGTTATGTGACTGTTCAGTGCTCATTTCATGGAAACCTGTGGCTGCAGCAGAAGGAAGAATTTGAAAATAATTTTCACAGAGGAAAGTAACTTGTTATGGTTTAATTAAGTTAGATCTCCAGCTTATGGGTAAAGAAAAGGATTGGATTCAAGAAGGGATGTATAATGTCTCTTGATGATATCTGATATGCCACTTGTGTATACATCTATTTATTTGTGTAAACATTCATTCATTTGATTCAGAACTTCTTTACACAAACATATGGTTCATCATACCTACTTACAGTTCTGTGTTTGACTTAATGAATTCACATAGATTTGATTCTGTCTTTGAGCAAATAACTTGTAATGTTTCTAAGGAATGGCACATCTGCACTGGAGATCTGATAATCACTTAACAGGATGCAATTTTGCACCAGGAGTGCAGCTGAGGGACTTGGTCCAAAATCTGATGGAAGTGTTAGCCATAGAAATATATCCTTATAAGCTTTCTTTCATGGCTTTCTTTTTCCAAATTCACTTGACATTTCTGTTACCTGATGGAGAAAGGTACAGTCTTTCCCAAATACTTTAAGCAATTGCGGAGCAAACATAATATTCTTTGTAGCTGCTTGTCTGCAGCCCACAAGTGCCAGCTACAAAATAACTTTAATTTAGATGACAAGAATCTGCTCCAGACCACTGTAACATATTTAAACAAAGCAGTTTTAAAACACACAGAGAATAGAACATACCTCTGTTTAGTGCCCTATACATACATTTTGAATGATTTTTGTATGTAGGAAGAAATTTCTCAGTTGCACTGGAAAATGTTACTTTAAAAAAACAATGTTACTTCAAATTAAAACAAACAAACATGCTGCACCAGAAATGCTTCACTTGATATTTTAGACATGTATAAGAAAATTTAGGATTTCATGTTATGCTGTACAAAATATTACTGTTCTGCTTGGGTTGTGCTCCCTGGTTTGTGGCTGCTCCACAGGAGATAAAACCATACATAGTTCTCAGAGACAGCAATATCCATGGGTGTTGGGGCATTAGGGGCTACTTCAGCAGCAGAACGAGAAAGTGCCTGCACCTTTAGCAGTCTCCAAAAAGTAGCATCAACTTTATGCTAACCTGGCATTACACAATGGGTTATAAAAGGAAACAACTATAGATTCACTTAATAAATTGTCTCTTTATAGGACTCTGAAGAATTCCATCCTTGGTTATAAAATGCATAATTCTAGTGACAAGCAGCAACTGAAGTGATGCTCAAATAAACCTCAATGTGAGAAGCTGCAGTGAGAAATGGGGCTGGCTCTCAGGTGATTTACATTCTGAATTTTATTTACAATAAGCACAACAACTAAATTATAAATAAAACATACTTTAGCAATTAAGAGACCTAACTTGAGCTATAGAAGACATTTGATCTGGTCTAAGGAAATAAGGAGAAATTCTCACTGAAAATCTATGCTATAGGCCCATTGCCATTATGCCCAGGAGCCAGGACATCTATTTGAGCTCAGTTTGAGGAAGCTGATGGAAAAATTGTCTGTCTTTTGTCCTTTGAAGGAAAAACAAACAAGGACCTCTATAGGTGTGTGTAACCTGCATGATCACAGGGTACTTTCTTCCTGTGCATGTTGCTTTGTCTCCTTCTTTAGTGCTGTGCTGCTCCCACTGTGTGCTTTGCTCTCTGCATGCCCTGCTTTCCCTGCTTGCAGTCCCTTGCTTCGCAGGCGAGGAGGGGAGCCCAGTTCAGAGCACCATCCAGTTCAGCCTCGAATGTTTCCAGGGATGGGGCATCCACCACCTCTCTGGGCAACCTGTGCCAGTGTTTCACCACCCTTCTCATAAAAAAATTTCTTCCTTATATCTAGTCTGAATCTACCCTCTTTTAGTTTAAAACCATTATCCTTTGTCCTATTTCAACAGGCCCTACTAAAAATTCTGTCCCCATCTTTCTCATAAAACTCCTTTAGTTATTGGAAGGAAATACCTAGATGTTATCTAGGAAGAAAGATGCAAGGTAAAGCTTCACTCCTCTGTCTTCATGCAACTCAGTACTATGAAGCTCAAGTTTTAGTCTTCTCCAAGAAGGGAAAGTCAGAAAAGGAGCTACTCTGGGCTGCAGGATAATTGCTCCCAGGAAGGAAGGACAGACCAGAGACAGGTTGGAACATGGCTTTTGTAGTACAAATAAAAATAAACAGAAAAAATAACAACAAGAGGAAGTAAAACCAAAATGAAAAACTCTTACAAACTTTTGTTTCCCTGGGGAGGCACTGAGTGTACAAACAACATAAGACAGAAGTGGGCATGCTGGATTTTTCACACCCCCCTCATTGTGGCTCAGAAAGGATCTTCTTAAGTTATGATCCCAAGCATGGTATAGGAAACCATACAGAAAATAACAGAGCATAAACAATTTCCTGCCTGTATAACTGCATTTGACTGCCAGTTTTGTACTGGATGGTTATACACAGATGCTGCAAGAATTTGGCCCCAAAACCAGGTTTTTTGCCAGCTGTAGCAACTGAAGAATTAGATCAACTTCTGTACTGTGCCATAAAATGAACAATGACTGTTGTAATACTGTATCTTACAGATTCTTCCATGTGTTCATTATTTTTTGAATGATGAATGTAAATATTAAAATGTTGTGATATTTTTAAACTTGGCTTTAGAATACTGGAGTGGCTCTGTGGGAAAATAATTTGTCCCTGGCTGTGTAACAATCACTTTCCACCAGTCAAAGCTCTGGCTACAATCTGTTTCTAATTAATCAGGAAGAAAAGACAGGGCGAGTCTTGTACTGAGACAATATCATACATACTGGACTGACTGTAAAGCAATGCCAGATGAAGATGTGTTTAGTGCACTAAAAGGAACAATCTAATTATCAGTTTACTGCTTGAGTCTTAAATTCTTCTGAAAAAAAAAGTGCACATTAAAAGTACAGCAAATAATCTGGACACAGTGAAATCATGTAGTGTAAAATAGTGATGCCTAGGCCAAACCACAATAGAATTATGTTAGAATTTTAACATAAAATTTCTAATTCTTCCAGAAGCCCTGCAGAGTCCAGGAAATTGAAAAGTGTTGACGCTCTATCACCTTGTTCAAAGCTGGGTGTTTGACAATTCACCTTCAATGATTCCTAGGGCTGACAAGAGTTAAAATAATTTTTACAGTGTATGGAGTAAAATATGTAAGGCTCCAAAAGATAATGAAAATAATTTTTTTAAATAGTTTGTGAAAGCCACTTCTATTTTTTAGCCAGCAGTTGCTCTTAGCTGCTGCATAGAGCTCTCTCTTGCAAGCCTTACTGACACAGATGGTTCATCTAAAGTAAGGGGAAGCATTCATCTACCAGCTATGTGCAGGGGCAGATCATAAGAGAGAAAAATGGTTTACTTTAGAAATTGGGAGTAATGGAAAGTCTGTCCATGTTCACTTTCATTTTGCCCTTGTTCCTTTTATTTCTGATGTAAGGAGCATTGTAATGAGTGCTGTGTGTCATTGCTCTTTGGGATGCTGGAAATAGAATAGGAATTGTTCCAGCAACAGAGCTTAGAAATTATAGTGAGTGTGTTTGTGAAAGAGTAGTTATGTCTGTTTATTATTCTGTCTTATTTTGAAGAAGAACAGAGCTGTCCTACATTCTCTTAAAGATAAACTCTTTTCAAGCTCCTTCCAGAAAAGTATTTCTGATTTTATAATAAATATGAAATCCAGAGTACTGTTTCTGTACTTAAAACAAAATAAGGGCCTCTTATTTCTAGATGGACAAAGTGAAATAACCTGTAGGCATGTTTAATTTCTGCCCATGCTGTAACACAGCACTGTCAGACAAAGAAATATTCCAAGTACACGGGTTCAGCTGAGTGGTAGATATTAGGTTGCAGATAAAATCACAGATGACAGGAAGACCTACAGGTTGCTCTGAGTATCAGCAACAGTCAGACTTCAGCTGGCTTTTACATATTAAGTAGTTTGTGTGAGTGGGTGGGCTTTGCAGGCAGAAACTCTCCCAGGACTGAGATCTCACTTGATAATCTGGCTCCAGATATAAAAATGTTAGCCATTGGAAACTTAATCCAGCAAGGGACTTTTTACTTTCTTTCTAGCCTATCATCTATGAAGCACATACACTTTTCCTCCCAGCCCTCATTCCTTACCAGCATAATTCACAAAACAGATTTGTTTTGCAATATTTCCTATAATTGACATGAGCACGTGAACAATAAATATCTTGATTAGACCACTCTCATCTAAGTTTTGGTCTGCATTAACCTCCCATGTTGCTGCACTCTGACCAGAATTAGTCGGTATGTTCTTTGGGGATAGGAATTTGTGTGGAAATCCTTGTTGCATTGACTAAAAAGATAGTTCTATACTGTGGGATTTTACTACTTTCCCCTCAACCTGTAGTGCAAGGTACCCAGTGTACATTCGATCTATAAAAGTGTGAAGAATGGTAATAGTAATTCAGAGGGAAAAAGTACTTGTAGCTGAACAAGGCAAGTAAAACCATGATAAAGTCTGCTAAGTCTAAACTAAAAACCCTGAGTCATTTCTCAGCAGGGACTCTGTGATGTACACTGAGCATGGGGATGCTCAGACCAAGAAAGCTCATTGCAAATACCTAGGCTCAGAACTGTGGCAAGAAAAATCTTTACTAGATTTATCATACATACTTTTAAAAAGTACAAGACAAAACACCTCCATCAAGCAATGCAAACGAAGGAAGCAGAACGATGACTGACAGGTGTCCTTCATTAGGCATTCTCAGCTATGGCTGTGAATCACCAGCAGCCCAAGAACTCCTCCTGGAGGTCCATGAAAATATCTTGGTCACCTAGGGTTGGATTTTTGGTTTTCAGCTTCTAAACTCGATTAAAATAGGATAAAAATAGGAGGAAGTATTGCCCTGTTGCTCTGACTCTGGCTGTTCACAGCACAGCCAGCAGGGAGAGAGGAGGAAACAGACAGGTCCCACCAGGCTGTGTCAGACAGCCCTGTGCCATGGAGGGGTGCAGGAGCTCTGGTTTTGGTCTGCAAGGCTCTGGGGGCAGGGATGGAGCTGAATGTGTTTGCTACCTCTGAAAAGCATGCTGTTTCAAATATCTATTGGTACCAAGTGACAAGATTCCATTGCAAGACAAAATATTTGTGCCACTTACATTTTATACTCAATTCCTACAAATGTTTTTATATGCCTGTTGTAATGAAATAAAATATAATAAATATTTTCCTTGAAATTAAGAGAATTGTTTTATCAGAATTACACATACTTCTGTAGTATGTGCAATTATATTAATATTGACCGTGAAATTTGAGTTGAAGATAAAGTTCTTTTAAAAAAAAAATAAAAGGCAAAAAACAAATAATACAGGACAACTTATGTTTTATATTTGATAAAGGGATAGTGCAATAAAGCAGGAACCTAACTGAATAGTTAATGAGACCAATACCAAGGAAACAACAGCTCCCCAGAAACCCGCAAAATAAAAATAGCATGGAACTCTATGATGTAAAAGAAGTTCACTGTGTAAAAAATTTGTTGTGTTTTCTGTAGGAATTGAACTGAGCTTCTAGAACTTGAACTTTGGGTCTATGGACAACCCTCCTCAAAGAGCATTAACAGACAGTGCAGAGGGGTGGGGGGGTTGTGGGTTGTCTTGGAGTTGGGCCGTGACTTTTGATGGATTTATCAAATACATGACTTTGTCTTTTTTGCTGAGGGAATGGAATTGAAGAAAAACAACATGGGGGGATAGACTGAACATGAAGAAATTTTGGGTTATTCTTATCATGCATTTTCTTTGGGCCTCAGGGCACAGATAAACTTCAGCAGCTCTGCTGTGGCTGCCCAGGTATGTCCTTGACACTAGCAAAAACAAAGTTATTTGAGATCATGGGAAATCTTTTAAGGAGAGACACTCTGAGAGGTCTTCTTTCCACCCACAATAACTATACTCCTGTGTAAGCTAATTTGTGGAAAATTATAGTCACCAAGTGCTAGGTAAATTCGTTCCAGATTTATGGATTTAAAGTCACATCTCAGCATTAAAACAAATTTATACAAGTCCTTGAAATTAACCTTATCTTTTAAATTTATCAGTGGTATACTTAAAGCAGTTCTGTAAATTCATTAGGCTGTACCGGTATGAGTACTCCTATGTATGATAGTCTCTTGTTCATGTAAATAGAAAAGAGATTTCATAGCTTATTTTTACTCTACCCTTTAAAGCAGAGATAAAAGTAATCATTTTAGGGATTCTGAATTTACTCACAGAAGCCCAAGGACATCCTGTGATACACTATCATAGCCTTTCTTGAAAATGGGAAAATCTATAGAAGATCCTGGTGTCTTCTCAATAAAGTTTCTGACCAAACAAGCTGGGGATTCATTGATGCAAAAAGAAAAGAGCAGGTCTGAAATTATTCTCTAATGAATTCATCATGAGCATTATAAGCTAAAAATCTCACTTTTCAGTGTGAACCAGTTGTACCTGCTGTTAGACACCATACACACTCTGAAATCTGGTGCTTAAGTACATTGCAAATAGTATTTTTAGTCTGCAGCTTGTTTCCCTCTGAAATAGTCCAGCTAAAGGAAAAAAAGAGGTGACCTAAAACCTCGAGTCCTTCTTGTGGGAGCTCAGCACTCCTCCACAACAAATCATTGTGATTACACAGAAGTTTTAAAACTCTCTAAAATATGAATCACCTCTTTGGGCATCATGCAGGAGGAACTCACACATCTTCCAATTTTTATATCATATCTACTTATCACCTCTTTTGTGTATTTGGCTTACATATATATCTTTCTAACAACTTATATGTAACTTACTCCATAACATACAATATGTACATTATACTCACTATCTTATACATGTTACTCTACTTATACACTTTATTTTTGCCTAACACAGTACACACATGTTTTACTTACTTAACACAGTACTTACACATTTTACTAACCTATCCATAACACAACACATACACATTTTACAACTGCAGTGTATGAGATCATACATTGCTTGATTAGTTCCTTTACTTTGTCCAAGAGCTCCACACACACTTTTCAGATAATAAGATTGGTTGCTAATTCAGTGCAGCACAGTCCTTTTTATCTATTCCTTGCTGTCTTGGTATTTAGCCTTTCAGTTTCTCCTTTCCCAATTCTTTTTCAATTTAGCCCAGTTTATCCTTCAGTACCTTTTAGTCCTTGATGCTCCAGATCCAGGCAAGCAGAGTCAAGATGATGGCAGCAACAGAACCCATCCACTGATCAGCAACCAAGTTAGTCCAGGAAATCCAAACAACAAGATAGTAAAGGGCAGAGAGCAGAAAAAAGCCTACCCCAACTCTCTTTTCTCCTTTTTCTCTTCTCTGAATTTTCTGGCTGGGCTTAAAAACCCTCCAGGAGCTGATCTGCTGCAGCTGAAGGTGGATGGCCAGGTGAAGCTGGTGAGGATAATTCCAGCCTGGTCTCTCTCTGAGGGCTCCAATAGGAATAACTACAGATGGTTTGGCTGGGGCACACTGTCATGGTTCAAAACCTTACAACACCTTCTTACATGCACACAACAGTGAATTACTAGAGGGCTGATCTTTGAGCTAGATTCCTTCAAGCCTTTGTAACCAATGATCTTGTATTGCTCACAGAGCACCCATTGCAGACTCCTTTGCAGGAAAGTTGAGTGGTAATGCCATGTGAAAACCCACAGACCAGTGGGGTCATGTCCCATTAAATAAATGATGTCCCAAACGTGATTAATACCCACACCACCTTCAGCCATCAAGATATTGATAATTTAGGCAAACCAGAAGTTAGTCAATTCTGCTGAACTTTCAAGTTCTTATTTCTGATTATGGCAAGATACTAAAACAAAAATTTTGAGAGTGCCTGGATTAGTTCATGAGGATCATGTATCTATAAAACATGCAATAATTAGATATTCATACCTAATTGCAGAAGAGTAAATGTTTTAAACCTGTGGATGTGCAGATTCTGGGAGGAGTGCCTTAACTCATATCCCTTCACCTCTTGATGCAAGGCTACTTGGATTTTCCAATCCATCAGCAAACGTCACTGCATTATTGCACATCATCTGCAAGTTCCAAAGGCTAAATCCAAGGAAGTAATGTGGAACTCTGCCTTAATGATATTTCTGCCAGCCTGAGCAGATCCAAGAAATTGAAAGACTTCATATGTTTAAAGCTCAAGCAAGCAGGAATACTTCTAGATGCTCAGTTATACAGCTTTTGCTTCATATTAGGTTATACATGCAGAGTTGCCCAAATGCTTCTTCTCAGTGTCTATCAAAATTGAAAAAATGCCTCACAGGTTTGATTTTCTCAGTGAGTTAATTAGCATTTGGAGACTAACAGAGACATTCAGCAGTGGAACACAGTGTTGGGATAAAAAACAGCTATTCCTTTTGGCACAGAGGCAAAGAATGACAGAGAACCTGAGTACATAAAAATAGCAAGTAGCATTTCAACCACTTCTAATAAAATTCGGCAAAAGATAGACAAGAGAAGAATTTCAGAACCAGTGGAATGTGTAGCACTCGCTCTCAACATCAACAGATTTGTGTGCCGTAATTAAAAAGTGATAAGCCAAGGTCTGTGAGGCATTCTGTTGGGAACATTTCACATTCAGTGGTGCATTTGAGGAACAAAATCAGAGCAAGCCAAGCATGGAAGTCTTCAGGGCATACAGAATGCTTTACAGTATGGCTATCCTCATGTCAGTCTGCACTGGGCTTAAAGGGTGCTAACCCCATCTTCCTCAGTTGTGTTTAAATGCAATAATCCTCACATGCCTAGTCTTGTTTTACAAACCTAGTTACTATAAAAATAGGTTTTAGCTTAAGAAAATATTTTGCTACTCTCACTCCTGATTGTCATCATTTGTAACTCAATAAGCAAATCACAAGTAGTGGAAAAAATATCTGCCCTTATACTGAAGGAAGTTCTTCTCAAATCACTATTTTCCATCTGTAAAACAAGTAAATCCTGATCAGTCTATCAGACATATTTAGTAACATCCGTTTGGTGAAGACTTGTCTCAGATCTTAAGAAGTTTAAGGGAGAGTTTGCTCATTCACATTAACACACTCCTTCCACGTTGGTTAATTTGCCTGGAGGCTTGAGAGCCTGATGAAACTGCAATTGAATTCAAACAAAAATTTTTCATTACCTCCATTGGAAAATTAATCAGGTACTTGGTCTGCAAATAACATGGATCTAGACATAATCAGTCATATTTTTCTTCAAATTTCTATTTACCATGTTCTGTGCCTAACTTTTAAATTACTTGTATTAGAAACAATATTTGAAAAGGTTGTAATAAAATAAGCCAGACTATTGACATTTTTCTGGAATGTTATTGAGCTCAGTGGTTCTCAATGAGGAGTATGATCTATACCAGCTCAGTAAATACACTGAGTCACATACATTAGGGGATTTTTTAAGTAGAATACAGTGAACACACTACAGAAAGGGTCCTCTTAACACCAAAATGGGTTGCAAAGATTTAAGAGCCTGTCTTAGGATGCACCAAATGCATACACACAGGCAAACAAGGACAGTAGCGTAGATCAGTGATCCAAACTCCTCCTTAAGTAAACATTGCTCTAAATCTACCCTTCCTCCTCCTCAGCTCCTTGTGTGACCTGCCAGCCACTTCACCATTTCCCCCACCTGAAAAAAACAGACAATTCCTGCATCCAGTAACCCAACAAAAATAATGAAAGTCTAATGTTTAATGGCTCATTGGTATTTGGCAACTTCATTCATGAAGTGTTGGTGGAACCATGTCCACGTATGGCCCAGGAGGCCTGGAGGGAAGAGGAATGGATATCCACAGATCCTTCATTGGCAGAACACCAAACAGCCACACCAATCCAATCAATCCTTACCCACTCTGCAGTGCCAAGCTGAGCTCAGGTTCAAGGGACAACTGAGCCTATAATGCCATCTTCAGAAACATGAAATACCCAGAAAAAGAAGACAAAGTCATTGAGGAGTTTAGTGCAAAACAACACTACTTTCTGCCCCAAGAAGAGCAAAATTTAATTTGTAGTTGTCAGTGTAAGAAACCCTCTGCATAGCAAAGAAGAATATACCTCTACTTGTCCCTGTCAGAGCTGTTTGCCATCTAGATACCTGCACAGAGAGAGCCAGAGGTAGAATTCTTGGGAAATATCTGTCCTAGATGACCAGACTAGTTACCTTTTGAAGGCCTTTTCCTGACCAATCAGTTATCTGCAGTGTAGCATGCATCCATTTCCAAGCTGGAACCCACTAAATGGGATCAGTCGCATGCAATCCGTGGTTGTTTGTTGTTGGTAGGAGTTTATTTATGTTTTAATACTGTCTGTTAAATCATTAACAACAAAAAATATTAAACCATCATGCATTCCAAGTCAATATTGAAATTCAGAGAAAAATATCACCTGCTTCTGCAGCTTGTCATTTGGAAAAAATAACACATGATCCACTAACCAAGCAGCATAACCAAAATTTCAGTATGGCTGAAATTCCCAGAGCATCATCTTTCTGTCAACCTTTCCCCAGGACTCACAGCTGTGAGACGTCTGCCAGAGAACTAACATAAAATGCTGCAACACAAATAAACAAAATACAGTTATTCCAACTAAAAGGTCGGATATGTTTCTCTCCCTTCTAAAGAACTGTTATACACACACATATATATATACATACATATATATATATGTATGTATCTATCTTGGCTCAATACTTCTTAATCTCTTCATTCTGTGTTATCTCCCTGCTCCTTTGCTTTATCCAGCTAGGCAAAGCTTCAAGGAAAGAAAGGGAATGTGCAATTCAGTCATAGACCACAGGTATCCCTTCAGTATCTTTCCATAGGCCTTTTCTCAGATGCCAGCTATAAGGCTTCAGGTGCTGCTTCACACCTGATTACAGAAGTAATTTCCCTTGATAAAAATAAAATTGTAAAAAACTACCAGCCTTTATTCTAATGGTTCTTTTCTCAAAGCATCCAATTCACATGCAACTTGTATATCAGGGCTGAAGAAAGGAGGGGAAAGGATCTGTAGACTGGTAGCCAAGATGCAAATTTAATGAAAAATCTTTTTGCCATTTGTGCAAAGATTAAGTATAGCTCAATAATATTAATTCTGTAGGGTCTTGAACAGTGATAACAGCTGAATGGCTTCTTTTCAAGCTCTCTAAATTTTAACTCTATACTTCCAGAGGCATTATCAGTATTAGATACTGGTTTTACTAGCAAACTAAACCAGCAAGTAGCACTTTACTTCTTCCACCTGGCAATAGACTCAGGCCCAGTTCTCTTACTGGAAGGATTTCAGGAGAAATATTTGTATGTGGGTGGGAAGTACATTTTAAGTCTGCATTGCTGTTCATCTTTGAACAGCGTGTCTAAGCACAGGAATCAGCCTTCAATCCTCCACTTAGAGCAAATTCCCCAAAGTGCATCACATAGATGTTTTTAGGTATTTGGAAAGTCAGTGTTAAAGACACAGACCTTAAACAGACCTCAAATGTGGAAAAGAAGGATATATGGACTGTTAAATATAGGACTGCTGGTAATTTTTACAGACTAAATATCTTACTGATTTAAGAGATCCCCAAAACAATCCCATGAATCGCTAAAATCTCTGTGTCAGTGTAGGTCAGGGTTTTGCAAAACTTCATTCAGTCATTTATTTCCTACCCACCATCTGTGGTAATTCTGAAAAGGATTGAATTCACATGGTACTGAATAGTTCTCTGTCCTATAGAAATGTCTGTGGGTTATCTGAAGCAATACAATTACAGTCATTGCAATGAGGAAATAACTTTGTGGTTCTTTACACATAAATGAACTTTAACTATAAAACATTTGTTATTTTTTTTTGTTGTTGTCATCAGAGAAATTAAAATCAACTTTTAAAAATGCCTGTTTTAAATCAAAACCCAACTGCAGCTGTTTTTAAAGTTTCATTTTCTCCCATTTAAAAAATCTGAGATGGATCCCCACAGACTTTACCAACAGGGGATAAAGGTGCATAATCATTCATATATCCTTTGCTTTAGTTTTATTGCAGAAATCCATCCTGATTTTTTTTAACATATATGGTATTCTGAAGTCTATTCAAGGATTTCCATATTTGTCTTGCTTATATTTTCCTCAGAGGCCCAAAATGCCCCTGTTAAGTCTTCCTGCTGGCTATTCAAAGGAGCAGGAGATGTTCTAGCTATAATGTTGATACCCCACATGCAGTAAACTGGTAGTCACTCAGGAGCAGGGGATTCAGAATTGATCAAAAAGTAGAATCCAGGAAATAAATATAGTAGTGCTCATTTTTTAATGTTAAATCATTGCCAATCAATGGAGGCAAGTTGGTTTAGCAACAGCTTTCAGAGCCTGGCTCTTTATGAATGGTAAAATATTTAGTAGTAAACGGTAAAAGCTACTCAAAAATTATATTAGGTTAAATCATTAGCTGAATAGCAATTGCCAATAAATAAAGATCCTCATTGTACCTGTAATCAGGTCAGGTTTTCAGGGACAGCCAAAATAAGAATACAAGGAAAAAAAAAAAAAAAATAGTATACTTAAAAATATGCACAACCACAGCACTTTACAGTTTATTGCTCCCTCAGAGAGTGGAGCTAGAGGAGCAAATATTCTCAGTTAATTTGCTAGCTCTGAATGTGCTGGTGAAGTTAAAGACAAACCAAAGCAAAAATACTAAATATGAATTCTTTGTTGTGACCTATAACGGTTGTGACCATTGCTCTTTGATATTTTCAGTAGTGGAATAAATCAGATCACTCTTTGTAGGCTGAGGCATCAAACAGAGAAAATGCTAAGATGACTTCTTGTGAAAAGCAATCATCTCTTTCCACTGAAGTAGAAAAACTAGAGTTTTTGGAACATTCTATTTAAATTTGCCTTCAACACAAGGTAGTTTTTTGTTGCAAAATAGTTTGTAGATAATTGTTTAATGTAAAATATACTTGTTTGTTTGCCTTACACATCCAAAGCAGCTGTGATTTAGAGCTCATAATGATAAACTGAGTCTGCATTTGATTAAAATTGTTTTTTATTAAGAAATATTTCAAATTCAAGCAGTTATCTTCACCATATGATTTATCATGTCTTTGTGCCTGCAACTTGCCCTGACAATAAAGGTCATCACAAAGAAATGAGGACTAAAATTTATCCAGAAATCCAGTGCTCCTCCCTTTTCTGTAGCCCAGAAGAGTAGGATGCCAAAAGTCCTACTCAAAAAACTGTTCCCTTATTTTAAGAGCAACATGTGAGTTCTGACAATAGTTCAGTTTATTAGACAGAGGACTTTTATGTGAAATGTTAGTAAGAGGGGAGTTTCCAGCCGTAAAGGACACCAACAGAGCTGGGAATATCTCAAAAAATCTCAAGGTAGTGCTCCGTGGCACTACATTGCTCCTTGTGCTGATTTGTCAGTAGGAAGTAAAATCTATTGAAAATCAAACCTTCAGAGTCCTCTTTTGTTCCACCTATACCTTAACAAATGCAAAGGCAATCAGACAAGGAAATTGGGGTGTTCTGGGATGGGATGGTCCATCACCTCTCTTACTATAGTAGCCCCATTTTCGGCAGAAAGTTCTCTTGGAAATAGGTGAAATAGATTGATACTTTTCAAAGTGTCATTTTATGGGTCTTTCATTACACTTCTAGACACTTAGAAACTGAGTGATTGTTGCTAACATCATTTTTCCCTCAGCCAAATCTGACTGAATTTGCCAGGCAGCAAAGGAAGCAGCATGTTACCAGCTCTCAGGTCATGCTATATACACGTTTGTATTTGTAATACTTGTTCAATCTTAAGGGCAAAACTCCCTTCTCCTGCCTGCAATGCAGTGTTTTAGCTGCAGTGCAGATCATTTATATCTATGCTCCCTTTCCAAGTCTCAGAGAGGTCAGCTGTGATTTTGTGAACATCCCTCTGCAATTTCTTTCCACATTTCAGTGTCCCTTTCACAATCAGTGTGATTAGAGGGTGTGTGTGGCCTTTCTGTCTGTGCTGGCTTGGGCTGACCTGATGGCTCTGTTCCTGCTTCTTCCCATGACTCCTTAATGCCCACTCATTGCTGACCCTTCAGACACTCTCCCAGCCTAAGTAGCTGCACGGCTGACCTGTGGTCTCTGACTTCACTTCTTCAGTATGTTGTGGATATCAAATAATTCATGTTTTATTCTCTGATACGCCTTCAATTCCCACTTTATAACTAAACCATATGAGGCCAGAAATGAGCTTCTCTCCTGACAGCTGGGACAGTGCTACCCAGCTACAGGGTTCCTTCATTTTTTACCTGTCATGTTGAGGAGTGCAGGGACAGCAGGAACCTGGATGGAAATCATTAGAATAGCAGTGACTGGTTACCTTATTGTAATATGGTGCTTTCACACGAACTTTACATAAGAAAACTCATCTTTTTTGTGTGTTTTTACACTTCCATTTCTTCCATTTCTTCTGTAAAAAAACAAAAGTGTAAATCCATATCTAAAATGGTGGAAGACAGGTTTTCCTGAATCATAGTCCTGGCAAACATCAGCCATTTTTCACCAAATGTAAGCAGACATGGTGAGGCAGGGATGCTTTTTTCCTCTGCTCAGTGTCTTAACTTTTTTCCAAAAGGCCACTCTGATGAGGAGCCCCTCTCAGCACGTGGACATGCAGGAGCCCTCTTTATTACTTGGTTTGATTTTTGACTTGGCCATTGGTGCACATAATTGAAAAGCAGTGTCTAAAGTGCAGAAGGAACCAATTAATGAAACTGTGCCTTTTCAAGACACATTTGTACAGATTTATAGACATGCATAGATATATGTACACAGGCACATTAGACATACAGAGATGCACACACACAGGCACAAAGAGTGAGAATCCTCTTACAATCCATTCTAATCACTGCTGTTTAACACAAGAAGCACAACTCTCCCCCTCCAGGCAGTTTTTGTATATCCCTGTAAAAGATGGCTCCTCAGTATTTCATTTAAGTACTAGTATTGCTAGAAAAAGTGAAATAGTGGGGCATCAGAGTCAGAGAGATTTCTTCCACGAGCAGGCTGGCCCAGAGCTAAATGCTGCATTGCACCAACTAAAAGAGAGTGCCTTCCTTCTGCCTGAATTTACCCTGTGCTCCACCACTTCAGACAAGGAAAGAGAGTCTGCAAACATCGAGGATTAGAGCCATCACTTATTCCTGTGTTCTAGTGCTGTGTGCACAGCACAATTTCATCACCTTAAAAGACTGGTCATCCAAAAAATGAAAGAAGTGCCCACATATATCAACTAACTTTTAAAAGGCTTATTTTTATCCACGACATCAGCACTGCTTTAATAAAACTTAACAAATGTCAGGTATTTTATAATATATCATGCTCCCTGAAGTGAACTCTCTGATCAAATGCTTTGCTAAAAATCTCATTGGCAGCACCAAGATTTTATTAAATTCTTCTCTAAAGATCAACTAATCATTTTTTTTGTGAATACTTAGGTATATGGGATATTTTAATAATTAGAAACTGATCACTGAAGGTATATATTATCGTTTCTCTTTCATGCTTGGTTAAAAATGCAACTGGTATTGGAATGAATTGCTGCTCTTGCAATTTTTAGAGTTTTCCACAGCACTCAGTCATGGGTGCTAGGAAATCAGTTCCTGTAAATACCAATTTCAACCGAGTACAACTGCATGAGAACATAAACATAACATATAAAATAGTGAGAGCCCAAACACCAAGTTCATTGTGAAATGACTTCTGTTAATTTTACAGAAAGCTTTCTAAAGCATATAGAAAAATCTAGAATCAAAACCTTGAGCCTGTATTTTGCACATGGTGCAGTAAGAAGAGCCATCTATTTAGTGAAAAATTCCAGAAAACACATAACAAAGAGAGTTTTTATTAATCTCAACAAAGAGAAAAGAAAATTCTGCAGAATTCCACCAAAATATTCAAAACAAAACCAAAAGAACATGAGCTGAGAGCACCCTCTTCTGATCATTATTTTGTTCTTCAAGTTCTAGGTAAAATATCTTCTGCATATGTTGTAAAATTCCAGTGACCTGCTCTTTATCAGAATCACAAATACATAATCTGCTTGGGAGTTGAATGTAATAAATTTGTTTCAGCTACAAACTAATTGTTTTACTTTAGTTGTTCTTTTTTTTTTTTTATATGCAAACATGAAGCCAATTCTTCCAGTGACTCTTCTGCCTTGTATGTCCCAGTTTGATTTCCATAAGGCTGACCCAGGCCAGAGGTGCAGGGGACAGGCTGATTTTTTTTATTTAGTTCATCCCACCCAGAGAGATTTAAATTCAGGAGGAAAAAAAAAGCCAATCTGATTCTCAAAGAGTGTGTTTACAAAGATTTACAAAGATGAAAGAAGAAGAAGAATGGGGAAAGAATAAGAGCAAGATGGATATTAGGAACATAAATATTTTTCTATAGCTATAGCAGTGTCATTTTTACAGTATTCTTTCAGACACCAAGCTGAAGATGTAAATTTTAACTCCCACTATAATTCAGAGGAACAAAAAGGAAAGAGAGCAGTGCCTCTGACCTTATGCCTCACTTTCACTCTCTGAGGAGTGGAGAAGTAACTCATGAATATTAGAGCTAATGAAACTTGATTTCCTCCAGATTTTTGGTTCAGTGTTGATTGACACTCATGTCTGGAAGATGTAAATTGTGATGGAAGCTTGTTCTGCATTTGAGGCACTTAGATCTGCCCTCTTCAGTGTGTATTCTCTGGGATTTAAAAAGACTGCAACTCATGCCTAGTGTTTTTCTCAGTTGGTACCTCTCAGACCTCTCTGACCTGGACATCTATTTACACAAATCGTGCAGGAACATCCTGTCTCTGAGATTTCTGTTCTATTATCATATTTCATAGAAGTACAACAATGGGTTCAAAAATTTAGATAGCATGGACTAGTGTGCAGATATCTATTGATACATCTAACTCCTAATTAAGTATCTGAAGATTTTCACTAGAGAGCCCTTGATAGGCAGAGGTATGAGGAGCAGTTCCCCTTGGTGTAGGGAGTGATTCAAATCAGAAGTGAAGCCCAAAGAGGTAAAGGGAGTGATCAGCCATGGCCAAGAATCTCCTGCAGTGCAGATGAGGAATTAGAGGAGGAGCGATCCCATCTCTCAGCAGGAGAGGCTGAGGTACCAGCATGCACTCCCAGTATCACACAGATTGGAAACCAATAGAAATGAAATTGAGAGATACAGGCACAATCCTATTATGTGATAAGGAAACCAGGGTGAACAGAGACAGCACAGAGATAAGAGGGCAATGAAAACTAACGGAGTAATTTGGATCTGAGAAAGTGGATGCACTGTTCACCAGATGCACTCAGCCACACTGGATTGCCAGATGAGGCTTGTCCTTGTCAAAATACAATAAATTGGCCTCTTCAGCTTTCTCTGCATTTAAGGTGCTGGCATGAACCACTTTAGACAAACATAGATTGATGGCTGAATTATACACAGGAATGACACAGAACCAGGATGATTCTGAAATATCATTAAAATTGATGATTTTGGCTTGTTCATCTGTCATCTCTAGTTCAGCATGGCAGTGCATCTGGGGACCTGACATTATCACAGAACAGTGTAGAGCCTTCTGGGAAGGGAAATGCTAGAGCTGGAATACAGGCATATGCAGAGATGCAAAACATCCAGGAAGAGCTTTTGATTCTGTTGATAAAGAGCTGAGTTGTAGTTCAAGGTATCTGAGAGGAATGAAATCCAGCTCAGGCCATTGCGTGTACCTGCTTACAAAAACAGGAACCTACAGCTGGAAACAAAGGGTCAGGCACTGTCCAAGTCTCTATAAAAGAAAGGCAACCCAAGTCAAATGAGGTGGTAATACAGAAATTGGGATTTTAGGTTATTGCAGTAGAAATAAAGGAATTGACTCTTCTTCCTTTTGGGTGTTTACAGAATCATAGAACAGCTTCAATGAAGAAGGCCTTAATAATGATTATTAAAGATGAAATATTCAGTTGGAGCTGTATAGAAGGAATGATCAACCCCAGAAAACCTTTACCATTGCCCAACAGCTGGAATGTGCTGGAAAGGACAGTAACAGAAGGAGGAGTTTGCATTTTTGAGTCTGGCCATTTGTTACATGTGGAATAAGAACAGTAGCACACATAAGAATATGTAGGTTTGAAATGGTGCAGGCTCAGCCAAGTAAACGGCATCCCTAAGGGGTCCTCTACAGAAATTATGGAAATCTCCAGAGTTATCAGTTCTTATTATCAAGCTCCACAAAATGTGGACCAGCACTACATGAAAAGGTTGTTCAGTAGAATTAAAATTATCCTGGGGCATAGGAAGCCTCAGACTTCAAAGTTTCTGGTTATTTGCACATCATACTTCAGTTTTTTTCTTTTAATGCAAAAAAATTACAAAGCTTTCAGAATCTTTCATTATGAAAGAACCTCAAAAAGTAATGATACTTGAGCACAGTACTTATACAAAGATGATAAAGAATAAAGGGGAAAGATAAAGCAGTGCTCAATCTCTTATCTTTATGGTAAAGACATGGAGAGCAAGGTTTGATTTATATTTACTGAGATATAAAGTTTTTTCTGACTTAATCTGCTACATTATTACTTTGAGGTCAACACTGTCAGTTCTACTCTCTGAAATGCACTAAAGGGTTATCAAGGTAAACAAGGATTGGCTTCTATCCCTTCAGCCAGTTTGTATATTGAGCACAGGGTAGAAGCTTTTCCTATAGATCTTTTCCTCACAAGCATGGAAATACCACCAAAAAAAAAAAAAACCTCCACAAAAATGACAGTTGTATTCATTAGATATCATCTAAAATGTATTGCTGTGAATGGAAAGCACTTTGATTAGCACTGACTTAGCAACATGCACAACATAGTTCAGCATATGAGTCGAATGGATCAGCATTCAAATGCACATAATGAACAGATGGCTCCTGTAGAAGAGACAAATGCAGTGGTTTTGGCCACCTTGTACTGGCATTCATTCAAAGCAGGTGCTCGATAAACCAAGACTGGAGCTGGACCAAAAATGAACTGGCTTCTAACAAAACTGGGACATAGAAAAGGAGGAGACAATCCCTTGTCTCTTTTCCAAGAATATATGAGTGCTTGCAGTGCCAGCTTTGCCCATGGTGACCAATCTCACAGGTTTGCTACTGTTTCTGAGAGGAAACATCATTAACTTTAACATGAGGACCAGGGGCACTGACAAGCTGAGCATGTCAACATGTAATTCAGGTTTGAATTCCATTTTATACTCTCACTTTTTTTTTTTTATTTAGTCATCTTGTTCTGTGTCCAAAGTGGCCAAGACCCACCCAGAACTAGAGCTGCTATTCTGAATCCATTCTTGATCTGACTTTAAAGCAGAAAGATTAAATTCCTTGCCTTTAGGAGAAATCAAGTAAACCTGTCATCAAACCTTTTCACTGCCTAGATTCCAAAGTTACCTGCTACAGCAAGGAAAGCAATAGTAGTGGAGATTATTTATGTGTTTTTACAGATGAAGTTATCCAGTGGTTAAATCTGGAATAAATTTAAATTCAGAGCAGAATTTCAAAATGAGTCAGGGTCATGGTTTGTGCACACATGTGATGGTGTTAAGATCTTCTGGGATTTCTTGTCTTCTGAAGTTTTGTCTATGTTTGATCTGGAATAGGAAAACAGGATCCATTCCAATTTGAAAAGAAACTGAGAACCCAAATTACATGAATAAACTCACATCATGAGACTGAAATGCCCCCAAATGCCCCCTTCCTTATCCTTCTTTTTCTGAGGATGGAAAGTTTGACAGTCAGATAGGACTGGGAAAGAAAGATGTCTCCAGATGGAAAATTATGAAAAGCTGAATTTGGCAAGATTATTAAAGTGGACCCCTGGTTTACTTATAAGGTTATAGAACAAGTGATGGCAAATTCACTACAGAATTTGAATTTATGTCCATCTTATCTGCTTTAAACACTGCCAAACACCCACTACTTATAAAAAGAAGAATTCACTCCAGTTTTCAGCTCTCAGGTTGAGATTATTTGTTCTTGAAATGACCTGTTACCCAGCCCAGAATATTCTGTAACCATTCTCACCTTCCCATCTTTTCAACCAGCCCTCTTTGAAAGGAAATTTTCCAAAAGATTGAAACTGGCTTTTAAAATTATCTTGATCTTTGTGACTACTGTTAGCAGTATGCCAATGAATTACCTGGGAGCATTTATTTAGGATTCATAAATCTTTATAGGGAAACTGTTAATAGAGCCACTATTCCACCTGCTTTGAAATACTGAGGTGCTGTAATACTTTGATTTGAAACATTATAACCTGCAAGAGAAAACCTTGACATAAGGATAGAAAATTCATGCTTAAAACACAAGGCATTGCAGTCATGAAGTTACTTTGTGGACTGGTAGGATATGTTCAATTTCAGTGCCTAAAATGGTGGAAACAACATCAGGGTTTGAGAAGCCTGAACTTCAGTGTGAAAAATAGTCCACCTGACAATGCTGTCCTGCCTGACTTTAATTAATCTGTCAGTACAAACATGACCTAGTTACCACAGCACAAGTGTCAGCTTGTAATAGCTTTTCCCTAGAGTCCTCCTTAACTAGCATTTCCATTTACACTCGCTCATTCAATGATGAAGAGCAGTTACTGAGCTCCATCTACCGCTGCACGGGTGAATTGTACCAGCAGCGCCAGCTCCCCAGGACCTCCTCAGGCTGCACTGGGAGAGGTGCTCCGGGCACTCTGCTGCTCCACGCCGCAGGCAAGGGCTCCTAGCAGAACATTCACCTCTTTCTGTTTCTGGTTCTGTTTTGCTGTCATCAGCTTTACTGTTTCATGGCTTTTCTTTAATCTTTTAGGTAATTTCATTTTGAATTGCAGGATGACAATATTGGGCATCTTTCTTTCTTTCTTTTTTTAATATATTTTCCCATGCAAAAAGGCATAACAGTTCTCTTAAAATAATTAGCACAGAAAAGCAAAGAGGCTTAAAAAGCAGGAACGTTTATTAAACTTACTGCTGCACTCTTAATAAACAAGGCCACTGTGCTGAAGATGGGTACTCAGATTAACAGAAGTATGTCCTCATCTTATGCTTGCCATATGTGTTGACTGGAGTATTCAGATAAGATATTTAGTTGTTTATGTCTTAAAAAAAATTATCTGATAGTGATTTTAAATGCCTTCTTTGTTTACAGGAGGGTTAATGAATACGGTGTTCTAAAACATCACCTTCCTTACTATTTCCCTCTTGATTTAGGTGGAATATTTCAAATACTCTCAAAGTATCACAACAGGCATCACAGTAGGCAAGCTGCAGGAGATACTTACCTAAAGCATAGCTGAGTCAGAAAAACACCAGATAGACTAAGTGGAAAGGTAGCAAAGATTAATACCTTTGTATATCTAAAATCTAAAAAAAATAATAAAATATTATGTCTGATTAAATATCTCAGCACAGGATTTTATTTTAGTAATACTTTCCATTAAGAAAGAAAACTACATCAAAGATCTTGCTGTGGTCAGAGATGTTTTTCTAGTCTGCACAATGCTTAAGCACCTATGAGATGGCTGCTGCATCAAGCAAAAGACAAGGCTTGAAGACATTCCACAAAGGAAGGAAAGTTATTCCTCAGGCTGGCTGCTGCCCTCAGATCCATGGAAAGCAGAGCACATCCTGCTATCAGCAAAGCAAACTACATGAAGATGCATCATCAGCTCCTGTTGTAACCCCCTTCACCTGCCTCGGGTCCCTCATTGTACATCTGCTTCAAGTGATCTTAAAATACAACAAGATATTTCTGAATTACCAATCTGAGAAAGTCTCTGATTAGAAAACATTAAAATCGAAGTAAGAAACTCTACTATCAACCAGAAAATGGTTGCCAAAAGTCTAAGGTCTTTTCATCAGATATGAAACCGTAGACATTTTCATTCCCTCAGCCTCAATCAACTTTAGCCCTTGTTCTTCACACCGAAAGAGAGTCCCCCTCTCTAATTTTCCTCTGAGTGTAGCGTTCAGTGAATTGTTCATGAATGCTCCATACTTAGGGGAGCCTTTCCCACTAACTCTGAGGGATTTGGGAGTTTCTAGGGACAGAAAATATGTTTGAGCACAACAATTCAAATGTTGTCCTTGATTCTTCATACACTACTCTGGAAAACTGTTGGGAACATCTTTTACAACAAATTCACATTGAACCAAGTTTTATTTTTGAAATTAGCAGGATTGTGCAAAGCAGAATAATAAATAATCTGGCTGTGCAGTCAATTCTTTCATGAAAACATGGGGGACTTCAGTGTCTAATGCTGCTTGCAATTAGCACATAAGTGGGAAAACAGACCCTGTTTTCAGCTAGTGCACTGTAAATAAAGTTGCTCAGACCTTCAATAGCTTTTAAAAATATTTAAGGTGGATTGTGTCCAAATTAATTGGAAGCTACAAAACTCTTAGATGCTTACTTTATGGTTGCTGTAAATTTAAGTCCCAAATTTATTGTTTACATGAAAGGTAACTATTTGGAAAGATTCAGGAACAATGTAAACTTCAAATTTAAGAACCTCTAGAAAATAAAAATACTGAGGTGATTTTAGTGACCTAGTAATTGTCTACGAGTGTGAATTGATTTTTATGGATTCAGATGAACAAGGGCAAATCTGTCTCACACTGGTATTTTGCACTTCCTTCTTACACAATGGTGCTCTTCACAGGCAGCACACAGGTGAAAAGGTGTGTCCAAGACTGTCCATGTTGGGGGAGATTTTGAATGCATTTCTACACGTGCAGTGAGTCTGAGCATCAGAAATGCCAAGATACACAGTGTATGAAAGCAGAAGCACACATTTATACCTGTATATGCAACAGACACATATATTACAGTCAGGAAAAAGGTATAATAACAGCAACTTTAAACTTCCAAGCTGCAGTATAGGAGACACGTTAGTAATACGTGTCAGTGAAGTAACCACTTGGAAAGACTGTTAAGGTTTTTCATCACCTGTAACCATTCTCTCATGAGAGTCATCACTTTATCTGTGTAAAACATTTCCTATTTTATCACGAGCTATTGCTATAGGGGTTTTATTTTCTATTCAAGAGGTTTTTCACCTTTATGTGAAATGTTTTTAACGGCATGGGATTCAAGAGGAATTTACTAAGCTGAAAATTAAGCATATCAAATTTTTCCTCTGCATAGTAGTTACCCAGGCAGTTGTGACTGAGCAGAGTACAGAGTACAAACATCGGGATAAATTGCCATATTCCACTAAGGACTGGTGAACACCTAAGCAAGTCCTCCCTCAGGGAAATACATCTCTCTGGATGTAAACCTTTTAGCTCCAGTCCATTTCTATAACCTGCCCTGCACTTACTGAGAAAAGCCATTGATGTGTCTGGGAGTTCTGTCTAAAGATGAAGAGGAATCTCAACATGTATTTGTGACCTTACAAAGAGGAACAGAGTGCTTGGTTTGTGTTGGTAGCTCACGTCTTCAAAACTGTTACTTGCTATGTAGTAAAACTTTGATCTGCAATGAAACACTTTCTTATATAATCTGGAAAATTTATACATTATTGACAAAATTAGAAGGAACTGAGTACAGAAAGCAGAAAAGGAAAACAGCATTTCATTTTATTTTTACATTTATTCAATGCAGCTCAGAAACAAGTATAACGTAACTCTTATTTTACAAAGTTGACCATTAAATATTAAAAAAAGGACTTACTGGCCTTTGATAAGTAGTTTTGTATGGGACATGCATACTAATAGGAAGCCAGTTTCGGATGACAGACATTTAACAAAATTTTCAGACACACTTGAAAAGATGGCATATCTTTTCATATCCCTTTTTCCAAATGTAACTTCTCCATTTTTCTGCAACTTACCCTCTCACATCCACTTTCTATACATCAAACCAATTTTACAAAATAAAATACTTAGAAATACAAATAATACACCCAGTAAAGTACATTAATTATGATGAATGATAACGGGAAAGAGAATCTGGCGTAGTTGTCTATGTGGTACGGATTTTTAACATGGAAGCAATCAAAGATACAGAAAAGTCTTTTCATTACTGACATTGCTGAACTACACACACTGTGTTGACTTCTCTCCCTTTGTCTGTCAGTGCTGGTTTTTCTGCTTATGTTTGAATTGGTCTTGTTTGCATTATCAGGAGCACTGCAACTGTTTGTCACTGCTGCCAGGACTCCATTCTTCTCTTCTTCAGCATCATCATCAACAATCTGATAAGGAACAAAACAGCAGGTACTTAAGTGCATGTTTCATCACCTGTTTACTTTAGAGCTGCAGCAAATGGGATTTTTCTTATGGCTCCTCCTCAATCTCACTCCTCAACTTCAAGGACAAGCATGTACATGCACCAGACAGCTCCCTTCAGCTTTCAAAGCCTCCATTTATGGGGAAAACATTGACTAAAGCAATGCCATACAGCAAAAGCTTTAGAAGGACTCTCAAGTAAATCTGGAGTTGTTGTGAATATGGACAAGGAACTTTACCTAAAACAGCAGCAAATTCCTGATATGCACAACAGTAAACTGCCTCCTGCTCAGGGCAAATATTGCAAAGTTTAGTGCCCAGAAAGTGTGAAAGCAAAGCCCCAGCCCGGAGATGGAGAAGGTGGGGGAGTTGCCAGACCAGCCAGTTGAGCTGGTTGCACCCCAAATCAAGCACCTCAGGATACAAGACACTCTCCTTGTGTGCGATTGGCTACTTCATTCTGGTGCTTTGTGATAAAAATCAAGATACTTTAAAAATAAAGAGGGACAAGCCCCACCCACAGCTGATTTAATACTAAATAGTTTGTGATGTTTTCTGTCAAGTCTTGAAACCCCTGCTTTAAGTTCAAAGTTATGCTAGGGTTAAGAATATTTTTATGTGCTTCACTGCATCAAGACAGGTCTTTGGAGAATGTTGTATAAGCCTTCTGGTGGGTTTTGTTTCTTTGATTAGAAATGGCTCAGAGCCATAAAGTTCATGTATGCAATCTTCACCCTTTGAAGTCTGCGGGTTTTCTGTTACTGACTCAGAGGACACAGGATTAGACATCAGTTGCAGCTTCAGCTCTAAAACTTCCTTGGAATTTCTGGGGTATTTGGCTTGGTTTGGGATATTGCAGAGACATCAGCAGAACAACAAAGAAACTACAAAGATTGGCTCCAATTTTGTATCTGAACTAAAACTTTTTATGCATATTTGGAGGAGGGGTAATTTTAATTCAGGTAGGCATACACATAATTTTAATTTTCTCCTGATAATTTTATTACCTCCCAAATCAGTAGGTGGCATAAATGTAAGACAAGTCTAAAAAAAATTATTTGTGAAATGTAGAATGCAGAATCTCTGTCTTCTGACCAACTTTCTTTTTTCCATATGCATCATTAGAAGAAACAGTTTCCACAAGGACAAGCTTCCAAAAGGTTAAGATGTACATCCCTATGTGCAGCCAGACAAAAAGCTCATTTAGAAATATCCCAGTTATTAAAGTCAAAGAAAGCTCATTAAGCCACCTAAGTGGTCTCCATGCTGGTACAGAATTGCTCCTCTGCCCAGGGTACCTGTGTACAGCACAAGCCTTGGGTTTTCCTTCATCTAAAATTACTGACACTCTTGAAAATTAAAGTGGAGTCTGGACGATGTCCTCAAACTGCTGTGAATCAGTGAAGCAGAACAAACTGATCTAGAAAAGGGATTATTACATCTTTCCACTTTCAATTAAAAAAAAAATCTGGGATATTTTATTTGAGAGAGATAAATGTAGTTCAACACAACATATCATCCTAAAAATACACCAACCAAAAAACCTTGTCATCCTCCACCTGGCCTCCCACAACTCTGTGCAGAAGGCTGGGATAAAAATCTGCCTATAAAGCATTAAGAGGATCAATCCATAAAACTCCAGTCTGAACCTTAAATAATCCCCAGGGTAGTACTAAAATTCAAACCTCGAGTTTCTACTTGGGGCCTGACTGTGTTATAAATATCTCTCTTATTCTTCAAAAAGTTCAGGCAGCTGAGGGGAGTGCTGGGGATGGCAGAGGAGCCTTTGTCAGCAGTGCCTGGAACTTGAAATGAGGCACCAGAGCAACAGCCTAATGAATGTACTCAGCACTTCAAAAGTTAATAAAATAAAGGAACCTCATAGAAGAGTCCTGACTCTTCCCCTGCTTTCATTTTTAAGAAGCAGGGGGGAGGGGGAGGTAGCAGAAAAACATCTATACTTCAAAACCATCAGGATTTGGGGCATTGCTCAGTATAAGAGTCTATTTTTCTCTCAGGTAGGGCTGGCTACAAGTTGTTCAGAATTAGTTTTATTTCAGAGCATGAAAGGACATTGTGTACGTGCCATTTTTCCTTCCTCACAAGTGCATGTGAGCAGTTCCCTGGAGGCTGATGCGTTATTAGGCTGTTCTTGACTCCTTTCAGCTCCCCAAGGGGCAGTTCTTACTTAAGCAGAAAATACCGTAAGCGATGCATATGTGCAGGATTCTGTTTGCTGTAAAACAAGGCTGGGCTCTTGCAAAACACTTACAAAAGTGCTGTATCACACTGCTTGAAAAGGAGAGAGCTGGTCTAGAAGAGAACCATACCTGCTAGTTTATAAAAAACTGCAGTCTTATAGGGTGGGTTTATCAAGGGACTTGTCAAGATTGTTATGGAGAACCGAGCATGAGGAAAGACTAAGCTGGTTTACATTATATCAAAAGAAGAAGTTGTGTTGTGAGTGTTCAGCTGTGACTCCAATTTTAAATGTCATACTAGGTTTTTTGGGGATGCCAGCTGTCAATGAGGGAATGGCAGCTGGCACAAAGAAGGGCTCTGTTTGGATACCAAATCAGTACTATCCAGGAAAGGTGCTGTACATCACCCAAAAAAGCACTGTATGTGGCACCTGCTACTGTGGCTGCTGCTTATGCTAAGTGAAGTGTTTGCTGACATCCAAGAGCCAGCAGAATTGAGGAAAGTTGTCACTTTCACTGGATTATAAAGCTGCTCAAGTTTAAAAATATTTCAACCTAGTGTTGCCACCTGGAGCTTATGTGGTGGTCATAAAGACTGCATGAAGCTTGCACAGAAATACCACAGAGGCTGAACACCACACCTGCAAAATTATTTTCAGTTTTCAAACTGTTCTCCATCCTGTACAGGTGGAGGTTTAGGTAAAAGACAGAGGAAGGATTTCAGAGAAATCCAAGGAGGATTTTTCTGCTCTGTAAGACGTCACAAGCATTGCCTTTGTACAAAAGAGAAGAAACTCAGTAGAGGCAACCTCTCCTTTTAAGCAGCCTGCTGTTCTGGAGCTGATGTGAACGGCGCATTCTGCCCGACCTTCCTTGCAGCAGGTGGCTCCTCTGCTTTGGCCATTGGTTTTGAAGCTGTCTCCATGGGTCCTGTTTCACATGATGTGACACATTGCAAAAGCACGGATGTGATGAGCTCTTTCACCAGTTTATGTTCTAAACTGGAGATCTCAGGGGCTTCAGAAGGGTTTGATATGCCAGTGCCCAACTTTGTTAAAGAGCAAAGCAGAAAGCAAGTGAGTACAACTAATTCCTATACAAGAGAGAGGGTGACATTTCCATTTCACCTCCTGCATTTATTTACATAATTCTGAGTGCAAATTTTCTATCAGCTCACATATGGGAATAACAAACTGGGAAGTGAGATTTCCAATTAACCTGTGTCCACAAGAGGATACGATAATGAGGACAACACATTTAGAGTGACAATACTTGCACATAAATTGCTAAGTACCTGCTAGACAGTGACATGAGATTCTAGCTGGTACTTTTGTCCTTGGGATACTTTTGTTTATACAATGAGAAATGAGAAATACAAGTCAGGTGTACTCTCCATGACACCCTGCTCATTAAGCAGTGCTTGCCCTTGGCTACAGTAGGAAAAGGACATGACAGGTATTTTCCTTATTCTACAGAGTCTCAAGCTGATATAGGACTACACAACTGTTCCTTCCCTTATATCCCTATCTTTGTGTGGACAAGAAGTGAGTTTGGCTTGCTTGCTCATTCCTGATGCCCAGCAGAAGGCAGGAAACTTGCCTGAAGTGAAAGACTATTCCTTTTGTTTATGAAGTTCATCACAAAACTTTCCTTTCTCATTTTAGGGCTGTACCTCACTTCCATGCACATTTTTGAAGTCTACAAGTTCCCACGTCCACCCCATCTGCAAGCACTAGTACATGCTCCAGATGAAAGGGAGAGTCAGGTGAAGGCAAGAGCAGAACAAAGTGCCCTTCACAGACCCAAAAATGCTTAATCATCCAAGCACTGAAACACTTTACTTTCTTACCCAAACCTCCAAACAGCTTTTTTCTTCCTACTCTATGAACAAAATGACAACCACTTACTTCACAAGATGGATATGCTCACTGGGAATTGTCACTGACGTTCCCTTGCCAACAAAAATTACTTCCAGGCTTTCCACTCAAATCCTCATTCGAAATGAGTGTTTCCCCATTTGCAGGCAATCCCCTGATAGATGTTACCTCATAAAACCCACTGGGTGGTTCAGCTTTGTGCCCATTTTACAGTCTTTCTTCACATACCTAGACCCAACGACAGCTTTTAGCATATTCCTGTGTATTTACAGGACCTATCTTTCATCCAAACAAGCAAAATCTTGTATTAATTGAACTATCTGGACATAAACACCCCCCTCATATTGTCTGATCTTCAAAAGGTTTTGAAGCTCCTCCACTTGAGCTAAATATCCTGTTTCTTGGGTCTATTGAGGAGCTTTGCTTAGGCATTTGTAATACTCTGTTCTAATTTGGCCGAAACAGTTAACAATCTTTCTTCTTCTGGATGTTTATCCCTACAGCACTCAATCAAACTTCCTTCTGCCTTTTTTTTTTCTTCCTGTTGTTCTCATTTTCCATGTTTTATGTTTTTCTATTAATCCACAAATTTCATAAGCTGCTTAAAATTTTCTTTTCTATCATGCAGATTAGATTCAATTCCATAATTAAAAGCTGCAAGACAATCATCTTCCAGCTTCCTTGTGATTTCTTTTTCCTTGCTTAAGAAAGCACTGCTATACACTGGAGATGGATGACGTGACAAAACTTCTTCATGAACCTGTCCTAATCAATTCAGCAACCACCAGACTCAAAAATACCTATGTTGATTCCACCCATTTTTATTTTAAGTATACTTCAGAGTATTTCAGATTTGTGAGAAACTCTTCGGAGACACAAAAAGGGCTGTTATAATAATGAAGCAGAAGGGAAAATGGATCCCAGACTGACTTGAGGTGCAGCTGTTGAAAGGTGTGAGCAGAAGGCTCTGGGAACCTGATACACCCAGCACGTGAAGCTGTCTGCCAGGAGCCTGACTCATGTTCCATGCATGTGAAGGTTTCATAAATGGAATGTGATAAACCCTTTTCTTTTTTCCATGTTGCAATAGGATCAAGTCACCAAGCTCAGCCTAATTTTTGAACTGTGTGAGTATATGCCATTGCCTGGGAGACAAGAAGTACCTGTGATTTCTGTGATACATCCAGCACATTGATGAATGGCCATAAAGACCATGCCAAATGAGAGAAGGAAGGGAACTTTGGTTTGTGTGACCTCTTACAAAAAAGCTCCAGGTATACAAACTTCTTTTTTCTCAAGATTATTATGTTTCTCTGTCCTAATTCTAAAATAGAAACTTCCTTAAATACATTTATGATAAATACTAAGAGAATTCATTCTTTTTAGCAGGTATAATTTAAATCCAGTTTGTAGGACAACAACCAAATAATTAAAATACCTTTGGAATTTCCTTTGAGCTGAGTTGATGCAGAGTGCAAAAATGAGTCACAGCATACTCTAACAGCGCTCCAAAGATGAAGCTGAAGCAGATACCAAGGTACACATCTATTGCCTTAATAAAGCAATTAGCATTTGGGAGTGAAGTCCTGGCTCCCATCATCAGTGTTGTCATTGTAAGGACTGTGGTGACACCTGTGGAATGCAAAAATACATGTTCTAGTATAAAACAGATGGCACTGAGGGTCTCTACTCCAAGGGCCCCACTGCACGAGAGTTTTCACTGGGCCTGAAACTTCTAGGATGCCATAGCATTTAATAGGTCATGTTTTAGGAAGAAGACTTTCATATAAACTTGTGACTCTGTCAAATGCTTAAAAACAGTAATGAAAAATGTTAGCAAAGCTGAGAAGACTGAAAATTAAAATGAGAGAGACTTTGGTGTCATGGAATGTATATTTATGATTAGCACATTATTATTGCAAATCTATGCAAAAGCTCCCTTTAAAATATCCAGACTACACTTTGCTCAGTGTAGTTGCCCACTGGCCTCATTCAGTGTGAAATCCTTCTTTATTCCCTATTCTGTAGGAGTGTTTTTCCATCCCACCTGCAGCATGATAAAACCTGATTTGCATTCTTTCCCTTTCAGAATATACTTTATTTGAAATTAATTATATTTAATCTCTTATAATTCTCTTATTATTCATGTGTTAATTAGTATGTATCATTAGACCTCACAAAAGCCTCACAATTCTGTCTGTGCATGCCATGTATTTGAATATGTTTAAATTATTTCCAAAATGACAGTTTTTTGCTTTGCTTTCAGCAGCCTCCCCTGCCTATAAGTCTCCTTCCTGTGGCTGCCAAAGGCATTTTCCTTAGTTAAAGAATAGCAAGGCTTTAAGGGGAATCCATGTGATGTGCTGAGTATGGCAAACACAAGAAGTAATTCCATAAAAATCAGAAGTGTTTGCAACTTCAGGAAATGGATGCCAAGAACACAGAATAAAGAAGGTGTCCTAATGCTCCAACCCCTCTTTTGGGTTGGTTTATTCTTCTCACCTATGCAGATTCTGGCTGGAACTGATGACTGGCTTATCCAAAACGATACCCAGGAGAGCACAACCAGTAGGATTGATGGTACATATGTCTCTAATATGAAATACAGGATGTTTCTCTTGAGTTCAAAGTGAAACACAAGTTTTGGGTAACGTCCTGTGGAAGGAATAGAGGAAAAAAACATTGTGAATTTGTAATTCATAAAAAGATCTTTGAACTAACAACCTGTATTACTTTGGTGCACTACAATGCAGTAAAAGCTTAACAAACAAGCTTGCAAAAATTAATCACAACATTGAAAAATTCAGATTGAAGACTCTGGACTGAAGGAAACAATCAAATATGTAACACTCAGTCACCATATCCAGAGTTTTATTAAAGACACCTTAAATTGGAAATTAAATGAGGATTAGTGAAGGAAAAAATAAATCCATCAATGCATGAAAAGGATGTTTCACTATATAACACTGCAAGGAAAGTTGGAATCGTGTATGGATTTAGCTGTCATTATTCAGAACAATGAATGAGCTACTACATGAACTAGCATAGTAAGAATTGTCATTTCATGAAGTTGGCATGGGTTCTTACTTTCAACTGCCTCACATATCCAGTTTATTTTGCTTTTCTTTTCATTTACTATTACTCACGATGTGGATTGAAGCCACCTGCTCTGATATTGTCGACCTCCCTCTTACATTCCACTTAAAACCAAGCAGTATCTTTGCATCTTCACTATCTGTTTTTCCTTCTTATTAGTGCATTACAGTGTTTGTGTTGCTCTGAGAAGTGCCACTGCTGTGGCACAAATGGTTTGCTTCTAAGTGAGTGATTTCCAGAAGATGAACTTTTGGCATCTCAGAGTCAAATACAGAATTGTGTTTCATGAGGGGAGAGCACACTTGTAAGCAAAACCTGAAGTTGTTAACCAGCTCACTAACAGCAAAATTTGGCTACATTGAAGCACAGGATCTGAAATTGTTACCAATTCAATGCATTACAGGAAAGCAAAATCTTGCTTTTTAAATGGGCAGAAAAGACTTCTTCTTCTGAAGTTCTAGGTTCCAAATTAAGTGTTATTAAGTTTTTATGAAATCATTTTAACAATATTTGCATGTCAGTGAAATATCAGTGAGAGAATAATTCTCTGTGTTCAGACAGCTCTGGCTTCAGGTATTTTAATACAAAACCTGTTCTCTGGAACCAATGTTTTCTTCCAATGCTGTCTGCTGTGAGTCAGGACAGAACTACAGAACAATGAATTCACTTTAGCAACAACAATATAGCACAGACAGGCTATTTGTGCATCCTTCAGGTGTGCTGAGACACAAAGAGGAGCACTTTTAAAAGCTTCAAGTGCAAGCAATGGATGCCAAGAAATGTCTTATTGCTCCCAGATGAGAAAATGTATGGCTAAATTGCCATTTTTAAAAGCATTGTATACACTGCATCAAGAGAATAATAAAAGGATTTGTAAAACCAGAAAGAATTGCAAGATTATGCAGTCTGGTCCTAATCACAAGCCATTAAATTTCCTTAATTATCCCTTGCTTTGAACTCAATCATTTTGGTTGGAATAGAGCCCACCTTTCACACTGACATGAAGGCTTAGTCTGAGGATATCTAGACACACAGCTTCCACCATTTCTCTCAGTAAAAAATTCTGTTTGCTAAGAACAGATGTCTAATTTCTAATATTAGCTTGTTTGCAGTTTTCTGCCACTTTGATCATCTCTTCCATACTGAACCAAATAGTCAGTTCTTTGTCCTTCCAAAAGGAAAAATACACTGTATTTAGGGTTCTTCTTTGTAAGTTCAGTATATTGAGATCACCAAGGGTCTGACTGAAAGAAAGGGTACCAACATTATACTTAGAAACTATCTCCATGAAGCAAGAAGTACAAAGATGTTTTACATCATTATCATCACTTTTAGGGGAAAAGAGCGTACCTCTACCGAGGCTGTGATTTTTACCAACACAGTTGTTTCAATGAATGTAATTTTGCTCACCAAAACTGATTTTAAGTCTATGCAGACCAAAGTAAAGCACCCAAAAGTTAGGGAGTGTAAAACATACAGATGACTGTGCAACCTTCCTGCCCCTGCTTGCACTCACCTGTGCTCTGAAATGAGCGCAGTGTTATGGAAAAGCACTGAGTCTGTACAAGAAAAAGCTACAGCACAAAGCATGTTTAGGGAAAGAGAAACTGATACTCCACAAAAGCTGTTTGTATTGTGCTTCTGTGCTGACTGTAGGGAAGGATGTGTAGCCATGTGCCCAGCAAGGGGAGTGAAGAGACCAGAACCCCCTTCCTGCAGAGTGCCACAGGCACCTGGGATTTCCTGTGGTTCAGCCTTAGAAGAACAAGCTGCTAGAAAGAAAACTCTGAAACAGCCAAACAGCCACACAATGACACCCCCTCCTTGTTAGCGCCCTACAACTGTTTACCTCAGTATAAAAGTCAAGGGTGTACATGGGAAGTTAGTTCAAAATACCAAACTTAAAAGCCACAGTTTGCCACTTCGCTGCAATTTGCAAGTGTAGAAAAATCCTTTGAATATTCTGCTGTTATTATTTTTTTCTGATGCCAGAAATTTCTGAAGTAATGTGAACAAAGAGAAATAGAGATGTATAGCTGAGTGGCTTTTTGGGGAACAACAAGGAGGCATTTCTCTAACCTTAAGGCTTTCTTCTTTCCAGAATCCAAAGACACATCATGGACATGATAATAATAGTGTCAGCATTTCTCTAAAGAGTTCAGAAGGGCTTTTATAATGGAAATTTTGAAGCAACCTATATATAGAATTCATCACAACTCCTTCTGTAATAAACTGAAGAAGCAGTAGTCAAGTATTCAGTGCATACTTATCACGCTAAAGAAATGAGCAATGGGATAAAATGAAGATAGGGAAATATTGCAGTCCCTTTTTTATCTACACCACACATGTACCAAAAGTTATCATCTGTAAAAAGAACAGATTTGCTGCTCCTGTTGCGTGAGCTACATGTGAGAGAGTAATGCTGTAACTCATTGCCTTTGACTGGCAATGGTGCTATCAGCCAGATCAAAATTGAAACAGGTTCATGTAATCCTAGTCCTGACTTTCCTAGGGTTTACTCAAGTACAGCTCAAATTAACTCCTCAAAACTGTCAAGTTTGCCCCTTGCTTGACAACAAAATACCCGCATTAAAATGAAAATATGTTTTTTCATTCAGGTTTCCGGCCCATGATGAGTGCTCTGATTTAAGTTTGCTAATGTGATGGAAATAATTTCTGTGCAGATAGCTAACTGCAGCAAAGGCACAGCATTAGCACTTACCAAAGTATTGAATTACTCTAACAGTTTCTCAGATGAACCTGAACTTAAATGACTGTCAATATATACACTCTAAACATGCCAGAATAGAGAGGTGAGGTATTCTCACACAGCAATGAGTATTGCTGCACTGCTTCAGAAATATATAAGCTTAAATAAGCTTCCTTTTCACCCTAGGTCATTCATTTTCTGATTATCCCATTTTTCTGTAGCATCTGTTCCCAGCTGGTGGCAGAATGCTGGATCTCTGCTCTTTTCTGCAGCCTCTCTGATCAGTGAATGGTCCCAGCAGAGGCACCTAAGGAAGGACTAATTCTCTGTAAATACTGCCAGCAGTTCCTAATTTCCACTTCAGTTGTTTTGGGATGGGATCGTCCTCCCCACAACCACTTCCTGTGGACCTTCTGCTGAACTCAACTCCTGTAAAAGTCTGCTCCACAACACTCTTTATGTAAGAAGCACTTTGGTGTCCTGCACAGGGGTGTGCAGCCAGGCACAAAGAGCATCCTTTTCTTTCTCATGAATTATTTATGCTGACCCCTTGGGTGTCTGCTAAAATGTGTGATGTACAATTCACACAAACACATCAGTGCAGTTCTACCAATGCATCATTTTCTTCTCTTCTTGTGTCTTTTAAGGGCAGAGGATAGGAGAGCTTAAAATAGATTTCACTGGTTTAACTACACACTGAAAATGTAGTTTTCAGTATAAAATTTTGTTATTACTTGGTTACAATGAACATAGGCAGTGAGAAATCAGTATGTATCCACTTTTACACAACAAGTTGTGCAATTGTCCAAGTGTTGTAGGATGCTAAGGATGCCAATATATATTGCTAATATGTTATTACAGCTCCTTTGCCCTCCCCTTCAGAGAAAACACAGTCTTCTCTCCTTCATAGTCTAGATCTTATAAAGTACCTCTTTTCTTACTTGCTTTTCAGAGGTGAATTAAAGGAAATGAAAGTTCAGGCCAGGCTTTTCAATATGTGTTTCATCTTCATGGAAATCTATACAAAAAATAAGCTTGAAATTCAGATTTCCTAAGAATGAAAAAACTCTTTCATGTAGTACATGTGCACACATATATTTATCCACTTAGCTTGCCTATTAAAAAAAAAATAAACAAAAAACCAAAAAGCAAACAAATGAACAAACAAACAAAAACAAATGAACAACAAATAAAAATTATGCCACAGAAAGTTTTCCAAGCATTCAGGTGTATTTATGTCTATTCTGTAAAGAACTTCAGAGGAATTAATAAAGGTTGCTTCCTAATATCCTTGATATTCTTTCCACTCGTTGCATTTCCCTATGGGTTTATGTTACTGAACCTTTTTCAAAATTTCCAAAATTGTTTTCTTTCTAAACTGTTCTACATTGCAGAAATATCTCAGAAACAACTCATTGTGGAAAAATTTTCAGCATCAATGCAGAGGGATGCTATGAGCTCAGACAGTAAATTGAACATAACTTGGCAGCAGATAGATATCCAAAGGTAATTGTTTGAATCTTAGGTGAGGCTGACTGAAGACTCACCGGGTAAGATTATTACTGAATACAGTTCTGGGATTCTTTGTGAGCTCTGTATGGCAAAAAATATGTTCTCAGAAATAACAATTGGAGGCCAATTGCAGACTATAAAAGAACTGATAAAGGGAACAGGGGAAGTTATTCAGTGTACCATACCTCAAGAGAAGAAGTACTGAAAAACCTAGAAAAACTTGATTATTAACTAAATAGTCTCCTGAACCTTGGGAAATTGCAGATGACCCTGAGGACAAAGCAAGGCAGTGCTTCTATTTAGAAAGAGACTGTAACTGATGAACATGCACTCTTACAAAAACTTTATATAATCTATGTATAGTTTGTATACATTTTTATTTCAGATCAATAATTATAAATGAGAGCAACTCCTCAGTGGCTTAGTTGTGACATCCCTCCTGAGAAGGTGATAACCTGCAGTGGCCAGGGAACCACAGAGCTCCAGCACTGCACAGCCACACAAGGGCTGGTGGGCCTCTAGCCCAAGGAGGCTAAAGCAGGATTTGAGACAGACATGACAGCCCTGGCAGTGACTGCAGACAAGAACAGCAGCCAGCTCCCTGTGCAGTCTTTTTAACAGAGCAAATATCTTGTCTTTATGCATCAAGGAGCAGAAACCTAATTTATGCTTCTGTCTCTTCTTTCCTTCTGTTCTGCCAAAATAATACCATTTGAATATGCCAATTTGTTGACCTGACATTTTCAAAGTGGGGATGTGCACCAAGAGCCCTGCCTGCCTGATGTCTCTCCCTGCCTTCTGGGCTGAAGACTCAGCATTAGACTAGACCTGAGCAAGCTGAGCTCTTCATTCCTGCTGCTGCCGAGGACTTGACAGGAAGGCTGAGCAGTGAGAGCAAGACTTAAGGAAAGATGCTGTAAAAAAAGCTATCAACAGCCAATTAGCATGAAGTTTTAAATTACATTTTTGCTTCTTTCTCCAAGTAAAAATGGAAATTGAGATTAATTATCTATCACTTGCTGTGAAAATAGAAGCATTTATCAAGTGGGAACACATGGGGTCTGTGCTGTGCCCACAACTGCTCCCTAACATGATGACATACCAAGAGTGTGTTAGGAGTGGAGTTATGTTAGCACGTTGGAGAACAGGATTAGAGTTCAAAAATATTTCACCAACTATCATAACCCAAGGAAAACAATGGAATTCAACCAGTATGAAGTCCTGCACTCAGATGGGAATCACCAGCTCCCAGAGCTCAGGGAATATGTGGTTACAGGGCAATAAAGGAGTCAGAGAGCTAGGAGGAATCACTAGCTGAACACGGGCAAAAATGCATGATGATTTTCTGCAAGAAAGGCAAATAACAGCCTAGAATAAATAAAGAGGAACAGATTGCACGGAACACATTAAGTAAACCCTTCCGTCCTCAGAGGATATCTAATGGGAACAGAGTACCCATTTTTGGGTGCTGCTCATCAGCAAAGAGATGAGAATTCAATGGGAGAACAATAGCAAAGAGTAAATCTAGAAAATTGCTTATATAAATTAAAAAAGAGGAAAATTGTTGGCCTAAGAAAATATATATCAGTCTTAAAACAGTGAAAAGATTGCTGAAAAATAGCAGGATATTTGTCTTCAATATCCACATAATGGGTTTGAAATGCAGCAAGGGAGATCAAGATTAGACATGAGGAAAATATGCATGTAATAAACACCAGGAAAAAAAATCATCTAGGGAGGCTGTGAAGCAGACACTTTGGAGGTTTGTCTGACTTACTCCTAGAAACATCTGTCAGGAAGTAGGCTGCAGATATAGATGACCTTGCCTTGTGACATGAGAATAGATTAAATGAATTTTTAAAAGTATTCCAGCCTCATTGCTATGATTATTTATACAAAAAGCTACACTGTAACAGTCCTTCATTGCTTTTATGTTTTTCCAGTAAGAAAATAAAGCTTTTTCTATTAGTATTTATTACTCTGAGAATGCAGGTGGTGTTGGCTGGACAGCTAAAATGAAAACCCAGCAGCCATGGATGCAGATAGCATGGTTTGGGAGACCAGTGTATGAAGAATGAGGACCGTAGTTAAAGACATGTAGGGAATGGTTCTCACAATTAAATTACTCATGTCCAAAATGAAATTGTTCTGTACCAAAACAAAATCAACACCAAACCCTAGCCACAGTCTAGCTAACATTATTCAAAGTGACTTACTGTTATGTGATTACAATAATGTGATTACTGTTATGTGATACATGCTGTTCTACAAACAAGATTAATCCACAGTGTCCTTTTCTTAAATTTACTGAAGTTACTTATGCAGGAATTTTGCTGACTGCATTTTAAATTTGGCTCTGTCAGTGACTGTACGTGAACTTGGGTTTTGCACTGCTGTACAATATTTCACTTGCACAGCAGCTGTACTGCCTGTTCAAGTTCACAGAGTATCAAACCCTGATTGCTTTTTTTGCTGTGTTAGGAAATATTACACACAGCTCTTCTCTCATAACTTTAGCTTTAGCCCTTTGAATTGTAGTGGTTATAAATAGCTGTTATTTATAATGTAATTGTTATTTATAAAATACTCTCATATCTATTAATGGTGCTGAGGAAATGCAAAGCATCATTTTTCATTTCAAAATTGATTACACAGCTCCATAATCTGGTTGCTTTTCTCTTTTAATATGGCCTACAGTAGGCACTGCTTTCTAAAAAAATCTGTAGCAAACAGCACCTAGTTCAGAATGACTCAGTAGAAAATTAAGAGGATTAGAAGATTTAATTTTAAAAGAACTGCACAGCACTTGATAACAAGGCTTTCTTGAACAGAACTGAAACAAGCAGGTGTGAGAAATTTTAATCAAATTAGGTTGCATGTGTTAAAATGTATAATTTAAACAAAAAGTGGCTTTTGACTTTACACATATGATTTCTGCCAACACAAAGGGAGGAAGACAGCATCACTTACTGGAAGAAGAGTACAGTTCATCTGATTATGCCTCTTCAACACTAATTGGCAATTGGTCCATTCAGTTAAAACAAACAAAACCAAAAACCAACCAATCAAAACAAACAAAAAAACCAAACAAAACAACCAATCTTTTTTGTCTTTAAGTCCTGATTCTGTGATAGAATGTGATAGGGATTACTCAAGTTCCTCTTCCACTGGATAGTGAACAGGTCCTAATATCCTTCTGGGCAGAACAGCAAAAGATTATTCTTCTTTGATTGAACCTGATGCTGCTTACCTAGAAGCTGTAAAGAGGAGCAGGGCAAACAGATGTCACTTATGTAAATAGCAAGAAACTCTGTGATCCTAGAGCTCACTGGTATGTATTTAATTTCTACTGTTACATCCATTTAGAGAACTACAATTTTTTAGCCTGAATGAACATCATAAATTAGATCACAAGTTTCTCTGTGTTGTGTTATAAAGCAGAAATACCCACTAATGAAATAGAGAAACTATATTTCTGTGATTCAGAATTAGAAACATCCTCTGGGAAGCTGCAGTTTTGAAGGATGAGAGTGTCTTGATTTAAAGATCACCCCTTGAGTGGGTGCGCTGATTTGGGCAGAAGAGAAACCAGGCACACAGTGAAGAGCAGCAAGGAAGGACCTGAGAGTGACTCAAACAACATGAAGGTTTGGCAGGTCTTGAATGCTCTGAAATCCCTTTCAAAATCTCTGGAAAATAAACAGGAGCACCCTGTTGCCTGAGGTTAGGTCCTGCAGTTAGAGGAAACTTTCCACAGCGGTTTTCTAAGCTCGGTACACAAGCAGGTCTGTGGAAACACTCCTGACCCTTCCCTGGGCAGAGGAACCTCAGGTCAGGCACTCTGCTCCCTGCTGCCACAGAAACAGAGCAACCCCTACAAGCAGTAGCCACAAAACAACTTCCGGCAGCTGTTAAAGCACCCAGCACATTCTTGGAATTTCTACAGATGAATAGAAGCTTTTGACTTGCCTTATAAAGCCAGAATGGCTTATAAAGCTGGGTTTCCATAGGTCCCTGGTCTGTGTCCAGTTTAAATGCCCAATTATATGCTCCTCTTCCTTCACAAGAGCTCTCCCTGACATTATATGGAAGGAGCGGCAGTTTCTTGTTTATAATTGTTTAGATAATGTGTAGCCTCCGAGGAAATGCTCAGTCTTTACATTAGCTGGGTCTCTGCTTGTAACATCTGGAAAAGTATTTATGGCTTCAAGAATGCAATTATTAGAACATCAAAACTATAATCCTAAGAGAAAGCAGTTGCTCAGTTCCTTGATGCTGCTCTGTTTCCAAAGCCATAGTCTAAACTGCATCTAGAAAATGTTAAAAGGGTTTTTTTACCTGTCTCATACACAGCTTCAGATACAGAGGTAAAGTGGTCTTCTATTGTGTACTGTGCCAGCTGGAGTGTGTCCAAACCTCGAACTGAATCATTTCCTCTGGTCCAGTAAAATGTGACATCGTTGATGTTATAGCCCCCTGTAGTGACACACAAGCCAACAACAGTGTTTGTTTTACACAATACTTAATTTGTGCTGGGCACACTTATGCTTCAGCTGTTTCTTATTTCTATGCCTGAAAGTGCAATTAGACATAAACAATTATGAGTTTCAGCAGACTGTAATGCTTGCTCACGACAAAATGTCCAATAACATGCTAAGTCTTGTAAGTTAAAAGCTGATGTTACTGGAGGTGGTCTTTCCATATCTTCTATTTCAGTGTAGATGACAAACTAATAAAATAGATTAGTACCACCTGGTATACTAAAGGCAAAAGCTACCAGGCTCTGAGAAAACAGAGCTTTATGAATTACAACACTTGTTAGCATTTTGGCTAGGCATGAAAAGCACCATGAGTTGCATCCCAAGATGCTGTTTCTCGGTGCAGTGCGTTCGGCCCGCATTCCCAAAGAGGTGAAGGGATGAGGAGAGCAGCAGAGCTGCTGCTCACTGGTGCTGTGCTCCAAGCTGAGCCTGAATCATCCCTTGGGACAAGGTTTTGGCTTAGGAGCTTGCATGCTTGCCAAGGACACCAGCTTAGAAGCTGATGTTTCTGCAGGCTCAACAGCACGGCATGCTTCAGGGGCCCCAGGAGGTTTCCTCTTAACCTTCAAGTAGTAATTAGGAGCTGGATGAATCATCTATCAGAAGGGAACTGTATTTTGCACACACTTGTCAAGGTGCAGCACAATCATACCTAAAATACCTCTGTAGCTTTTCCCCATTATATAAAAGACACCCACTTCACAGACTAGTGTATATGATTAATTCAAGATTATGTTAATGTAATTTACATGTTAACAGGGAGCATTTGAACATCTTTTTTCTTTAGTTTACTTAGATCAATCATTCTTGTATTTGACAGATTTATATTGTGCAAGTTAATAGCTCAGCTTAGGGAACAGAAACATGAGCAGATGATTATTTTTAGACTTCAGTGAACTGTAAGTAAATTACAGTGAGACAATAATGCAGTAGATTGCACAAGGGTATATGCTGAAAAACAAACAAATCTCTAGAATCACAGAAAAAAGAGAGGTATTCAAAAATTTTTTAAAGTGCCTTTTAATATTTAAGTTTTTGGGGTTTTTTCTTGCAATGACAAAAGCAGAACTGATTTCTCCAGCCATCTGATGCAGGAAATACAGGATTTCAGAAATTTTATTGTAAGGAAACACTGGGGGTGTTACCCATCAAAATGGCAGTTTCACCTGAAAATTCTTTCTCCGCTCATTCTTTAAATGTAAATATTGTTTTCACTATCACTGGCAGTTATATGAAAAGGTATCATGGCCTGGAATCTTTGCTCACATTATCACATTTATAGCAATTAAAATCAAAACGCTTTTGTGTCAAAAGACTAAGCCAAAAGCATGTGCATCCAAGCTAAGTTTGCAATTCCCTAAAACCACATGCTCAGAAACTTCCCAGATTTGTGAGATGCAAAATAGAAGTAACAGTTTCTATAAACAAACGATTGCATTGTCCTTAGTCAAAACAAGGAGGTTCATAGAACCAGCTCTTATGCATGACTCCAGACATGGATTCCTTTTACTTCCTTTCAGTATAAATGAACTGCAGACATTTAAAAAGTCCAAAGAACTAGAGAGTACCACAGTAAATTCCTTTTCATTTTTATAAGAGATTCAGCCAAGTTGCCCACATGAATGATAACAAGCATGATATATTGAAACAGAGGTTATGCTGCTTTTGTTCCAAAATATTCTCATTAGCTGAACAATCGATAGGTTTTGGTGATATTTCCTATGAAAATTCTTTGGGAATAATAATTCCAAAACTCTTAGGAATTTTTATTCAGAAACCCTTCCCAGTAGTCAGTAAAGTTAAATAGCACAGTGCTCCCTCTATGCAAAGTTGTTCTTTATTCAGGGGATTAATATTTTACTAATTATAAAACACTTCAAAAGTTTGTAGAGACAAAATCCTTAAGCCCATGTTATTTGGCTTTTACAAGTAATCTCTATTCTCTTTATGTGACACTGAGTTTTTATCCTAACTAATTCCTCAAGCCCAGAATGTCACATTCCTGTACACTGTTGATACAGTATGAGCTGCTAATATCAACAGGGTTAACTACAGGAATATTAAATTTGGGATTAAACATTCATAATGCCTAATACAAATCAGTTTCTTTACCTTTCTGTTGCTAATTTTAATTTTCACTGATTGTCAAGCACAAGTTAAGTGCCTTCACATGGCTCTTCACTGAATAAATGGTAAAGAACAAGTTCATAAAGGAAATAAAATTTCAGAGATGGGCCCAAGACATGAATATGTATTTGGTCTGGAGGCCTGTGTGGGGAAAAGTGAGGACAAACCCTTCAGCCCAGCAAGGATGAGTGGTGATGTTCCCTGCCACATGGCAGAGAGCAGGAACCCTCCAGTTTCCCAAATGTTACAGCACCCATATCAACAGAGACTCAGAGTGGCAATTCTCTGTTTCCTAACATATGCCAGCGTTACCTTCTAAAGGGTTGCAATAACAGGCAAAAAACCCAATAGGCATGTTGGCCAGAATGTGTTTTGCTATGCAGAAAGTGTAATTAAAGTTACTAACCTGCAATAGCAGAATAGTATGTTGTAAAGGTCACTGGGGATGCTGTACTGTGTAAAGCCATTACTTCATAATACCATGACATATTTGTCTTTATATTAATAATCCCTTATTAAAGGCCTAAAACTTTGTTTCAGCTCAAACATTTGCTATAGATTTTACATTTTATTTATAAACATCAATATTTCTGCAGATGTGTGTGCATGTATGCATTCACAGTTCTTAAACCCAGGTGATGGTCTTGGCAAGAAGTATGCTAGGACGATGATGTTATTCATCCATAAATTAACATAGCTTATCACATGGGGAAACAAACCCCATTTCCAGCCTAGCCAAAAGAAAGGATTGCAGTGCACTGACAAAAAAAGGCCACAGCCCAAGGCACATTCTTTCCTTTTTGTATTTGTTGCTTCTATCTGTTTTCCTCAAAACTAAACACCAAAGTAATGGGAGCATTTGTTGTGACACGACTGTGTTTTCCCCTTGGACAGGAGACACTTGTGTGCTGTTGAAAAAGCAGATGGAATCAATCTGAAAAATGCTTGGTTTTAATTATATGGGGAATTCTCCTTTTTATTTTTTTTTAATCTTGTCAAATAAATTTTAAATTCCTGTGGGATATGTATTTCATTCTGGAACTAGAGAAAATACTAAATGACTCATTAGGCAGTACTGTTGATTTAAATCCATACAAATTCATTTACCAATGTGATTTTCCAAAGGAAAATAAAGATATATCCAAATTCCAATTCAAATCACTGTTTGATAAACTGTTTGTTAAACAGATCTCATTAAACTGCTTATTCTGGGGGGATACCTGTGTGAAGAAGGTTTTGGGTTCATTTCCTTTGTGTTTCTGTCAAAAATTAAATTTTGTGGCAATTTAATTGGTCATTACCAGCAAGATGTAAAGAACTCACACACATACACACTTCTAAAAAGATACAGAAAAAAACTTTACAAGTACTGAAAAGCCTTCCAAAAAATTTTGAGTATGTATTGACATATATTTTAAATATCTATTTTCATCTTACAGAATCGGTTATCTTTCTATGTTATTCCATGCAAAAACCGTTTTCTAGAGTCTTGTCATATGAATAATAGCAAACATTTAACTATAAAAATGCATGTTTGGGAGTTTGCAAAGTAATCATGTCTACAAATTATTAGAGAAGCTATTTCAAAGAAAATATGGGGATGTTTTTGATAAAATAAAAAAGTGTATTTACTCTTGTCCATCGATTGATGACACTTTTTCCCAGGGCACTGACACAGAGAAAATGAAACAAGCCAGAGCAAGATCTGTTACTTTCTATCCCAGAACTGTCTGCACAACAATTTTTTTCAGTATGAAAACAGTAAATTATTAAATATTAACTATATGCCTTAAAAATAAGCCTTATTTTAATTTCTTTCTTTCCTAAAGGAATTTTATCTCAGGGGGGAAAAATTACATACTGTCTGAAAGGGAAAAAAAAATAATCTCATCTGTGCTAGAAAATGCCTGCTCACAGAACTCCCTCTGAAGACCAAGAGAGTAACTGCAGGATGCACTGCAAAATCAGGCCTGTGAGAATCTCCTGGGACTGTGCTTAATCATCAATTAGCACTGCACCATTTCAGTACTGCCACGCTGTTTTCAGTGATGTCATGTGCACATGTGTGTGCACACATCTTTGCACACAGATACTACTGTAATTCAACAGCGACTGGTACAGAATGTGCCTTGCCTTCTATGAAAATTCCAGCCAGTCTGGTAATACTTAGCAGAAAAAAAATCACATATATTTTATAATTGTATAAAAAGAATAAGGATTAATTTTCTTACAGCTTTCCAGTTGCAAAGTACATGTCTGCTTATCCATTGGATATTTAGTCAGATCCATGCTGCATGAAACAGTTGTGGTGATCCTTGGGAAAAAAAAATCAGTTTGCTAATTATTAATGCGACAAAACTGTTCATCAGTGAAAATAAAAAAATAAATCCCATGTATCCTGCTTGAAATAATATTTTCAGCCTAATATGTATTGTGAGGCGGGAAAAAAAAATTATTCCTTACTGGAACAATGTACAAGAGTAATAGTCTCCCAAACAATAACCACTCCATAACAGCTGAGTTTAGTGACAGTCTGAAAAGGCCACCCTTTGCTCCCTTCTCACTTACAGTGCACCTTTTCCTTTGTTATTTGCAATACATTTTAAGATTTTGTTATATTTATCAAAACATTGTACAAAGAGCAATCCACAATAAATCATGCAAGTCAATCATCACAGTTTGCATTCCCTTGTGATGTCTTCATTACAAACTGGAATGACAACATGCAGTTTCTGTGTTCGGTCTACATGAAAGCAAAAGGGTCTGTTTAGGGAAGAAGATCTATTATTAAATTTAAGAATTTATTCATATTGGTCAAAAATATTGCACATTCATAAAACTACAAGACTGTGCATATACTGCTTTTACAAACAGCACCATTTTCTTAAGCAGAACACGGAAAGTTTAAAACGTAACTAGATGCAACCATAAAGGCTGGTATGTGGTATTTACAGACCTTATAGCATACAAAACTGTTCCATTAGGGTATATCCTTATAAGACGATTCTCAACAGTGACATCATGAAGAAAAGACTTTTTTGAATCGACTATGAAGGTATCTGGTACCCAAAGCATTTCCACGAGTCGGCCATCTAAGCTCAAACTCTTATTACCATCAAAACAAAGTCTCTCATCAGTCCATCGCTGCCTTAGAAATATGGTAGCTGTATAGTCCTGAAAGAGAAAAAAGCAACATTATCATACAAAGAGAGGCTGTGTTGCATTCTCTTTTACAGAAGTATATGGAAACAGCTGCAGGGCTCAAACCGTGATTCTCCATGTTCCTGGCACTCCGGGAGCAGCTGTACTGAATCTTGTACTGCCAAATTTTCTAGCACTCCATGTGAGGTTGGGAGATTTTGTTCTTATGGTCATTTACAGTAAAAGCTGATGGCCTAAGTCTGGGGTTATAAATCAGCTGAAGTCATCAGAGCTTTGTAAGCAGATAATCTGGCTCTGTAAATCTTTACATTTTAGAATGATCTATGTGAGTGGTTCCAAACATAATTTTGTTCACATAAGCTAATAAACAAAGAATTTTTTAAGAACACATTGGAAAAAGTTGAATAAATTCAGATAGACAAAAGTTAGCGAAACAGAGAAAGAATGTTTTAGCACAGTTTCTCCTTTTAGCATCACAAAGGAAACAGTGGTACCAAATTTATCGAGACCTTGAACATAGCACTCAGTCCAATTCCCCTTCAATTTAGATATGCCTTGCAGTCCTACAGAAAGATGACACTATTTCTTAACACTTTTAAAACAACTTTTGATTTTATGGTATGTTTTTATCAGTATTATATATTCATCTGAATTTTTGACCTTATTTCCCCTTTCTAAACAGTAACCAGTAATTACTAATTACTATACACTCATATTGAATATCAGATTAGTGATTTTTTTCTTTTTATTTCTATGTACCAATGGAGGATCTTTAAGTAGAAAAGTACATTCCATTTCATATTTTGTTCAAAAACAAATGATACAAATTAAATTAAACACAGCTGGAATAAATTACTGCGTGACAGCAACAATAGAAGAGAAAAACAGTCTGAGTTCAGCTGTGTCTAATCATAGGGAAAGAGAGTGGCTTCAAAGACACATGAATATATCTTTATTTTTCTGAAATGCATAAAGATTTAGACATTTCAGCTGGAAAATAAATACTGATCCACATGCTTCTCATTAAGATTAATACTCAGTAGCAAATTTCTGTTTGCATCTGTGAGAGGTGGGATTTGCAGCTGCATTTCTATGCTTATTACAGTGTTATAAACACTGTGTGTAGTGAAAAAGAAAATTCCATCTCCTAACCCATATTGACTTCACAAGGAGACAAGCCCAAAGTCATATTGCCAGCAGCTGTAAGCACAAGACATCAGCTTATCAACAAGCAGGGTAAAAAAGGATGTAAAAACTACTATACCATATTTATTTCTGATATTGTATCAATGCTTGCAATATCCATACTCATTCCAATTGACACAGGACCATCTGCAAAAAAAAAGAGAAAGTCAGAACGTAGCTTATAATTCCTTAATACTCACTGCTCAAGAGAACTGGCTAAAAAATCTTTCAATTTTTTTCTAAATGTTTAGAAGCTATCTTAAATATTCCTCAAATGTAGATTTGCAAAAATTTTTACATTCTTAACCAAAATGTCATATTTTTTGGCTAAAACTTATTTAGTTTTAAGAAATAGGCTTTATTTCTTAAATACTTCCTGGTTTATATGATTTCTCTAGAAAAAAAGTGCTGCAGAAAATGTTATGCAATAAGGTATGGAAGGCACAATCCCCATGGTGCATCACACTCTTCTGCTTTGAGGTGCAGAGCAGTGGAAAGAATTCTTCCAGTTGCAACATCTGGTCCATCAGATGTTGGTGAAGAAAGAAGTTTTACCTGACAATGTCACATGGTTAATACCCAGATGGCATAGCTGAGTGACTTTGTTTACTGTCCATTTAAGAATTTATGGTATATATTGTATCATTGCAATTTATTATCTTGCTTTTGACCTCTAGCAGGAAACTTGTGATTTAAATACTTGCATTTATAAAGGAAAACTTGTCATAAGCTGAAGGCTTATTCAGTGTGGTTAAACACCTTAGCTAAGTAGCTGTTATTGTAATGTCAGTATGCTCAGATTCCCAATTCCTTGTGAGTGTGCATTTCACACTGTGGAAGATCACCAGCTGAATTCGTGCAGAGCTTTGATGAAAATATGGCATTATTCCTGGTTGAATTTGTGTAGAGTAATTAACGGAGTGCAGGTACAAGGTAATTAATATTAAATCAGTGCATTTTTCCAAGCAATTGAGAAGAAGAGAACAGGGTACTGAGAAATGCAGAAATACTCTAGGTAAAATCTCTGTAGCTGACAGTGCCTCCATCTCACACGCACACGGCTGAAAGCCCCTTTGGCTCCTTGCAGTACCTTTTGTACAAATCTCCTACATGGCCCCAAATGGCATCCAGAGGAACATGGAGACCAACTCAATCCCAACCACTAAAGAAAAAATTTGTCATGCTAAGACATACAAATTTATTACTATTTTTATTTTTTTCCAAAATATTTTCTATTTCTGGTGCACGTGTTAAAATCATTAAACATCTGTCACCCCTGAAAAAATCTGAGTCCTTTGTTCTGGACTCAGCTGAAAGTATAAATATAAAACTCCAGCTTAAAATTGGACTGCAGGTTTGCAGCATGCCCTGGTGGTAAAATGTGTGTTAATTATACACTATTAAATTGTGTGTTTGGTTTAGAAGCAATTGTTCATATATTGAAAGAAGACTTTGGCGGTTAACTTTGCAACAAAATTGACTGAAAAGCTCTCAGATCATTGATAGTTTTTTGTTCTGCTTCTTTCCATTCTTTTCATGTTTTGATACTCCAAAAATAAATTTACTTTTTCCCTCTCCAGGGAAAGCTCAACCCTTAGGAAACTCAGCCCAGCTACCTGGGGTACAACAATTAATACTTACACTTACCATTGTACTATTGCAGGTACAATATTGCCAGAGTCAAAAGATATGTCATACCCTCAAAAATCATTGCATTTTAAATAATGTGACTTATAATCCATTTTCTGATTTTTTTTTTTATGTCTTCCTAGAGAGATTCCCATGGATGACTGTAACAGAGCATATTATTGCCAACTATCACATGATAATTTGGGGAGAACCTCATCCAGAGGGCACATGCTTATTGATGGACCATCCTGAGGAGAGGACAATGCACTGTTCAGATGATTATGCAGGAGTCACAGCTGGGAATAATCAGACTCTTCCTATTATATCAAGATTTATTAGTAGAAATGACACCTGATCCTTGCCTAGTAAAGTGATGCAGATTGGGGAAAATGTAAATGAGCAGCAATTCATTATCATCAGTGCTAGGTTGTTACACATATGAGGGGAAAAGCTGACTTTCCAGAAAGATTACTGAAATACCAAGCAGGGGTTAATTTCTCTGGAATCAGACAAACAGGACATCGTTTTTTCTTTCTATTACTGAGTAACACAAGAGCATTGCAGTGTTGGGTGTCTCCCAAGCACCACAAGACACCTAGATCAGGTTAAGATGTACTTCAAGATCAAACTGACTGAACACAGACCTGCCTTGGGGTTCAAGTGCCAAGGACTGGCAGCACAGTCATGGCAAAGCCATCCTGCTCCACTCGCCCCAGCCAACAGCTCTCACTGCCCAAGTGCACCCAGCCTGTCCAGCCCAGCACCCACCAGAATTCAGCAGAAAAGTACATCATCCCAGATACAGCAACGTGCTATGTGGCAGGAGTTGTGCAGGAAAACAACAGCTATGGAAAGGATCTTTATGAACACAATACAAGATGCCGGGAACAGCTTTGCTCCAACAGTTAACTAAATCAGAACAAAATTAATAGTTAAATGCTGATTTCTTTTTTGCATGTGAGGATAAATGTTTATTTAGTAAGGCACCATAAATTGTAAAGTATTAGTAACAGAATGAGTCTGCTCATAATTATTCACCAGGGCTTCCTCTGAACTTCCTCTAAAAGGTCTTCTGTTGACAGTGTCAAAAACTGGGCAGCAAACCAGACAAGGCAGTCAGTTCCTACATTTCCATATGTTTGGCAGAAGTTGTATGTATAATGACAACTTCAGACGAAATTTACCGATCTTCAGAAGAAAACTGGAGTCAGTCTGTCCTGAATTAGTGAAGGGAATCTTCAAAGCATGGCAGAGCACTGCCAAAGGGAGTGCCTTGTTACAGCAGTGGCTGCGCAGCCTAAGCAACACTTGATCAAACTGTACTGAAATTTTTGTACAGAGACTGTTCCTCTATGCCCTTTATAGATATTCATAGTGATCCCAAATGAGAAAGCAGCCAGAAGAGTGGCAGATAGCATACCTAAAATTGTTTGGATCACTGCAATGATCCCAGTCTGTAGCAGCAGAATAAACCACCACAGTGTCATGTGTGTACCTACTACTGCAATGGATCAGCACTATCAGTAACTTCCAGTGCTGAGCTGACAGCATGAGCCCTTTCCCATTTAGTTTAAGAAAACAAAATAACTCTGACATTCAAAAAGGACTCAAAAGGAATGGCTTTTTGGAAGAATGCCTCATCTTTTCAGCAATACTGGATAAAACATTGCATGTAAACAGAGAATTAAAAGGGAAATTATCACTAGTATAATTCATTATACCTTCCTAAAAACCTCATTTTGTCTCCCTGATTTCCAGCTTTGCTTTGGAATATTACAGAACTCTTACATAATGAGATACATTATGCTTACATTATTTCAGTGCATTTAATTTCCCTCCACAAGACATCTTTCTTGACAAATGGTTACATGAAGAAAGTGGACAGGTTAAGACAGGCCTTCTGACAGATCTCGACTGTAATTCTTGATTTGAAGGCATCAGAAGACAGACCCATTTCTAGCATGAATCAGTTTCAATCCTATTTGTTCACATCAATAATTTTTAGACAGTGATGTTGCTTTGCTGGTACAGTTTGTGTACAAGACAAAAATTGGTGGGGACTATATTAATAATAGCTTGTTAAATCATTTGTCAAAACCCCCATATTTCCATACAGCCAAATGCAAGCAGTTAATGTGGGGACAAATAAGACAGCACATACAGGATAGAAAACTATCTTGGCAAGCAGTGCCTTTGAGAAGGATTTACAGGCTGTCATAGATAATCATTTTAACATGCTCTCTCCATCCTATGCTTTGGCAGCAGCACTATTGCAATGGGGAGTAATGCACAGAATTAAGTTATCTTGCAATCTATTCTGAATTGGCAAGACTGTTATCAGATGACTGTGACAAGATTTTTTTTTTCCACATTTAAAAAAAAAAGTGCAAACAGCAGACACAGTTTGGTTGACAGAAAGAGAAATATTCCAAAAGACAACAAAATCTGGAATCTTAAAATGGAATCTTGCAACATAAAAATCAAGCACTGTTTACTCATCTCCTCAAAGAGAAGTCAGAAAGGTGGCTTGTCCAATGTCAGAAAATGTGTGTAGTATTTAGTTGTGCACGTGGTTTGGCAAAGCAAAGCATAGTCCCAGTTTATGGAATCTGGAGACAACAGGAAATTTCAAATAAATTGATCTTTTTACTATCTGAACATAATCACTGTTCATAATTTAGAGTCTCTGGAGATAAGCCTTTGGAGGGGTAGGAGAGGCAGGGGAGAACCCCAAAGCAAAACTCAAACTGTCCTGCACGCAGGAAGCTGGGGTTTGGCAATCAGATTCTCAGAGTGTCTCTCAGTTCCCTGGGAAAGGAAGGAAAATCTCCATTACCCTGCATATGCTGAAGTTTACATATTCTGGGCTTTTTGCTTTTCTGTAAAGGATTTGATGTCGGCTAGTCAGGACTTTAAATAGCTTTTAGATGATGGTTATGGGCATTGCTTTCGCACATACCCTGTGAGTTTGCCTCACTAAATCAAAGGGTGTTAGACACAACTAACATTCTGATATCTCCTTCTTTCTTTTGTACACTTCTGAAGACTAAAATACCTTCTTCTAATTAAATTTATAGAACTTAATATAAACAACATTTGAGGAAAAAAACCATGATGACTGGTATTAGACAGAAGTTTGGACTCAAAAATTTGATTTGCTTTAATTTAAAACTTAAGACTATGAAATGTATTACTCGTTATGAAGCTAAGGAAAATAATCTTTTAAATGTGATTTAGAATAACTGATTTAAACATGGCACTTTTCTGTACCACTTGAAAGCAGCTTCCATATTCAAATATACTTAGCTGTGACCTTTTCCTAGTCTCTCTCTTTTTAATTAGAACACTTAAATTATCACATTCAATCACAGAACAAAATCTATTTGTATAAAATTATTTGCAAGATTTTATGCATCCCTTAACAACTCTATGAACCTGATCCAAGGCTCACTGAAGTCTGCAGGAATTGCTCATTAATTCAGAGAGTTTGGCACAGCACCTAAAGCTATAAAATTGATCTACATGGTTCCAGCAGAAAACCTGAGGTTTTCTTGTATTGTTGTATTGCTGAAATAAAGTGTCAGGGTAATGTAGCACATTTAAGGGAAATAAGTGTTGATTTTTAAATCTCTTATGCCAGCTTTTCTATAGAAGTAATTCACGTATATCTGTAAGGGTAGGATAGATACTATCGCACTGAGGGCCAATATCTACTAACATTAGTACAGGAATGTTTAATATTCCAGTCCAAAGAATGGCTAAAATCATTCCAGATTAGGGGTTTTTTTAATTCTATATTGCAAGTAGCTGTTCCTTTTTTGAAGACTTGCTTGATGAACTCTGGTTATTCATAGCTTTGTACAGTGCTTAATTTCTGTGGTAAGTTTGCTTCTTTATGCCTTTGAATATCTTAAACCATTTACAAACAGCCTAAACATTCCTCAGCTGTGCAACTCCACTTAAGCCAGTGCCAACTGTTAGCTACTCACAGAAGCAGAAGCAGAGAAAGAAATATTTGCTCAGACCCCAGCTATGATGTTAGAGTTATTTATTCCCTCTGTCCTGAGAGACAGAGCACTGACCTGAGCAACCAGCAGGGGTAAGAGAAGGAGGTTTTGTGTCCCGTTGGTTTTGTCACAGAGACGGAGAAATGGGATACCAGAGCGGAGCTGGGATAAACAGCCAACCAGATCAGAGCCCGGGCTGCTTGAACATTGAACAAAGGACTATCTCAGAGTCCCGTGGCAGGGACCCAGCCGGGGGAGTTCCACCGCAACAAGGAACCAGCTCAAAGAGGGACATTAAAGTGCTATAGATAAGGAAAGAACATTCTTAATAGCAGCATTCAGATAAATAAATAACCAGTCCAGCTGACACTCCTCTGTGCTAAACAATGTGTAAAGTACCCTCACAAATTGGCAACTGGTATGTGCCACCCAAACAAACAAAAAACACTCAGCCAGTTTTATGTGTGGGCAAGCCTCTGATATACTAAGACTGGCTTTAACTAGTCCGACTTTGGGCTCCTGATTTAGGTGCTTAGAGATGGGAAGGACACTCTGCGTTATGCATGAATGGCAACATTTGCACAGCAAGGGTCTGGAGGGGAGACTTGTGTGGGAGGAGATGGCTAAAGTAAGGCGAGATAAATTCAGAATTAAAATCTAGAAAAGCAGTCAATTCAGTCCATGCAAGGAGAGGAGCAGACAGTTTTTGTGTTGTACTGCAGCCATTGGACTCAAACAAAAAAGATCTTCATAGGCCCCTTGTTAATGACACTACCCAAGTTGGGGTGGCTGGCTGGATATTTCCAGTCATCTGCCAGTTCTACCACAAGGATCAAGCACAAATTAATAGGCAAATGGAGGGCTCATTAAACTAAAAATTTATGAGCTGCCATAAATTTTACTTGACTAGTAAAATTTCTGGTTTTTCTGGCTTTAGGAGAAAGGAACAGTCATTTTATGAATATTTGTTTATACCTAACACTTTCTTTTCAGGATAAAACTCCATTTTGCTAAATATTAAGGAGTTCAGAGTCACTGATTTTGCAAGAGTATGATTGTATCTTGGCAGCAATCATCACTTCAAAAATCTCAATTTCCTGCCTGAAGAAAATTTTCAAGGACAAGTAACTTTGAAATTATTTTAAATGAGATTAATCTAAAATTTAAGCTCACCTCTGGCCCTCTCACACTTGAAAAAAATCACATTTCAGAGTTCCATTATGACTCACTAATATTAAGCTTAAAGCACTGTAGATGCCAACAAATAATACCAGCTGGTTTTATGACAAATTCCTTCATGCATATTTATGAGTGTGTATCTAACTGCACAATAAACAGAAATAGACATATTTATAAAAGCAAAGGAATATTGGGCAAAACTAAAGAAAAGGAAGCCAAGTGTGTCAAAAAGGCTGGCTTTAGCATATTTTAGGAGGATATTTCTGGATATCAAGCAGGTTCCCATTTGTGCAAATCCTTTCATTCAAGACAGCAAACACAGATCATCAGGTGCATATCCATGCTCTTCTGTTCATATTTCTAGAAATACAAGTTTCCTTCTCAGAGTACATCAGCACTGATAGGTTGCACAATCAGGATTGTGCAGGCTTTTACAGTAGCTGATGATATCTACCAGAATATCCAGTTTATGTTTTTAACATGCATTACCTAACTAGTCTGTCTCTCACTATTAACATGCAAATATCATCCCAAAGAAACAGGATTTGGGGGGAATGGTGCAGGGGGAAGTCACAGAAGAGGTATCAATGACTAAATTGCTGCTCTGGCTTCTTTAATAGCTGTGCTGCAACCATTGATGTTGAGTAAAGCCAGTTGCATCAAAATATTCCTAACCAAGAACAGACACAAGGTACACCAGCTGCAGGCAACAAAACACCATACAAATCAGGAGAATATTACATGGAACCAAGCTAGTATAGCTGTGGTCACACAGACAACTATATTCCACAGGTTTGTGAAGCTGAGGATTTAGGTGGTTTGCTAGCTCTGCTGCTGAGAAGAGCAATAGCTTTTCTTGGGCCTGAATCTCATGCAAAGTGTAGCCCATCCTGCCAGTAAGGACAGGCCAGGACTAGGCTGATACCACTCCCCAGCCCAAGCACACATTCCTCTAGAACAGGGAAAGTGATCCCAAATGATCTCACAAAAAGCTACAGGTTCAAAATTCAGGGGGAGCATTGCCTGAATTATCCTAACCTGAATTATTCCTACAAAGTAATTTCTCACAAAACTGCCAACCATGCATTTAGGAGTGGCATCAATAAAATATACTTTTTTCAGAGTGCCATCTCATTCCTTCAGCACCAGGGCTAATAAAGACCCATCAAAGATTCCTGAGGCAGTGTTTGCATGCCTGAGCTGCAGTGAGCATATGCAGCAATGCCGGCGCTGTCTGGAGGTGCGAGACTGGCTTTGTGTGTGACACAGACTCAATCTGTGCCTGAGCTCCTCTGGGACTTCTAGGCAAACACATCCCTTAGCATCTTAGCATTAAGGGATGCCTTAGCATCCCTCTGAAAAAAACATCCAGGCAAAAAAATACCTATGGCTTTGCTGTGATACAGCTGGGGAAAAAGATGGAGAAAGAAAAGGGAGCTTTGTAACTCAAATGGGCTTTACTCTTGGTCTTAATTGCTATCCTAGGATTTTGAAATGAGACTCTGTTGTCTACCAAAGCACATTCATCATGGCAGTGCCAACATATCTCTAGTACTAACATGAGGTAATGAATAAAATATATTAATGGCCACTGAACACATAGTTATTCTACATAATGCATCATCTCCAATGAGAAAGGGCTAGTTTATTTATTAAAGTTACTTTTATTTTGCTGAAAATCTCCCTAGAGCATTAAATATTTTATGGTAGTTGTATCATCAGCTAAGATAATTATAATAAAAACTAACAGATGAAATAGTTTTCCCCTTTTTCTTCACCCTAAAATACAGGTATATCTTAAAATTGTTATAAATGGATTTGGAAACAGCACATGATGTGGAGCATCCATATTGAACCAGGTATTTGAATGGAAAGAGGTAACAGTACGGTCTTATGAACTCATTAGTCAATCATTTTTTAAGCAGGATATAAAGAGATATAAAATACTTAATTTGACATTCATACCTCTAACATTTCTGAACATCTAGCTTAAGAACTATTGCCTAGCATTCATTCTGCAAGTTTATTTTCTGACAGACTCATGGTGCTGAGCCTCTTTTGAACATTCAGAATATTTTCTTCTTCAGTGTTCTGCAGCTTCTACAGGAAGAGATCTTAATTTGTAACTCCACAGTGTTTCTGATACATGCACTGCCCTGACTCAAACAAGGGAGATGTTTTTCACTGAGATTTCAGGTGCCTGACTGCACGGCAGGGCAGTAAAATCAGCCTTGATACAGTAGACTGTGTGGGCCTTTTATTCTGGTGACCATTGCCTTCTGATGCAGGGAACTGACATTTTAATTCGTTTTCCCTTTTCAATTCATTTTCCCCCCATAATTTTTCAGTAAATCTGTTCAGTAACCTTTAAGACCTGAGGCAAGAATCATTTATTAAATAATTCTCTTGCAATCTTGTATGTTGATGCACATAATACTTTGCATAGTAACACAATTTGCCTATGCTGTTATGAACAGCTTGATATATAAAGCTTTCAAATCTTTAATCAAAGCTTTTTATAGTTATTATTTAGCAAATTAGAGGAAATTGTGCTTTTAAATAGGTAAGATGTCACAGCTTATTTCATGAAGGCAAATGTACAATGATAGTCAAGTTTTCTAATGAAATCTGGAAGTTTAACTTCCTAATACCTGGAATATACAAGTTCCACCTTAGGCCACAAAAGCTACTAAACTCCATCTTATTGTATCACAGAACATTTATCATCAGATTGGGGGCTGTCAGAAACCAGAGGAAAAAAGTATAGAAAAGAAATTTTGCTCTCACTACTGAATTTTAGACACCACACTTTGTTATGCCTCAGTCTTATTGAAAGAGCTTTTCTACTTACTATCAAAAAATGGACGTAGATACTTGTTGTACCCTTTTATTATTTTTTGTATTGTTGGAGGTAGAATTTCACTTTTTCCTTCAACTTCAGGAATTTGCATTGACCTAGAAAGAATTGAAAAGGAGGATGTTTTAAAAAGATATAATCAAAAGAACAACATTCCGTAAAATATGAGATTTCATAATCTGTATTAGCTTCTCATTGGAAAAAAATTACTTTTATACCTTAAAGTCTATTATTTTTTAACACCCCATCTGAGAAAGAATCTTCTTTAATACTTTATCTGTAAACTGGGCATTATGGTTGTAATCTAGGAATGTGGAAGGGACGCTGATTGTTTCTTTCAGCATTTAAAATTAAGCTTCTCTTTACATGATGAAATACATTATATTTAGGTCTCAGAGACAGAAACCAATCTCAGAGACAAGTGCATAAAAACACTCTTAAAATCCTGCTTTCACTCCTGTTTCACAACACAATTTTTAAACAGGTTACAGAAATAATGCAGTTGAGCAGAATCAGTGAAGCATAATGAGAATTAAAGTACTTCCTTTGTTCAGAAACAGCTACAAATACAATCCATAGAAGACATCTATAAACAATTACAACTTGTCTTTGCCAAACCCTGAACGTGAGCACCCCAAGATGGTGAGTAGGGTGTGCTCTTTGGAAATTAAAGCACAGATGGTGCCAACTACTTGTTTTCAATGATTTGAGAGAGGTGGGACATGAATTGTGAAGGTGAGAAGCACATAACTGGTTGACTCAGTGAAGCCCAACTGGCTGCAGGCAGAGGCACCGTCTCTGCTGATGGAGAGCAGCCACCTATACAATTACCAGAAGGGGCTGTGGCTTTTACCCCTTGCTCTGGGCATGACTGGTCCTTAAGAGTGACTAGCTCTCCTAAAGTGTGTGCAAGAGCTGCAGGGATTTGGGTCAAGCAGAACACTCTAAGAATAAACTATTAGGTAAAGGGTTACCAGTGTTTTGTGGTCTTTCCTTATAGTGCTAAATCCTCACTGAATTTCTTAGTCTCAGTTTTTTCTAGAGCTGGGTCCTAAAAACTCTGCTTGCTCTTCTGCATTATACTTCTGGATCTCTTGTAGCTTTGCAAAGCTTGATATTTTGATATTAGTTTTGTTGTTTCTGAGAAAGTTTGAGTCATTTTGTCAGGACACTGAGACTTTCAACTACTTGGAATAATCCAGTATCTTAAACTGGCAAAGCTTAAATGCTAAAATGATCTCACTGAATACACGTGGCCAAATCACACTGTGGTTTTAGATTTGATGTCCACTGGCTTCAAAAGCTGCTATTGCTGTAAAATTTTTTATTCACCAGACCTTATTGCCACAGAAGTATCTGTTTTTCATTAGCTGCCTTGTAACACAAATATGTCAGTTATTTGAATAACCCTTTTTTCCTTCATTTTTCCTGGGTTTTTTTCTATATTGACAGAAAATGATGTTGTTACTTAAGTATACCCTTGAGTAATGCCAGCAAGACAGTTTCTCCTGTAAGTTTTTTCCTAAAGAAACACAGTCATGTTGAGTTGAGATGTGAATTTAAATAAGAAGGCCAGTTTTATGTTGCATAAATGTATTAAAATTGGAAATGCATTTGAATATACATAATTTCTTAAATACTGGACTTGGAATAGATATCTCTCCTTTTGTAATTTACATATAAATTTTAGCTAAGTGTTCAGTGAGCTGCATGAGTTTAATTTCACAGCTTTACTGGATTGTACTTGAATAAGTTTTGCATGTTGTGAAATATTAAAGGAAAACTTGTTTCTTTTCTACTGCAAGGGTATAACATTGTTCTGCTGATTAGTATGCAATTGCAGAGTGGTCTGGTTCATTATCATTAACTCCTATTTTCTAAAATAGATCTTTAAAAGTTTTATGGAGATCCTTCCCTTCAATGGCCTGTGGTAATTCATAATTTTCCTAATTAACACAGGATGTGTAGCCTCTCATCACTGGTCTTCTGAGTTTTATGGTTAAGTAAGCCTGGGAAAGCTGTTGTGCTGTAATTGAGGCTGTGAATTAATGAGGCACGGTCCCCTGTGTGCTGTTTGGCCACAAAACCTCGGAAAAGTCCTATCATAGCAAGCCAGTAAGTGAGAGGAACCTGAGGCCTCCTAAACGTGGGTGAATGATGTTACAACCCTGCTAACTTTGGGGGATATTCAGAGGCAGCTTGTCAGGGTTGAAAGATAAGGAATCTACAGAGCTTCTGTGCCTGGAGTGGTCTGGGGGTTCTGTGTTGTAAGGGATGATGCCCTGTTCCCCTTAAAGTGCTCTTTGATTGATGTGCTCCACTCACAGCCCAGCCACAGTGAGCTCACAGCTGCACACACGCACAAAGGACAAAGTAAAAGGTGAGACTCATTCCACTTATGCATCTGCATCTTCTCATCAACGCATCAAAACACCTCTTTTAACCAATATTTGTGTTAAGTATATGTTTTACAGTTAAAGGAAGCTCTATGTTAATACACATTTCTTGATGTATGCAAAGTACCCTGGCATGCATCTAAGCATGGAATTTCCTTGCAACAGGTGTTCCAACTGAGGAGTGAATTGGCTTTTACAGAACAAGACTCAGTATATAATTATTTTTCAGCTGAGAATATCTATCTGTTCTGGGCTGCCAATGTATAATAAATGCTTTAACTCGTCAGGTTCAATGCCCTCTGGTTGTTGTTATAAAAGCTGAATTATAATTATTTATTTTCATAAGTCATTCCTGTGGCTCAAAAACTGAGAACTTCTGTGGGCTTCGCTGGACTTGAAAGGTACAACAACTGCTTGTTATTTAAGGTACTGTCAAGTTATTGTCTAAACAGAATGGGGTAACTGGAGGGGAAAAAAGGAACTTTTGCACTAAACAGTAGCACATATCACTGATTCAAGCAATAGTACAGTCTAGACACATATACAAGAATGTTTTTTCTGGCTATTTTTTGTCAGAAGTTATGTATCATGAAAGAGACAGAAACACCTTAGAACTGCGAGAAGATAAACAAAATTTCAGATACAGTCTGAACAAGCTTTTGAAACACTCCCCTCAGGAAAACAAGAATAAAAAAGGTTTTTTTCAGGCAATTCACTGACAGGCAACGGGCTTACAGATGCAAATAAAGATGTTATTTCTGGTTTCATACTTGTGCTCAATGATACAGGGTTTTATATGGTCTTTGTAGTTAAATTGTAGCAAAACCTACTGCATCACTGATTAATTTTCTGCTTTGAAACAGACAGTACTTCACCATTTTTTTGTTAAATGGTGAGGTTGAAACTGTAGCATTATGTTACCAGATACAAGAACAAACAGTGAAGTGCTGTAAGTGCTCTTAAGCTCAGCAAAAAAACCAAAACAAACACATTCCACAGAATTTTCTGTCTCTGATGCCTTAAACCCAGGCTAGCATTCTTTATGCTAAAAATACCCTATCTGAAACAAGTGGGAACTCTTCTGCAGGCCAAATATCACACATTTACTAAAGCTGATTCCTGATAATGATAAATTTGTTTCAATTTGGTCATTACTATTTAAAAAAAAAAAAAAAAAAAAAAAAAAAAAACTTCTGGGAAGGCAATCATCTAGGCAACTCCCCAGATATGTGATTATAATGTAATTTAGTGTTAAGTAAAGTGAAGAAGTGTCATCAGGCACGGAGAGATAGAAAGGAAAAAAAAGAACCCCACACCATTATTGATTGTATATTATTTGGTGGAAGAAACTCTCTTCACATGTTGGGCAGAGCTTATCCAAGTGGAATATCTAAGGGACCACTTGGCAAGAAATCATGGCCCTTGTTTTGGGTGCGCCTCAGCCCTTGCATTGTGCTTAGAAATATTTCTCTGTTTCAGTGCCAAGAAGGATAGTTTTTGTTTTAAACAGAACTTTCACAAACCCCTCCTGATTTGTGCACTGGAAAAACACATTTTTGTACCCAAGCATCATCTTATCTGTGAGAACCAAGGGCCAGAGCTGCTTCTCAGCCTGTGTCTGGATTTGGGCGCAACAGGACCACACCAGCTCAATGCTGTGCACTTGTATCCTAGCACTTGCACAGGTGCTCTGTGTGCACGTAACCCCCATGGATGCTGCTCAGGGATGAACTGCCCGTGCTTCTGGACACTCACAGCCAGATGAAGCTGTAAGAGGAGTCACAAAGTCGGTCTGATAATAATGAACCACAGGCTGAGCTCCTGGGGGAATTTTGCCTCCTTGTTGCTTAAGTGCTTCTGAAGTTGTTGGTCTCTTAGCAGTGTTTTATTATTGCTAAGCCATGAGTCATCCACTTATTATAGTGTGGCAAGTCACAGCTGATGAGGAAGGAAGGTGGAATTAGAACAAGTGTGTATTTTGGACAAAGATCTCTTTATAGGCCTGGAGAAGGTGGGGGAGGGGATGCTTTAAACTCACTTTCAGGGGACTGTTCCACCTGTCCCCACCACTAAGGGAAGGCTTTATCTAAAGGTGTGTTTGCACACCCACTTGAATTAAAGCTCAGACAGAATCTTATTGTGAGGAATCAACTGCGAGATGAAGTAGGTTAGGCAATTCTAGATAGAGAATTGGCTCACAGATTTTAAATACTTCAGTGGAAGTTAGTGGTGACAATGTTTAACCGGTCCATGCTTGCATTTTCCTAATAGAATTACTTAAAGAATATTTTTGCCCAATTTTATAGAAGGACTATATCTTAAGTACTCCATTTCTATATTTCTGTCATGGCAGCTGCACTGTTAGAAGGGTTACTTGTAGCCAGAGGGGATAATTTTCCCTTTCCATCTTAATGCAACTCAGATTTCCTAAAGATTTCATGATTTGATAACAGAGAATAAGAAAAGAGTGTTTCAAATAGGTAATTCTATTTAAGATATTCTCAGAGCACAAAAATGATTTTACTATCTCAAGCTTGTAGTAAATCTAGGTGGACTGTGTGCTTCTGTCCTTGGGCAAGGCACTGTGCTCCAGGCAAGGACTGTGTGCCTGCCTGAAATTTTTAAGCATCTGATAAAATACTCACTCTGTACCCAGTAATTCTTCATTTGAGGGTTCATATGTTTCATAAATTCCCTTCTTTTTCTTCCTCATCAAACTTTCCAACTAAAAAAATCTGTTAAGGCAGCTGAAATTCATGAAGCTCACTCTTCTATTTCTGTTACTAATACCCAGGTTCTTTAATTTTTGTAAGAGGCAAGATTCAAATGTCAAGATTTTACTTTGTTACCAGGTCAGATAAGTTTCTAACTATAAGTAAGATTATTATAAACCACTGATATAATAATATATTGAAGAAATAATATTTTTAGCAAATACTTCTTACCTATAGAGCAGCAATAGGAAAAGGGCTCTGAGACTGCAGCACTTAAGACTGCACATTGTCATAAGTTCTTTCAGAAGTTCTCGTAGCTCCTAAAAAACAAGAAGTGAAGAGGTAAAGTTTTACAGCACATATGCATTTTAAATTCATGAATTTCCAAAGGTTTGAAACACTAAAGATATTGTGTCTTGAATAGCTTCTACCATAAATTTATTAGGAAATATCTACATTGATTAAAAAAAATCTCAAAACTTGAAAAAAGAGATGGTATCAGGATTAATTTAATTTACCAACAGAAGCTGCATTCCAGTATACTACAGCTCTTTCATTTTTGCCTCTGTCCTTTAACTACTAGGAAAAGTAATTGCTGTGAAAAACAATGTATTCTTGTGCAGGAGAATTGCAAACACTGAGTTTTGTCTCTGCTATTCAGGCTTGTGAGTGAGTGCATCTCTGGCATAGCAACATCTCTTCTTATGGGACAACACACACCCCATCTTAGAACATGGAGCTATTTAAAAGCAACATCTGATCGATGCATAGATCAACACCTCTGATATGTGACTCTGGTAATCTTTTTGGAAATGAGAAAAAATGAAATTACAGGCTTCTATCTCTAGCTATTGAAAAAAAAAATCCTTTGTGTATAAATCATATATAACCACCCACATTCAGGAAAATGTTTGGCTGAGGCAAGATGTCTTTTCTGAATGGGACTTTGCTTTTGTCAGTATGATTCACATCCATCATGGTTATTTTAAGGAATATGTCAGCTCTGTAATCCATTTCTGGATGAAAAGAGTATCAATCGTGTAATACAGTCATGCAACAGATCTGAAACGCACAGGCTGTGCACACTTTTGCTGTATTTCATCAGAGAACAGAAATCTTATTTTTAAGACTTGTCTCAAAACTAAAAAACTCTACATGTCAGGAATGCTACCTACCCAGGATCTGCAAGACAGCTGTTAAATGTTAATAAATGCAAGTGAAATACATGTTTTAGGTTTCAGGAAGGGGCAATCAAACATAATATTTTCAGTGTCCAGAATGAGTTTTGCAGGAGTATTTTGCATTTTAATTTCCCACTAAATTGCTTACAGTAAAGAATTTGAAGTTTCACTACCTGAAACTTTGTTTCACTGTTCTTTAGTGATCAATGTAAAATGCCAGCAAGCTTTTTAAAAACCAAAGTAATTTTTCTTTCAGTTTACAGTTCTAGTAAGAGCAAAACTAGTGGTATTTACCTAAATTCATGCCATGTGAGTGGGGTATGACTTTTATGTAACAGGGAAGTGACAAAATAAGTTGTTAATGTCTCCAAAGAAAAGGAAAGACATTTCAATGGTTTTTTAAACAAGCAAACATTCTCAACATCTTGGCTACTTTAAACATACACCAGCCTGGTAAATATTCATGTCAAAATAAATCATACACTCCTCCTGACTTCCACAGAAAATCATGCACGAGACATTAAGAGAGCTGGTAATAGGAAAAAACAGTGCAAAGGAGCAGATGGTGTTGTCAGAACATTGCTCTCTACATGCTGATTCTCTAACAGCCCTGGTGCAGATCGTGGGATCTCCTTTGCCTATCTCATTTTGGGTTTGGATGCTTTCTACATTCGTTATCTTTATCTCACAGGAAAATATGCTAAAAATAAAAAGCTTCTTACTGACTTTATAAGTACTTCACAAAGCTGCTTTTATATTTAGCTTTTGAATTGCTACTATGAGCTCCTAATATGACTGAAGATCCTTTATAAACAGACTAAAGAGACTTATGGATATTTCTGTATTTATTTGGGTTTGGTTTTTACTGAAGATGGAGTGGGCTTATTACTGATTTCTTACTAAAGCAACTGGTTTACCTTTAGTTCTTCACCAATATCCAAGGTAGCAATTTTATGGGAGGCTAGGGTGGAGAATTTTGGTCTTTAACACATGAAAGATCAAATCCACCCTACGGTACATATACTTTCATAAGGGAGAAGATCTTTTACTTCTGAATAAGAAATACTAATCAAGAGATCTAATTGCCATGTCAACTGGCTTGCCATCACTGCAAAGGGACACTGCATGCCAGCCAAGGAACAGAACTGGGGAATCACTGGAACCTTAAGTGGTTTCACAGATAATACTTAAGCTGGATGTATAAATTTCTGCTGCATGTGTGTACATGCTTGCATGCACGTACACATTTTCTCTGCTGCCCCTTTTTTATGGGGCTTACTGAGCTGGTTTGTTCTGCTGAAAAGCCTGCCTCTTGGCATGTTTGCACATCTGGACCTTTCCTGTCACACATTTCTTTATCAAATACTACACATTCACAGCAGGATTCCTTCCTGCATGCATGTACCTATGGAACTACTGGTATGTAAAACTAGTTCAGCAGAACTCATAATATTTTTCTCTCACCCTAGAAAAATAAGCATAACCTGTTTTCTGCATAGAATATTGAGCCATTTGGTCAAACTAGACAGGCTACATGCTGTCCAAATTATTGTGCGTATATTGACACATCTTGTTCTAAACATTTAATTGAGGTGAAGGTGACAAATCTGCCCCAGTTTCTCATATGATGAGACAACATTTTTCTACTTTTATTTAGATCAGATTAGGACTGTAAAATTCCTTCCAATGTTTTGACATTTTTCATGGGAATTTGGTTATTTATTATCTTCAACATGACAGGAAAAGTGAATTATGCAAGTTTCACAAACATTTGTGGTTGAAATGGGGTGAGGCAGACAGCTGGCAGAAGTAGTAGCAATATCTGAAGATCTGACTGGAAGTGAATTTTGTGTGAATGAATTAAAGGATGAGATGCCTATTATGTTGAAGTACCTTATGCATAAGTGGATGCATGGGAAAGACTAGAAATTATTAGATAATACACTTTGTCATATGGCACTGGCCATATGCCTGAATTCCCATGGCTGCTACTGCAGGCATCTAAAATTGTGTGTAGAATTATCTTAAAATGAAAAGCAGATGGTGAGTTTTAGAATATAAACTGAATTTGCATCACAGTTGCACTTTATTTCCACATCCAAACTGTTGAATGACAGTGCCTTTAAGTGCTTGACTGAAAAGCAGCTGGAAACTCAGGAGGGATTCACCCAGAGTGCCAGAGATCTACAGCTGCCTCCCTGCTCTGGATTCTCTGCTGGCATTGTCCACTAGAACTGCAACGTAACCAGGGAGCTTATCTGTTCTTGACTTCATCCTCTCTTGGATCAAAATGAACCAATTGGAGGAGAAACAGTGGAAAGCTGGAAACACTAAGGACTCAGTGGGAGAAAGGGAATGAGTAGATGGAAAGGGAGTGGGTAGATGGATGGCAGTCACAAGATAAGTTTGGGAAGTGGAGGGGATTTACCCCTTGGGTCAGTTGTCCCAGCTGTGTCCCCTCCCAGGTTCTTTTGCAACCCCAGCCTCCTCTCTGGTGGGGTGGTACAAGAACAAAAGGCCTTGACTCTGTTCAAGCTCTGCTCAGCAGTAACTAGAACATTCCTGAAATATCAACACATGTGTTCACAGCACAAATCCAAAACACAGCCCCATTCTAGCCACTGTGAAGAATATTTACTCTACTTCAGCCAAAACCACCACAGCTGGGAAAAGTCAACTGCATACAATAGATTGACCATAGTCACTGACAAAGCACTTTGTGGAATAATGTGCCATGATATCTGTATTTGGGTTAATCTGGACGCCTGTCTATAATAGCTGTTCTTTTATGATACTTCATAACACTCCCTGAAAGAGAAAGAAGAGCAAAATTTTCACACATTCAAATATTTTTCCATGTTCAGATTAATACTGCAGAGAGTGCTGTTTGAATGAAAAGTATTGAGGGGTTTTTTTTTAATGGGGCAAACTAGAAAGAAGGAATAAAACCCAGTGGCAGCAAAACTTCAGGTTTAACTAGGGAATTGACTGATGAAAGTGGACAAATACATGTGTCTACATCCTGTTATAAGGGGCACCCTCTTACTTGGCTGCCAAACTGGCTTTTGGCATACCAGCTAGCTTGTTTCTAAACCCTAGGCACATCTGATCTGCCTAGCATGGGCAGAAAGCATGCAAGTCTCCTTGGGCAAGTATTCAAAGTTAGATTTCCTTGGTCCATAGAGAGTAGCTGTCTTGTCATGTTTTCTCTGCAGACAGGCAGTACAGGGGCCATCTGTTGTGACAGTATTATGTCAGCAACTGTATGGCTCTTAGGTCTCTACTGCTGCTATATCTGGCAACAGTTCAAAGTGAAACACTGGATTCCAGTTAGGCAATGATCTGATCAATACAGGTGTCATGTGTGTCAGGTAATTGAAGTGCCATTTTTCTCAATGAAAATCTTGGGAAGTTGCTCCAGTCTAAGAGCATCTTCTCAAGTTCTGTGCTCTGAGATGTTTTTGTTAAAGATGTCTTTCAATAACCTAAGGTCATACTGTTAAAAAAGTAGAGTGAATTTAAGATTCACCAAAAAATGAAAATTGCTTCTCTGCAAAATGAGCTGTAATTGAAACTTCATAATTGGAAATTGTTTATATAGGTATAGGCATTACATGAGAGTCTTTAAAGTTATCCCAAATAAATCAGTATGACAAATACATTTATTTTTTTAAAAAATGAGCAAAGCATGTACAATTTCAGACTGTTTCAGCAACAACTCAGTGATTTACTTCAATGTCCCAAATAATGTACAAGGTGACATGTAAAATCACTGTCCTCAAAATCCATGGTCAGTCAGAATTGATGTCAAACAAATCTATTATTGCAGACTTATTTTCAGCGTCAGCACTTCTAGCCACCAAATGAGCAGGGACTAGCAGTATGCTGCTAATACTTACATAATTAAGTACATGAGAGACATTTGGTGCCCTGGATTGAGGGCACCAAATTATTTCTCACCAGGTTCCCTGTATTATCAATTTCATGAACATCAAAGCCTCAGAGTAAGTTACATAACCTATGATAGCATTATTTTATATGTTTACTGTTGTTTTCACTCTGTGCACTTTAAATACAGCACATATTGTGGATTATCTGGGAAATAACTGGCAGAGATGCTGTTAGCATTATACAGTTTTCCTGGAAAATTAATTTCAGATTTCTAACAAATGGGTGCTTAGGATAACAATAGAATTGTAGGCGTTACCTTCATGGAGCAAGTGCCAGATGTCCTGCTTCCAACCAGCCTAACACTGAACTGAAAGGTTTCAACCACGTACAGAAATGGATGTAGTAATAAACATTCAGAGAACAGGTTTTAAGAAATTAATGTGTTCATGTGACTGCTTAAATGTAGTGTCCATTACAAGCTCTGCTTATATCTACCAGGAAACCTTCAGAAAATGTGCCCCACAGGCTATTTTCTGGTTTAAAAATGGAGAAATAAGTAACTTATCTCAACCTTGTTCCTAAATATGATTTTAGATAGCTGACACTCAAAAGTCATATTAGTGGTGGCATATTAGTGGTGTTTGAGTTATGGCTGATGATTACTGCCATTTATAATTACCCAAACAAATCAGAGGTTTATGGGGTTATTAATGGTTGGGTTTATGTGCTTACAGGCTCTTTTTAAATGTTTTGCTCTGTACATCAGAGTTCTGCTATCTGGGCAGCTGGACCTCTACATAAATCTGCAAATGTTTGGGTGCTCTTGTACCAAAATACAGGTCTCTCAAATCTGAGACTTCTACTGGTTTTTTAAGGTGTTTGTCACCACTCCAAGGTCCTCCCACATCCAATCCCATAGACAAGTGTGGATTACCTTCTGCCACACCAGTTCCACAGTCACAATTCACAGTCCACTCACACGCCTGCAAGAGGGCACCAGGCTCAGGTTTTGTGCCATTTAAAGAATGAAAGTGTTTGAGGTGGGTCAGAGATGCAGGGACCTTTCAGAGGCTGCAGATGATGAATGAACCCCCAAAGGCACCTTTGCAAAGGCTTTGACTGTGCAGGAAGGTGCACACAGCTGTAGTGTGGCAAACACTGATGGCTTGGGTGGTCTCCCATCCACCATCTGAGACCTGACAGATGCCTGGGGGACCACTTCAGGTCACCAGGTTTCCAAAGGGGACCCACAAATGTAGGCTGAAGGCAGATGGAGTGCTCCTGCAGCACTGATACCTCCACTACTTACACAGACCAGGATGATGTGGTTTTTATCACCTACAGCAAATATTGAGACAGTTTTGTTTGAGCACTACCAGACTAGATATGATGAAGCTTAATAGTCAAAAATCCAGAAAGTTGGACAGGATATGGTGGTTCAGATTAAGAAAATAGCAACTTAATTTGGCAAGACAAATGAAATCCTGCCTTTTTTTATGCCAGTTCAAATTACTGTTCCTCATCAAAGTTAGCAGATCCAGAATCTTCTGGCCCTTAACCTGGAGGAGAGTCTCCTCACATAGACCCTGATGACTCTGAGGTTTGCTCAGCATTCTCACGTTGTACAGCCTATCCAGGACCCAGCTAATGCTCCTGCAGCTTCCCTCATGCAGCCTCTGGCCTGGGAGAATGAGGGTCATCTCACTCTGTCACTGAACACACCTTTGAGGCTGTGAGGGAAAAATAAGAGCCCTGCAGTAGCAGATTAAGGTCAGTCATATCCATCTTCGATCCCCACTGAATTTTGTGCCATGTGCTTTTGAGATTTATAACAGAGAACAGCCCCTTGGAGTGCAATTAATCTTGTTTCCAGTTGCAAATTCTTGTTAGTTTGGGGGGGAAGGGGAAGAAGGAAGGGAATATACCCCAGAGATGCACCTTTTTTTCAATTCAAGTTATGAATTTGAACCATAAACTTCTATGGGTTTGATTATAGTTATGCATATCTGAAACCTTCCAGAGAAGACTTTTTCATCTTAGTCACCAAATATCTACTTCTCAGTTTGGGTCCAAGGTCTTAGACTCAAATTCCTCAGTGAATTGGCAAGTGTCCCATAACCAGGAGATTTACAAACTAACCACTCTGAGCAGTGCAACAAGACGAAGACTGGGAGAAAAACGGTTTTCAAAGCGCTTTAGGTTTTTAAAATCTATGAAGATTTTGTATTTGAAATTAACTGGTACAAATTAATATACTTAAAATTACTCAGTAGAATTACATATTTTAGGCAAATAATAATCACAGGATAAAATGCATTTAATTGTACAACCATACAAAAATGTGAATGTTGTCCTGGGCTTGGCTGCAAGCTTTTGTACCTGCTAAGGTTGAAGTCAGAGGAGTTATTCCAACTGACATGTGGAGCTCAGCTCAAAGGCATCAGGAATTTGGTCTGAGGGAAATCACATGAGGGGCTTTGAAAGCAACACACATTTTTCCAATAAAATATGTGTTTCCAAATTTTTCCACAATTACTGCCTGGGAAGATTAGTTAAATCTGTAAGTGTGTGCCTGTTGCAGGATCTTCCTTTTCGTCAGCACAAGCTGCTTTAGCTTTATTCTATGACAGGTCATTAGAATTACCTGGAGTGTTCATGATGGAGAGCAACCTTTAAGAATCCTGTTTACAAAGTTTGAATAGACATTGAAAGTGTGTATATAGGAATTTGACTTTGTTTTAATAATTAGGAAAAAAGAGCTTCCTAGAGAAATAAAATGCTGACATTAAATTAAAATATTCCCTTTCTTCATTACTCAGAGCTCAACAACAGGTTTAATCAATGTGATTTACTTCAAATTTTGTACACTCTTTTAAGTACTAGCACACTGTTCATCTATGTCTTCATTTTAGGTGAGATGCAGATTTAATTGGGAATTGAAGGGAAAAAATGAGAGTTGGCTTACATTATCTTTCTTTGAGAAGTTTCTCCACGTGCCACTCACTGCTTTTAAAAGCAGCCTTTTGGGGGGAGACACCTCTTCCCTTTGACTTATTTATTGAAATTTGAGTTATTCTGAGTTATTTTAATCCAGCAGAATAATAATACCTCAAAGAGGAAATACTAATATTTAAAAAAAAAAAAAAATTAGGAAGACAGCAGGGCGGAGGGGTTGGGATTCGAAGGGAGGGAGGGAGCGGTGCAGTCCCGGCGGGAGGGTGCCGCGGTCCCCGAGGCCGGCGCGCCTTACCTGGAGCCGCGGCCCCGCGGCGGAGGCAGCTCCGAGCAGCCTGGCAGCCGGCCGAGCTCTGCGCCCGCCGCGCCGCGGGTTCGAGCCCGCCCTCGGCCGGGCGTGGGCGGCACAGGCAGGGAGAGACCTGTCCCCCGATACTGCTCGCTTAAGTCCCCATAGGAGCCTTTGAGCGTTGCCACTTCCTTTGCCACTCCTCCTTTTCTTAATCTCGTTTACACCCCTTTTCAGTTTCAAGCGTTTTCGGGGGAAAGGATGCCAGAGAGAGAAGTGGCGGGGGATCCCTGACAGACAAAAGTCAGGGCAACACTTCCCATGGCTTCTTTTTTTGCTCTATAACAGAGCTTACATGAAACTTTCCGCTTATTGCCTCGGTTTTTTCCTTCTTGCAGTTCTCACATCCCAGCTACCCTGGGTAGAAACTTCTATCCTTGTTCTCTGCTTGATGTGGAAATGTTCTGGGTGCCTGTAGGTAACACTGTTCAAGCCTTTCCAGAAGTGAATAGTGTTCGTTTTGCAGATGTTGTTTTCCTATCTGACCTCTCACTTCAGGAGCTGTTGGCAGTTTTCAGAGAGAAGAAAGTACCACTTTCTCTGGGGAAGCACCATTCCACAAAATTTAAGATAAAGGAAACCACTTAGGCAATGTGATTACCAGCAAAGGTAGCATTAGGAAAAACAGCTTCAGACAGAATTTAAGATCTGCTGTCAGAAATTATTTCCTGTGGCTAGAATATTGTGGGTGGGGGGATATACAGGAACACACCAAACCCTTCCTGATGCTCCCACCATTAGTAAAATATGGTGGTAGTTATGCAAGCTGTGAAGGAGGGGAAAGAAGATGATTTTGACTATTTCAGTTTCAACTCCTAGTGCTGTTTTTTGGGATTAAAGGGTTGATAACTTTTGAGGAAGGCAAAGGCTGAGACGTCTCAATCCTGTATCTTCTAGCAGGTTTTCTTCTTAGAAGGTTCTAGTCTCAGTTCATGTCAGAAGTAAGCATATATTTTTGCTTTTTCACAGAATTATAGAACTATTTTGGTTGGGAAAGACCTTTAAAGGTCATCAAGTCCAACCCCCTGCCCTGGGCAGGGACATCACCTGCTGTATCTGGTTGCTCAGAGTCCCATCCAGCCTGGCCTTGAGCACTTGCAGAGATGGGGCATTCACTGCCACTCTGGGCGACCTGTGCCAGTGTATCACTACTTCCACAAAAATGTCTTCTTTATCTAGCCTGAATCAGCTTCCTTTTAGTTTAGAACCTTTACCCCTTGTCCTTTTTCTTAACTTTATCCCAAAGCTGGTTACAGACATGTTGTCCTAAAAGGCTATTTGGTACCATGTACCTGCTGTGACTACACTGGAAGCTCCCCCCAGGTCACAGAAGATGGGAAGATCTGAGACTCAGACTAGGAGAGGAAAAACACATCTCTACATGGCAAAAAATGAAGCAGATTTCTCTACTGTTGTTTGCCTTTCTATTGTTATTGCTAAAGCTCTTAGTTGGTACTGCATCTGTAGGCAGGGGAAATTAAAGAAATGTAAAAACCATTCTTTCCTGCACATGTTGAATGTTGATCCAATTACAAGTCAAGAATATGTGCTGAGTGTGCCCGCTCTGGGATAGTTCCCCTCACATCTCATTTGAACAGTCTGTCTAACTGCATAAAGTATGTAGTGTTTATGTTTCATTCCTCGGTCAAGCAGAAAGAAGCTTGAAACCCAGTGGAAAGAAAAATCCCTGGCTGTTTCTATTGCAGAACATAGGGAGAAACATCAAGTTTGGTCTCATGTGGCCTTTCTTAGCAATAGAACTGAGAAAACAGCTTTAAAGACAATTCTGTAAGCAACTGGCATAGAAACAATGCTGATTGTTATTCCCAATGGAACTCCAAGCACAGGTTTATCTAATGCACAATATCAGAAATCCTCAAATTTCTAGGGATCTCTTTTACCTACTTCCAAAAAACCTATTTTAAGTTCTCACTAATTGCAAGTCATAATTTAAACAGAATGAAAATACTCTCTTTGAAAACTCAAAGCATCAGTGTGCTGTTGCCTGTTTCAGTTCACAGTGCCCAGCTGGAGAACTCTAAATTCTCACTTTAAGATATAATTTTTCAGCACCTGTCTGCATTTCAAGGCTCTAAGGCAGCTCTGATGCGTTTGAGAGTCTGGGGCAGGACACATTCTTCCTACCAGAACCCTGAGCAGAAGTGATCACTGGGATTTCAGATCACCTGAAGCAACACCTGGGTTGTGACTGCTGGAGACAAGCAAGTAAAAGACAATACTCAAAATTAATTGCTGTGGCCTGTAATATTAAGGCTGTCAGCAAAACCTATTAATGTAAAACTAAAACTTATGCTGGTTTGTTGTAAACTTGTACTGGTCCTTCGGAGTGCCTGTGGTTCTCTGCTTATTAATTTTCTGCTGGGGCTGTTGCAGCCTCATCAAGGGGCGTTCCAGTTCAGGAGCAACAGGCTGGTATGTCTGTCCCCATGCACAAACCCACCCTGTCATCTCAGGAGTCAGCTCCTGGAAGCCCTTGTCCCCTTTGTGCTCCCTGCAGCAGTGGGACCTCTGAGGCACCAAACCCACCTCCTGCCCGTAAGCTACTCCCAGAAGGGGACGGCTCAATCATTAACCCAAAGCTTGGGTCTTTGAATAGAGCCATTCACCAGCTGGCAAAATCAGCTGACTTCATCCTCAGGCTGGTAAAGAGTAATGAAATTGTTTTAGAGAACAGCTTGCAGAAAAGACTCCTTGAACACAAAAATCTAGATGCCACAGTAAGAAATCACTTAACTCCTCTGTGCGCTGTCCTCTGCATCTGTATTGGTGCCCATGTTGGGTAAGTTGGGGTTTTTTAGTAGATTTTCCTTACAGTTTGTAACCTCAGAGGGTGGTTGTAACATTCACAGTGCTGATTAAACAACACTGGAATCTGTAATGGCTTTCAGCAACTGTGATCCAAGAATAATACAAAACGCATTGAGCTTTAGTTATGTTAAATTCTGATCAGCAGTCTGGGTGTGAGATTTTTTTGATGCTTGAATTGCTTGTCCAATAACACATAACCCTTATAAATAAGCCAAAATTAGCACTATCAATTAAGTATTGATACATAAAATAGAATGCCTCATAAATCAAAATGTCCCCATTTTTAACTTGACTACATTGACACTTACTGGATATTATTTTGGAAATAATAAAGTAATTGAGAATGCTTGGAATGCTGACCAAATGAGTACTGAATAAATGCAGCATTGAGTGAGGAGCTGAAAATTAGACCAAATAATACAATATGTATCTAAGCAAAATGCAAAGGAAGAGCAAGAAAACACCCACTGCTGTATTGTATTGATTTAAATGTTCCCATTTTAATGAGGTAAAAGGTAACACTAATGCTTAGGACTTTCAAAATCACTAATAGTAGAGCATTGATTTGAAATTACATAACAATTCTATTTCAGTGTTCTGTGTCCCAGAGGATATAATGGAAAGAGTGATACTAATACGATAAAATGTGTTCCACCTTTAGAATTCTTTAGGAAATAAAGCGTTCTGATTATTATGTGTGAAGTAGAGGATGAATCAATTAGCATTCAAATACAAGGTCTACTTTCTAATAGAAATGTTTGTCCATGAAAGTCTGCATTCTTATACTGAATGAATAGTTGCATTTTAAATTATTATAATAATACTCAGTGACTGGGGGCAACATACTCTGCAGCTCTTACAGATTATTTGAGTGGAAAATAATGATCATATAAAATAGCTCAGATTTAAGGTTCATACCTTTCCTTTTTGCATCTTGTTGCCCAGTCACACAACAAAACCTTTAAACATTACCTGGGTCAGGAATCACATATAAAACATAATCAATTTTTATTAAGTATTTCATGTTTTTATTTTGTTTTAGACCCATCTTGGACTGAAATTTTTTCACCTCTTGATAAGCCTTTACTTGTCAAGGGAACCTCCTTTCTTATTTCACTACTTGCTGCTTTTATCACTGAAGTATCCAAAGCTTAATTAATTATTGTAATGCTCATCTGACATCTTGTAAGATTACTCATGCCAAAATCAAAGTATATTCTTGTTGAAACTACCTCAATCTGAGCACTCTGGCCGTGTTACCTCAAGAATTGCTGTTACAACAGCCAGGCTGCACCTTTAACCTGAACATCTTCAGCTCACACTGTGCTCAAGGCACTGCTAACCTTTATCTTCCCATTTGGTGATAAAGCACTTCTGGATGAAACCTTCCTGGGAGCAAGGCAACTTCATCTGAAACCACAGTTTCTTTGGAGGTTGTTTTGAAAAGCACATATTTTTGGTTGTACCACTTGTCAGTTTATTCACAACAGCACAGCTGCATCTGTCAGAGCTTTGTTAGCTCTTGCTACACTATTGAATATGTCCAGGTGCTGCCTTTAATGAAGCACTTTTGTTCCCATTATGCCTGGAATAATGTCAATACTCAAGAATTAGATTGAATGAGAGAGCTGAGATGAAGACAGTGGATTTGATTATCTCAGTTAATTGATTTTCTTTGCATGATGCTGTCAATGTCTGAAAGGCCAGCTGGATTAACTGTCAAGAACAGGCAGGCTCGTGCTAGTCCTGCATCATGTACAATTTTCCAGCTTATTTTCAGTAGGACAGTAGAAATGTGTGAGCCTATGGCTGGGATGTCTCCTGTTGTTTTAAAAGGACTTGGTTTGATGGGATTTGGGTTTGTTTTTTTACTCACCTGAAAGGCTTACTTTTCACCATGTTCAGCTATCAGTACAAAAAAGCCTTCCAGAAGTGAGCTGCTGAGACACTCAGAAGCAGTTTGGACAGTGCCCATGGCCACAGGGAGCTGTACAGACATTAATGATGCGTGGTGAGAGTATCCCATGTGGGTACTACATGGGGTGAGAAAAATACACTGGGTACAGTTAGCAAGCCTCAGTTCTAAGCAGGACCAGGAAAAGCTGTGAGGCACCAAGGTCCCTCTAACTGCCCAGACAAATAAATTTGAGTTGCTGTTGTGTAGTGCTGGAGATAAACCTGAAATGCTGGGAGAAACCTGACTTGTTTTCCTCAAAGAGAAGCTGGTGTGGTGACTGAACCTTTCCCCTATTTCCTTATGAACGAAGTAGTTCTTGGGAAAGTGCCACTTTCTCCATGTTCAGTTTGCCTGAAGATGCCACCAGTGTTCATGAATGTTCATCGTCAACTCTGAGATATATTAATTCTTATATTCAGTATATTGCAGTTCTGTTTCTTAAGCCTTACCTGCTGTGTGATCTGAGCAAGACTAAAATAATTGATGACATAATACTAAAACTCTGCTTTGACAGAAAAGATGATTTTTGCAGCCCAAATGGAATTGTGCTGTGCTGTGAACATGTACCACATGGCTACATCTGTTTATGCTTAGTTTGTTCTGCTGTTCTCTGTATCAATATATTACATGATATTAGAGAGACAAAGCTTAGAGGGATGTTGTAAAACAGACAAACAAATCTATTTTGTTTGTAAAAAGAAATAATTTATTTTGCTTCTTCATGGAATTTTAAACACTACATTTTTTTACACAAGATAGTTTCTGCTATTAACGTATTCTTAACAGTTTTCAAAGCTTACTGAAGAAATTAAGACAAAGTTGTTTTGTAGTTGGCTGTGCACTACCCCACAATCTAACTCCTACTTGTACTAAATGTGGGCTACAGTAGTAGCAGTGCTATTTGTTAAGGCTTATCAGCTACTTATAAACTAAAAAAAAAAAATTGCCTATAATTTAGTCACAAACATGGAGAAAGTATTTCTAACAGGCACTTGTCAGGCTTTCACTAACAGTAAAATTATGCAAGGAGAATAATAGCAAAAGATAACAGTCTCTTACATTCCACTTAAATTAAGATGTCTTAAATTTATCCAATTAAAATATAATATCCACTTCTGTCTGCCTTATGAATATACTGTGTATAAACATTATTATGTAGAAATATAAACCCATAAATATTGACACCATAAGCTGGTGAAGTTAAAACTTCTACAAGCTTGTTCTAAGTACATAATAACAGGGTTAATTTCTGAATGGAAATACCTCTTTGCAAAGCTGCCATATGTGAGGAAAATTTTACAGTAAAAAAGAAGAATTTTTACTCTGAGTAACTAGGCACTCAATATAAGCTAAGTGGCCTTTTCTGGGGTATTACAAGGGGAAATTAAAAGTATCTGGGCAAAGTTAGTGATGTGCACTTTCTAGTGGCCACCCCAGCAGTCCTTCAGAGGACACAAGCCATGTACTCAGCATTAAATGCCTCCTGTAGTTTGCAGTAGGCAGGAGGATGTCCAGGCAGGGTGGGAGAAATCCAGCAGCAGCAAAAATCTCAGATCCCTATAAAGAAATGGGTATCCTGATGTTCTGGCCCTCCTCAGGCTGACTCTTGTGTAAAGGGTGGAGGTCTTGTATCTCAATGCCTGTGATTTTGACTTTGGAATTGCAGATTACAGAGCTAATTGGCAAGAGAATGAAATAAATACAGAATATTGAACTGGGTTTCCAGGCCTAAGCCTAAATATCCATGTCCTAAAGACTTCACAAGGGGCTGAGAAAGCTATGATACCTTAATGTATTTGCAATGTGGGTCATGAAAATTATTTTCTCTTGTTCCTATTGAAGTCAGAAGTAAAATTCTAATCTGTGCAAGACCAGACCTTATTTTACAGGAAAAAAACCCCTACATCTCCATTATTCTGGGGACTAAAAAGTTTTAAATTGCAAAAAAAACTTGTGAGAAGTGTGTGGTAATGCTTAAATCACTTTTCATTTTCTACAGGAGTCCATGGGGAGTTGTTCTAATTAAAAAGATATAATCTTTCTGATCTATTAAACTAAAAGAAAAAACAAATCTAAGAACAGACGATGCCAAAGGCAGTTCAAGAAGTTATAGATATACATGACATGAAAATCTAGCAAAAGTTAATGCAAGTCAACATCGACAGGGGTCTTAAATGCCACATTGATTCAAAATCACACAGTGACTGATGAAATGGGAATGAATTATCTTCAATGTCTCTTTTAATGAACTCAGCAAAGAATTTTGTCCAAAGGTCCTTGCATGTGAATCAGAGCCTCATAAACCTACTGGTTTTTTTAAGTGAGTATGTCTAGAGTATTCCAAATGCTAATTTTCCTTATTTTGTTTTTCTTGTTGTTCTTATAGCGCTGATGCTGCCCTGCATTCTTCTCTTCTGTTCTTCAGATGTATTATAGTGAAGTCTTGATATTTAGGCTAGAAACCATCTTTTAATACTTGAAGATATGCAATTGTTAATTTCCTGGTCTGATTTGCGTTAATTTATTATCAAGCAGTGTAATAACGTTGTATATAGTCATTTTATAATTTAATTATCAGGACAGAGGAATGCTGTGGCCCTGCATTGAAGGAGAGGCCTAGAAATCCAATGTAGTTGGGCAAAATGTTCTACCCTAGTCTCTGGGCTGACAGTAAACAGTTGGAAAATAAGAATTGCCTGTAATATTTTACTTACGAGGAACATTATTGTGAGAACACAGTTCCTGTATTTGGCCCATGGCTGTTACATCTGGTGTCCAAAATGATGTCTGGGCTGATGCTTTTTCCTGTGACTGAAGTATCATCAGCTATCAACTGTTTAAGGGCCAAAGCAGGCCTGGGATTCTGCCTTTCTTCTGGGGCAAAGGTAGCTCATCTGATCTACACTAAAACATATGTTCTCTTTCTGTGTTTGTTTGCATTAAAATGTGGTTAATTCAATATATTTGAGAGTAATTATCAAACCTGAGGCAAATTAATGAATGCTCCAATACCTCAAGAAAAATTAGGTGGGAGCTAATAGATATCAGCAATTAGATAACTTCATTTCCTTAAGCAAGTAGATTGAAAATGGCTTCAAAGCTGCAGAAATAGTAAATTTCAACAGTGAAATAGGAGTTAAGGTTTTTTCAGCTGTGTAATGGCAGTGTGATTGCACAATGTCTAGAACTAAGTGTGATAACTTGAATAGCAAAAGTGCTGACATTTTTGAAGAAGCATTAGATTTATCTCTGAAGTAAAAGAACTCTTTCAGAATTTTATTAAAAATGCAAACAAAGATGAAGTTATCACTCTTTGTACAGCTAGAATTTAAAAGAAAGGTAACTTTTTGAATTCTAGTGAAACTATTCTACAATAGATGTTCTTCTATAGTTTTGTTATTAAAATATTTATCAGTATTAAAATATATATCAATTGCAGGGTTTGATATTCACAGATGTTGACACATATTTAAGTGAATGAGAAATCACAGGTGATTCCAAGATGAATAATTAAAACTTCTGTCTTCTGAACCTCTTTGAGCATTATCGTATAAGTAAGATTATCTGTAATATTTAAAGCATAAATGATAAGGACTCCTAAAGGGTCAATTTTGTCAGCAGAACATCTAGTGCAATGTTTTAATATCAAATATATACTGACCAAAAATTGGTTTTCTTAAATACATATGTATCCATATGTTTATAAAGTGGGAAAAGAGGAATAATTCAGTTCTGACTTACTTTCAATCTCTGTATATCTACGAATAAGACATATTGAAGCTGTTTTTTAGTAATTCAGACTGTTTACTGCTGCAGTTGCTCATCAGTTCCTCTGTATCTGTTCTCTTTCCACACTCAAGAGGAGCATGTGGAGAGCATGGCAAACTTTCCTGGTGCCACTACTTCACGTTCTCATTTCCTAAGAAAAAGACCTGTTCATGACAGTGACAACCATAGTTGATGTGAGATGGGATTACTACTCACTGAAAGCAAATTAGAATTCCTTTGCTCCTTCTCTTTTGGAAGAGGTTTGTGCTGAGGACGGTACTCTGTTCCTGCAGAGGGTGGCAGTGTGGTACCATTCTCAAACTCCGGAACCTCTCTGCTGCTCCAGCAGCCCCCTGATTTTGGAGGGCAAACCTGCATCCTCCTGCGCTGTCCCAGCTCGGGACCGGGGCTCTCTGTCCTTGCAGACCCATGTGAGAAGGCCTGACCAGGTGAGGTGTGTGCAGCAGGATCTGTAAATCGCCATTAATAAAAAAAAAAAAAGAAAAGTTTTTAACCAAAGATTGGCCAAGGCAGATTGTGTGGGCATTTTCATTACCAGGGATGGTCATTCCCACCCCAGAAAAATATCGGCTGTGTTAGTTTTTAAAGAAAGTGCCTTTCCTGTGGAGCTGGTGGAAAGAAGGATTTTGCTGACTCGGTAGCCGTGAGCAGCTGGAGGTCAGCGTGCTGACACATGTAACCTGCTCAGGTGGCACATGTAACCTGCTCAGGTGGCACATGTAACCTGCTCAGGTGGCACATGTAACCTGCTCAGGGGGCACATGTAACCTGCTCAGGGGGCACATGTAACCTGCTCAGGTGATGTGCACAGCTCATACAAACTACCACACCTTGGTTTAAAATGGCTGATTCACCTGCAGGAGTGGGACAGATGACAAGACACTGAAGCAAAGTTTTTTAATAACAGTGGGCTGATGTTGGAAATATGCAGAGCAATGTAGAACTTGAGTCTTTCCCCACAGTATTGAATGCTGATGTTGCAGTGCTACAGGTGTAAAGGCTCGCTTCAGGCAGCAGCTTTATGCAACTACAAATATTTCCTTGTCTTTCAATATCTCTTATCTAATCAGATCTCTGTACTGCATAAATAATCCTGCTTGTTAGAATGTTGCTGAGTGTTCAGGTAATTCAGAGTGAGATTTTTATCTTCATAAACACTACAGGAAACTCTGGCTTAGTTGTGCTGTACAAGCAGTTAACATGTTGCTAAGACTTTAACTCAGGTTAATTTAACCCAAATTAATTTAACCTCCTTCTGCCTGTAATAATGAAAAGATTGTCTAAGTATGAGGAAAAATAATTCTATTACTTAGATTTTAGTGTCATGTGAAATAAAACTATTAATTTCAGAAACTCCACCACAAATTTACCTTTATTTCAGAGTAATTTATTTCCATGATACCAACTTTGATGTAATAAAATTGGGTTATTTTCTAATATACTCTTGTGAGACTTCATAGGGCATGAAATAGTGCATTTGCACTGGTTTATTCTGAAAATAATTTGAGACAATTATTAATATTGGGAATAGAGAAATTGGCATAATTAAGAGGAGTAGGGAAAATATGACACAGTGAGTATTCAGGGCTTTGTACAGGTCACTGTCTTCAGTGATTTAGTGTAAGTGAAAATTCAAAGTACCAGAACTGCAGCCTGAAAATACACCAAGAACTTTAACCCCTGCAAAAAAAACTTCCTCATGAAAGTCGGGGGAGCTCTTTGTTTTCTCAAATACTGTTAATTAAAGATTAATTGAATTTTAAGCAGCTACTGTTAAATCTTAAACAGATACTTGCTTCGTATTGAATACATTGTTCAAGACTTTTGCCAAACTGGTATAGATTTGTAACTGTGATTAACAAGCCCCATGAAATAGTAATTGAATTCAAACCTAACAGCAGTACTTTGCTGCTAAATGTCAGGGTAGGCTTGGCATACTGGCACCAAAAAGGAAAGCCCTGTAAGTTGTGTAGCAAATATTTTCAGAAGCCAAAGGGAACAGACTGGGAATAAAAAATAAGGGTTAAAAAAATTTGCATGTAATTAATATTTGTTTATAATGTTAGCCTTGAACCAAGTCTTTAGTAATACTTCTACATTTGTGTACTACATAAGCAAAATGCTGCACATGACAACTCTGTTTATGTTGGCCAGGTCATGTTAAAATGCTGGAATTATTAATATATTGCTTGCAGGTAAGGGACTGAAGATCTTGTCATGGTACTGACAGAGTTGTGCCCAGTGCTGCCATCCTGGACAGCTCTCTGCTGGAAGTGGGAGGGTTCCCAGCACACCAGGAGCATGTTTATAAAATTATTTGCTATAGCAAGTGTTTTGATAAACCTCACATTGTTTAAACTAATGTATTGATGAAATAGTTTTTTACTACATCTCTGGCTGGCCAGTTTTAACCTACATCAAGTGATGTACTTCAGTGCAGGTTATTGGAGTGAATCAGACTGAAGCAGCAGCAGACCCAGAGTGTTTCCAGAGCTCCTGCAGGACCAGCGTTAACTCAGAAAATGCATATTCAGGGCAAGAGTGTCATGTCCTGCCTGATGTTGCTGTGGTGACCAACATGGAGGAAACTCTGATGCTTTGCTATGGGACTTAACAGCAAGAGCTCCTCAGACAATGTTTACACATCAAAACACCTAAGGAATATTTATATGGGACAGTTGCTTTGGAAGCAGGCAATGATACAAAATAAGACAGACAATGTCTGGACAGACTTCTCCATGCCCTTCTGACAATTTGCACTGCTTGCTTGGCCGGCAGCGTGCAGCCCCCAGCGCAGCCCTCAGCCCAGAAGGGTTTCGCAGCATGGAGGTGCCCAAGGACATGGGCCAAACTGCTCCTGGGATGCTTTAAGGCCTGCCAAGCCTGGCATGTAGTGGAACAGTGAACTGGCAGTGTCTGTTATGCTCCAGATCTCCCTGACCAAGGATGAGGCCTGACGGGAGCCATCTGCTTGTGAGGGACACGGGAGCCACACAGCCCTCACTGTCCTCACCAGTGCATTGCAGAGTCACAGCTCTTTAGATGTGCCTGCTCAGCCCCTGCACGGCCTGGTCTCTGAGTTCCTCCCATAAGTGGTTTAAGTTCCAATGGGACACTTAGTAACTGCAAAAATAATACTTATATATCACAGTATTCCACTGCATCAAATGGGCCAGGCCTTTTCTTGTAATTATTTATGTTTTCTGCAGAGAAAATAAAAAAGGCCTATTTACACTCTGAATTAGAAGACTAAAGAAAGTGGCAATCAAAACACCAGCTTAATCCTGGTTGATTTGGGGGAGTTTTTTCTACAGCTAAGAATCTTGATTACAGCAGGGATTTTTTTTTTTCCTTTTTTTTCTTTTTTTTTTTTTTCTTTTACACAAATGATCCCTTAATGAATCTCAGAGCTTCTAAATGCTTGTTTCAGTAATCTGGGCACAGCTGCTTAGTCTCCAGTGGCCAAGTGGCAGCAGAGTTGATGGAGTCAGTGTCCCAGCATAGTGGCACTCACAGAGGTGGATGGGCTGCCATTTGTTTTGAGTTTCCAACTCCAGCGTGAATGACCAGTATTATTTAATCCTGGTGCTGAATTTTGGCTGAAGTCCTAAATTACTCTTGAACTCAGTCTTTTTGAATGTCAGTGGAAGGCATTAAGATCAGGACTCAAGGAGCAGTGCCTGAGGGATGGCCTTGACTGGTTGGCATCAGGATTTGGTGTTGCAAGACTTTTGTTCCTCACCTTACCCTTGCCTTTTTTTTTTTTTTTTTTTTTTTTTCATGCAGCAGTTTCTTAGAGTACAAGGTAGGCTTATCTATTTCCTTATTGAAAGGGTAATTGAGGTTTAGGAAGATGGTTTATTCAAGAGTAGCTTGGCTGATGGGTTCATGAGGATGCAGAAGATACAGAAGATTACCTGGAAAGGGGTAATGAAATGAGGTCAAGAAAGTAAAGGAATGGTGAGTCTGGAGAGGTGATATTAATTACTGGGGAGGGCACTTGTCCTTTTCCACCATAAATTATTGGTAAGGTTAAGCTGCTTTTATTAAATCAAACTTAATGTATGGACCATAAATATCCGACTTACACTAGAAAGATGAAAACTACCTGGAAAATTCTGGTGGGCTTATTGTTTATTGGGAGACTTGTACAGTTGTAGGTTTAAATAAATTATTTTAATATAAGTACTGCATTCCTGCATTTTGCTATTCCTGTACCCCAGACATTAAGCTGGATATAGAATCAATATGTGGAACTTTTGGATTCATACCTTGGAGTGGAAAAAAAGGATGGGGTAAAAAAATAGGGGGGAAAAAAATCAACATCTGCAATTGTCTTCAAATAAAGAATTAATTACTAGTGAGGATATGAACAACATTCTGCAGCTTAAATGAGTGTAGGTATTAAAATGCTCTCAAATAGCCTACAGCCAAAAGATTTTAAGTATCATCTTTCTGCAAGTGACAAATTAGTTATTATTTTTTGTTATAAATCTTGCTATATAAAAAACACAGGCAAACAACATTTTCATAAATAGGTGCATTATGCAGTAGATCTTCAGCTTGTTATAGTTGTCCATTGCTGTTACCATGATTATGTTTCAAAAAATAAGTATATTAAATACCTGCCGGACATTTGCCAGGTCTCTCCTATTGGCAGTAATTCAGAGCAGTGATGACAGACTACTACATAAATTATGCAACTCTGGTACACATTATATGCTGTCAAATTTAACTTTGTCTTTTAGACTACATCTGGAAACAATTTAAAGGAATCTCATTAATGTTTTTCTAAAGTAAAACAAGTCTTTGTGCTTTAAACTTAGTTTAGCAGCATTTCTTTCACAATTTCTTAGACATAAAAGCACACTAACAGTAAGAAATGGAAGATGCTAAAATCCTCTCCAGAGTAAAGAGATAGATTATAACCTCAGGTGAAAAAGCCTGATGTAAAAATATGAAAGGAGAAAATATTTTTTAGGAGAAAAGGACTACTAGGAAATGAGAGGAGGGAGCACTTAAAAGAGAGCAACCGATAGATGGGGGAAGGGTGCAAAGGAAAGTGAAACATTGAAAGATCAAAGAAAAAATCTTGCTGAGGCAGGAGCTGAAAGATGGGAATGGGAACTACGCAAAAAAATACTAATAGCCTGAGGTTGGCAGTGTTTGTGTTTGCACATGCTCATGTAGCCCACCCAGACCCCCACCCCCTCCTGAAATTCCAGGAGCTTGAATTTTAAGCAAAAGGTTACTCTGGGAAAATGCATTTCCCTATTTCATTCTGCTAGGCAGGCCTGTGTCACAGCAGTAGGTAATGCTTTTCCCTGAATTCCAGACTGTTCTTTGAAACAGAATATAAAAAAAATAGTAATAATGAAAAGCACTCACAGCAAAAGAGAAGCAGAATAGACCAGGGCTAATCTGCCAGCACTCAGAGGAAAAAACATTTTTCTCTAGCACAAAGAACCCTATTGTTCCCATGTTAAGTATTTAATTTTGCCTGCATTTAAACCAAGCTGTCTTAAAGTCTGTTTTCTTACGATGGGGTAGCAAGTGCCAGTTACTGCAGCAGTGTTCAGTGGCTCCAGAGAGGAGCTGACCTCTGTGTTTTCCAGGGCTGTTCAATTTTTCTCAGCCTGCTTAAATTGATTTTTGGTAGAGGAGAGTGTGACCTGCCCTTTATGACTGGGAATTCTCACCACCTGTTCAGCACATAAAAGTTACATGAGAGAAAGAAGCCTATGAGAAATCTGAGCACTTTGGGAAATGTTTGGTGTAATGACTGATACCCACAAATGTCCTTCTGGTAAATATTATTAATGAACCTTCAGCACACACACTTACATAGAGGCTTTGTCACTGTGTTGAACACAAATTTTCATTTGTTCTGCGTTAGGAAATTTTTGTGTGCATTCTTCACATAGCTAACAAAAGTCAGGCAAGTATCGTTATGCAGTGCATTTCCCTGGTAGGGTGTCAAGTCTGGGAGCTTCTCTTTCAATATTAGAAGAATTTCTCCTTTATTTAGCAGAAATGAGGATGCTATTAATATAAGCAAGCTGTTATTAACAGTTACTCACACAGTACTTTCAATTATTTCCTCCTACAGTCACATTCGCTCACACTCATTACCCAGTGAGGAGCTGGAGAGGGTTGGCATGCTACTGTGCTTGCTTGGGCAGTTTGGCATGTTCATAAGAGAAGAAACAAAGACAAGAACATGGGGGGACTGTCACTACACAAACATAATTTTAACAGGACCAAATAATGTGATTGTTGTTGCCATAGCACTCTCACACAACGCTTCTGCCAGTGGCTACAGCCTGAGGACTTAAGTTATGAGGAGCAGACAAAAAGCCATGGCAGCCAGAGAAATTACTTCAATTGTCTTCAAGTTTAGGTCACCACTTTGAACTTCCACTCGCAATATTGCAAATTATTTAAGGCAGTGAACATTGCCTTGAAAGCAAGTGAAAAACTCTGTTTTTACTGAGCCAAGCTCAGTTTGCAAGGCTGGTATGACTAAAATTCCTGTACATCTTTGAATGTCCATGTAATTTCTTTGGTCATATGGGCAAGAAATTTGGGAGAGACTATGGGGAGAAAATTATTTCAGAGTACTATAGTTTAAAGATATTGTAGTTTAGACCATAAGAGGATAAATATGTGAAATCTCCAAAGTGTACTGACCTAGTATATTTTTACACTGTGTGGTATTGTTGCTTGGAGAAGTTCCTTCATGCTAAAAATAATAATTTCTAACACTGTTTTCTATCTCCAAGGTTACTAAATCTTTTTAACCTGAGCATAATTAAGATTATACCTACTAAATATATTTTTAGCCTGTTAGACTTTCTGTGATGTAATGTTCTAGTAGACACAGCTGAATTAGAGGAAGTCTGCTCCACAGGAGAGAGAACAGTAGAAGTGAAATCGGTAGCTTCTACAGGCAGTTGTTCTTTCTGTAGCTTTTTGCATGGGTACAGAAATTTTGCTTAATGACTTACAGGTCTTTAAAGACCAGTAACCAATTTAGAGAAAGAAACTCCATGTAAACTCTTAAGAAATTTGAACTCTGTACTAGGATGTTTGAAATACTCAATGTTCAAATGGGTTTGAAACTAGAACTATTCACTGGGTTAAATTTTTTGTTCTATTTTCTTTCTCCAGTGTCTTTTAAAAAGGAGACTGAAAGGAAAAAAGTGAATTGAACAGATCTGCCAGTTAGTTTGGATAATTTCACAGGGCTAAAAACTTCTTTTTTATTTCTGCATGCTGTACTTCAAGTAAGTAATGGATTGGTGACATGAACACCTGCTGAAAGCTTGTGATCCACACAACAGCACAGCTCTGCTGAAAGCCTGACAGCCATCCTGCAGAGTATTTAAGTGAATATCTGCTCACAAATGACAGCCTTTGACTGTGGATAGCTATCCATTCCCCACAGGGCCTTGCTGGGCACAGCGGGACTGGAGCTCCAAGGACTGAGCTGGGCAGCTCTGGCACTGAATCCTTTCCCAAGCCAGGCTGGTCCTGCTCCTGCTCCACCATCCCTCCCCCCTGAGTGTCACCCAAGGCTGTATAGAATTTTTTGTTTCATTAATGCAATTGCATTACAATGAAATCTCTGTGGGAAATATCACCAGGAGAACCTCAGTGGGTGGATAAACCCTTATTCCAAGTGTGGCAAGCACACCTGAGAAAGGGTAGCACCTCAAAAATAATAAGATTTTGTCTGCAATGAGAACTGATTTCAGAGCCTGCCAACTTTTAACTGAGATCGTTATCTCATTTGTGATGTAAAAAAAAAAAAAAAGAAAGAAAAGAAAAAAAAAAAAAAAAGCACTGTACCAGAAAGTGTGTTGTGCAAAATCTTTGGAACTGTGACAGTTTCCTTGGAAAAGAAACTTCTGTGAAGGAATTCCTTAAAAAGACAGTCGAGCATATTTGTCTAGTCCTACATTAGTCCCTTCAGTGGGGGATATTTTTTCAGACTTAAATCTTTTCTTTGTAGGAAAAAGGTATCATAGGTATTCCTGTGAATACCTATTCATATCATTTGGTTCCCTTTGTAACTTTCTTTTTTCCAAAGGATCCTTGGGAGAAATACTGGCATAACTCTTTCACACATTCTAAAATAATTCTGAAAAATACTGAAATAACTATTGTAGGAAATAGCTTGCTAAATGGAGAATTGAGTTAACAGAACTCATTTTATTGGTGCTGTCAGGTCAGAGCTTTGAAGAGTTAATGATTTAATGGCAGAATGAGAGAAACGGGGATATTTAACTTCAGAAAAAATGTGTTCAACATGAAAAGACTCAGCCATCTGATGATGCTGAGAGATGTAGAAAGGCTATTTCTAGAACCAAGACTGTTGAACAAGAATATACTTACACATTTAAGTAGGTGAAGACACTGCTGAGTTTATATGGGGAAAATACTGACAATACAAATGACAGTTTAAACTGGATGCCAAGCTGGAGATGTGTTCATGGGAAGAGTGGATGAAGGATGCTTCCTGCATGCTGAATGATTAGAGCACACATTTTGGTACACAGAACAGCTCAAGGGGAAAATGTGCTTTGGAATGATCAATGTATATTTAGTAAGGAGGCAGATCTGTGAGTACGACACAGTGTTGTAGTTAATAACTTGTAGTCAGTGGTGGAAAAAGGGAAAACCACTAAGGGAAATAGAAGGATTGGAAAGCCATTTATATCATATAGTCAATATATGAATTTATGGATCTCAAACCAAACCTCCTTTATAAATACATACACAAACACTATATTTCATAAAGTAAGCCTCTCAATTTAGAATTGAGCATAAAGCTTGACACAACAGGAACTAATCAATCTTAAACTTCTTCCCAAAATTTAGAAATCAATGCCAAGACTAAAAAATAAACAATTGCTTTCTTTAAATATACGGTTGTTTATTGTTGTCAGCTAATTCAAAGAGAGTTGAAATGGGATGAAGAAGACTATTTAAAGCAAAAGTACCAGGATATGTGGAAGTAATAAATATCAATCATTAGTGAACTTGAGATATATTATTTCCTAAAATTTGGGACTTCAAGGAAGTCTCCTTTCTCAGTCTCTTGAAGTGCAAAGTTAAATAGCAGGAAACCTCTCAGACACTAAATAAAGATGACCACACTGAAATGCATGTAAAACGAAGTCATGTAAAATGCACATAAACCCACAGGGAGAAAAATCTGGTAGTGAGAATCCAAAAGCAAGTGTGAAAATATCCAAGAGCTCCCAACTCTATAGATAGTTCTCCATGGTGCTCACAGACATGAGTAAGCCTGGCATGGGCACACAGCAAAGTGAGGAGGGATGTAAAGAGGGCAGCAGGTTTTTACAGTTGTGAAGATTTTGATAAAGGAGTGTAAATAACCAATTTAATTATCTTCCAAAGCAAAGCTTACATTTGAGGCTTTCTTAGAAGGGAGAACATTTTATGCTTCTAGAATACAGGAAAGCAGGTGGGTGATTTATCATGGGTTTATTTATGGCTGTTGTTAACAAACAAATGCAAATCAGAGATGATTGGAGGTTTTAAGATTTCTCCCTTTTTGCCACTGTCTTCAGATGGTCCCTCTGGATGGACACAGTCAAATTCTCTTCTGCTATTTATTGAGTGATATCTGATGGACAATGCATCAACATGCTGCTACTGGTTTCCTCTGTGGATGCTCACTTAATAAAGACCAAATCACTTAACAGAGGGTGAGTGGGTAGTCAGGCTGAATTCAGACATTTAAAAAGCATTTATTTTAAAGTTATTCTTTTCCATTTTATGTTTTCCACATTATGTCTACTTTTATTCTTTTGAAGAAATATTGAGTCACAATCTGGTCTAAATATGTACCGTTCATTTTTGGAAATATCTGCTTTGAGGTAGTTTCTCTATTTATTTTTGCCTTAGCTACCAAGGTGCTGCATGATAAATTCGGATTTGACCAAAAAAATTAACTTTGGTCATAAAAACATAAAGGTGAGCTGGTAATAAAATGGTCTCTTTTCTTCAGTCAGCAGTTATTCAAGGCCCATATGCATGCTCCTAATTCACATTTTCTTATTTTCTTTCTGTAATTTACTAAGTTTGGGAAGTACTCTGCATGTTAGATGGGGCAAATGGCACCCACTGTCTTCCGTTATTAATTCATTATATGATTATCACTTGTTGTTCTGATATTCTCTATTTTTTATTATTATATCCTCTTAGGGCTTTGAGGATATTTTTTCTGTGTTTTCCTTCACTTTTAGTTTCTTCTACTGGAGTACCCTTCCATATATCTCACCTACTTCTTTTTATAGAGCTCATTTCTCTTCTAGGTATTGGTGGCCCTATAATAGTGAAAATCAGACTAAAGATGTTATTAGTTTCTCCCAAGGGCTTTCGTCCTGGGAGCATTGGAAAGTTGGAAATTTTTGCTTCGGTGAGCTATTACGATTGTCTGTTGTTCCTAACAGATAAAACAGTAGTAAGATACTAAAAGATGCAAACCATAAGAATAAAAGACCAGAAGACTTGAAAATACCACTAGCTCTTGTGTATTTGTGAAAAACCAATAATAATAGTTATGCCTAGCTCTGTTTGCAGTTGCTTAGAAGGAAAAACAAGAGCTTTGTTGCCAGCAGGGGAGCACTGACGTGCTGGATAAATACGATGACTAACAATATGAGAAGCAGATTTTTGAGACAGGGTGTTGCTTATGATTGGGACTGTGAGGGTTTTGTTAAAATTGCCAAGCAAATTAAAGACTCTGTAAATTTGGTTCATCATGTTTGCAGCTGACATGGGTGAAGTACCCAGTGCATGAAATAACCTGAGCAGAAAGAGCACCTGGTGTTTTGTAAAGCAGTTAATGAGCAATGACATGTTCCTTCTCAGGACATGCTTCTTATTTTTTACACTAAGTTGTAGAGCATATAAAGATCAATTGTTTTTACTTTTAATATGTTAATGTGTCTTTGTAAGGTTAAATAAAGTTAGTAATAGAATCTTTAATGATATTATGAGACATTCATATTGAAAGTGTGTTGAACCTATAGAATAAGGTACTGCAGGCATGTTAAAGTTTCACCTAATATACAATCTGCTAATGAATATATAAACTAGGTGGGCAGTTTAAGCTGTTAGAGAGTGAGTCTTTGGTCCTGCTTCTTTCAAACCATCATTCATTCTGAGGCTGAGCACATGAAGTTGTCTGCATGCTTTGATGAAGTTTTGTGAATTTTTAACAATAAGGGTGTTAACATATTTCATTTATTGTGTAAAAATACTATTTTTCTTCAATAGTTGACACTATGTAGAAAAACAAACCTAGCAGAATAACTAGAAAATTATTCACCTCTACAAAGTCATGAAAACCTTTTTTTGCCAGTTTCAATGAGCATCATTACTTCTGTTATGAGTTTTGTAGAGATCATACTAACACAGTTTAACCGTTGCTCTGCAGGTGTCATCTGAACACTGTCATCCCTATATCATGAAAATAATAAACAGAGCTAGAAAAATCTCCATGCAGGGATCAAACCCACAACCTGAGTGCTTTTAGTACCATGCTCTAACCAGCTGAGCTAATCTCAAGGAGTGATAGGTTTTGAGTGACAATACCTGTGAGTACCCATATACAGACAGCATGGGGACCTTTTCTGAAAGGACAATTACAAATATTTAAGCCAAATCAAGGAAGTAGGAGGATGGAAAGGAACTTAAATCCTTTTAATAGATTATGCATTTCAGAAGTTTGAGGCTAAAGAGCAATATTTGTTTGCAGCAAGATGAAGCTGAAGGTCATCTCATCTTTTTACCTGAATACCATAGCAGGTTAATTTCTTTTCCCAAAAATTGCGTTCTCAAAAAATATTGCTCAGTTCACTCAGACAAATATTGTATAGCTTATTGCTTGTTTGTCTGTTTCCTCAGGAGTCATTCAAGAGGTTTGCTTTACACAAAGGGATTGTTTGGGGAATCAAAATTAAGCATTTGAACTTCAGCTTTTCAGAGGAACCCAGAGAGGTGGAGAGGACTTGGCCTACTGTGTTGTGAAAACTGTCAAGTCTGAGGTGATTGCAATGTGGGATGAGTGGGACTTACAGCTGGAAGCTGTAAAAAAAAAAAATCTGGCACCATGAATGGTTTTGGTTGTCTATTGTTAATGCCTGGCCCCTCTTCTCTGCCTTTCTTTCCAGAAGGAAGTTGTCCTAATCTCTTGGATTAATGTCCTTTTGCAGACCATTCTGCTCCCTTGGTCCCAGCAATTTAACATGCTCACTGTTTTTTCTGGAGACTTTCATCATTTATCATGTTTCAGAGATGCTGGGGATGGAGGCCTGTGTACCTTTGCTGTCCCTTTTCCCAGGGCTGACGGCTGCTCAGTGGTGACACGAGCCAGCACACTGGGACTAAATGCCTGGGAAAGCCCAAGGACTGTTCAGCCTATCCCCCACTCGATGTTTACACGAGTTTCTTGAAGCTGCCACTCCCCCTTGTTGCTTAAACATACAGAGTGATATGTTGTAAACTAAACATGTACCCTCAGGCCCCTAAGCAAACACAGACTTCAATATTTTTGAGCTTGGTGATGGGATGACCTGTTTCCATTTAAAATATTTCAGATTCTTTCATACCAATTCTTTCTGTGAAAACAAGCTCCTTCTGCTTCTAATGCCTATAGGTTTGTTTTCTGACTCCCTGACTCTTTTTCTCCTGTGTATGTTTCTTTTACCCATCCCAAAGTTGAGAGTTTCTGGCCCTGGATTCCAGCCTTGCCATCTCAGTCCCATCTCCTGTTTTCTGGAAATGAAGTTAACATGTCCCAATGTTCACTCACTTTTGCTTCTTTCCTGAGTCCCAAAGTCAGCATACCTCATCTGCAAAATAGCAAATTTTAGATATCTAAGAAGTCACATAATTTCAGCCACAAACCAACACGCACACAACTTCTGCAAACTTACAGCAAAATGACTGTACATAAATTCTTACTGTGGCTAGGAAGATGTATTTTGTTCCTCCAAATTTGCTCAGGATGCTCAGTTGTGTCCTGGAAATAGAAAAGTGGCACTCTGGGGTTTTTTGCTATTCTTACCCCTTCTTCAAGATGTGTGGAAACTACATCCTGAGTTCTCTGGTTTCCTCTTTTTATTTGTGCTTCAAGCTTCCTCCTCAGCTGTCTGGAGCCTTATCTGAGTACAAATGCTGGCCTCTGGGACTGCTCTCTTTTTTCCTCATTTTGTTTTCTTATGGAAATGACTGTGACACAGAATCCGCTGTTGCCTTCTGCTGGTTTGGGTATTGCAGGCAGAGGTCTGCTCAAAGGCAGGAGGATCAGCAGACAGAACCAAAATGCTCTAGCAAATGTGGATCTGACCCTTTGTGGAAGGGGAACTTGGCATCTCTTATCACATGAGGCTAAAACGTCCACTCCTCCCTTTAGGCTGTGACAGAGGATGGGGAAAGTATTTCCTCATTGTCTCTTACACCAAAACGGAACAGCTGCAGATTAGTGTATAATGCCACCATCCCCTGATCTTGGAGCTCTGGAATACTGCTCACAGGTGTATCAGTCCATCACTTAAAGTAGAGTGTCCTCAACAGAGAAATCTGTTCCCTGTGGCTCTGTGAATGACGTGGATATTTTTAGGTGTAGTAGATCATCACTGTTCACAGCAATCCTTCCCCACAAAGCCTTCATGTTCCAGGTAACAACTTCCTCTTGTGTGAAAACACTGCTGTGTGTTTCATGGTCATTGACTAATAGTGTATCATCCTTCCCCATAAAAGTTTCATCTGTCTCAGTTTGAAACTGAACCTTCCCAGGAAAAAAAATAACAAACACAAAACCTGTCACTGGCAGACTAGTGTAAAAAAACTTATTGTGGTTTGTCAGATACATGTACAGTTTTAAAGGACTTGAAATACACGGGTCCAGGCATCCTAAGGGGTGTTCAACATGGTGTGAATTATGTCTATTTTTCTCTGAGGGCAGCTTGTGTATATCTTCCACTCATTAAATTTGGACTTCTCAGCTGGTAGGTAAGCTCAGCTGACTGAGTTTATTGAATTTCTACCCACAGAGACACTGAGTCTAAGCACAGCATTTGCAAAATCAGTCCTAAATTCCAACTATTTTTAAAAACTACTGTTTGGTTGAGTTTAATTTATCCAACATGTGACATTTTTGTATCTATTTGCTTTATTTCCCATTATTATATTCTACCAGCAAATGTTCTTTAGAGAAGTAGTGTGTAAGCTGGTACATAAGCACTCATACTTCTAGTAGATTTTTTTTTAAGTATTTCTTGGTGATATATCTGTGTAGTTCATATTTATTACAGTGAATACTATAAAATTTGCATTTATTAACTAAGCATTGCATCAGCTACACTCTTATTTCTTATAAAAACTGATATGCAAGGTGACCAACAAAACTACTTCTGCCATGCCATGCTAAACCATCTAAAACTGTTTCTGTCTTATCACTGGAAGATCAGTTCTCTCTTGCACTTCCCAGGCCAATTTTTCTCATTAAGATGACAAACACACAAAGTCTACCTTCATCTTCATCTCCTGAAACATTCCTCCTCGAGCTTTTGAACCAAAACTGACAGTAATTCACAAAGAATCTAATCACTAAAACCTAAATTAGGTTTATTGTTTTATTTTGTTGATCCCTATTTTCCTATTCTCAGGAAGACGATAAATGGGAGTGTTGTCCTACCAGCTGGAGTTATACAGGCCAGGTCAATATTTGAAGGAGAAAGAACTGGTCATTGTTTGTGATGGGCTGCAGTAATGGAAGGGATTTGAAACCCCATGTCCAGATATGGTTCTCCAGGCCCTAGCATCAGGATCCTGCTTTTTCTGTATCTCCTTGAGGCAAGAACTCTGGAAGCTGGTGGTAGGCACAGAGCTGGATAGTGTCCAGTCGCAGAGAGAAAGTAAAAGTGTAGGCTCTGAGGGGGGAGCAGGTTTTGGCACAGGCAGAGTGACTGGCTGCAGGTGCTAGTGGCCTGTGCTCCAGTGACTTCTGTCCCTGAGTGACCAGCAGGGAGGATGCTGAGAAGCTGGTGTCCACTGCTCTGAAAAGAAAGTGAAATAGCCAGGGTGGTTCACAACTTTCTTTGCAGTGGGAGGCTGACAGCTCTGTAGGCAGTAGCGTGGAGGCACTTGTGGTTCCTGGAATGGGACTGAATGTCATAAGCGATGGAGAAAAGTTGCTGAGACCTCCAGCACTACCCAGTATTTCTTATTTGTGGTGAGTCAGGGATAAAAAGTGGTGGAGGGTAGAATCTCTTCAGGCCTTCCAGGCAAGAAGTCTAAAATTGTCTCTTTCATGATGTTCCCCAGGATATACAGCCAGAGGTGTGAATTCATGCTATGGGACAGGTAGGTGCAGGAAATTTTCAGCAGCTATTGCAACTCTGTCTCATTTCACGATTTGGTTGAGGTTTTTTCTTGTGGGCTTGACCTCATCTAGAAACAAGGAAGGTCATTTCTTCTCTGGACACTTTCGTGTACCTCGCTGGTGTGGAGGATATCTGCTCAGCCTCGTGCGACTTAAGAAAAAGCAAACAAAAACAACAAAAAAACCCTACATTAACAAAATGCTTTCGCTCGGTGGCCACAATGCCGCTCTGCCCCCGAGCCAGGGATGCAGTCCTGCTCCAGAGCACCGCTTCCCACGGGTAGCCCCGGGCACGCAGCGCAGCCCCCGGCCGTGCCGGACCCTCTGGCCCGGCGGAGAAGTCCGAGGCCCTGGTAACGTGGCAGCTCTGAGGCGATCCGTGTTCTGAGAAAAACAGGAGGTCAGCCTGCAAGTTACACGAATTGAGTCATGTAGAGTTAAACTAACCCCTCCCACAGCATGGACCACTAAAGTGCCGATTTTCATGAGCACCTCTCACTAAGGCAGCTCGGAGCCGGCAGAGGCTGAGAGAGGAAGGAGGGGGGAGCGCGGGAGGAGGGAGCGAGCACCGGCAGTGATGGACGAGCCAAAGGGTAAGGACAGAAGCGAACGGCCTCTCTCCGAAGGCAGCCCTCAGCCCCGGCGAGGGGCGCGGGGCTCGGCGGGGAGCCCCCGGCGTGGCGGCATCCCGCGGCCGGCGCTCGGGGGAGGCTGTGCATATTCATGAGGAGCTCCTTCGGGATGTGCCAGTCAGGCGGGAGCTGCGGCTGCGGCATCCCCGAGCGGCGCGTCCCTCCCTCCGCGCCCGCGGAGCGCTGCCGGCGGTGGGCGAGGGCTCCGCGGC
>JACBWW010000010.1:19244188-19295084 GCA_020086605.1 Lanius collurio
GGGGGCCGCGGCTGCTCGGGGGGAGCCGGCGGCGGCCGCGGGCTGGCCGTCCCCGGGCGGTGCAGCCGGGCGGGCGGGGGCGGGGGCTCCGCGCCGGCGGCTGCCAGAAGTTTGTCCGCGTCAGTGCGAGGGATTCCCTACCCGCGGCGGGCAGGAGCCGGCGGCGAGTCCTGGCTGCCGCCCGCGCTGTCCCCGGGGCCGGCGCCGCGCTCCAAGGGCGAAGGGGACGGGGAGGGGAGAGAAAAAACTCAGTGGAAGTGTTGGCTTTTAGGAGACCTCGGTGGGAAACAAGAGCGCTGGGGCTGGAAGCAGTGCGGTGTGGGGCTCTCGGTGCACAGGCTGATCAGAGGAGGATTCCCACTCGGCAGCCTGGCAGCCCTCTGGCCTTAACTGCGGTCCTGAGGATGGGGCAGGGACACAGCAATAGCTACGGATGCTTACTGCACCGTGATTTTTCTACAAGATGAGTGTCTTGTACTTGGCTTCGCCTTTTATAATCAGCTGACAACGGTGCGCGTAGCAGCACTAGTCACAACGTTTGGCAGAAACATTTCCTAGTTTAGTATCAGCTTTTTTCTATCTGGGTGCCTTACCCTCTGTTTACAGCGCCTTCTGCAACACGGTCCGTCTTTCTGTACTGCTGACAGCACTGCGCTCTGTGCGGGGCTTTCAAACACAAAGCAGGAACTCGGGCGAATACGCAAGAGGCAGTAAACAGGGAAGATATTTGGGCAGATAGTTTCTTGTTCAGTACCAGGTGCAAGTCTCTCATTTATCATTGTTATGACAACAGGGAAACAAAGCGTGATTTCTTTTTCTCCCTAGAATAAACAAAATGGTAAACTAGATCTTTCCACCGTTTTATTTTCATAGAATGTAATAAATGGCATTTGAGGGAAAGAAGCATTTTCTCAGTCTGACGTACATCAAGATTTAAAGCAAAGACTGGCAGAAGGAGAAGGTTAGCTCATTAGTTTATGCAGTCATGAGTGGAGCTGGAAATATTTAGTGATAATTTGCCTCTGTTGAGGAGGGAGATAAGAATAGCTTTGAAACCAGTCTTTTAAAAGTTTGATTCCAAAAATGAAATATAATGCTTTAACAGAGATGTCTTTTCTAGTGAGTGAGTAATCACGGGGAAGAAACTTGGATAATGTGAACTGATTTAGGAAACACAACCAAGTAAGCCTTCTTTTAGAAAATGGAATTTTAAAGAGACAGAAGGAAACTAAAGGAAACTAGGAGTACTCATGCCAATTGCAGATGAGGCAATGATGGTGCCATAATGGGCTGACCTGCAGAGTGTACAAGTCTTGCAAGACCCTAAAGAAATTGCATTTCATGTGTGTGGGGAAAGAAAACACCATACAGTGTTTCTGAGAATGCCTCCAGCAGTATCCCTTCCAGAGGTAGCAGTTGATGGGCCCTACACGGGGCAGTCTGGGACAGGCAGCATCTATCAGGTAGTAGGAAGGTTCCACCTTGAAAGGAGGTGTACTAATGCACACAAATGTACACCAAGGGCATGTCCTTTCATCAAAAAGGAATTATTAGGAAATGTTTCAGTAAGACACCTGTTTCCTGTAAGCCTTGTCCAGAGGGACTGTAATAAATGCTTTTGGAACACTACTCTTTGGTTTTAGGAAGCCTGTTTTTAAATGCTGGTACTGTTAACTCTGCTTTGAAATTTGGATCAAAATGCTAACATGGCCAAGAAAGAAATTCTGTTTGGGATGCTACAGAACAACAGGTTATATCATTGATCAGTGTGAATACTTTGTTAGGCAGAAAGCTTGAGAGCCTGAAAAATACATGTTACTGGAGGATACATGGATGTGGTTCAGTCTGGCAAGAGAATGACACTGAGCTCATGTAGACAGCAGTGAAAATCAATAAACCTTCTAAAATTTATCTATTTTAACATAAAATGTACTCAGGTCGTAACTCTAACATGGAGGTCTCTGTATACACAGAGACGATTTAATCTCTGTCAGATGACTGCTCTCTATAGATTGTTCCAGCATGGAAGAGTAATAAAGAAAAATTTGATGGGGGGAAAAAAAATTAAAGGAATGTGAATGGAAAATCACAAATTTAAAGAAGACGTATTGAGCAGGCAAACCAACACCAAAACCATTCACAAGAATGAAGATGACTTGGATTTGTTCATTCAGGCTGTGAACACAGCAAATTGAAGTTAAAACAAGTCAATGGAAAGGAAGTGCAGAAAGAGGAAATGGAGAACATCTGATAAAAAAGACAGACTCCAAATTGAGGAAGATTATTTAGAGAAAGTAAAGATGTCAGGGGAAAATCTAAATTTATCAGGGCCAGGCACAATTCAAAGGAGGAATTTAGTGTGTCTCAGGAACAAAATAATGTACGTAGATCAATTGCATGATCATTATGGAAATGGACAGGGCAAGATTTTAATGATGATGCAGGAAAAAACAGAAAAGTGCTGGTTAAATCCTTTTCCAAATTTGAAGGGGAAGGAAGGAAATTAATTCTGATATGAAGAAGCATTTCATGGATTTTCATGGAAGTAGCTTGTTTTGTAGATTAATGTTTTGGGGGGAAAAATGCTTGACAACAATTTGAAATGAAATGTGCTGAACACTTACTGAGAAGATCTGTATGCTGTGATGTTCATTTTCAGCAAACTGGAACACTATGGATATCCCTGGCAATGGGAAGAATACTATTGATCACCCAATGTCCCAGCAGTATGATGATGGGTATCCCAGAGAGCTATTGCCAATTTAATTTGGCATCAGTTTTATATAAATTACTGGATAAATCTCCTCAGTAACCAAAATTTAATAGCTAATTTGATTATATTCTTTTATCTTCGTAGAGGATAAAACTTTTCAAAGTAACTTGCAGAATAACATTGTAGAAATGGGTAACATTTTCAAAATGGATACTGGAATGAATGTATGGAGAGGAAATTACTCATCCCAGAATTTAGGAGTTCCTGTGGCCCCCTCAAGTGAGCATATTGGTCTAGAATGGAGATAGTCCCACTTACAAGAGTCTACAGCAAGAACTTCAAGGAATATGTTTCTTTTGGGTTTGGAACTTGGCTGGAGAATGCACTTATAAGAAGGAGTGGTGGGAAATATTTCAAGTACTGGTAGATCTTTTAATTTTTCTTTGCTTTCTTGAAGGATCTTTTGTTTACATAGTAAGTCAGCTGACTTTAAAAAATAGATGTCACACAAGCCTGGTGTGACTCCCAGTTGGAAAAAAAACAGGCTGCATTTTGTCGTATGCATGTTTTCACTCATCAAAGTCCTAGGAAAAAATAAGTGTTCTTAAAAGCTGAGTGGCTGTTGAATAAATCTGGGCTGTAAGTTAAGGGACTTCTAAAGCCTGACTCTCCGGAGAGTTAAGAACCACTACACAAAAGAGGAACTGGAAGAACGGATTTCCCTGGCTGGTATTTGACAGGCATGGTCTGGATTATAAGGGTAGGGCTGGGAAGGCACTGGTCCTTTTTTTTCCAGCTAATTACTTGCACTTGTTTTATTTTCCAGAGACAAAAATATGGTTGAAAAGAGTAAATATGAATACCTTCCATGTTTAAACTTCTTCACAATAGATGCACTTCTGATGTTGTTGTGATTGCAAGTCTCCCTATGACTCTCTAGCAAAGAATGAACTAATGGATTAAGACCTGGATAACAAAAGACCTCAAAAATAGTTATCAAAGGAAATAATCATGAAACAGCTGTGTTTTCAGAGGTATTCTGTAAGAGGCCTGATAGCATTAGACATTTCCAATAATGATCTAAAAAGCATAAAATCATTGCTAATTTGCAGATGGAGTCTGTCAGTGCTAGGAGAACCAGTACAAATACCAATTAAGTCAGAGGAAAAAGTCTAAAGAAGCCAAGAGTGGTTGGAAAGATAAAGAGCAAATAAAAGGCTTTAAGCCAAGCTTGTAAAAGCACAGCTAATGTGACTTTGGGAGGAAAATTGGACATTCAAACATTGAATAGACCAGAATAATTTCCAGATAATATTGTTCAGAAAAAAATGTGTAGAGGTGTGTGTATATATGTGTATGTCTATAAAAATATGTATGTCTGGGACAGCCATAACTCAGAGGTTTTGGTTCCTTCATCACCATGGTGGGAGAAGGTTGTCCTCTAGTAAACCTTATTGTGACCACTGTAACCTGTTTGCCCCTTGACTCGTAATTACCAGAAGCATATATAAAACCCTCGAGGAATTTCTAGAGGAGAAAGAATAAATTTAAGAGACTGGACACCTGAAAAGCAAAGGGTTACAGAAGCTATAATAATTTATAATCTTTTTAGTTTTACCCAAGTTGCATAACTGGCTTACTGTGGTGCAAAAGTATCATACTTAGTCACATTCCTTTTTTGCCTAAGACATCTTTACACCTGTGGGTTTGAGAGCAGCTAGGAAATGAAACTTTTGGGTTAATACCCTCTGGGCAGGTATTTTATACCTCACTAGCTCAGTGCCCAATAACAGTGTTCCACAGAGCTCGATCTGCTTGGGAGTGTGTTGAGACAGGAGCTGCATTCTCAGCTTAGAAATTATCTGTTCAATGTGGTTAGGATGTGATTAAAAACAGAAGTGTTCAGGCTGAACTTTGGGATGAAGTAGGTGATACCAAAATTACTTTGGGCAGCCACTTCATAAGGGATTAGTATTGCTTGAGACTGATCAAACTTAAATTGTAAAATTTTAGATCACCTTCACAAGAGAAGTGCTCCAGTTTGTTCTCTGAAAGATGAGTTAGATGGGGACCACTAATAAAATTCTATTTTATTATTTTTTTGTCATCTAGATGTGAGAACTGGCTTTATGTTTCAACTCAGTGGAAACCTCCCTTCCCTTTAGCCGAGCTGAAGGTTTATGGTAGGCATTTCCATCAGTGTCTCTTGTTCACAGAGCTGTTGCCAGAATGCTCACATGGAGAGCAGCAGAGCCTGAGGTGCACATCTACAGTGGTGTCATTTGACATAAATCTTGCTGCTGAAAGAGAAGAGAAGAGAAAAGGCGCCTGTCCTTGTCTCTAGCCTTGTTCTTTTTATTCTGTGATAACTTCCAGCTTGTCTAACTTGAAAGTCAACACCAGCCTCAGCAAGAGAACAGAAGGAGGGTAAGGCTAAAAGGCCCTTTGATGAAAGTTTTTGGGGGTTGCAGGGGGAAAATCTTCACTGCAGCACAAGGAGAGACACAAAACAAGCCCTGTGCTCTGAAACACTGCTGCATTAGCAGTACAAATTAAGAAATTCATTAAAGGGGTAAGCAAGAGACCAGATGGAAGAGAACAGAGTCGGCTAAATGCACACTGAACAAATTCATCTGCTCACATCATCTCATGCATTCTTTGCCCCCAGCTGTGGAAAATGCTGGAAAGATCTGTTTCCCAGCCTGCTCTTGGAGCTCGTTGTCCCTCTGTCCCTAGAGCTGCACTGGCCGTTCACACTCAAGGGTGGCGCAGGCAGTGTAATGGTCAGTGCTGTCACTATTCTCTTGGTGTTTAGCCACCACCAGCAATGCCACAACTCTGCCTGCTATGGTTCTTGTCTGAACCCTTTGAGGCCCATATTTGTCCATTCCAGCTTGGGAAGAGCTTTCAGTGAGGATCTGCAGAGCCACTTCACTATCTTCCTTCACATTGTTTTTCAAATTCCCTTTGTGTTGCCAACACAGGGGTTTAAGTCTCTAGTATGAGGAGACATGTCCATCAGTCTGACCCACGCTATCCCGTCCTCCCTTGTGACCTTCATCAGCTGAATGCCACATCTCTTCTGACCAAAAAGGAAGCCTGACAGGGTGGCTGACTGATTTACATGCTGGGACTTGTACATTTGAGCAAACATTTTTATTTCGCTCAACTAGAAGTTAAAGGCTCTTAGCTTGATTTGTATTCTCCCCTTTGTTTCTGATCCTCCTGAGAATCTTGGCCCTGATCACAAACCCTGGTGTGTTCTTGATGGAGAGGATGCAAAGAAAATGGACCTATTTTTACAAAGAAATGAGATTCAGTTTGTTTTTTCATTAACTGTCTGCAACCTTTCAGCCAAAGCTCAAACCATCTCTGGCCTTTGAGCTCTGTGTGCTGACTGGAAAAGGTGAGTCAGCAGCTCAGGACTCAGAAACCACTTCAACCACTCATTTGGTTCTCAGCACTGTCACAATCTGCTTGTAGGGCTCCTGAGACAGTAGAGAGGCAGGAGAGGCTGGTTCAGCTGCTGTGAATGTTTCTAACATTCACCCGGGGCTTAGCAAGAAGGGGTAGCCTCCTCCAAAAGTGAGGGCTGGAGGGAATTTGGAGTCCCTTCAGTACAGCTAACAGGATGGAAACATCCAGAGTGCATGGCAGAGCCCAGGGAGCAGGCATGCAGCAGGAGGAAAGGTGGAGCTGCTTTGTGGAGGGTGGGTTTGGTGGTGGGGACAGGTAACGGAGTGGGACTTGTCCCTCTGCTCAAAACTGTCCCTCCCTGCTACCTGCTCTCTGCCAGAATGTAAGTGGGCAGCTCTTGCCAGGGAGAACATCTGTTCTTCACCACAATCAGCCCCTAGCTGCTGGCTCCAGCTTCTTTTGGGAAATGCACTGGAAATCTGCAATTTTGTCTTGAATTGAATGCGCTAAATAAGTTGATCTAAAGCTTCTATATATATTTAGCCTCACTTCACTGAAATAATATAGGAAGTTTGCTCTTTGTCAGCTTTGTTTGAGACTGCAGTAAACACGAAAACAGCGGAAGCCAAAAAGAACTTTATTCTGGTAAATCCAGTGGTCAGGCACTTGTTTACAATACTTAGAAATATTGCTGTGACCAAAAACATGAAAGCCATACAAAAAAGAAGAAAAGAATGTTTCGGCAGGGTTCTTTAGAATTTATTCTGTCATTAACTAATGAGAATTAGGACATATTTGAAAGGTGAAACTATGGCATAAGACAGAGGAAGGATAGTCCCTTTTGTGGCAGAGCAAACACAGCAGTTAAGCAAAATGTGAAGCTAAACCTCTGCACTTCATCTTAAAAATAGTGGTTTACAACAGAACCTGGCCCCATGCTATGAACTCCTTGTTAAAGACAGTAATTTCACAGTTCCTTTTTAGGTTACAAAGCATGTTTCAGCTACAGAGACTAGTAATTTCTCTACCAATTTAAGAATCTTCAGCACTGTTGCCACTTGGCACCTAAGAATGCTAACTGGATCCCACAGGCCTTGCTGGGAATAGATGGCCTGCTGTAAACAGGGATTTGGAGAACTTCTTTTGCCCCTCTATTTCTCAGGAGACAGTAACTATACATGTACACATCTTTTGGGAATTTTTGGTGTGGTGTAGAAGTTAGTCTTTAGTTTATTGGCATCTTTATAAGGTAGTAATGAATTCTTTTAACTCTGCTGGTTTCTCCTTCCTCTGTCCCTGAAGTTAGTCCGCAGGAAGGAGACACAGGGAATGCCTTCATCCTTCCATGGTACTCTGATGCCTATGTTTCTCTTTTCCAGCATGTTTCTTCTAACCTAAATGACATTTTCAATTTTTATTCCCTGTTTTTAAACTTGAAGCAGAACTGCATAGACATTTTAGCACGAGTCATGTGTACTTTACTGGACCATGAATCTCCAAATTGTTGTTAGTCTGGCAGAACACCAGAGAATATATCAAAATGATGGAAGATGAATTTAAGAGTAGTTGTAGCCAAAGTGTGCTGCTCTTTCCCCAGACCTTGGGAATTCTGCCCCTCTGCAAGAGGGAGTGTGCTGCAACCCCTGGTCCACGAGAGCTACCCAGACAAGTGGATAAGGTGGTGCACAGGGCAGAGCATTGGGATGTCTGCTGGTCTCTTGGTTTTTCACCAGCTGGGGAAATAAGGCTAATGGTGCTGACTTCTGTAAACTCCTTGACAATATATGGGTGAAAAGCTCTGTGTCAAATTTAAGTGCTATGATTTTTTATTAGGGAAAGGCTGACAAAAGTATGATGGAGGGCTCCAGCATTACCTGTTTTGTGTTTGTTTCCCATGTGATGCAGGCAGACAGTACTCTCGAGAGCAGGAGTCAGCTGTGAAAGCCCCAGAGTCAAGGGGAGCCTGGCAATATTGGGAAAGTACTGAGAGACCTGGCCTTGCTTGGTGTTTGTGTGCTGGGAGAAGGCTGGACTCAAAACACTGACATGAGAAAATGTACATGCACAAAAGCCTTCTTGTGGATGTTGTGGTTCTGCTTGGGATAACTGCAGCTGTCCTGTCTCACGGGAGCTTTAATGGGGGAAACTGAGGTTAATGCCAGCCTTGCCTTGCTGGCAAGGATAAGCCTGGATATAGGAACAGCACCAGGTCTCTGCTGTGCTGGTGATAATGGTCTCACCCTGTACAGTCACAAGGAGCTCTGCTCAGCCTGTGACAAGCTGAAAACAGCTCCAGCTCTAACATTGTCGGTGAGATCTTGGTTGTAGTCTATTTTAAATCTTCTGTGGTGGGTCTGGTAGTGACACCCAGGGACAGGCTTCATTGCTGCTCTCCAGAATTTCAGCATCCTCTAATTTCCCAAAGACTGCCACTGCTGCTGTGTCTGTGGATGCTGTGCCACAAGCTCTGAACAGGAGACCTGGCTACCTCTGAGCAGCAGAGCTGCACGGTTACCCCAGCAGCCCTAAACCTACTTTGCTGTTGTCATAACCTAACCAAACCAAGGAGTGCTTTTCCCAGCTGCAATGATGGCCTGTGAAAACAAGGTCCTAGCTCACCATGACTAAGGTAGGTGTGCAGCTGGCCTGGAAGAAATGAGAATGGAAGCATATATGTGGGTGTGAGGGAGGAGTAGAAGAAGCAGCAGATTAAGGAGCAAAAGAATGGCCTGTGTTGATAACCAAGAATGTAACTGACTGCACAAAAACTGGGTAAGCGCTGAAAAATGTGTTTGCAACAAGTCTGGCTGCCTGCACCCTGATAAGTGTCACATGGATGGCTTGTCAGGAAAAGGCCTGGGTGCTGATAAAGCCGCTGTGCAAGCGAGTCCTTGGGGAGCAAAACTGCTCAAATAACAGACAGCTCACAGTAAACTCACAGCACATCCTCTGTGCAAGTTGTCCTCCTCCTCTCCCAGCAAAGAGACAGACAGTGGTACCCAAAATGAGGGGGGGGGAAAATGCACTGAGCAGCCACCTGTCCTAGAGAAAAGGGATTTCTAGGCAAAAGGATCACCCTGTGGTAACCATTAACTCCAGAAGATGGCAAAAGACCTGCTCAAGAATTTGTAGCTTGCCACTGAAGAGGAACCCAAGAGGTGCAGTGAGGATTTGGCATTTGGCACCCTCCGTCTCATCTCACACAGGATCCTGCCAGAGCACCTGGGAGAGCTTGGTGCCTGTGAGTATGGGGGGAGTGAGAGTGGGCGAGAAAATGGCACCAAAACAACTTTTCAAAACAAACATCATCTTCCTGTTTCATAATGTGCTGTTGCTGCATTAGTTTGCTGTATCATAGCTACATTAAAAACTTCTCCATTCTTAAACAAAGCTTTCACATCTTTTTTTCATTTATAACTGATAAAACCACTAGAGTTTAAGAAGATTTTGTTTTGGTGTGATCAATGGTGCAAAAATATAATCAGGTCCAAATTGAGCTGTAAGAGGCTCTAAGGGCTGAAAAATACTGGGTAAAAACATCAGACAAAACAGGAGGAGCAAGGAAAGTTCTCAGATGCCTTCAGTGATGGAAAGTGCAAAACAAAGTAATCCCAAGCACTTTGACTTCACCGTTCCCCCCCAAAGTAAGTCGACTTCCCACATGCCTAAAGACTGAGCAGGTCATGGCCCTGGAAGAGACCTACTGCTGAGAGTCATCTGAATAAGACTTCTGTGGGAGCCCAGCCAGGTTATAAAGGGATTGAAAGGTAAGGTTCCCACATCTTCTCTGAGGGGGCAGCCCCAAAGGGTTACTGCACAGCTCCTATTTTTCCTTCAGCTGCTAGCCCTCATTTCCATATTTCACATCTCTTTAAGTGAGCCCCATCTCTTTGGGATCAAATCCTGCTTTCGATTAGTGTTGCTGGCCCTACAAGCATCTGAGGTTTGAGTTGTTCTTCCTTTGTTTGTCTTTTTCTGAGTTTTATTATTTCTCGTGTAAGATGGTGGTTTCCATAGATACCTTGGACATTATTTATTTTTCCTTTCTGGACATGCAGTTTTTTCCAATGAATTACAGAGCAATTTGCCACTTCTGCTTGAGGCCTTGGTTCCTTCATCCATATCACTGCTATGCTGAGCATTTTAACACTGTTGTTCTAACATGTCACTTTGGTAAGCTGCCTTGTTGTCTTTACACAGCTTTCAATCCACATGATGAAACCCCTGTCCAGCCAGTTTTAAATTCAAAAAATTGTACATTGCATGTCTCTTTTAGGATTTTGTACTGATAATTGTTGGAAACTTTAGCTCAGCTTTTCTCTGCTATGGGTAGCAGTTAAACAAAACAGTGTTTTGTTATTTTTGTTCTCCTTCCCCCCCACCCCCCGCCTTGAGAAATGTTATCAAAGGACAAAGTCTGGCAAAGTATTCAGGATTGGTATGCCCCTAAATGAGAGCTCAGATAGCAATGATAGCAATGCTCTTTCAAACAGCTGTAGCATGAGTTCTCTATCCCATCTCCACCTTGTCCTGGAGGAACGTGTATGTCCTGGATTGCAGAGGCAGATGCTAATAGGAGTCACTGCTTGCTACCTAGATGTGAGAAATTTGAGTACTCTCAATCACCCTAAATCCTAACAGAAGCAAAGAAAAATCTGGACATGGTGTAAGTTACTGCTTTTTGGGCTCTATTCTGCTCTTATCAGGCTATTCAATGCACAAATGGGGCTGTTCTGCTGATTCAGCCTCACAAGAAATGATGCCAGGGCAGCTCCAGGCCACACTTAAGGAATTACAAAGGAGACCATTAGAGTCACAAGTTTTCTCTTTAGCTGATTTATAAATGGATTTGTTTTCTTTCTTGCTCATTTCTCCCAGAGCTGTTAATAAATAACCTTTTCAATGTCCCTGCTCCTGCAGGACATGTGAGGAAAATATGCACTGGTGTGAACTTGCTGCAAGCTCTGCAACTGGGCTGGTGATCCTATGGCTGGAAGGTGGGCTCCAACTTGAGCTTGGGACCTCCCATGCCTAGTCAGAGGGAGAATGGTGCAGAAAGAGGTTGGGAAACACAGTGGCCCAAGGGAAGCAGCAGATTTTAGCTCCTTTTTTTGTGAGCTCTGGGTTGCTGGACAGAAGGGTGGGCTGCTGTGACTGTCCCCCTGTACCCATGCTGCCTTATCCAAAATATTTCATGTTTGCATTTTGAAATATTTGAGGCAAGAATAACGGGGGGAGGGGGGAAAGATTAATGGATAATAAATTGAAGGCCAAACTATGGCTTGATTATAAATGGGTTTCTTTTCCTGAGCCTAATTCTCCTCTCAGGATTCACTGAACATCCCAGTAATAAGTAATCTGAACTTTAGAGATTAATAGCATCCTGTGCCAGCCCATTCATCCAGCAAAACTACATTGCTGTTTTGTTACATGTCGGCATGAGGCTCCAGCCTTTTCAAAGTGCTCCTCTGACCATGAAAATTTAGATTCATATTTTCCTTATTACCTTTGTAATTTCCAAGAAGTATTTCTTCTCTTACGCTCAGGAACTTTGTCAAGGCCTGTGCCCCTCAATAGCCTTTGATCCCATGTTCCTTCCCACTGGTTGTCACTAAAAATACCACAGGGTAATTTGTTTCCTGCTATTTGAAATGGAAATTGTAGCAGCATGAGGAACAGAGAATTATATTCATGCCAAATATCATGAGCTGAATTCTCCTCATGGTTTGTGGGAATCCTAGTTATTAAAGCGGACCTCTGCGAAATCAGTATATTTTTCCACAAGGCCTGGACAGTGGGTGTGCTCCTCAGCAAGAGAAAGTAACTATTCCAGCTGTTCCTTGTCCTGTGTGCAATGATGAATAGAGATAGCAGTGCTGACAGCTGGAGGTAAACGGGTGAGTTGGGAAGACTTTAAGCAGAGTGCTATCTTTTTTTACACATGCAGCCCTAACCCTGAGCTGCTGAAAGGAGGCAGAAGGGCTGCTGCCCTGCCTGAATAGCAAGGGGTCTTTGCTTCATCCGCTAGGATGGGTTGCAAAGGGAGGGTGCCTACAGTGTTCTCTGCTGCAAATGGGGTGCTATGCATGCTAAGGGAGGAAAAACTCACTGGGTACCTTATAGGACTGAGAAATGCTCTCTGAGACAGCAAATACCTGTGCTGGAAATCACAGTATTAAGGGGTGGCACAGCCTGGATACAGGCAAAACCCCAGGCACAGCTGGGCACTGCAGCTGAGGCATTCACATGCGGGACTGCTGCGGAACGGGCATCACCCCCCCAGGGGCCGTGCAGCGGCTCTGCTGATGCTGCACCAGCTTGGAACAGTGTTTGTGTGTCTGTGATCAGTCTCCAATGGTTCTTGGTCCTGAATGGGAAGTGAAACTTCAGGAGAAAAGCTGACTGCTTTGCTGTGCAGAAATCCTCGGGCAGCCCAGGCAGTGGCTTCGCTTGCTGACATGTGGCACTTTGGGCAGCTGTGCTGTTTATATTGGAAAGCAGGGAAGTGAGCCCCTGAAAGTGCTAATGTTAATCAACACACAAGGCTATCCCAGGAATCTACAGATCATAGAAAAACATCCTTGAGGCGTGGTGAGAGGCTTGGTGGTCTCAGCCCCTTCAAGGCAGGGAAGGCTGTCAGTGGAGAAGGCGTACAGGAAAACTGGTGACTGCTGGGGCTGTATTTTGACACCGCTGGGAGTCAAAGTGTTCTGGCTGCAGAGCATGCTCTGGATAACGGGAGGTTTTGGGTCTGTGATCTCTTTCCTCTGCGGTCATTCCCTGTCAGAACCTCCTGTGGGGCGTTGCAGCATTTACAAAGCTCAGAACTTTTTGTTCTCCAGGAAGTTTCTGAACTTGCTGGCCCAACGTGGGTGTTGAAGTGGGGAGTGGTTGTTCTGGAGGCTGTTTCCTCCCTTTTTTTCATGATGACTTGTACATCCCCCTGATGTGTGGGTGGTTGATAGGACACAGGGAAGGGTGGGCTCTACTGGGATGGTGATGTGACTCACACATCACCCATCTTCCAATGTAAGCAGTGGTCCTGCTGTCTTTAGCAGAAACAATAATTAAGTAGTTGTACACAATAGCTGCCTGGGGAGGAACTGGAAGCAAGTGACCAGAGCAACTGAAGGTTAGTGCACATTGCCAGCCAGGATGCTGGAGAGAGAGAAGGGCATGGCTGTCTATATAGGCATGAGAAAAGCTGATATGATGGTGGGTTTTAGTAAAGGACAAGGCAATTTCTCAAAACTGTGGGTGACGACCTCACAGTTTGCGATGCATTACTTCCAGTTCAAGAGAAATGTGTGTTGACTGCAGTCTCAACAGAAAGAGATTAAATTCTATGAGAGTTTTGAATTATTATAAAAGTAATCCCCACTTATTCTGTGTCAACAATGTCTAGTAGTTCTTGAAAGAAATAACATCACAAAATAAAAAAATACTTGAGCCGAATCAGCAGAGTATTTAAAATGTGGAAATAGGAATGCTAATAAGAAACAGCCCATTCCCTTCTTATTTTATTCCACAAAAGCCATAATCCAGCTGTTGGAAGTTATGTTAATCTGAAAATAATAAAATCTCTTAAAGATGCATATTCAGAGGCAAAAAAAAAAATAAATAAATAAATAAAAAAGAAGATAAAATTAGTGCAAATTCAAAGTTGGGAAGTGTAAAAGATGGTCAAAAGAGGCATAAGGAAAAAGTCATGACCAGTGAGTTAAGAGCAAAGAAGAATGTGAGGATCTTGAGCACAAGGAGCCTGGCAGCACCATTGGGCCATTACAACTCATTGTATTTGAACTATCAACAATGGCAAAGCTGAAAAGGTGTCAGTGCTTGATGCATCTTTTTTCCCTCAGAAAAACAAACAAATGCCTTTACATTATGTGACAGACAAGTGTATTTGAGCAACCATTTAGCTGGTAAGCCAGGGAGGAGGGGAAGCCCCCTTGTGCTCACTGGATATATTCTGATGAAACTTCAAGCTTTGTGGGTAATGGCAATAAATCTTCTCCAACTAAAATATAACTTTGATGGCTGGTAGCAAATTAATAATATCAGAGGTTTCCTGACAGGAAACTAATGTAACTGACAACAGTTTTCTCTTCTGGTTTGAAAAACCTCTTAGAAGAGAGGATCCTAAAGAAATGAGTACAAGCAGGATACAGGCTTAGATGTCCAGTAAAACTGCATATAAATGTGAAAAATAACTGTCTAAAGGTCATTGTGCCTGCAGCATCCTACCACTTGCTGGTTGTATTTAAGAATATTGAGTGTCTGGGTCTGACTGCTGCAGTGTAAGCCAGAAAAACATCTTCCTGCAGAGAGACTATTTAATGAGCAGGCACTGGGAAGACTTGTATATAATACCAGGGAGATGGGCTGTGAGGCCAAGGTGGGAGGGAGTGTGAGTGCCTTGCAGAGAGCCAGGGAGGCTGAGCACCATCCCCAGCACTGCACCGTGGGAAGGTCTCTGACAGGGGAACCTGCTTTGTGCACGGGTGAATGGGGTACTTGTTGGTGTGGCAGTTTGGGTCACTGGGGCTTGTGCCCAGACCCCCTGGACAGCACCTCTCCAGCAGTAAATCTGCTCCACAGGGCCCTGGGGCTGCCCGAGCACAAAGCCCCTCTGTGCTGTGGGCAGCTGTGCAAGGGAGAGAAGAGCCTGTGTGCTGCGTGCTCCTTTGTATCCATCTCTTGCTACCATTGCTCAGCTTTTGCTGCCTCTAGCACCCACCAGCTCTCCAGGATTTCCACGTGCTTTTCTTTTTTCCAGAAAAAGAGGGCTCATTCAATGTGTGTTTTGCAATTTCCCAGGGTTGTATCCCAGCCACAACATTAAAAGCAGTAAAAGGATGAGATACTCCCACGCCAAGCAGTGCTGTGTACATGATAGCATACAGCAGGGTGGTTGCCATGGCTGAATTATGCCAGAATGAAGCCTGGAGCTTTGCTGGGCAAAGGAGAGAGCACCTTTGTGTGACTGCATCTGTATCCCACAGGGAGAGCATATGCACTGCATTGGCCTTTGCTGGCAGTGTAGCTTACGAGTGCATTGTCCCCTTTTTGCTGACTCCCTGCCTTCTGAACCAAGGAAATGGAACTGGGAGAAAGTCCAGGAGCCACCCTCATCCTGAGGCAGGATCAGCTACAACAGTGCTGGCAGATAGAAATGCCATTTGTCTGAAGAGAGCTAATGAGCCTCCTTTGCTCTTCTCTTTTGCAAGCTTAACAATTCAGTACCTTCAGTCTTTCCTCATGGGTCAAGTTTTTAGGCTTGTGATCTCTCTTGTTCTCTTCTGGAGTTTCTCCAAGCGGTCTACATCTGTCCTGAAAGGCAGTGTCCAAAATTGGTCATAGAACCTCACAGGAAGATTAACCAGATTTAGATGGAGGGAAAGATTACTATAAACTGCTGTAGCTGCCATAACGATTTCTCTAGAAAAGCTACTTAACAGATTGCTCATCACACTGTCTTTGGGTTATGGCTCTTACCTAAATGTCATATTTGCTTTTGTCCTTAGGAGAGTAAGATGTTTTCACCAGGCTCTCACCTGTCAAATTTGTTTTCAGTTTCAGTCCTATGTGTCAGTGTGCTTAGCTCGCAGCTTGGTGTGATCTCAGACACTCTTTATTTTCCAGCTCACTCATGCACAGGGATGTGTGCACATGGAACAGTTCAAGCTGCCAAGCTGTATAGCCTAAATTCATAGCAGTCTGTGGGTTTTGAGACATGTAGGGCTGCATGATTTCAGTATCAAATGTCTCTGAAAAACAGCATCCAAAAGACCCATTAGACTGTTTGGATTATCAGTTTCACTGACACTTCAATGTTTGTACTTCAGCACTTACAATTATTTCATCTGGGAAAATATAATCCAGTAAAAGTGTATTTATTATTCTACAGAGCACTATGAGGAGTATTTAGGCCACAATCTTTGCCATATGAACAATTAAGACTTGGAGCAAAGTCTCCCATACTGTTCCATGTAGCAGTTGTAAAATGTGATGTAAAATCCTGATCTCAAGCTTGAGTTCTGATTTCAACATGCTGTGTGTCTTGCCCTGATATTTTGAAATAAAGCCCCTTAAACCAAAGCCATTGACTTACTGTATATGTGCTTGTATGTAAATTCTTAGACAAACCTGAGCCTCTTGACAGCCTGAGAAAAGACTTTTCCAACATGCTACCCTGAAACAGGTGGTTTACATTACTTTGCAACAAAGTCTTCCTAGGTAAATTGGATATGAGCATGTTTAAGTGAAAAAGGCAGATGAGAATGAGTAAGAAGTCAGTTTGGGACAGGGAAGATTTCATAAAAGGTTGATAAATGAAGCAGTGTGGATTTTCTGAGCGTTTATGCACTCAGATGATTGGCTGTGGTGACTCTGAAGACAGGAGTGCCTTTTGGTGATGTGCATCAAATCTGATGTAAGTTCAGCAACCTCACAGAGTAATCAGTGATTTTTTCAGGAACTTCAGCCCGAAAAAAACTTCATGACTACTGAAATCTCATTTTCACTCACCAGGAGGATGATGTGTGTGTCCCCTTTCCATGCTGAACAGCAGCACTGACTGCTCCCATGCCCTTTCCCTACCATCACTGCCAGCAGAACTCCACAGACACAAGCTCCTGCCATTAGAAAATGTGAACAGACTGCATTGCCAGAGGCCCTCTCTCCTGGGTGGGTTTGCTGAGATTGCATGAGAGGTGCTGGTTTAACTATCACTGCCTGGGGTGGTAGATGATCATGTTTCTGAGGTAGTGCAAGTTCCCACCTCACTTCATTTAGGCTGAGACTGGATCACCTCCTGTGGAATGGGTTCAGTACTGTGAAAGGCCAGCCTCCTTGAAGCTCTGGTCAGAATGCTCAAGAAAAATGTAAACAAGTAATTATATATGCAGAGAAGTGATGCTGGACTCTTCAGGCTGATGGAAAAAGCTAGAAAACACAAAAATCCAGAAAGGATAATTTCTTACAAATTGACTAAGAGAATAAATTCCTGCAGGATTGAGTGTTGCAGAAGTTGTGAGGTAGAAGTGGAAGACAGGCAGAGGGAATAGCCTGGCAAAAAATAAATTAAGGTCAAACATAGGACCGTTCCTGAACATACGGAGAAGTGCTGAGGGGATAATGGTGATGGTGGGAACTGTCTCTGTCAGTGTGGCACTTGTGCAGTGTAAAAGAGATGGCCTTGCAGTGCAGCCTCTTGTGATCCCTTCTGTAACTGAGCAGGAACATCCAAATGAAAGATCAGACATCAGCTTTATCTGTTACGGTAACTCAGAGCTTACAGAAATGTTTGTATTTATTAGAGATGATGTCTCACAGTGAGATTGTCTGAACCAAGCATGGCTTTGGTCTATGCACAACATCTTTGCTACCTGACATTCCTAACATCACTCCTTAAACAAGCCATAGTCTCTCCTTTTTGCATGTCTAAAAGCATCTGGTTGCCTGATTCCTTTTAACTTTTGTTACTAAGTCTTGTTGGTGAGAAGGGTGTTGAGGAGGGGCAGCCTTGGCTATGAGTGACATCTCCTGGCACGCAGAGGTGCCAGTGACCTAGTGTAGTGTTGGCTGGAGGGGCCATTTCCTATTTGTCTCTGGAAGACACAAGAGTCAAATCTGCTTCCTAGCCTTCACACAGAGCTGCCTCCCACGCTGGTGAGGTCCTTCCTGGTGATTCACTAAGAGCAACAGGGTTTCCGCAGCAAAACTGCTGCTACCTGGAGTGACTGACAACATCCTCCCAGTTCTCTGTCTTGGAGACAGAAAGGGTGTTAGATCTGTTTATGTTTCGGGGCCATCACTGGATGGAGCCAGTGGAAGCCTCTATAAAAAAGGAAAGAGACCAAAATTGGAAACAGACAGAGATGCCTGAGCAACTGGGCTGTGCTCCAGCATCTGCAGAGTGCTCAGTGCCCGTGCAGCTGGGCAGCGCTCCAGCACCAAGCAGCTCTGAGCCCTGAGAGAGAAAAGCAGTATCATTTCTATGCCTACTTATGGCCCTACAGGATGTTTTAGTCACTGCACACAGTGGGCAGTATGAGAGAAAAAGTAGAGATCTGTCTCTGTTTGGATTCCGACTGAGCACAGAAGATCGTGTCTGCTTAATCTTTAGCTGAGGAAAACTGCTAGTGAAAGGAAAATCTGGAGCCTGAAAGTCAGTCAGGTACTGCTCCCCTTGGTGGACACAGAGGAGTGTTTGCATGGCATTCAGTAGTGTGAATGTGAAATTCAAAGGAACTGGAGGAAGCTGGAAACTTAATTCTTTAGGCCCTGCAGAACCTGCAATTGCACCTAGAGCTGAAGGAGGTAACCGAGTGCACAGAAAAAGGAACTTATTTAAATACCTCACTTTTCTGAAGAAATGGCAAGTGAGCTTTAACTACATTGAATTCTTTATATGGATTTGCAGTATTGTTATTTTGGCTTGGTTTTTGTTTGGATTTTTTAAAATAAGTTTGTCTTGTTTTAAACAAGTCTGTCAAGTATTCAAGTCTGTGCACTATGGGTGCTCTTTGGAAGGTTACTACTTTGTCACACTGCCTTCTGGATTATGCTTATCATCTTGTACCTTTTCTTGTAAAAAACATTGCAATAAAGTGCTCTTTGGTAGCATTAGAGTTCACAGAGCTGGATGGTCTGATATGGGATACAGCAACAAAGTCACGTCTCCACAAACCCCAGAGTCCTGAAAAGAGCTCAGGATACTGAACCAAAATTCAGGCAAAAGTCATATTCAGAGTTAAGAAAATAATGTGCCTTGGCAAAAAAAATTACTAATTTCAGGCTACAGGTGGGATGCAGACACTTATCATTATGCCTCTGCCTTCACACAAGGGATTTCTAGATAACCGGGATTGTCCATTACAGTGAGAAAAATGTTCCTGCTTTGCTACCAGTGCTGGTACTTTCAGAGTGTGGCTGCTGAAAGACGCCACAGGCTGACAATACCCATCACAACAGGAAATCTGAAAATCTTAGAGCTTGTGCAAAGTCACACATCCTTCATTCCTATGACAGCAAACACATAAATCTGTTCATGGTTTCCTCTAGGCAAGATCTCAGAGTAAGGGTGGCAATAATTACATGGATGTGCTGCGCAACTGTCAGCAGTAGTTTCAGTTTCCAAGCACACTAACTTCATATCTATATTGTGCAGCTAATTTTACATTATAGCATCTGGTTTTATTCATTTTTCTAGGGTTGAAATAATTTTTGTTCAACAGACATGCTCAGTGTTATCATAACCTGAGCCAACTACTCTCTCCAGTAAGAAGAAAGGTCTCCCAGGCATCATGCTCTGCTGTTTCTAATCACTTCAAGCCCTGAGTTCTGGGCATTTTTGAATAGAGTTTGATAAAATACAGTCTTCCTTCCTACTGTCTGGTATGCACACTAGACTATTTTTTTAAGCTGCATTCTTGGAGACATTGGCAAGTATGCTGAGCCTCTAACAGGCACTCACAAAATGTGAGCACTAAAGCCTCCAAATTTCACAGTTAACCTCGGCAGATTTACATGTGAGAGTGAGCACAGAGCTCCAGGTCAGTGTTACATTCTTAATGGGGCTGTCTGCAGCACCTTCAAAGTGATCTCTCCTGACACTTTTAGGTTTCATTTTCTCTAAGAAGGCAAGTAGCTGTTATTTGTCTATAGTTCGAGATTGTCAGAGGAGCGTTGCTTCTTTTCACTTGGGCTAACTTCTGAAAATAACTTGAGGATTTAGGGTCAGTTGTAAGGCCAGGTAACACTATATAGTTCTGAAACCTGGGACCACCCCTCACATAAAACCAGACCGGTTAGAAGCTGCCCCTGATCAGAACTTGAATGTTTTTCATATTTGCATACATGACATGAATTGCCAGGATGGATTTGCATCACTGATCAGGGTCTGAAGGTCTGAAGACCTCTGGAACCCAAGTTCTGGCATGCAGATGCAGAGCAGGGTCAGTCACCTTCTCAGAGCATGACAATAGTTGATGTGGTTGCCTGCACAGAGGTATTGCCATCCTGAATACCTGTAATGTACTCCTAAACATCTCCTGGAGTATTTGTGTATAAGGAGAAGTTAAACTAGTTCCCATGCGAGTCAGATGATCAGTGCTTTTAAGTATGGAGCATCACTGTTGGTGGAAATGGATTCCATGTCATAGTATGTCCCCTAGAGCTATTTGTTCATTGTAAGTGTAGAATTTATATCAAAGTTATAAATCTGGAAAATACACTGATACCCTTTCTAGAGCTCCATGTAGTAAGAAAGTATTTTATTAAACAGTTGCAAAACCAGCCAAGTCTAAGTTATGAAATGAGATTTTGACTGTGGGATATGTGAAGGATTATCCAAAGCAGAAAAATATGAAAGACAGCATCATGCTAGCCACTAACAAGTGCAGGTATATGTATGTTGGTTCTAAAAGCTCAAAGACGTATTGGTCATGAATTATTTCATCAGCCATAAGTGGCCATTTTTACAGAATTCTATTGCTAACCATGTATATTAAGACACAAAATTCCTAATTTGTTAGATAGGTTATCCCAAATATGCCTGTAACATTTAAGGAATTAGAGTGGTACAAGTTTTGCAAAGTGTGTGATTTATAACCATATTGTGACAATTCTGCAGACACAGGCCACTCATAACCTGATGGGCAAAGGCAGGTACTTCACAGTGAAAAGGGACTGCAGGAAGGTGCCAAAACACATGGCTTTGGGGTAAGATGGGCTTCTGGGGCACTAACACCCTTTTTCTGCTCTAGTCACAGGTACCAAACCAAAGATGTCCTCAACAAGAACGATTCTACTCATCCTGGGATTCCTCTCTACTTTGGCTGTAATTGCTTTAATTGCTGTAGCAGTGACCCAAAACAAGCCACTTCCGAAGAATATTAAGGTATTACAGGCTGGTACCCTTAGAGGAAAACAAGCTGGGGGGGTAGGTGTCTGTAGTGCTCATGGACATGTTGCTGCCCTTGCTGGCTCTGGCTAACCTCTTTTTCTGGCTCCATGCAGCTCAACATCTTGTTTTACATCCTTGTGGTAAAACCAGGTACAGCTTCGCAGGGAATGATCTCTTAAGTAACCAGTCCCAACTTTGTGGTTTCTCTGCTCCTGCTTCCTTTGGTGGGAGTTTTGCACTGGAGCTCTGCTGAGGAGAGCAATGGCACATTCCCACAGCTGCCAGGCAAATGGGCTGTGTGTGCCTGGTCCCCCATGTGTGGAGGGCAGCACACTCTGGGTCTGGTTCGGTGCCTCAGGTGTGGTGGTGACTCTGTTTTGCCCACAGTATGGGATCGTGCTGGATGCAGGATCGTCCCACACTAACCTCTACGTGTACGAGTGGCCAGCAGAGAAGGAGAACGACACTGGGGTGGTGAAGCAGGTGGAGGTGTGTAAAGTTGAAGGTAAGAGGAGAAAAAGGAGCTGGGGAGGGGGCATGGGATGAAGAAGAGATAATGTAATAAAGGGGGGAGGGAGGAGAAATCTAGAGGAAGAGGCCAATAGTAGGAACAGCGTTATATCTGTGAGGTGATGTGTACCCCACTGCTTCCCAGGGGGAGCTGTATGTGCCCAACCTTCCTGGCAAGAAAAATAGATCCACTTTTTCCTTTGCTTTTAGGATGCTTGGGATTAATTGCTTTTCGGAAAGAAATACACCAAAGAATGTACTTAAATAAATAAAGTGTCTGCATGCACTCTTGCTGAAGTGCTGATGGAGGCAATGAGGGGAGAGCATGGTTTGCTCTTTTTCAAGGCTGCTGTGCAAGCTATGCACAGGGCTTGTAGCTCAAGGTTGCTCAACTTATGCATGTCATGGCTTATTTTTTTATTCCGTTTAATTGCTGTGTAGATTCTGTATGGTTTAGGAAAACATAAATGAAGCCTAGGGGTGCACACAACAATAAACAGCACAGACCACCATGGACCACTGTATTCTAAGGGGATCAGAGGTGTTGTCAGACCCACCTGGGGTCTTTTCAAGCCTCTGCAGTGCAGAGGAGAGCCCTACTGTTACCAAGCTGCTGTGATAGCTGCTCCACACTGCAGCATCCCATGTCACGAGCAGCACACTGAGCATACAGCAAGCTGGAGCAAATGAGGCTTCACTGCTGCCATGCAGGCCCTGGTCCTGAAGCAGTCCAGGGAACCAGGGGACACGTGGCAGAGAGGGACAATGATTTTTATCTTGGGTTAGCATAAGAAGCAATAGCTGCAAAACACCCAGGGTTGTAGTGTGAGTATAAAGTGCACAAACAAATGACAGCATCTGCCCCCAGAGGAACCAGCATAGAAGGGTCAAGGATTTTCAGGCACAGATCCAGGATACACCCCAGCAGACTCAGAGAAGAGACTGCAGATGTTCAGGGCATGCTAAAGAAATGGCTTGTCTCAGCCCTCATTGTTAGTTCATAGCCTGCTTTGCAGAGAAAGGGTGGCAGATGCTGGGCACTGTCACCACCCACCAATTGCATTGGGCTCAGTTGGTGCTGTAGGATTTCTAAAGCTCCTCAGGAATGGGGTGGTTGAATCTGATTCTGCTGCCTGTGACACAGTTTAACACACCTGCACATGACAGCGTTCTGGGATTATGCTCGGAGTCTGAACAATGAAGCATCTGTACTTCTTGCAGGCCCTGGGATCTCAGGTTACTCCCATGCCACAGAGGAGGCAGGTCCCTCTCTGGCACAGTGCCTACAACAAGCAAAAGAGGTGATTCCCTCAGCACAGCACAAAGAGACACCCGTCTACCTCGGAGCAACTGCTGGCATGCGGCTTCTCAGGTACTGCAGGGCTTGTCCCCTTCTCCTGCAGCACTGCACCTGGGATCACCATGGATGCACAGTGGGGGTCTCTCAGGAACACTCTTTGGACACACTGCCAGCCCACACTGTGCCCAGACACCCTCCTGTGCTGACAACCTCTCGAGCACCGAGTCCTCTGGACTTTTCCCTTGCTTACCGCTCACTCCAACCCTCCATTATCTCCTGCATCCACATGCAGCACAGAGACACCAGATCAGCAATGCCCAAGCTGGTGCCTAGGCATCCCCACAATAAAGGGATGCTCAAACGCCCCCATGGTCTGCTATTAGGCCTAATCCGGGATTTTTGAGCCCAAACATGTTGCAACTCCCTACAGAGGGCCATCAGAGGCTAAGGTAACTTTACAATCACATCCTCCTTTAATTACAATTTGTGATTTTCATGAGGGTGACCCAGACCTCTCCTGGCTAGGACAGAGAACTAATCTTAGGTACATATTGCCCGGGAAATCTTCCTGGGGGTACCTTCTGGATTTCATCTCTAATGGTGACAGTAAAGAGTGAGAGGAGTCTCCGCAGTCAGGACACATGCTACTGAACAAGAGCTCTGGTCTCTGCTCCAAGCACCTACCACTCTCAGCTGCAGGGTCTGTAAGTATCAAAGCTGGTGGCATCCGTGCTGTCAAGGTGTGACAGAGAGGAGCATGGCCAGTTAGAGCTGAATGACCCAAATGAATGACCATTCTCTTATAATTGTCACTTGGTGGGGAGTTGCAAGCCTTCCTGCTCAGAATAAAGCACATAGACTACTGTCTGGCTGTCAGCCAGAGTCACTCCATCCTTTCTTCCATTCATCCAGGTTGCAGAACAAAAGTGCAGCTGACAAAGTCTTGTCCTCAGTAGAAAACACACTACGCTTAGCTCCCTTCAACTTCCAGGGTGCCAGAATTATCACTGGTCAGGAAGAAGGAGCCTATGGATGGATCACCATTAACTACCTTCTGGGCAATTTCAAGCAGGTAGTGTATCCATAGCAAGTACATCTGAATCATTGTCTTGCAGCACTTTGTAAGTCATGCCTTGCAAGAAGGTGTCACAGGCACTATCTTGCCTTGAAAGCCATTTACCAGGGATCAGGAAGCTGCACGTTGCCTCAGCAGTTGCTGTGAGTACATCCTGATACTTAGTGGTATCAGGATCTAACACTACAATCAGGCTTCAAGCACTGAAATAAAACACCAGCATCTTCAACAATTTTGTTTAGGTACAGCATCCTTCTCATTTCCTGATCTAAAATAGTTCTGTTTATGAAAAGTTTGACTATGATTCTTGCTGTTGAGCTTATAAATCTTCTGAGAGCTGAAACAGTAAGTGGACTGTTTTTTCTCATAACAGTGATATTAGATTCCATACACTTTGACCTCCTGCAAACACTAGGACATGATTCATCTTCTGTATTTACAAGCTTGTGTTTTTCTTATATCTTGTTCCAGCTCTCATCTCATGCACCCTCCAGGACTTCCCATGTTTCTTGTGTTCCGTGCTTCTGGTTCTCTCCTCATAGTTCTTTCTCTTTTTCATTTCTCCAAAATAAATCTTCTCCATGCCCAATATATCTGGTTTACTTTGATTTTTTTTTTCCTCCCAAGTCTGGCTGGAAGAAGCTTCTACACTCCCTGACATCCTTAAGTGAGACATCAGGAGCACTAGACCTTGGAGGAGCCTCCACACAGATTACCTTTGTATCAAAGGACCTCTCTTTGGAGTCCCCAGAGAACCAGCTCTACTTCCGTCTCTATGGCAAGGATTACCAAGTTTACACTCACAGCTTTCTCTGCTATGGGAAGGACCAGGCTCTGCAACAGAAACTGGCCAGGGACCTACAGGCAAGTACACCTACCCCTGAAATGGAACGTGGAGGTCCTGGACCCTCCCAGCTTTGGGATACCGATGCTGTAAAAGTTGCTGTGACCCAGCTCACCTCTTAGTGTGGATTAGGGAAAAGTCATTGTTCTCCACACAGACTGGGCATGAGGTGCTCAAAGAGGTGACAGTCAATACTTTCAAAAGTAGTACCAATTTGAGACACCTTAATTCTTGGGTATAGGATAGCAAGAGAACAGCATTTGACTGGAGTACTCAGGGGAGGTGGCATTTTACCATCCTTGAAAAACCCAAATCCACAGCACAGCTTCACAAACTGTGACTTAAAGTAATTTGCCCAGGGTCCTATGGGGAGGCTGTGGCAGTACCCACATCTTCCCCTGCACAGCCAGTGCCTTAAGCCATCCTCATCCCTTTGACCTGATGTCTGCACCATGATGTGATGTACTGTGACAAGTGCCACCCTTCCTTGTGGTTCTTTCCCAGGGTTTTTCTCGCCCCAGGTTACTCTAGAGCAAAGTGTAACAGCTTGAATTGATTTTTACTTTCAGACTGTGGAGAGCAGCAGTGTCCTCGACCCGTGCTTTCATCAGGGTTATCAGAGGACTATAAATATAAGTGACTTCTTCAAAAACCCTTGCACATCAGACAAGAAAAGGGAACTACCTTTCAGCCAGCTGCACATAGAGGGAGAGGGGGACTATCAAAAGTGCCGAGAAAACATCCAGACACTCTTCAAAAAAACCGATTGTCCTTACTCCAGTTGCTCCTTCAATGGGATATACCTACCTCCATTACAAGGGAATTTTGGGGTGAGTCTTCACTCATTCTTCAGCTCTCTATAACCCAGAATGTCAGCAGAGCAGAAATTCAGAGCGATGTTAGAGTGGATTCTTCATGACTGAGGCAGGAAATCATTTACAAGATGGCTTTTTGGACATGTAACTACAAAAGTAGTGCTGCACTTGCTGTGAGGACAGACATGTTAGGAGATACCCCAGTAAATACTGGCCTACCAGTACTGCACTGTTCCCCTTCTAATGCATCTCCTTGGGGTGCTCTACTTACTTTTTATGCTGTCCTTCCTAATGTCCAGCACCAGAGGCAGGAGAGCGTGCTGCAGGCAGGAACACTGCTCCAAAAAACCTTGCCTCCTGAGGTCAGTGGTGGTACCAGGTCTGAAATTCACCCAGCAGTGTCTGAGTGCTGCTGAAACCAGTCAGCTCACCTGTCTGCTTCCCAGACTTGAGGAGACAGTACCCACTCTGAACACACATGATATGTGACACCATGCTGACCATCAGTCCTAGAGCTGCCAGACCTCAGTGATAGTGAGGCTTTTCAGGGAGCTGTTAATAAACCCTTGTCCTGTTCATAAGCTGTCTCCTATCTATCAGCTACTGGCCATGGTCAGAGATGGGGTTTCTGGACTTAGGGGCTCTGTACAGTCCTTTCAGACCATCACCTCTGCTCTTTGTGGTGATGTTGGTTTACACACCCATCTCACTCAGTTGCCAAAATGGGATCAGGGTTGTGATAGCAGTGCGTGCCACTGGCACACTTAAAGGAGAGAGCCCACAGAAGTTCTTTGGGATATCATAATTCCTACCTCCATCTTCCAGCAGCCCTGAGGTGTATGTCTCACAATGACATCACTCTTGAAAATATTCCTGCTCTTGTGCATATGATGTTTCTTCTTATATTTTTCTACCAATAAATAAACTCCTTTTTTTTTTTTTTGTGGGATTTGTGTTCTAGTCAGATTAAAAGAATCTTTCTCCTTCAGGCTTTTTCTGCTTTTTATTTTGTGATGAACTTTTTGAACCTGACCAGTGAACCAAACCCCCTTGCCCTGAACAAAGTGACCAGCACCATTGAGAGCTTCTGTGCCCGGCCTTGGCAAGAGGTGAGCAGTGTTTGTTGCAGTAAACTGAGACTACTGATACTTTTCTGTAGGATAAATGGCTGGGGTGAATTTTCAGAACAAGATGGGGAAGATCCCCCCAGCATCCGCAGTGGATGTTCAGGCACAAGCTGGAGCAGTGGGAAGATGTGTTTAACAGTCTGGTGATTGCCTCCTTCCCTAGGTGAAGACAGCATATCACCACATCAAAGAAAAGTACCTGAGTGAATATTGCTTCTCTGGAGCCTACATCCTCTCTCTCCTAGAAAATGGCTATGAGTTCACTGAAAATAACTGGCAAATGATCCACTTCCTTGGAAAGGTGTGTTTTGTGGTGGGGAGGGCTCTACCCCAGCAGCTCTCTGCAGCCGCTGCTGCACAGCCTGGCCCTTTATCCCCAGGGATGCCACTGCCCCAGCAATGCCACAGGCAGCCTCCTAGCACTGATTCTGCTCTTCTCCTGTTTCAGATTGGCAGCAGTGATGCAGGTTGGACCCTGGGCTACATGCTGAACCTGACCAACATGATCCCTGCAGAGGAGCCAGCCAAGCCCCCTCTCTCCCATGGCAGCTACGTGGGGCTGATGGTGCTGTGCTCCCTTGTGCTGGTGTCCGTGCTCCTGTTCACCTGGCTTCTCTTCCACAAGCCCAAGTGCCTGCAGAAGGGGATTGTTTAGGAAGAACCTGAAGCAGAGGGGAGACATATCTTCCTGGCTGCTCAGGGCTAGGAGACCCCAGCAGAGCAGGCTGTACTGCAGAGTCCCTCTCACTGAAGCTACTGACTGTACAACAAGGGCATTTATTTTTTCTGAATCACACTTGCACTGACAGATGTTGGGACATCAGGCTGGCCACCTTTTCTGCCAAGGACAGACATGCTGGTGTCCCCTTCTTGAATGGGTCGTACTTTCATTCAATGAGACTTTGCTGCTTGCTGGTTTCTGCCTTGTGCACAGCATTCTGAAGAGAAAAGTGGCAGCAATCCTTGGGAGCCAGTGCTCCTGCAAGGGTTATCTCAGGGTCACACATCCCACTGAGCTCTTGGGAGCTATCACATACAGGGTGATCCTGCTCCTTCTCCACTGAAGCTGTTCCCAAGAGCCCTTTCTGCACCAGCACACCTCTGCTCACCTCCCTGCGCCCTGAGCTCTCAGAGCTCTACAGCTGGGTACAGCACTTGCACCTGGTTGGCCCCTGAAGGTGGGTCAGGCTCCCAAATGCCACTCTGGGAAAAGAAGGGACGAGGATGAAGAAACTGAACATGCTTGTGGTCATCAGCCCTTAGCTGGGTTCTGTCAGCTGTCAGCTCCTTTTGCAAGTGGCAAAATGCCTTTTTCCCACGTCTTCCTGATGTTGCTGGACCAAAGCTGGCTCACTGTTGCACTGAGCCATCCCTGCATCCCTAAGGTACATCGAGCCACAAGTTCCCAGCCAGGCATTGCTGGTTTTTGTAGGAACAGCTTGTATTGGCCCAGGTTCCTTGACCAGCAGTGATTGCTTATGCCTGCAGGGACCCCGGTGTGATCAGTGTGCCCTCAGGTACAGACCCACTGAAGCAATCCAGGGTCCCTGTGCTGATGACACAGCAGCCTCCAATCTAGGGAAAGTGTTTATTAGCTAATGTTCCTATAGGCAGCTGGCAGCAGTTAATCAGCATGAGTATGCACAGATTGAACCACTCTTTCCACCAGCAAAATTAGTGAAGATTTGTCTTTCCTTCCATCATGGCATAGGCTATATCCTATGGCCATAAGACCCAGGGCTTGTGAGTGCACGTACTGCAGCCCATCTTCTAGCACACAACGAGGACAATGCCACTGATTGACTTTATGAATCACTTTCTTCCACTTTTCCATTTCTTGGTCCAAAAGAAAAAGAGAGGTAAGTCAGAAATCCACTTTTGTAAAAACGCTCAGAAACCACTGGTGCCTGTCTACCTCCCACAAAATCTCAGAAACCTTTTCTCCTAATGATCTGTAAATGTGGAGACCAAAAGGAAGCAGATATTGTAGAGAGAAAGGCATAGCAAACACACACCTGTTTCCCTGAGCAAAGGTGTAGGCAGTGTGGAGGGGGTCAGGATGTGCAACCCCAATAATGCCTTCCCCTTTAAGCACAGAGATCTCCCAGCCTGTCCCTCCACACAGTCCAGGCTGGAAAATGTCACCCAGTTATTTCTACTTCATGCCTGGAAGCAGAAACCCTAATACATTGAAGGAGCTAAAAGTAAGGGAAAAATCTACCCTGTCCTAAGATCTTTGGGTAGATCATTGTTCTAAAAATCTGTGTCTTATTTTTGCTCTGAATTAGAGTTCAGCTTCTGTTTGATCTTGTTCTGTCCATTTCCAAAAGACTGAGTAACTCTGCTATTAAAATCCCTTTTTCCTTGTTGGTGCTTGCAAGTTGTCATTATATCATATTAAATAGATTGGTTTTCAATCTGTAAAGTTCTCTGTGCTGACCTCGCTTGTAGCTCTCGACTCCTTTTAAAAGTTTTACATCTTTCTGAAACTTGGACACCAAAGTTTTCAGCAGTGAGTGGTAGTAGGGTCACTAACAGTGTATATATCTGGTTTTGATCTATACTCTATATTCCCCATGCATATATCTCTGGTCCAGGTCTGCTCACTTAACAGAAAGTTTTTAGGCTTTTGAATCCAGCTAGACTATTGCAACTTGGTCTTTTGTCCCAGTCATTGCATTTCAGAACAGCCTGTGTCTTACATCCTACATCACTGTCTCTCAGCAGGAGCCATTTTGCCATCTGTGGGGCTCCACTGAAACATGTGCTATTCAAAAAATATTCCCCCAAGCAGGCTATCCAGTTCAACCTGCAAATGACCCTTCACCAGCTGTGAGTCCATTGATCAAATTTTGTTTTATCTGCAAATATGCTGTGATGTCAGAATTCAGCTATGGATGCAGTCTTCCTTCTGCTGTTTGCAGCAAAGATAGGTAGGTGAGAGATGAACAGTAGTTTTTGGCCATGGCTGGAAGGCATGAAAGAGAAACATGTGCTTGGAGCTGCTTCTGCTGCCCAGCCAGCCTCATTTGCAGCACACCCTGTCTCGTGCCACCTTCCTTGCATGCAGAGTCTTTGATGCAGAGTAGATGCCCTGAAGAAGCTCCCCAGGTGAGCTGGTGCATCCATCCTGCCTGTGAACAGCAAGGAAACCTGTAGAATGGCAATTCCTCTCCTGAGACCTCCTTGGGGATCTGACAGCTGCTCAGTTGTGTCCATGATGAGAACTGGCAGATCCATTAGGACACATCAGAAATTGATGCGAAAACTCCATGTGGAAGTTGGTGTGGAAAGAACACTTGTGCCTGTCTGCTCTTCTTGTTCCTGCTAAGGATTTATGTCAAAGGACAATGTCAAATACCTGGGAAAAGGACTTCTACTGTGTTTTGTGTCTTCATTGCAAGTCCCATAGTATTAATATTGTTAGGTCCTCATTCGGGAGCCAGATGAGCAGCTGGCATCTTCATTTGCTCCTCCTGTCTTAATTATCTTACTTTTTGGGTTAAGTTTCAGGGGGTTTTAAAGCTTTAAATGTGACTTGAGCACAACTTAAAGGGCCCAAACTAAGATAAACACAAAATTTGTCCCAATATTTTTAAACCTTACGACTTTTAGACCCCATTCATAAATCAATCTCTCCAGGATCAGAACTTCTAAGGTGATAACAGACATGCCACTTGAGCAGTCTGAGGCTCCAGGAGTTGGTTGACTGAAGGCATTCTGTCCCTGCCTGTATGTGAACATTCACTGAACAACCTATGATTGTTTCCTCCCCATTTCTCCTGTTACTGTAGGACTTTATACATGGACGCTACTCAAAGTCCTTGGTCAAAGAGTTCAAGTTTATGAACATTCGTTTCTTTGCTTCTGTGCTGCATCTGATCCAGCTATATTCAACTCAAATGTGTGTTCCAGAGCCACCCAACATGTACATGAAGACCATTAATGATAGTGAAGGGAGTTTCCAAATACGCCAGTAATAATGTATTGTTTCTCTTGTTAATACAGTTGATCTGCTTCACTGATAATTATCTGTGCCTTATTTAAAATTTGATAGCTTCTGCCTTTAATTTCTAGATACTGTCTGCTGTAACATTTTGCTTTTCCTAGCATCTTTAACATCACATGTTCTTATCTAGCAAATATTTACTCACTCTTCAGCCCTGCTGCACTGCCAAGACACCAGACCTTGGTCTCTCCTAGAAGAGAGAGCTCTCCTAGGCTCCTAGGAAGTTCTGAGATGTGCTGCAGCAAGGTGGGATGAGTGTCGCCAGTTTGGGTTCAAATGTTGATTAGCCCATTTTTGGGGAGGTTCCTTGCAGAGAGATTTGATAGCTTTGCAGGGTGCAAGAGCAGCATGGTCTCACTGGGACTGATAACCTCTGTGATCTCTGCCATATTCAGCCGAGTGTCAAGTGTGGGGCAAAGCTATTGGAACTTGTCAGAAGAGAGAGAGCAGCATCCTCACCTCTGGCAGGAAAACTGTTCCCCACCACAGGCTCTAAGTACCTTTCACCCTCCTCCCTGATAAAGCTGCCTCTCCTCTGTGCACAGGCTACAGCTGACTGCTCCAGCCCTATAGCAGAGCACATTGAGGCCTCCACTTGGAAGAAAGATCTCATAAGTGGGGCCTTCACCTCTGCAGTGGGACACTGATTTGAAATGTTGGCCCTGGCCAGAGTTTTCCAGTTTCTCCAAGAGCAGCTTTGGGCCGGATGTGTGCCCCTTCAATCTCCACCCCAATTCTTCCCGTGTTCTGTGCCAGGCAGGATGTGCAGGCTCTGCAGGGCTGCCAGCTTTGTCCCAGGCTCAACAGCCTGTTTTGGAGGGACTGGGAAGGACACACTGAGGACAACAGTCCCTGCCACCCAGGCCATGTGTTTTCTTTCCGTGGCCCAGCCCTGAAGAAACGGATCTTTGTTTTGATGCACACACAAGTCGCTGTATGCTTATCATAATAAAGACTTGCTGAACTGATGCCAGAAAAGTTTTCATGCTGTTTTCCAGAAGATGGGAGTTTGCCAGTAGTGGAATGGAGCTTCTGGCACTAAACATGGAAAAGTCCTGAGACGTGATTTCCTCTCCTGCCAGTTCCTTGATGCTCTCCTGGGCCAGCTCCTGGTGGATGGTAGCATCCCCTCCTGGTAGAGAAAGGCACTGTGGACTTTCCCAGGCTCTGGGCACCTCACACAAGTTGCCTCACTCCCGGGAAGGCTGCTAGTGCCCAAACTACATCTTTCCTTGCCTCAGCTTCATCCTGACCTCCTCAAAGCAGTTTGTTCTCCCTTGCTGCAAACTGGACAGAACAGTCCTCTGCTCTCATTTTCCCTCTCCCTCTCTCAGGCAGCCCCCCTGGCATTGTGCTGGGACTGCAGCCCACCTTTCCAGCCCCCAAAAAAGGGGAAGGACAGTGGGCCTGTGCCCCTTGCTCACAGGGCTGCGTGTCTCTGTGTGCAGCCACAGTGGTAGCTCTGCCAAGGCAAACAATGCTTGTCATGGTTGTTATTTTTCTTCCAGCAAGCACTCCCCACAGTTCACTCATTCCTAGGACTATTAGCCTGAATTTTCCTCAGATTTTCCAATCTTCCTCTGTTACAGCCAGAACTAAAATGAACCCATCAGATGGAGCCTTTCCAGGGCCACTTCCAGAGGAATCAGCTCCTTGCCACCCGTGACCACCAGCAATGCAGTGGTGGGGGGATGGGGCTCGCATCCACATTCCTCTCACTCTCACCACAGTGGCACAGAGCATTCCTGCTCCCCCTCTTTCTCCCACTGCCTCAAGGTCTCTCTATTTTTGAACATCTGGGTGGGGGGTGGGGTATGATCCATCCCAGATGTATTAGCCATATGATCCAAATTAAGTCTTTATTTACTTCCTTCATTGTTTCTAACATTTTCTATTGTTTGTTTCTGCTTTCATCAGTGTTTTCAAACATGTCCAGATTTATTCTTGGATTAAAGACTCATTAGGTTGTATTTTCCTAGAATGTGTAAAGGCCATGCTAGGTCAGATCAAACAGGCAGCGCACTGGCAGTTGTTTCCAGCTGTGTGGTGGGCAAGAATTTAGAGGGATAGTTAGGGAAACAGCATAATCCTTCTCTTCTACCCATCAGGATCTTAGGAAATTTGTGATCAAATGACTGCTTCAAATGATCTGATAACTGTGGGTGCCCCTGTTCTCTATGAATTCATCTTATCCTCTTTTGCACTCATTTAACTTTCAGCTTTGATGATGTAATTTCATTGTGTCTTTTGTGCAAAACTATTTCCTTTTGTATGCTTTCAGCCTGCTGCCTGATAACTGGCTGCCTCCATCCCTGTGCTACAGATAAGGCTGACTAACTCTCCCGGCTTAATAGCTGTGAGATGTGTTCTCCACCCACATGACATTTTGCCCATGGTTCCTTTTTAGGCTCTAATGGTCTGGCATTCCTTTTCTTACTGTTGTTCCTCACATCAGTGTTGCTTGTCTCTATAGGAAAGTGAGAACTTTCCTCATGTGTCCCTTGGCAGCACTGCGGTTCCAGTTCTGCCACTGCTGCCCCAGGCTACTGAAAGCAGCCTAGGAAGGGAAAGGGGAGGAGGGAAACTGGCCAAATATGGGGCTTGTGCTATCTTACTATAGCCCTGCCTAGCACTCTCTGGCTGCCAATTAACACTGGGTAGTGCTGGAAACCTGCCCACGACTCTTTCACATGGCCTTCATTGCTGAAGGCTGGGGAGAGAGCAGCTCCAGGGGAACCCAGCAGCCCTGGGAGCAGAGATGTGAAGGAGGTGAAGGCATTTCCCACTGCTGTGTGGACTGCCAGTTTTGTGAAGTACCACCAGACATGTCTTGCTGTAGAGACAAGAGCTGTCCTCCCATACCCGTGTGTGGAGGTGCCTCTCTGCAACACCCATGCTCACCATAGCACAGCTTCAGCTACTTTGCCTTGGTTTCTTGCATGTGCAGAGAGAAGCTATCACCTCCAGTGCTGATTCTTGTTACCTGGCTACAGATGGGTGCAATGCCTTTCCTGCTCCTGAACATGTGCTGCTTTCAGACTGGCTGACAAACAAGGATGTGGTGGGATGAAGCTTAACTAGGAGAAGGCATTAATATGGTTATTGCTATCTCTATATATGTATAGTATTTTTCTTTTTCTGGTCATGTCTTCAAAAGGATATTTTTTCAAAAACAGGGGTAAGAGGGAACTGTGCAGATGGGGCAGAAGACCAAGAAGGCAAAGAATCAAGGAGAGAAAGGACCACTATGGTGGGGCCGGGGCAGAAGAAAGCTGGATATGGGAAAGTCTGAGTAAGCCAAGCCATGAGCAGGCAAGCCATGTGCCTTGCCCACCAGCCTGTACTTTTTGCATCAGAGGCTATCAACAGCAGCTAGAGGCTATAAACAGTGGTTTTACCACTGCTCTTCCTGGAAAACTGAGGTAGAAAGACAGCAGCCCAAGCAGTGATGCCATGCACTGGTGCCAGGCAGCACTGATAGAGAATGCTTTGTTGGGCGAAGCAACCCTTGACACTGAAATTAGAGCAATGCAGCACAGACCCACCTCAAGGTTGAAGGGAAAGCAAATGTTTGGCATGGCACTGAGCATCCTGGGCAGCCCATTACTGATGGCCAGAGGAGATCCATTCTAGCATGGCCTGGGTAGAGCAGAATGGCATGCTCATGTTACCAAAGGGAGCCTTTCTCTTGGCCTGTCCAGCCGTGATGGTAAATTTTTCAGCTGTTTATGCTCATGTTTGGGCTCTGTGTCAGGGTTGTCCTAATAAATACCTCTGTTGGAGCCACTAGGCTGCTGGAGTTTTAGTCTAGTGGGGCAAGGCTGCAAAGCAAGGCTGCCTCTGGCAGTGGGCAGAGAGCAGGGACCACGAGGTGTCTCCTGCCCACTGGGATAAGGGTGGCAGAGGGGTGGAGAGGAACCAGCTTCCCCTATATCCAGAAACAGTTTGCAACCCTTTCTTAGCAGACAGCAGGACATTTTAATTTGTCTTTACGTAGTTAAGCAATCTCTTGCTGCCCAGTGCCTGCAAGAGCTCTTTCTCATGCCTGCTCCCAGTGCAGGGGGGGGTGATACCAGACTTTCTAGCGGAGTTCTCTGCGATGGTCCCTGCGCAGCAGACAACTCCTGCATCACGTCCCACGCTGCTCTGCCCTCCCCCTGCACCGTCCCAGCTCGGCAGTTTGGGCAGGCAGCTGTGGGGAGGGCGATGCGGTCTCTCCCTCTGTTTATCCCGGGAGCAAAGGGATCGCCGGGTGAGCAGGGCCGGGCAGAGGGGCCGACTGACCCGCGGAGCCCGCGGTGGTGTCTCCTCTGCTTCCCCAGGAGATGGGGCAGGAGAGGAGGCGCGGCGCGGCGCGGAGCCGGGGAGGAGTGGTGGGAACTGCCCACGCCGGGCAGGCACGGGCCGGGCAGGGCTGCGGGAGTGGAGCGAGCAGCGAGGCCGCCCCATCCCCCTCGGCTCTTGCCCCACGAGAGGGCTCGGTGACGGGCAACCCCCGCCCGCTGGCCCCCTTTCCTCTCCTTTCCCCCGCCCGCAGCTCCCCGTGCGCTTGGCAGCCCCGACGCCCTCCGCAGCCAGTTTTCCAGCCCTGCGCTTCTTCTGCGGTGACAGCCCGTGGCTGCGGGGGCCTGTTTGCTGTCCGGTTAATAAGTGAGCTGGAGCGGGGGGAAACTTCTCCCCGGCGGAGAGCGGGCTTGCCGGCGACCGGGCGGGCGGGCGGGGGGAGCATTCCTGCGCCGCGGGGCCCCGACGCGCCCCGCTCCCACCGCCCCCCGCCCGCAGGTGCAGGGGGCTGGCACTCGGCAGCTGGAAAGAGCTGGTTGGAGTTTGCACTTTAAGCTCCTGGCTGGGAGGGAGCCGGGGCTGCGAGCTGGTGCGGGCGCCCAGCGCCGCGGGAGGATGGCGCGGTGGCTGCGGCCCCTCGTGGGAGCCCTGCTCCTGCTCGAGGGGGCGGCCGCCCTCAGCTTCCTCCACCATCGCTACGAGGAGCTGGTGCAGGCCCTGTTCCGCGTGCAGAGCCAGTGCCCCTACGTCACCCGCATCTACAGCATCGGCCGCAGCGTCGAGGGCCGGCACCTCTACGTGCTGGAGTTCAGCGACTTCCCGGGCATCCACGAGCCCTGTGAGTACGGGGGGATGGGGACAGCGGCTCGGACAGGACGGGCTTCGTTGCCACGCTCCCTGCCACGCGGCAGTGTTGGGACACTGGGTGGGGGTATCTTCCTTTGCAGGCAAGACTCCTGGCAATGCCCAGGTGCCAGGCAGCGCGGTCTCCGGCACGGACCCCGCGGCCAGCCCAGGGACGCGCACGCCCAGCCCGCACACATTCACCGTGCCATGCACTGTGCTTGCCTGAGCTGCAGCGTGGCCCAGGCGCGTACTTTGGACGGAGCTGTGAGTTTTCAGCTCAAGCTGATGCGAGAACGCAGGCGAGTCCATCCCAGCACCTCACCTGCACTACCACCCTCTCCCTGCCAAAACAGTGTTGTTCAGACCAGGAGAGGCAGCGCCCACCCTCTGCCCTGTGCTGCTGGGTAGTGACAGGAGAGAAAATGTTCGGCCCGTCTTCCTCCAGACAGCAAAGCCAGGAGGACAGCAAGCAGGGACCCTGGCAGAGAGGGTGCTGGGCTTCTACAGCCCTCCCAGCCCCGTGGGCTGTGTAGCCCCAGTGACAGGCTGATCTCACAGATCTCCACCTGCTGCCACGTGGCCCTGTGGAACATTGGCAGCAGTGGCCCCTTGAGCTGCTGCCTGTGCAGCCTGGAGATGCTGCTGAGCCAGACCTTGCTGGCAGCCAGGTGCCCCAGGGGGGCTGAGGAGAGCAGCTGTCTCTCCAGGCTGGGGGGCTGCACACAAGGCTGCCTCGCATCCCTGCCTTGTGTCGCTGAGCTGCAGATAAGGACAGAGCTCTCCCTACTTTATGGAGGATCTTTTGCCTTTTCAAATCCTGGCTGATGTGGCTAAACGCTGGGGCTGACACATGCAGGCAGCGTAGTCACATGGAAAATTGCCTGCAGGGCTGCAGGGGTGAGCAGAACCCATGCCCCCCTCAGTGAAGCAGCCCCCACAGCACTACCCCATGCCTGGCAGCACTGCACTGGGAGCACACTGTTCCACTCTTGTGGCCCAGACTGCCAGGGGTGCCAGGAGGTGAGATGGGAGGCTTCCCACCTTGACTACCTCTGTGACAGCCCTGTTCAGCACAGGGAAACCTTCATGGTTTGGAGGGCATGTGGGGCACCTCCACAGAACATCGAGGGCTGATTCAAAGCACGGAGAGAACAAAGGGCACTGGCAGTGCACCACTGGATTTTAGACTTGCAGAACCACATGAAAGCAGGTGGAAAGGCTGTAGGAGATGACTCAGATCTCCCCTGCCCCAGGCCGACAGCATGGACCTGTGGCCCTGCTTGTAGCATGGGCCACTGTCAGGCTGGCACTTTCAGCTTGTAGCACAAAGAATTTGGGAAACTCTGGATTTCCTTGAAGGACATGAAAAGTAACTCTGAAAAGCAAGCTCAGTGAGCTTACCTGCAGTAATTAGAGGTTGTGTGTCCATGTACATAAAGTTTAGGAGTTTGTATACTGAAAAAGGCTGACAGATCCTGCTGCAGACTCAAACAAAGCAGAGAATTCCTGCTGAAACTTTATTTTTTTAAAAGCTGCACAAATACCCAGGATTTTTCTGTATTTTTAATAACTGGATTATCTAACTAAATCAGTTCTCATATCCCTTAAATCTAGCAAGATCAAAATATGTTGCCCACCTCCGGTATCTTGCACTGAGACACAGCAATCAAAAGACATGGAAAAGCAAAATTTTTAGCTAAAATGAGATTTTTTATTTTTTTTTTTAATGCAGCAAGGGCACAGTGGCTTTTACAAGCAGCAGCTCACAATCTGGGATGTGATGCCTTTTACCCTAGGGATCCTGATGGACATCATATCTGGCAGCAGGGCTGCATGCTGTCACTGCGAGTCTGGTCCCCTGATCCCTGCTGGTGGCCAGAAAGCTCCCAGTGCAATGGGAGTCTCCAGATCTGGCAAGCCAACATTTGTAACAACACCCTTTTTTTTCCTGACTCTTTCATGTGACAGTCAGGCTCCCTTTTTAACTGAATTCCCCTGTTGTCTTTCATTCTACCGATGCTGGCTCCAGCCTGCAATGTGACATTTTATTTTCCCACAAGTAACTGCTTTAAAAGGCCCTCTGGGAAAGTGCAACCTGTCCCTCGTGTCCTGCCTCTCCTTCAGCAAAGCAGCAAGTACTGTTTCAGGCACTGTCTGCCTGTGGTCTCCAAGTATGTATTTTGAGACCTTATTTTAGAAAAGTCAGTGGCAAGAGACCTTTTTGGTCATACTGCCTGAGGGACAGTTTGATACATATTCAGCTCAGCTGCAGAGGGTTTCTCCATGCTCTTTTCCCTTCAGGGTGTGGAGGGCCTTGACCTTGGAGGCAGGTAAAGGGGAAGGAGAGATGCAGAGCCAGGAATGTGCCATGCTGGTGAGAGGCACTGAGAGCAAATGTAGAGCAGAGCTAGAATAAAAGGTCTGTCCTCTCCACTGCCACCCACCACGGGGCTGTGAGGCCCTGGCAGCCCAGGGCAATCCTGCCAGTGCTCCCTGGTCCTTTTGTGCCGCCGTTCACCACCCCAAGACCAAACCCCCTGCAAATACTCATGTGCTCCAAAGGCCCAAAGCGACCTGGAGGAGAGTCTGAGCTGCTTCCAGGGTGCTGTGGCAAAATGGAGCAGAGCCCATATGAGAACTGTGCCACTCTCCCTTACTGAGGTTTGCATTTTTCAAGGGAAAGGGTCATTTTATACCATTTATTGGGTGTCCCTTGGACTTGCCTGGCGCTCTCTGTGGTAGGAATTTGCTCCTTCCCCCTGTCCCGGCCCTGGCTGATGGTGTCACTCTCTTGCTCTCTCCAGTGGAGCCAGAGTTCAAGTATGTTGGGAACATGCATGGGAACGAGGTGCTGGGCCGTGAGCTGCTGCTGCAGCTCTCTGAGTTCCTGTGTGAGGAGTACCGCCGGGGCAACGAGCGGATCACGCGCCTCATCCATGACACGCGCATCCACATCATGCCCTCCATGAACCCCGACGGGTACGAAGTGGCTGCCAAGCAGGTACCAGGCAGTGATCACCTCCTCCAGACGGGTAGGGGCAGAAAGCCCTTAAAATCCCTTTAGGATCCTCTTCACTGCAGCTATGAGGAGGGGGAATCCTTTCTCTTCATGCTCTGCCAAATTTGTCCCCTTCAACTGGTGTTGCTGCTTCTCACCTCCCTTTCAAGGGCTCGTGGTGTGTGTCCTGCCACAGATGACCTTGGCAGCTGATGGAGGAGACTTCCTATACCTGTCTTACTCTCCTTAGAAGTTATTTGTCACAGGAGGGTCACTGCAAATCCCCTGCCCTAGACTGGGAAAGTGACAGTTGAATGCCACTGTCATAAGCAGGCAGGGACATGAGAAATGGGGGGGAAATAAGCCCCCTAGTCTTTACCCCCAAATAATAACCCATTTCTTTGTGCTGCTAGAGTTCAGAGTGGCTCTTTCAGCTAAAGCAAATAATTTACTTGTCTTGTGGCTCACTCTATCACTCTGGAAAATGAAGATATTGTTATTGATTCTCCTGCCAGCAATAACACATGTTGTGACTCAAAGGCACTGAAGTGATGTTACAGTGGCCAGTCTCTGCCTCTCTGACACCCAGCCTGACTGTGCTCACCCTGTACTCACCCCTGTGATGCACCTTTGCCCCACAGGGCCCAGACAGCAACGGGTACTTGACAGGGAGGAACAATGCCAATGGAGTGGACTTGAACCGCAACTTCCCTGACCTCAACACACTCATGTACTACAGCAGGGAAATCAGCGGGCCAAATCACCACATCCCACTGCCTGACAACTGGAAAAGCCAGGTACCGGTCTGGGCTGCCATGAGGGCTACAGCATCCTCTTAGTGTGTCTCAGCATGCAAGCAGATACACTGTCCTTTGGCTTGCACAGTTCTTGTCTACTTCTCTGAGCCTTCTGCCTGCAGAGCAGTGATGCAGTTCTGGTCCCATATCACAGCTTGCACCTCTGCCAGGAGAGGCTGACATCACAGCTGGCTTGGGGGAGCAGGTTGCAATGCACAGGGCAGAGGAGGTGGCACATGCTAGCTAACATCTGTACCTCAAGTTTTAGGGTTGTGCTGGGGCAGCTGCAGCAGGGTATGCACAGGAAGAGCCTGCTTTGTGTATGGGGCAGTCAGTGGAGAACAAAGGAAGCTGCAAGAGCTGCAGCAGACACTTTGCATGACCAATCACACCACAGCAGCTGGCACTCAGGTGACTGAGCTCTTCTCTCTGTCTCTTTCTCTCTTCTCCATGCAGGTGGAGCCAGAGACATTCGCTGTGATCCAGTGGATCAGCAGCTATAACTTTGTGCTCTCAGCCAATCTGCACGGTGGAGCAGTGGTGGCAAATTACCCCTATGACAAGTCCCAGGACCAGCGGTTCAGGAGCCACCGCCGCACAGTGAACACACCTACCCCTGATGATAAGTTGTTTCAGAAGGTGAGCACAGCCACGCTGGGTGAGGACATTCCCTGGCAGGCTGCAGAGTGAGAGCTGGATGGGAGCTCTGGTCACTGCGTCATGCAGGAGCTGAGCCAAGAAACGTGTTGGAAATAATCATTAGCAGACTACAGCATTTCTGCCAACCGCTGGCTCAGGAGCCAGGTCAAGGCAGTCCCACCCTGTGAGCCAGTCCCATCACAAGGACAGGCCAGTCTTAACCCTCAGGGGCCCCCTCCTTATCCATGCTGTGCTTAGGTTCCCCATAACCCAAATACCACTGGTATCCTCAATAACAACCTCCTCTTCTAAAGCTGGAAGCTGCACCCAACTTTGCCAAACCATCTTAGCATGCATAGGGTTTTTTTCCTAGAGAGGTGGCTGGGGGCCTGCTGAGACCAGGGTAAGGGAGGTGGGTGCCCAGCAGGGGCTTATGGATGGTGAAGAACAAGAACTGCAACAAACAGCAAGAGCTCCAGGAGCATAAGCAGACATCAGGGAATGCATCAGTCTATAAATGCTATCATCTGTAAATGCTAGCTGAAGCTCGTGGTTTTTCTTCATTACCCCAGAAAACAATGCCTTCAGTCAGTGCTTCCATTAGGAAATACCCAGCACAAGAAAAAAGTAAGTCTACATCAGAACAGTTAATGAGAAAAATAAGTCCAAGCTGGAGTTCAGCCCTCTCTGGAAGCAGAATCTGCAGGGGCTTGTTAGGACCTCTTGGGATCACGGCTGTGCTCAGACCCAGATGTAAAGAGGCTGCAGTCTGGGGCGTAGGCTAATGATACTGACATGGCCTCAGGACTCAGAAATGTAGAGAAGTAATTGTTTTCCTGCTGACAGAATGGTATTACACTGGAATCTGAACCATAATACAAAGATATAGAGTTTGCGTTAGAAAATGCAAATGCCAGTCTGTCTTAAACTGTGTCTTACGCAAAGGACTGACTTTGGATGCAGCAGCCCAGTTTTAGCCCTGCCTTCATGTCTAAAAATAAACAGTAATCTTATAACAGCAACAAACAAATGGTTGCTAGAACCAGAAGTTGCCCAAACTCTTTCCTAATCCAAATTCCACTGATACATACCTGGTATTTGCCAGAACTGATACTGGTTAGTTTTCCTTGCATATCTTTTCCCACTTCTAGTGCCATTTGCTGTGTGGGGCATAGATCCAATGCCCTCTGCTCCCCCTCTTCTCAGCACAAGCAGGGCAGAAGCCACTTGTGCCATCAACTAGCTTCCAGCTTGCCAGATTACTGCTCTTCCTCCTCCACCTTTATCTATCCACACCTTGTAGATGTCCTGGGCACCTTTTGTAGTATTTTGTGGCAGTAAAATGCAGGAACTGTCTCCTGTCTGACTTTCCTCACATGCTCCTCAGCAAAGGAGGAATCATATTTTGTCCAGAGCCAGGCAGGCTCTCCAGCCATGTGGGGCTGGCACAGTGACCACTGGCTGCTCTCCCTCTAGCTGGCCAAGACCTACTCATACGCCCACAGCTGGATGCACCGGGGCTGGAACTGTGGGGACTACTTTGCTGATGGCATCACGAATGGGGCATCCTGGTACTCACTCAGCAAAGGTAAGGGCTGGGCAGGTGAGCACCCCCCACAGCAAAAAGACGTGAAGGAGTAGACAAGAAACTTCAGGACAGGATGGGTTGGGGAAGGACTGTGGCAATAGGACTGTGCCCATTACTAGACACCATTCTGGTGTTTGTATCTCAGACCAAGAAATGGCTTGGGAGTACTTGAAATGGCTTGGCAAAGAGCCACAGAAATAGACAAGGTCTGCAGAGACCTTCATCCAGTGTGCTGCTAGACAAAGGAAGCATTAATCTATTAGTGTATTTGAAAATCCTACAGTGTAATTCCATCAAAACCCAAAATTGTGACCAAAGGGAAGGCAGCTTCTGGTTCCTAAAAAATCTGATTTAAAAAGGCACAATGAGGAATCTGAAAAATCAACACATAAGACTAGAAAAAAGATTGAAAAGGAACTGGAAAAGATATAGCCCAGCCTCCCTGGGCTTCTGAAGGCAGGTTGATGAATGATCCAGCTGAGAGTTGGGCAGCCACAAAGGGAGGGCTCCATGGGTGGAGAAGGCTCTAGTTGCACTGTCATGCAGGGAGGAGGCTGTGCCTGTGGTGCAGAGAAGGAGAGTGAGGACAGTTCTGGTCAAAGAAAAATGGGCCAGGATGACTGGGACATAGGAATGGGAAGGAAGCCATGCCCTGGCCATAGGCTATTCTTCTCTTCCAGGCATGCAGGACTTCAATTACCTCTACACCAACTGCTTTGAAATCACCCTGGAGCTGAGCTGCAATAAGTTTCCCCCTGAGGAGGACCTGGAGCGGCAGTGGATGGCCAACCGGGAGGCCCTTGTTGCTTTTATTGAAGAGGTAAAGGGGCAGTCCTGAGACCTACACCCTTCTCCTGCAGATCCACTTGGGCCCTGGTGGTAGGGCACCAGTAGGCACCAGGGGTGGAAGGGAGTTGGTTATGGTGTGCTCTTCTTGGCAGCTTCCTTTGGGGAAGCTGTTGTGTCCTAGATTGGCTCTTCTGGGGATAACCAAGGGTACAGGGAAAGGTGGGGTTGTCTCCAGAGCTCTGTCCTGCTCGGCAATACCCTCTTGAGCAAAGGAGGGGCCTTGACCCATCAGTCTGTCTCCCTCCCTGCAGGTTCACCAGGGCATCAAAGGGATAGTGTCAGATGAGAACAACAACGGCATTGCAGGAGCAGTGATTTCTGTCCGGGGAATCAGCCATGACATCACCTCTGGTGGGTTGTCCATCCGCTTACATGTCTGGATATGTGGGTGAAGGTTAGCAGGCAAGGCTACAATATGCAAGGCCAACATGGTTTGCTTCCCAAAGACACTAGCTGGGAGAAATATGCCTTATCCTTATCCTTGACCAGGAGGACTTAGGAAAGCCTGGGAAAGACGGAGGCAAGAACTGGAATGCAAATGTTTTTATGAAGGACTTCAGAAACTCAGCTCCTATTTTATCTGTGAGGGACAATTGAGGCGATAATCTACTCAAGCCTGTAAGCATCTACAAAGAGCTGAAACAGAAGACAGCAAAGAACAAGATGAAAAAAAAAGATGAAGGACTGAAAATTCACGCCAGACAAGTCTAGACTGAGAATGAAGTGCCACTTTACTTTATCCAAGTTGTGGTTGTTTCTCCCTTGCTGGCCAGTTTTAACCTCCTTTCCATGAACACCCTCCTCCAAGCGGACTGAGCATTACATACTGCCTGCAGAAAAGAGCTGATAGTACAGCTCTTCAGAGGTCACATTATGGAGTCATCAAAGCTCCTGCTAGCTATAGGTCTGTGACTCAGTGACACTAATATTTGGCACTTATTAGGCCAACCTGAATAGGAAAGGGGACTATGAGAGAAATCACAGAATTGCAGAAGAGCTGGCTGCCAAGGGCCCTCTTGAAGTCTCCTGTCCAGCCTGGAGCAAGATTGTCCCCAACATTGGCTCTGATCAGCCACTGCTCCCAGCAGGCAATTCTCACTGACCCCAAGGATGAATATTTCACATCCTAACTGCTATCTTGTACCAGGTCTCTACCACCTTCGTGGTAAAGCTGCGCTCCCAGATCCACCCTGAAGCAATTTGCAATACCCATCCAGTTCCAGAGATGGGATTATACTCAGATTCCAAAAGTGATCCATAATGCGGTGTTACCTCACTGTTGGACGTCTCCTGTCCCTGAGCACACCAGTGCACAGTCTGTCAAAGTGCTCCTGGGGCTTTCTTATGCAGGGAATAGGGGAACAGCTGAGCTAATGAGCAACGAAAACCTGCTAACCCAAATGTGGCAAAATTGTGTATGGCAGCAATTAGATTGTGTTATGCATAAAGAGTCGGACTGGAGCTGTGATTGTCCTTCAGTCTGCTGTCATCTGACTGGCGAGTGCTTAGCTTTGCAGCCTCCTTGCACAGGCACAGTCAGTGCTGTTGTCCCCTTTCATGTGGCTTTTACTTGCAGACTGACCTCTCCTCCGAGGCACTAATGAGACATCACTTGCAGTGTAACAATGTGAATCCTGCCTTGTGGTAGCCAGTAGATTTGGGAAAAACAATTCTGGGTTTTGAAGGCTACATATCCTAGAGGAAGTAACTCAGTCAGAACTACTGAGCTCTTTTGTTTTGCTCCCTGAGAATCCTGAGTGTTTTCTCTTCCTACCTTGTGTTTCAGGTGACATGGGGGATTATTTCCGGCTGCTGCTGCCTGGCACTTACACTGTCACAGCCTCTGCAGAGGGGTACCAGCCCCTGACGGTGACAACAACAGTGGGCCCAGCTGCACCTTCATTGGTGAGTCAGGCTGCATAGACACAAGGGTTTCTCAAAATGTCTTCACCCCAGCAAGAAAGAAATGCGGTGGGGGATATCTAGTGAGCAGCAGAGAAAGGAGATGGGATGTAGAGCATTTCCAGTGGCTATAGGTTATCTGTTCTGGCAGACAAGGCTCCATATGGCTCACAGTGGGGAACAGAGTGAAGACAATGCTGTGTGCCTTTCCTTACTGAGGACTTGCAGCTGCAGTGGGCTGCCATGCCAGCTCCTGTGTCCTTCTGCCTCTTGGCCATGGGGAGATCTCCTGGCTGGATGGGACTGCTGCTCTTTAGCTCTGCCTCCATCCTCTTCACTCTCCAGGATGAGATGATGTGGAGATAGTATCTGTTCCTTGAGGTTCAGTTATTCCCCCAGCTTTGTGCATTTCAGCACTCTGCTATCATCTGCATTCTTCCTGGGACCAAACATGTTATCAAACTCATAGCAAGAGGCTGAAGTCTGCCTTTCTGTTTGCTGAGAGCACCAAAGACAGATGGGAACTGAATGCCAGCAAAGAACAGCCAAGCACCTTCGGGAAATGAAATGCTCTTGACACTTATGTGTCTCCTACAGTGTCTTATGAGGGCTGGCTGGACGGACAAGTAGAAATTGGTTGTAAAAACAGTGGGTGGTAATCCCTGCCCCTGTTGTTGCCTTGTGAACATGGTGGAACCACAGATGCAGGCTCCTCAAAGGACCAGCAGGACCCCCCATTTGCGGCATCCTGACACACCATTTGCTTCACTGTATGTACACTGGTCAGGCTGTGCTGTAAATATACTGTGGTTGTTCTCCCACCCTCCATCCCTTCATCCCACTCTGCCCAGCCTCTGAAGTTCTTCCAGAGCTGCCCTCTTCTCAGGATTAGAAACCTTCTAATTTTTGTACTAAATTTATTTATGGTCAGTTTATGTCTATTTGTTCTTATGCCAATGTTGTGTTTTAAATAGCTCCTCTTCTTCCCTGGTATTTATTCCCTGGTGTATTTATAGGGAGCTGTCAAGCCCAATCCTTTGTTTTACTAGGTTAAGCACCCAGCTCTGTGGGTTTCCTTTTTAAAACAGATTTTCTTTTTACTGTGTTACTGTAGAAGACTCTTTTGTTCCCTGATTGTTTGATTTTTGCATATCTCTTCTCACAGCAGCCCTCCTGTTCCCATTTCTGCAACATCTCCCATACCCACTGTTCACCCCATCCCTCCCACAAGAAGCCCAAACAGTCCCATTCCAGTTTCACCTTTCTGTATGGCCTCCCCATTCCCCATTTAGCTGATGCTGTGTTTTGCACAGTCTCTGTCCCCTTCTTCCTCTTGTACCTTCTTGCGTAGCTGTAGTGGATGGAGGTTTCTTTCCTGGAATTTTTTTGCCTGGATCCACTGGAAGCACTGATTGCTGAAAGGCAGATTAAGCTAACAAGATGCAATTGAAAAAGAACAGTCTGTCCCAAACCATCCTGTGTATTAAATATTCACAGTGATGCAAAGTAGTGCTATGTCTCTACTATGGTGAGAAAAGGAGAAGAAAGAACATAGCTCAGTCCCTTGCCTTTGACAAGTCCTCTTGTCCATCCTAGGACATCACATTGCCACAGGAGCAACTCTCTGAACGACAAGAAACATAGTTCATTGTTAGTACATTTTCCACAGGAGGAATAAAGTTTACAGCTGCTTTAAGAACTGAGTTCCCTTAACAATAGCTGAAAACCCCTATTGTTTGACTTGGCCCCAGAGTCAGCTTCGAAGGCAAGCGGCAGAGGCAGGTCCCGCAGACCCCTGAGCCAGCAGAGCACACGCACGGTGTTAAATGCAGTTATCTTTGTTCTTTCTCCAGGTGCATTTCCAGCTCAAACAAGAAGTGGTGAGGAAGCCTACGGAGCGTAAAGCCTCAGGCACACGTGTGAACAACAAAGCCCTTCAGAAGAAGGTTGTGCCAAGAGCCACCCGCCGGGGGACCCAAAGATGAGGACAGCTCATTTGGCTGAGAGCTGGGGAAGCCGTTTACATGAGGCCTGGCTGATGACTCCAGCCAGTGAACTTTCCAACAGTCCAGCATGAAACTAGCCCAAATTATTAGGTTATTAAACAAGGAAGTATTTAATCCCTGAGCAAATTGTGAAGTCATTCACAACAAAATGTGCCTGGGCTACAGTTGCCTGGTCACTGTGTCTGTATGTGCTGAGTTCTTCTCCTACACTTGCTCCATCTCAGAGAGCTCTGCTCCCTTTACTCCTGGACTGTTGCTGCAGCCCACATAAAATGCCACTGGTGCATACCAGGGATAGTGAATCCGAGCCTTGGTGTATGCTGCACTCACCAACTGAGCACATGAACATTAGTCCTCTGGGTGCAAGTGCCATGCTTCTGCTTCAGGTAAGGACACTTGCTGCCTGCATACCCCAAAGTTAGGGGAAGGTCAGTTTTAGCACAGGCAGTGATATGAGCGGCTCTGAACACAGCTTGGACCACGTGCAGCACAGCTATTGCTGACTGGCAGCTCTAGGAGTTGATGGTTCAAGGTTATCTCCTGGTCTTGATGTGCACATGGGACTTTCTAGTAGCTGGTTTGAATTATTTGTAGTCAGACAGGTTGAAATTATACATGCTGGCAAAAGCCAAGTATCATCCTGTCTCCTTATGTCTTTAGACCCAAACCAGATGGCTTGCTGAGGGGTCTGCTCTGTCCAGCCCAAAGTCTTACTCTGAACACAGAAGCAACTAGGTGAGGTCTGACAGCTGGTGATGAGTAGAAGTCCAAGCCAGGTTATTTGGATGTTCCTTTGACACAAATATGCTGAACCTTGGTCCTGTCTATATGCAATAGGGAAGTGTGGATGCGTGATGCCAGCAGTGTGTTCTGCAGGTACAACATAAGCCATGAGAGTTGTAATTGGGTTAGGAGAGAAAGGATCCATAGTTCAGTGAGGTGGGCTTAAAATCCTGCTTAGGCTGTGTGGGAAGGTTTGGAGTGGAAGAAAGAGTAGAAACAAAGCTGATTATTTCCATGGTAAAAATATCTTAAGCAGGCAAAACCTTTCCAGTATTCTTCATTGAAAATAAATAACTTGAGAGAGGTGAACAGTACCATCTATGTGCCCCAGCTATGTTTTTTTTCCTTGAGTGGTTATCCCAATCTCCACCATACAGCTGTTGGTTATACTGTTTCCCTCCCTGTCTAAAGCCTATCCAAAACATGTCCCCCAAACATTCCTTTGCTTTTCCTCTTTTGCAAACATCTCCTCATTTCTTGTGAACAACCTGTATCACCCTACTGCAGAAGCAATATTCTGCACTTCACCCCTCACCGTCACCTCCTCCTCTGTCTCTGCTACAAGATGCTGGTGGCATTTTCAGCATTAGCAGCACACACGCTCTTGTAACTCTGCCTACCGACAGAAGCTCTTTCTCTGTCATGCCTTTTCTTGTAAAGGCAGAGGAAGCTGTCCCTTGCAGGTTAATTATACAGGCTGTTGCAAAAAAAGTGCCCAGAATGGTAATGCACTTAACCATGGCTGTGAGTGATTTTGGTCTGCAGAGACCAGTGTGGGCTGGTGACACCGGCCTGTTCAGCAGTCACAGCCAAAGCTGAATTCCAATTTTTTGGTTTTTTTCCTGTGGCAGAAGGAAATGAAAAAGGATGGCGAGGTTGCGATGCTCAAATTTCTATGTGGTTTAACACCTCTTCCACTGGGCAAGCCCAGCAGCATCACTGCAGATGCTGGACCCTCCTGTTTGAAGCCACACATCAGTGCACATTCACCCAAGGGATTTCGTGGTTGACATGGAGGACGAGGGAGGACACCCTGCATCCCACGGCCTGGCCCCATGCAGCTTTTAGAAAGGTCTGCTGTCACTAAGTGTCTGCCCCATGTGCAGGAAGACATTCCTGCCCCCAACTACAGCACTGCTGGCTCAGCTGACTGCTGACCTCTGAGGGTGTGTATGAAGCTGAGAGCAAGGAAAGGGCTCCCAAGGAGCAGCCTTCAGCTGGCTAATTCAGCTGGGTGGGCCCTGTACAGGGTGATGCTGAGCCTGCACAGAGCTGCCCATGCCACCTTCATCCCAGCAGTGTCGCAAGTTGTCTTGCCGAGCCTGCTGGCTGCAGGGTGCTCTCACGTTGCCCTCTTGTGGTCCTAGAAAATGCGAGACCATCTCAATTCCATTTACTTTCCAAGGCAGAGTCAGAGGAGGGAGATTCCTTCCCTAGAACAGTTCAACCAGCCCAGGAGGCTACATCACTCACCCTCGCAGGCTGTTGTGGGATTGGCAGTGCAGCAGAAAAATTGGCGCCTCAGTTGCAAGCGTTTTCCCCTACAAGATGGTTCCTGCAAGATACCACCCTCTGGAAGTCTCTCTCTGGGCTGGGGTTTGTCCAGCTCATTCTCCTCCCAGCTCTGAATATTTTTGTGTTGAACAATTTGGTAAAGCTCCACTTGGCTGTGGATGAGGTCTCCACGTGAAAACATGGTTACAAAATGTTTCTGAGGCAGGATTTTTAAGCACACCCTTCAAAGGCTTGCCATGAACTTCGCCCGCAGTGTTGCAAGAAGCGTGGGCTGAAAAGGGTACAACCTTTGGATGTAACATCTGCAGGATAGGGATTTCTTATGCTTTTGAGGTTTCAGTCAAGGCAAAAACAGTTGACAGGTTTGTGTCAGAAAACACAGCAAACAGTCAATCCTCCCCATCGTCTCTGGGCCACTCATGATTTTGTAGACCTCTTCCCCGCCATATGTCCTTCTTCCAAGCTGAAGAGTCCCAGCCTACAGTTTTTCACTGTACAGTCTGTTCCTGTGTCTCTGTGCATCCTTACTCCCTGCCTCCAAACCTTCTTCCATTCCCCATTACCCTTTCTGAGATGAGAGAATCAGAACTGTATGCCGACCCTGGAAAAACATTTAAACAAACCGAAGCCAGGCCCAGTAAAATGAACCAAAATTCTTATACGTAAAACTGTGAGGATCTTGGTGGAGGGTGGATAGAACTCTGAATGCAATGCCTTCTCATTTCTGTATCTGGCATGGAGGAGGCAGAAAAGGGGAAAATACAAATAAGTGATCTCAAAGAAGAGTGAAGCAGCTTTGATGGAGATGTCAGCAGAGGAGAGCTGGTCATTGCAGTGACCTGAAAGGCTGAAGGAAGGATTGCAATGATGAAAAACGCTCAAAATCTTCTTGGTAGGCAAGAACAACAGAAATTTTGGGTCAGAGGACATCTAGAGCCCTGTGGCAGGGGCTGGTGTCCATTCCTCTGCACCAGTAAACCATCTACAAGCATCCATACCTGTAGGGAACAGAGCACACAGTTCCTTGTACAGCTTCAGGCCCCCTGCACAGCATCGTGCCATGGCAGCAGTGTGGGTCCTCAACTCAGGAGAACAGAAGGGAATTAGCACCCAGCCTGTGCACGTACCAACACGACTCTGAGAGCGTGCGTGCAACGCGTTCCGCACACCCGCTCCTGGCTGATGCCATCTCAAGCTGAGATCTGTATGGTTGCTATGGAGAAGTGTAGCTAAATGCACAAACAAATGCCAAACAGTGGTAACTGCTCAGGGGGACTTAGAGATTCCAGGCTTTACAACGTGTTGCTGAGGGATCGTATCCCTTGGGGCATGGAGGCTTTTTTTAGCCTGCCAGGAAATCCAGTGTGGGACCTACTGTACTTGGTATGCTAGAAACTCTTGTTTCACAAACTGGCCCTCTCTGTCATGGATTTCTCCCGGGGAGCTATTTGTTTTTCTCCATCTTGATGCTTTGGCATGATCATACAATGTATCTAAGCAGCCAAGGAGGCTGCTAGCGGCAAAGCAGAGACTGCACCAGATGGACAGTGTAGACCCACTCGTCAGCTGCTGCCAAAGCTAAAGCCGGCAAGGCAGCGAGATTCCCATAAGGCAGCAACGTGGAAGGGGAGCCCCGGCAGTGTCTGCGAGGCGGCAGCGCTCTGTGGGGAAGTGGAAGAGGGTTTGCACAGGCAGCTGCCTGCCGTGCTCCGCGCCGGGCTCCCGGGTGCTCTGCCGGCAGCTTGGCCCGGTGCATGGCGCACGAGTGTCCAGCCTGGAGGCTGCGGGGGTTGCTGCACCCCGTGTCCCCGCGGGGCACCCAGCTGGGCACTGTGTGCCGCGGTGGGGTGTCCCCGTGGGCCGCCGCGGAAAATGCCTCGCAGCCTGGGGCCGAGCGCTGCTGAACAGGGCGATGTCCCCACGTCACCCGGGGGGCCCCAGGCTGCCCAGGCTGAGGGCCAGCCCCGC
>JACBWW010000010.1:19295422-19353788 GCA_020086605.1 Lanius collurio
GCGCCTCCGCCGGGCCCCAGCGCGGCCCGGCCCCCGCTCGGCGCGGGCGTGGGGACTGCCATGTACCGGGGGCTGCCCTGGGCCGCGCTGGCCGGTGGCGGAGGCCCCAGGCTGGGGTGCTGCTGGCTCGGGGGTGCTGCGAGCCCGGGTGGGTGCGCTCCCCTCGTGCCAGCCGCGCCAGGGCTGCGTGTGGCCCTCCAGCCCTGCGTGCCCGGCTGGGTGCGCGCTGTGCCCCATCCCACAGCACCCGCGCTGCCCTGGGAGCCCTTGGGGCAGCGAGGAGCAGCTGTGCGGCACAGCGGGAGCCGCCCGTCTGCTCCCCTCGTTGCACGTTGGGATTGTGGTCTCTTAAGCCGTGTTTGTGCAGGCAGTGGTAAGTCGGGTGGACACCACCAGGCAGGCAGGCAGGCAGCTGAAGGTAGCTAGTGTTGCCTGGACAGCTTATTGCAGGGGAGCACCTGGCCCTGTAGAAGCCATGTGGGCATCCCACAGTGGTTTGGCACGCGAAGTCTAGAGTTGCATCGGTGAGGGTGGCACAAGTGGTTGTACACAGAGGGCAGAAGCTTCAGGCTGCAGCACTGTGCCTTTCCCGGGTGCTCCTCTGAGGGCATTCACTCTGTTTAAGGCAGCCTGAGAAGAGAAACTTACAGAATTCCCTGTTGGTTTTCACTCCAACAAACTCAAATCCCTCTTGCAACACTGGCAGCCTGGCCCCTGTTGCCTTGTACTTTAAGAAAGATGAATTGGAGGTGTCTCCTCCAGTGGCCCTGCGAGGGGATGAAGTCTTGGATCACCCTCAGCACAGTCTGAGAGGCAACTGCTGCTTCTCTTTTGCTGACCCTAAGTGGTACCTCAGCTGATCCTGTCCTTGATGCAACTTGGCCCTTGGGTTCAATCATCTCTGCTGTTGTTCCTGGTGTTTGAAATTGTTCCCCCACTTCTGGCCTTTTATCTCTCATTCTCCTTGCTGTAGTACCTAGGAAGCCTCTAGTTGTGTCATAAGCATTAACATCTGCTTTGAGGTTTGTCATGATTCCATAACTTTCAGTTTCTTCTTTGAAGGCTCTGTTTCCCCTTGCCTCTGCCGTCCTCTCCTTTGCTTCCATTGGGATTTTACCTCTTTGTCTGAAAGAGTTCCTAGATGGAGAGTTTGCAGTTTTGCAGATGCTTTGCCAAATACAGCCTCTGTACCATGCTGCAAGACGTCAGCATCATCCCCCTCATCTTGACTCACTCTGGCTGCGAGTCGTGCTGGGCAGTGTCTAAATGTGTCCTGCTTGTGTGTGAGGCCTCCATAGTGCCAGTAGTGCCCACGTCTCTGAGCTGGCCTCCACTTTCTGTTCGTGAGATCCTCTGTTCTGCCAGGGCCAAAGGTTTCAGTTTTCTCTCCAGCTTCTCTGCTTAGAATTAGCAGTGACATTAAAAACTAGTATGAACATACAACAGCTTAAAGAACTGATATGGGATGGGAGGAGCTGAGCAGTAGGGGCAGAGAGGAAAGGAGTGATTCTCAGAGCCTGTAGGGCACCGCCTCTGCTAGCTGTCATGGGAGCCATGGCTGTGTGACCTCTTGGGGTTCTAAGTGCAGCTGAGGTGTCCCTGCAGTGGGTGTCTTCAGATGGACTTTATGACAATGGTGATGTGAGCTTAGGTGGGACAGCTTGAGCTGTGCTTACCTTAGCACTTCACTGCCTTAACTGGTAATTTCCCCTCAACATCCAGTAAAAGTGTATTTCTAATCACATTGCTCAACCCCACTTCTGAGGACACAGCTTTTACTTTGTCTTATTTTTAGAACCTTTCTGTTGGGAAATAAAATTTATTGCTTCCTTCTCAGGAGCACCTAGGGACTCTGAAAGGAAGAGGTCCAGGTAGCAGCAGAGCCCCTGCTGGAGATTGATGTTCTTTGGAAATAACAGTACAGAACAGGAATGGTGGTGAGCAAAGAACAGTTTCCAAGTCAAGCTCAAGCAATTTTGAGATTTCTGGATTCCCCATCCAGCAACTAAAGCATCAAAATGGGCTTCTGTCCAAAAGCTATCTTGAAGAATATTGTTCAGGGTGCAGAATCAAGTTCTACAGTGTATGTTCTTGTAGCCCCAGTTCAACTTGTTTTGGATATGTACTCAAGGTGTAATGACTAATTTTGTAATTGTATGCTACTTACTACCAGTACCCCAGCCACAGGTACTGCACAGTAGTGGTGGTTCTGCTCTTGGGGTTTTGTCCTTTTCCTAAGTTGTATTGTTTTAGCCTGTCTGCAAAAATGGCAAGAGACACAACCATGCGCCTTGGAGTGGGAGAAGACAGGACTTTGTAACACGGTCTGTAAGGTGAAAGCTGCCACAGCATACAGAATTTAGGAAACTCTTGTCTCTCAAGCTGGTATTCTGGCCTTTGTATGCTTGAGTCCCCACTGCCAGAGATTAAATATCCATCACAGACATCTCGCTCACATATTGTGGCAAGGTGTTCTGCTTTGCATTAAAAATTGACGCTGTGCTCTAGTTTCCAGATGACTTTCGTTTGCTCGCTGTCTGGCTCTGCACGAGCTCCTCTTGCTTCCTTGCCACATCACTCTTAACCTGCACAAATACTACCAGCCTGCCCTCAGCCACGTCCTGCAACAGAGCAGGTGAGAACACTGACAGCCAGAGCCCAGCGGGAGAGAAGCAATGGTTTGAATTACTTGTTTGGTACATGGTAGAGCTCTTGTGCCACACAGGAGGCCAGAGCTTGCTTAAGCTGCCCTTTACTTGATAGTCCTGGTTCTTGAGGGGTTGGTGATCCAGCCTCAAATGTATTCATATCAATGATTTTTGATAAATCATGTCACAGACAAAACTAAAGAGAAGCTATTTCTTTTTAAAGGGAGACGATTCCTCTTCCTCCTGGGAGCCATGTGGCATTAGGAGATGGAGTGCAGAAGAGCTCTCATGTTTCCCACTGTGTGAAGCTCAGCAGGGGGCCTCTTGGGGATCTGCTGAGACAAGCAGCGTGTCCTTACAAGAAGCTGCAGTGATCAGCATTTCCCTGGTGGGACAAGGCTCCTCTCCTCAGCACCTTTAGTTGGGGGTTTGCCCTGCTTGCTGCACTGTCCATTCTGTTGGGATTCATAGGATCAGCTCTGCATTTGCTGGAGCTGCAGTCCCTGCATTGGCACCATCTCCAGCTGGGGCCCAGGCAGCCTGGCTCAATGGGGTATTGTTTATCCCACTCAGGAATGTGCAGGCGAGCAGGGACCTCGGGGAGCTTCACACAGCAACATGTTCTGCTCTGAACAGGGAGAGTGACTGCGGGTGGCCACGGCTCTGAAGGCTGGTGGGAGCAGTCAGGGCGTGCTGGTGTGCTGGTAATGTCATACCCTAGAAATGTGAATGAGGACTGTGCAGGCTGTGCAGATGCATTGGGGTATGGAGGAGGGAAGGAGGGCTGTCCAGATTTGGAGAACATGTGAAGGAACAGAGGAAAAAGGTAGAAATGTCTTAGTATGTAATTAGTAAGCTGCTGTTCTTGACACAAAGGTGTGAGAAGCCAAGCTTTAACTCCTGGTTCCTCCCACTGTGTGCTGGGTACTGATCTTGCAGCCTAGAGTGCAGCAAGAGCTGCAGCAGCTCTCTTGTGAAAGCTAGTCCCAGCAGCTGGAGGGTGCGCTGAACTGAGGAGTGTCTGTCACTGGGAGTGGATTGTGTTTTCAGTGAACAGACATTGAGCTATAATGAGTGGAAGGAGGTATGAAAAGACCTAGGTAAAATGCAAGGTGGTTTTCAATTTTTGAAAAGATCTCTGACAGTATTTGTTTAATATTTTTAATATTAATTTCTCTAATAATTTTGTGTCAGGCTTGTCTTTTGTACATGTCTGGGAGTATGACTATTCCTGGTCCACTGCTCATGCAGGTTCTAAGATTTTTATAGAGATTGAGACATCTGGACAAGAATCCACTTGTCCCTCTTGTGCAAATCCTGTGTGCCTGTGGAAGCCCACACAGCATGTTTTGGTCTGTTTGGTGAAATGTTAGTTTTTCAGTAACAGTGCTGTCATACTGTCCGTAGTCAGTTCTAACAGTGCTGCTTCATGAGTGAGAAGCTGGAATGTATTATTTAGTGGAGAAACAAGTGGCAATAGCACCTGTTAAGTTTGGTTGCCTTGCTGCTTAATTTGTGGCATCCATCCATTACTGTTTTTTATCCCATGGTCTTAGCAGTGCTTTGGGATAGGAGTGGATTAGCTGCCCTCAAACCCTTTGGGTCTCCCTTTTTACTGGCACTGTTAATACTTCTTGTAATCAGTCTAAATGGTCTCTTCACATTGCTGCCTTATCTCTTAAGTGCTTAAAATCCTTGCCTCCATCTAAGTGAGGGTACTTTTAGCAAGTGCCTGACAATTAGATTTGATGCTGGTGAGTCCATTATTTGAGATTTCTTACCCTGAACAATTTCAGCTGCAAAAAGAGGAGGGATAGAAGAAATTGTCAGTCTGTGTGTAAATGCCTTTTCTGGGCTGCTGTGACTTGACCCAGTCTGTGCTGAAGATCTCAAAACAATATTGTAACAGAGTTAATAGCCATCATTTCATTCTGGTCCCTCCTGTCGTCAGCCCACGCTGGACCAGACACACTCCAGAGCTAATAGCAGAGTGGGATAAGCAGTGTTCCATGGTTCCATGAAGGTAATGTTAGTGTGTGCTGAGCATGCATGCATGCAGGCTGGGGGCAGTGATTAATGCCCTGGGAATCCACTCTCTGCCTTGCTGCACAATGCTGTTGTGTCAGGCCCTGAGCTGTGGTCGGGTGCCAGGAACACGTTACCTGGTTTGTGCTGGATCAGGCAGTGAGACAGAGCCTGTGTGTTCTCAGCAGGGTGAGTTCCTGCTGCGCCACAGCTTCATACTTGCTCAGTGAGGCTCTCTTTGGATGCGGGTCTGCTGCTGGGCGGGAGCAGGAGTCCTGCAATCCGCAGTCCTGACCTCCGCCAGCCTGAATTCTCAGAGTTTGCTCAGTTGTGGCAGAGCTCTCCTTCCTTCCCTCTGGCAGGCAGGGATCACCCATCCTTGAGGTGAGAGGGGATGATGCTTGGCCAGCTGTCAGGAGCCGTGACTCACAGGGGATAACAGGCAGAGCCTTGCTCTCCCTGCAATCAGCTTTTCCTTCTGGAGCCTCTGTGAGCTGTTGCTGAATGTTTGTTTTCACTAGATCTAGGGTGGATCTGGGAGAAGCTCCGGTCCACTATTAAGTCGAAAGAGTTGGACTCAGTAAGTTTCCAGTCTGGAGTATGCTGGGAGGCTTCCTTCTCTAGGTAGGGGTTTGTAGAAAATGTTGGCAGGCAGCACTGCATGGAGTAAGACAAGGCCAAGGTCCTGGAAAACATAATATTTTGTGTTCAAGTTGTGTCATGGAGCAAGCAAACTCTGCAAGACTGATTCACTGCTTGCAAGTACAGGGGCATGCTGTCTAGACTCAGATGGAGTCAGGGAGTGATCTTGCTCTTCTTGGTACTGCTGAGGGAGCATGAGCCTTCTGGGATTCTTTTATTGGCACTTTCAGAAGTTGCTTCATGCTTTCTTAAGAGCTGCCTCTCAGGGAATGCTTTGGACATGAATAGGTTAGTGGTTTATTAGAACTGTAATTAGTATATACATGCTGGAACTATTGCAGTCCTGCCAGTCCATCTCTATCTTCTGTCTCATTGGAAAATTTTGCACATTTTAATGATGAGTCCCTGGAGCTGCAGGTGTGTTAAATGAAGTGACACTCCTGTTCTCATGGGCAGGATCAGTGGGAGGGCCATAGTCTCAGCCCCAGTGACGGCAGCAAAGCCAGGGTTTGGATCAGCAGCACATGTACTGTAATCCTTGCATTCCTCAGCCCATTTTTACATTACACCTTTCACCGAAGAAATACAAGAAATCTCACTGTACTGCTCCTGGAGAAACTACCCTAAGGCAGCAGTTATGCCTGAAATATGTTTTCCCCTCTTTGTCCAGTGCTGCTGTGAAGTTTGAATATTCAGAGTACGGCAAGGATTCCTAGGAGCCTGAGCTCAGCTGGCAGCCTGTCTGGGGGGTGGAGGGCAGCCCGGATGCCTGCAAGGGGCTGCTGCTGCCGCCTGTTGCTGCTGCTCCTGTTCCCATGAGAACATGCAGTAGCGTGCCCCAGCCACCCCACCTCAAACAGCACAAGCATCCTAACTTGTCTTTAGTATTTTCAAGCTAATTGATGGCCCTTCCATCTTTTTCCCTGCTCCACATGGTCATGTTTTTAATACTGTTACTCCTTCTGCCTCAGTAGGTTTCTGCTACCCTGAACTGCAGCTCTTTGTGCTCCTGATTCACTCCAGTCCATTCATCTCTTTTTGGTGGCAGAGTGCTGTCTGCTGCTGGATATTGGGCTCTTTGTTTGTACAGCCAGCACAAAGCTGGTGACAAAGGGACAGCCTGTGTCCCAAGGAGCCCACGTGCTATGGGGAAGGCAGTTGAGAGCAATAGGAGCGACAGACAGACAGGATGGCAGAGGTGAGGGTGGCCTGGGGCACAGCGTGCTGGCTGCAGCAGGGGAATTGCTGGGGGCGGGGAAAGACGTGATGAGGAAGCTGTTCCTGCTGAGTACAAACTCGCTTTGTTCCCAGGAGGTGAGTTGGACTGGATAAACAGAGTGATCCCGTCAGCAGAAAGCCTTTCCCTGGCTGGATCCCCCACTGGCACTCTCACTGGAAGTTGGCTGCACCCCGTCAGTAGGGACATCTGTCTTCTCGCTGTGTTAGCTTCCCTTCTTCCTGACTCTCCGGGGCTCAGGTGGGCTGCGTGTGGCTGCATAGAGAAGGGGTGCCCTTGTGGGGCCCATGTGTTTGTGTTTTGTTGTGTTGTCACTGTGCTCTTTCTGCCTTGAGCTGGGCAGGGGGGTTGACAAGCTGAGATGGGACGGGTGTCACCGGCTGGGCAGCGCTTGGAGCGGGACCGCTCACTGTGCACTTCGAGCTGCTTCGGGAAAGGAGGAGAATGGGTCCCACAGCAGGGAAGCTGTGTCCAAACAGACAGAGCAGGGACTGTGCTTGTGATGTGGGAGGAAAGCAGCCTGTGCTAAGGGGGGTGGTGGGGAGGATGCTGCTGTCCCAGCGTCGCAGAGGACAGCGCCCTGAGAGAGTACCACAGAGAGGTGTTGGCAGTGCTGTCCTGTGCCTGTAATTGCAGGGGGTCAGGAAGTGAAAGCAGACTCTCACTGGTCTGAGGTGCCCTTGAGAAATAATCTTAAAGTTTCTGGTTGCTTTGGATAGATGCACCTTTCTGTTCCCATCCTGAGGAATTTGGGAGGAGGCAAAGGAGCAGCTTAAGCTGCCTTGGTGCCATGTATTTCCTTGATGGTGAGGCTGAAAAGCAGAAGTTATACAGAAGAGTGTTCTCAACAGCCACTTCCAGAGGAAGGGAACATCCAGGACATAGCCATTGATGAGGAGGTCTTTGCCTGCCTTCAAATCTCCTGCCAGGAGGAATTTCAGCCTTGGCTCCTAAGCCTTGGACAGGTTCTGCACCCTCATCTTAGTCTGACTTCTGACAAGAACCATGGTGAGGCCTCCCAGGGGATGACTGAACCATGTACCTAGCCAGGTACCCAAAGGCAGAAAGGGTATTTCCGGTCTGATCCAAGAATGAGGATGGCGGCATGAGATTGCCTGAGTGGACTTTGTGCCTCTTCTCTTGCTGGGCCAGAATTGTGATGCTGGTTCAGCATGTAGTTCCTGTGGCCCTGAGTGGTGGCATGGGGAGGGGTATGCCTGTGCCTATCCTGCCAGAGAATGTGTGGTGGGATGTGCAAGTGGGTGGTACTGACTGCCCCCTGGGCCCTGGCAGACTGAGCCCTGCTCTGTATGTCAGGGAAATGCCGAGCTTCCTCCCCTCCTCTTGCTTCCTTCCTGACGGGAATTCACTTCCAAATTTCTTGCTGCTTCTCCCCCCGCTTGCAGCACAATCACATGTCCCTACAGAGACAGCCAGAGGGGCGGGACAAGGCAGGTTAGACCATGGGGACTGCATTGCTGCAGCCCCTTGGCTCCTGTCGCATGTGCCAAGAGGTGTCAGGGAATTCAGGACAGGACCTCTCCACACAGTTTCTGCCTCTGTGCTCAGGAAGGGTTTTACTTCCTGAGCCTATGTGTGATAATTTCAGGTGTTTCTGGCTGCTGACAAACTTCTCACTTTCTCAGCCTTAGGCACTGACCTGCCTTCAGACCCTGCACAATGGAGGCTGGCTCCGTGGTACGGGCAGTCTTTGATTTCTGTCCCAGCGTCTCTGAAGAGCTGCCCCTCTTCGTGGGAGATGTCATCGAGGTGTTGGCTGTGGTGGATGAATTCTGGGTCCTCGGCAAGAAGGAAGGTGTCACAGGTAAGAGCTGCAAATGCCTACACCTGGGTCCATAGAAGTGCCAGCTTAATGTCCGCTCCATGAGCACATCTTCCCTTGGTGGGCAAGGACCATTTACTAATTCTTTCAGGGGACTTTGGTTGGGACTGAGAGTGCGGGTTGCCACTGGTCTCCTGCCAACTTTGTGTCAGTTATTCAGACAGCTTGTGTGTTGTTTTTTGAGAGAGATTAGTAGAGGGTCAGTTCTGAAGGAGATGGGAGCTTCACAATACTGGTTGTTCAATTCTCTATGGAGAGACTGCCCATTTCCTGGCTAGTTTATGTGCTGACCTGCTGTGGCAGTGGAAGGGGAGAGAGGAAACAGATGCACTGAGAGTGGAAATGCATCCACTCTGGAAACCAGTCCAAGTGACCTTGTCAGTGGGAGATAGAGCAACAGTCACCATGTGTCTCCCTGAGCACTCTGACTCAGCCCCACTTCCTCCTTTCTGCTTCAAAGCATCTTCCTACACAAATTGTCATCAATATCTAGGTGCCTGAAGAGGTGTGCAAGTCTCTTAAACTTTTAGGGGGGTGTGAAAAACTTCTGAAACAGCAGAATTCTCATAGTGAAACACTAAGAGTCTCGTAGTCTCTGTTTAGGCGGCTCTTTCTCATCTTAATTCTGATGTTAAGAAGATATGTGAGCTCTTGGGGAGATGAGAGCCAGGCCACTTCAAAGCACAAGCCTGCCTCTGTCTTCAGCATGAGGGTGGGACTGATTTCATCCCTGGCTGTAGAGATGGGGCTGCTATTGTAGCAGCAGTCTGGTCTCTCCTAACAGCCACAGGCTGTCTACTGTCTGAAACAAAGGTGGACAGGAGCACTTCCCTCCTGTGCTCCATGCAGCTGATAAGTGGCATTGAATGAGCACATGCCTGATCCTGTTCCTGCTGCTGAAGTCACTGAGCAAGAATTATATGTGCATTTTTCAACAGAGTTTTGTGTCCCAGCATAACTGGTGAGGTTGTTCTATAGAAGATGAAGCTATTTAGGAATAACAAACAGATGTATGTCATAGCTCAACGATAAGAAACATGCTGAAGTCAAACTGAATGTTTTTTAATGACCTTTAACTCAAAACCCAATTGCATTCCTGCTCTCTCTTGGAACAGCTGTTGTAGTTTTCTGCCCAGCTTTCTCAGTTAAAGTTGTAGGGAATTGAAAAAGCACTTTAGAATAGAAGCTGTGGAGGTGTTGTAGCCTAGTATTCATTACTCTGTGGAATAATTACTGTAATTAACTCCATGTACAGTAATTCCTTTCTTACAGCATTATGTTGTTTCCATGTACACAGCAGGAAACTAAGATAAGGAAAAAGAGCTGGTTAGAGCTGTAAAGGAAGCAACAGAGTATAGCAAACACCAAACCGCCTAAACACAGTGCAAAGCTCTGGGGGTCTAGGATATGGTGTTTCCACATTTTATTAGAAAATATTGGGTCATCCAGAGGCAATGCTGGATGTGGTACTAGCCCATATTTCACCATATCCCTTTGCCTCAAATTATGTAGGAAAGACATTTCTAGTGGCCTTTGCATGTCCTATGGTCACAGGACTGAAAATAGTATCTGACTGGTTACACGTGGTGGCCAGCAAGTGTACCATGGTGAAACAGGTACACAGAGTGACAAAGTGGGGAAGGTCCCTGGGGTCCCAGCAGTGCTGAAGCTGTGACAGAGTCTGTGGCCATCCCCGAGCGTGGCAGCCTGAATTCTGTGCTGAGACTGCACAGGGGTCAAGTCCTATGGAGGATGGAGCACTAGGTGGCTATGCCCAGTCAGAAGACACTGGTCTCATGATCCAGCACCACTGGATCTCTTAGTCCTCACCATGGGTCTGAGTTGGGAAAGAAATGATGAGGGCAGAGAAAACCTAGTATGTCTATCCTGGAAGCTCCATGCTGATGGCACAGTCCCAGTAATGCACACAGCCTGTGGTCACCTGGAGTGAGCAAAGGACTCAAAGCTTTTTGTTCTCTGTTAGTTCTTAAGTACTTTAAGCCCCAGGAATTCCTGACTCCCAAACTCATTCTTCTTCCACCAGAGTATTGAGGCACCCAGGGTAACTGGATATTTTCCTTTAGCAAGAGATTAATAGATCCCAAAATCTGGAAGGAGGATGGACATGGTGGTGGGTCACAGGAAAGACTTGTTGCTGACAACTTGTTCTCCTTTTAGGGCAGTTTCCTAGCAGCTTTGTTGAACCTGTGGATATTCCCCCTTTGAAGCAGGGAGAAAAACTGCTTGTTTGTACCAATGACTTCACATCTCAAGAGCCAGGGAGTTTGTCACTGCAGAGAGGTAATCTCCATTCCCTACTTTTGCTTTGCACCTCAAAAGCCTCACTAGTCCTTCCGGATGGATGAACCTAGTCACAGCATCCTGCCTAGAGTGACAGAAGAAAGAGGTGAATCTTCTAATACCTCATGACATGGGTCATGTCAAATCCACCACGGTCCTCTGGGCTTCTGCCACTTTGATACCAGTTTCTCATGATCGGTCATTACTCATGAAACTCCAAAAATTGGCATCACCCTATCATAGTAGATTTACAACTGCCTTTTAACTGACCTCCAATCCCCAAATCCTAGACTTGCATTTGGGGGAGAATGATAGCTTTGATGCACCTGCACAGCTTTGCAGCCAAACTGTGTATCTTAGATGTACAAGAGGCTGCTGATACTTCATGCTTTAACACAATCCTGTGCTTGTGTGCATTCCCAGCATGTACTGTGCTCTGACAGAGTGCCAGTCCTCACCCACAGCCAGGAGGGAACGCGGGGAGGCAGGAATAAGAGGTGGGAAGGAGTAATGAGAGCAGTTTTGAACTGGTGTGTCTCATTCTCTGCAGGGGACTTGGTGATCCTTGGGGGGTCCCTGGCCTCCAGCTGGCTCCAGGGCCGAAGCAGCTGGGGTTCCAAGGGCTTTTTCCCCTCATCATGTGTGAGGGAGCTGTGCCTTTCAGTTCAGAGACGTCAGCTGTCCCAGAGCACTCTCCTGGAGGTGCCTGCCTACTCACTGGGCCAAGCCCGGGCCCTAATGGACCTGTCTGCTCAGCTGGAGGAGGAACTGGACTTCAGGGAAGGGGATGTGATCAACATTATTGGTGTCCCAGAGCCTGGCTGGTTTGAGGGTGAGCTCAGAGGCTGCAGGGGCATCTTCCCAGAGGGTTTTGTGGAACTGCTTACTCCTCTGCGAGCACCAGGAACCTCAGTGGATCCAGAGCCCACAGGGACATGTGACACCAATGGAACAGTAGACATGCCCCCCAAAGATGACAAGGAGCCAGGGAGTACTTACGGTGTTGCCCTCTATCAGTTCCAAGCCCTGGAGTCCAAGGAACTGGATTTTGATGTGGGTGACAGGATTCGGATTATAGGCATTCTGGAGGATGGCTGGCTGGAGGGGGAGCTGAGAGGAAAACGTGGCATCTTTCCACACAGGTTTGTGAGGCTGGAAGCCTCTGAAGCTAGCAGGGAAAAGGTGGGTACTGGGGATCTGCAAGGTGGAGGCAGTTGTGGATTGACCACCCATCAAGATCCAGAAAGCACTTGCTCTGAAACTCCTCCTTTGCCAGGGAATGATAGCAGGGAAAAGGAAGATTGCTTGGCTGCATACCCTGAGCCTGCCACCATTTTGTCTCACAAGGCAGGGAGGTCAGAGGGTCCTCTTGGCACTGACTTGAGACAGCACCAGGCCTCTCCCAGCACAGGACTCCAAGAGCCACATCCCAAAGGCACAGTGGGCTCGGTCTCCTCTAACCACACGAAGACAGTCAATGGCATTCTCCCCTCTGCTCAGCTGCCTCCCCCACAGGACAACAGGCCTGGCCAAGCAGGTGAACTGGAACCTGGGGGGACCCTTTCAGCCTCCCCAGGAAACTCAGAAACTCACCCCCTCCTTCAGCATGATGGAGACAGCCCCATTGTGCCCTTGCAGGCTCCCCGCTTCCCCCAGAATCCTTGCAGGAGCCAGGCAATTTCATCTCCCAACAGCTGGGCAGCATCTCAGCCTCAGGAGAGCCAGAGCAGCACCCAGGACCTGGACAACTGGATGGACAGTAAACAGGAGAAGTCCAAGCCCTGTTCCAGCTTAGGAACTGCTCAGGTGGGCCTGGACACACGGGCTGGGAGCTGGAGGGAGTGCTGCTCTCTTGCAATGCAGGGGGATGGCTGCACGGACCTGGACTCCAAACTGACAGAGCAGCTGGCCCAGTTTGAGAGGAGTCTGTCAAGTACTGGTGTGGAGCAGGACAAGGTCTCTCGTCACTTCTCTATCTTGGACTACAGCTCTGAGAAGGACATTGTCCGTGGCTCTCCTGAATCTGTGTCCCACTCCAGGCAGGCAGAAAGGAGAAGGGCCCTGAGGCCACCCCCTCCTCGGCCCAGCAGCCTCGCTTCAACTGCTGTGCATGTGCAGGGTGGCCAAGTGCCCAAAGGCAGGTCCCTGTCCTTCTCGGTCAAACCCTCCCGGCCTGCGCCCCGGCCTCCATCCATCAGCCAGCGGAAAAATGTGGTCCCTACACAGCTTCAGCCCAGCACCCCAGAGCAGCGGGTGGAGGAGGGACGTGAGGACTTGACACAGGCAGGATCAGCCTCCTCCAGCTCCATCCTGCTGACTAGAATTGGAGAGGTGGAGCGAGATCTGGAGGCGTACAGCAAGACCCGTGCCGAGCTAAGCCTGATGCTGGAGGAGCAGCAGGATGAGCTGGTGAGAGCAGAGACCATGGAAAACCTTGAATTCTGTGACTCCAACATTGAGAGCCTCAGCATGGAACTGCAGGAGTTGAGAGGTGAGTCTGCAGCAGCATGGGATGGGGGATGCTTCCAGGAGCACAGGTGCCTCTGCTGTTTTACAGACACTGTTGAAGGCAGTCTTTTATACCCTACTTTAATTCCTGGTTTTGGTCATTTTGTAACCACTGTTGCAGTACAAATCATCATGATTTTGCCTTGGAGAATCACAGTGTCTTTCTCTAGATATCCCTTTGCCCTGGTATTTCCCACTCCCTTTTCCTTCCAACTCTCCCATCTGCTCTTTCAGCCCCACCATACATCCAGAGCGTTCATCTCATCCACTCCCAGTATGCCTGTGATGGAAAGCAAAACCACAGCTGCTGCAGTTCCAGCCTCCCTGCCTCATCCCCTCTTATCTGGAGTGGAGTGAGCAGCAACTTCAGGGTGGTTTTGCTGGTGGTCCTGCAGTTGAGATTTGAGTAGTTGTCTGTGCTGTGACTGCCCGCAAGCTGTCAGGGCACTGAGTTTCCTGTGGTTTCTGCTCTGGTGCTGATACAGACCTGTGGGGATTTATCACTCAGAAGAGAGGGGATGTACAGAAGAGGACTGAACCTGGCCTGGGAGTGGGATGGATTAGTGGGCAAAAAGTAAAGCCTGTCCCTGTGCTCCTGCCATCTGTGGAGTCCTGGACAAGAAAATGGTGCTGTTCTGTTGGTAACAGCAACAAAGGGCTTTCAACTGTGGCATATCTGTAGCTGAAAATGTGACTTTTGTTCTTGCACTCCATGAAAAATTACTCAGGAAAGAGGAATTTGCCATTATTATATCAGCACATTTGTTCTCTGAGACCTGAAGGTGCCATGTAAAAATCAGTGCTGTTAATTGCATTCACTTGATATTACATTTATATTACATATAAATGGAAAGATGGGACCACATTCACTTGATAATACATTTATATTACATATAAATGGAAAGATGAGACCACATTCATCTTCTCCCACAGTGCCTTCCCAGGCTTCTCTTAGGAGCTCTGACACTGCAGTTCTCCTACCAAAACCCACGACATGCAGGAAATGTGGGCACTGCATGCGGGAGGTGGAGTGAAATGCCAACTCCTGTCTAGGAATTACTCACTCTGACTTCACTGCCTCCATCCTCCCACTGCTTAATCAGCACTGGGGAGCCCAGGCACTTTGCTGCATGATCATGTCTGAGGCAGAGCACATGGGAATGAGGGCTGATAGAGTGCACCAGGAAAATAGGGTGACAAATAACCTCTACGTCAGTGGTGTGTGAGAGGCATGCTTGGAAGAAGGCCTAGAGGATTTGAAGCTAGGTGAAATAACTTAAAGGTAGGAAGAAGAAAATCTAGGCTGAATCTCAAGGGAGATTTTCTGATGGGATGGGTCTTGCTGGGAAATGTCTCCTACTGTCCCAGTGCTTCCTGGCAGAGGACTGATCCTGTGGAACCTGTGGCCTGTTGGCTTCTGGAAGTGGAAGCTTTAGGCAAGAACTAATGCACTATCCTGAGGCATCCTCAAGTTAGTAAGCTTTCAGTAGTCCTAGGGGATTTTTCTCCATTTCAAGAGACCTGTCGAGACCTGTCTAGCCCTGTGATAAAGATGTTTCCTACCCTGTCATGTCCCTCCTGACATATCTGAGTGTGGCCAGAGAGCATGTCTTGCTAGCCCAGCTCTAGTGCAGCAGGCCAGAACAGTGACTTGGGGTTGCATCAGCTCAGCAAAATGTGTTTGGGCCATGCCTGAGGTGTGACCTCTGCCTTACCGCTGTTAGGGGAGCATGGAGACACACTGGAGGCAGAAAAGCTCTCACTAAGCTTTGACCAGCAACAAAAGAAGGGCAGGCATAGTCGTGAGGGAATCCAGCCCCTCGGTGTATCTTTTAGGGAGCTAAAGGAAGAGTAGAAAACATGTGGTTTTCTACAGTAAATCTTTAAAATCATCAGGTTGCATTTTTGGTGTGTCTTGTGAACACACTGGGATTTTGCTGATCACCAGGCTGGGGCAGGATTAGCGTTTGCCCTCCTGCAATTGGAGTAGGAGAGTCTATTGGTTTTATTTTTGTCTTCTACCAGCTGAGAGCATGGGCTCTGCATTCCTAACAAGTGTTGCAAGAACCTGAGACATGGATGACATCCACAGACTCTCACGCTCTCTGTCCAAGGGCATGTTGTGGTTGTCTCTTGGTTTCTTATAGGAGCTCTGTGTTTGGCATGGAAAATCATGGAATATGATGTGCCCTGCAGTGAGAGGTGTTACTGGAGTGCATATTTCTATAGCCTCCTGGGAGCTTATTTTGTGTGTTGGCACCAGACTCCATAACCCAGGTAATCCCTTCAAACCGGTTCCTGTCAGCAGGTGGACCAGCTGTTCCCCCTGGAGCAGGGAACCAGGCAGCTGTGGCTGCGTGGCACTGTGTAGGCACTGCTCTGTCTTGCAGGGAGCAGCTCCTCTCCTGATCTTCCTGTGACTGTGGGTGAGGGCTGGGAAGGGGATGGTCTCAGCATCGGGGTTGAGCCAAGGGCAGCCTGAAGGCATCAGTTTGCCCCAGCAAAGTGTGGAGCAGAGCCCAGCCTCTTCTAGACCACGTTGTTGCCTCCATGCCGTCAGGGGTGGGAAGGCAGCGGAAGAAAATCTAGTATCCCACCTCTGGTTTGTGGCTTCCTGCAGTCTGACACACGCTCTGTTTCCCTTCCCTGAGGACATTGGTCTCGGGGCAGGGCCTCTGCGTGCTCCAGTGCCCTCCTCTTCCCTGCCTCAGAGCTGCTTTCGGAGAGGCTTTGGCAAAGCCGTGGAGCCGGTTTGGGCGGTGAGAGCCTGCCCAGCCTGGCTCCCCTCCTTGCTCAGGGCTGGTTACTGATTACTTTGGGCAGCAGGTGGAGGAGGCCGGGACTGGCAGCGATTGGGCCCGTGCCTTTGCTGGCTGGTTTCAGGAAGCAGCACCTGCGTTTCACTTGGGACAGGAGTGCTGGAGCAGAGTGGAGAAGTGGTGTCAGACCGGGGCTGGGCTGGCTCAGAGACCGGAGAGTGAGGGGAGTCGGCCCCTGTGCCACACCCCACAGAACTGTGCGCACCTGTCCTTAGAGGAAAAACTGCATGGAGGATCCAAGACAACTGCGGCTCCTGAGCTGGGAATATGAGGACTGTTGTGCTGTACGGAGAGAGGACATGGCTGACTGCAACGACAGACCCAGGGTGACAAGGAGGCAGTACCCGGGCAGCCAAGGAATAGACAGCGGCTGGGACAGTTCCAGGAGACAGGAGGGCATCTCCGTGAACCAGCAGAGCAGGAATGGAGACTGTGGAGGTTTTTGGAAGGGAGAGGTGCAGTACATGGACTGCAGGAGAGCAGACGATGTTTGGGAAGGCAAAAGACAGGATACAGACGGCAGAAACTACAGGGTGTATGAGAGGGAGGGTGTTCCATACAGAAACTGCAGTTCTGAGATAAGAGAAGGGCAGAACAGAGAGGACAGAGGACCTGGGCAGTATAGGGAGAGGGGAAGGCAGTATGGAGAGGACAGAGGCCTTGGAGACTGTAGAAAGGGGGAAGGGTGGTATCAAGACTACAGAGATCCTAGGCACTACAGTGAAGATGAAAGACATTCTAGGAAAAAGGAACTGTGGCATAGGCAAGAGAGGGACTCTGGGGAGTATAGAGAGAGGAGAAGGCAGTATAGAGAGGATGGAGGCAATCTAGTATATAGGGAAGGGGAAAAGGGGTATAGAGATGATGGAGGCACTAGGGCATATAGAGAGCAGGAAAGGCCACGTCTAGGGATTAGGGATCAAGTAGACCAAGAAGACACTGAACAACACAGGAGACCCAAAGGCCGTGTCATGAACCACAGCAGTCCAGACAGAGGTTGTGAAGTTCCTGCATTTGCAGTCAAGTCCTCTGGAGATGATGGTGTGAACCTGGGGTCAGGTACCTGCTACACGCAGTTCAAGACATGCGTTGTTGACTACGACAGCTATGGGGAGCTGGAAGGAGAAGCCCCAGGGCCTGGGATGCCAGCCAAGAGCAGCAGTGGAGCGGAGCGCTCGAGGGTACGCACGGGCCGACCAGACTGGAGCCAGGTCTGGGAGCAGGAGGCTGAGGAAGCAAACCGAGTGGGCTCTGTGCTGCAGCGGAACAGCTTCTACAGACGGACGGCTCCCAGTGCCCTGCGGCACTCAGAGTTTGTGCAGACCAGGAAGAGAAAGCAAGGTACACAGGGAAATGGTGGGCAATTCCCTTGGGTGTGCCTTCACCCCACCCTTCACTGAGGCACCAGGGCAGCACTGAGACTCTGGTACACGTGGGTAGCCAGCACAGGCAGGCACTCACAGGAAGGCTCCTCCCTGAGATTTACTGAAATGAGCATCATGGTCGTCACCCCTCTGTACAGCCTCTGCAAGGGGATTTTGTGGGAGGGAAGCACAGGTGGCACAGACTCAGTGCTGTCCTTTCTGTCACTCCTGAGTGTTTCAGGTACACCCTAAAACTTGTGGCCCTGATTTGTCTGTTCTTTTAGGGCCTTGAGGAGGTTCCTCATGAGGGAAAGGATGAGATGCTGGGTTATTTCTACTGCCTGTTTTACTTTTATAACCCATCATGAATAGATTCTACATGTAAGAGCCAATTCCTGACCCTGAGTATGAATATGGCAGCTGTTCACAGGCAGCGCAAACAGGAAATAGAGGAAACTGTTGTAGCACTCAGACGTATGCAGAGAGCAAGTACTCAGAGTTGTGTAATTCACCTGGGCAGGACACTGAGGCACCTGCATGTTGGGGGTGTCACCGATGGGAATCTCCTGCGTCGCCAGCCCCTCAGTGCTGCAGTGGTCCCTTGTCTGTGCTACATATTGCATGCCCTGTGTACTGGGTCCCCAAGCCATCCCTGGATCTCCAGTCCTATCAAATAGCACCCTGGAGCTGGAGAGTCACCAAAGTGGAAGGCTTAGGATGTCTTGGCATGGGTGAAATCATTGCATTGATGCTGTGGCTATGTCAGAGTCAGCTGCAGACAGATTTGTGAAGCTTGGCTGGTTGTAGGAAGAATATTGGTGTGGCAGGGGGAAAGGTGCTTGGGTCTAGGCAGAGGGTCAGAAGGAGTTCTTCTTGATGGGCAGGCCTCCATGTGTCTGAAAACCTGTTAGTTCCTGTGCCCCTTCTGCCAGCATCTGTCTCATGTAGCTGTGTGTGTGAGCTCTCTGTGAAGTGGGATTGAAATGGAGAGGAAAACTGCAACAGCCAAAGCGATGGCAAAGCTGGAGGCAGTCACTGCCTTTGCCTTAGCGTGAAATCTGTCCTCTGGAGATATTTGATTAAGCAGGCTCCAAAGACTGCATTTCTGCGCTCTCGGGCCACCCTGTTAGGGTGGGACTTTGCTCAGCTGTGTCCCCAGGGCGAGGAAAGGGAGAGGCTTTGCAGTGCCAAGAAGTCCAAAGGGCAGCAGGGGAGCCAGGAGGAGGCCAAGAACAGAGTGGGATGGGTAATAGTCCACAAAGCCTTACAAGGCTGGAGCAGTGCTGGCTTGTCCAGCTTTTGCAAGAGTTGAAGGGACAGACTGTGATGCCAAGTGAAAGCCTTCTCTCTTCAGGGCTGAAGGACTTTTCCCCACTGTGGCAGGCTCAGGGGCATGGGAGTAGCTGTGAGGGGTTCAGGGCAGGATGCCCTCATCAGCCCCAGTGTCTCACAGCAGGAAAGGAGGGATGAATGCTCCAAGTATTTCAAACACTGTCTGTCCATCCTGTGGCCTGTTTCTGTCTGCAGTTGTCTATTACTTTTCTCCTCCTGCCTTCCTGGGGCACAGTGCTAGACCAGCCGCAGCCCTCCTTGGCGTGTAATGCTTTGCTGCCTCAATGCAAGATCCCACCAGTACCTCCCCAAAAGAGCTCTCATTGTGCTTGGCAGCAGACACCCTCCCACACAGCTGGCAGGGAAAAAGCAGCTCTGGTTTTCCCTCAGTGTGTGCTCCAGGCACCGTTTCTAATGCTGTTTACTTCTCTCACAGGTTCCTCCTCAATCCCCTGAGTAACAGAAATTGGGACTTGAAAGCCACAGTAGAGATTGTAGAATCATAGAATGGTTTGGGTTGGAAGAAACCTTACAGATCATCTAGTTCCAGTGTTCCTGCCATGGGCAGGAATGCCACACTCTAGATCAGGTTGCCCAGGGCCCCATCCTTGAATACTTCCAAGCCAGCAGAGATGGTCTTTTCTGTTAGGAGGGTTATCACACTTCTCAAAGATTTCTGTGCAATGTAACCGGGTAACAGCTGCTTGGTTAGAGCACCTCTGCTGGGATAAGACTCAGATATGAGTGCCTGACACATCAACAGGAGAACCCACCTGTCATAGCTTTGCTGCTTAGCCACCATCACTCTCAAAAGTTTTTTTGCATGTTAAGTGTTGCATTTCAGCTCTGAACTCCAAACTTTTTCTCCAAAATTAGAGCTTTTTAATTGATGGATATTCTTCTCAGGCAGGTACTGTCATTAAGTAATTTTTCAGTCTTCAATTCTTTGTAGTGGAGTCTTAAAATACACATGTCAAAGACTCTCAGGAAGACCTTTAAGTGTTTATTTTTCCTCATGCTCACTCATTTTTCAGTTCAGACTCTTACAAAACAGTGGACTTGAGAGCTAGGTGAGGCCTTCTGGGTGGGTGTCAATACTATCTTACCTTGCTACGCTCCTGTGCCCTTGTCTAAAACCCCAGTTGTCCTCTGCAACGGTCAGGGAACTCCTGCTGATTTGATTAAGCAAAATAATTACTCCCCAGAATACAATTCTGCATGTAGCTGTGTTTCTTGTTCCCATTAATACATTAATGCGTTTGTCTGCATTAAACCTGATTGGTTTGAATAATTCCATCTTATTAAGGATACCCCGGATCACTCAGTGACTCATATGCCTCATCTTTATTTTGTGATCCTGTTGAATTGATCTTCAGTTCTCTTCATGACAGCAGTGATTTTCCATTTACTTTATTATGTGGGATTAATTAAATCCAGTCTCTGGAGAACCTGTTGAGAAATGCTTTTTTTCTGATAGTCTCCACTGGCAGTGGATTTGCAAGGTCTTCTTTTTCTTTTTTTTTTCTTTTTTTTTTTTTCTTTTTTTTTCTTTAGAAAGAATGAAGCAGAAAATTTATTGTATAATTTTACCTTTTTGCCAGGGTTGCCAAAAGTTGTACTCTCCCAGCCTATTTGTGGGACTGTGTCATTGTAGGGTTTCTTTTGTCTTGGATGGAAATAAAGGTCTGTTATAAAGTAGCATTTAATTTCCGCATTTAAAAGATGAAAATAGAATTCTATCATCCATGGATTTTTTTGATGTCTTTCTTTTCTCATTTTTCTGTGCTTCAGAGTTCCTGGTGTGTCTGTTATCTATTATCCACTTTCTATGTTCATTTATATATATATATTTTCTGTCTTTATTGAAGCACAGATGCAGGACAGATTTTATATCAGTACAGTTCTCTTCATGTTTTTTGGATTGTCTATTTAAAACATCTTTTTAAAGAACTTTCAGCTTTCATTCTTTTTTCTGCCAGTGTTTTTGCTCACACTTCTGTGGATGCCCTGACTCAGCTTTATCAGCTTAGCTCTTTTACACCATCATATTACTTCTGTGTCACAAATTGGAATCATCCTCTGCTCACACTGAATACCATGGGACTGTCTGGGCAACCAGAGGCTGTTTGGGGCGATGGTTGTGGTCTCACCTGGCAGAGTGACACTCCACCAAGCAGGCTCTGCATTAGACATGTTTGGGACTCCAGGCCGCTCCAGTGGCCCTGGAGAAGCATCCCTATTCTGCCCCCGTTCAGTTCACTGGTGTACTACCCATGTCTGGAGTAAGAGTTTTCACCCCAGCCAGATCCCGCTCCTGGCAGCAGCGCGTTTAGCCTTTTGCTCAGATTAATTATTCCCTGCCCTAGTTTCATCGCCTCCCCTCTCATGGTCGGCAGTGGCTCCTCCCCTCCTGGCCTCCACATACTTCAAATATTTGCAGCTAGTTTGTTTTGTCCTGAGTCACTGCTTGACTGTGCTGAGCTGTGGGCCCGGGGCCGGGCTTGCCTGGCGGCTGGGTGCTGCTCCAGCGGAGATTCCTGGGCGCTGTCGCCGGCGCTGACGGGCGGCACGTCCCTGTGCAGGCTGCGTTAGCGCCCGCCGGGCTGCTCCGAGCCTGCGGGATGCTGCCAGGTGAGCCCTGAGGAGGAGCAGGTGGGGGCGATGCAGACCTTTGGGTGAGCACTGCAGCGTGGGGCACATGCATCCCATTGGATCTGGTCTTTGTGGGCCAGCTCTGCTCCCACAGCCGGGTAGGGAAAACCTCTAATTGCATGTGTCCTCCCACTAGGAGGTTGGGTAATAACAACTCAAGGTTTTCGTTAATTGGAAGAAAGTTGATGACAGCGGCATTTCTCAGAGGAGCAGGATGAGCTGTGTGATTGTGACAGCAAATCACAGCCTTCCTGGGAAAGGCAGAGGTAGGAGTGTGCTCCATCTTCACACCTCGTTGCCAGGGCTGGGTAACGAGCTGGTGATGGATCTCTTGTGGGTCAGCAGGGGTACTAGCAAAGCTCAAAAGCAGGTGCTCCTGGGGGGCTGTCTCGGACCATCAAACCAGGAAGAAACAGGAGAACAAAATCTGAGTCTCTGAAAATTGTGATTTAGAACATTGTTTATGGAAATGTATTTCTGAATTCCTATTTGGCAACTGTGTCACGGGTAAAGATGAATTTGTCACTAGATTGGAATTTGGTGGCTTCATGAGAAATACAAGTCATATTCCTGCAGGCAAACAAAGCCCATTCAAGCTGTGGTGTATGTCTTAGCACTTTCAAAGTTGATGGACATGATTAATCAAATTGAAAGGTAACATTTAAATAGAAAATCTGTGAAGTAAAATGGAGATCTGTTTAAAAAATACTTACCAGATGACCAAAACACACAGCTGTGAAATTGGTGGGTTTAGTTAACTGCTTAATAAGCCTCATTTAGGGAAAGCTGCTATTAGACATGCAAGAATGTGTGACAAACAGGAAAAAAGAAAAAAGATGACAATTAACAGAGATAGTATGAAATACAAAAAGTGAGGGTTTTAAAATGCATCAGAAACAAATACTAATACATATTGGTCCAATATAAGAGCCAAATATTAAAAATAAATTCTGTATTTGAATATTTTGAGCTGCAAGTGTTTGGAAAGAAGTAGGACACGTTTTGAGTTCATTGCTGAAGGAGGATGCTGGACTAGTCATAAACAACAAGACTCCTAAGATACTTGACTGCAATGTAGCCTTGTTTTTGAAGGAATCTTGAAATTTCCAGAAGGAGCAAGAAAGCCGGAGGAGGATTCATTTGTATGAGTTTTCAAAATCATGCAAATACTAGTACAGTGTAAGTGGGTAGAACTGGTGCCCAGCATTGTGCCAGGTCAGCCAAGATGAGCTGATGATTACTGTGGGCTTAAAATCTGTGAAGGGAAGGTTTTAATTTCTCTTCCATAGGCAGGGATTTGAGACTTACTGAAGAATAGTGTCATGAAGCTGGCAATCTCACAAGTGTGGGTTGAATCCTTGCCACAGGGTACTTTCTGTGAGGGCCTAACCTAGATTTACTTGCCTGGGGTTTGCTTGGTGGAGCATGGGGAGCTGCTGCATTTGCCAGCAGCACTGGGCATCCCCAGCTTTGTTTTGGGGAGCTGGAGCCAAACACATGGTGTGAGTGCAATTTAGCTATGGCTAAGGCTGGGAGCACAGCAGGGTTGTTTGGTGGTGCAGTAAATTCCCGAGGTGTCCGGTACAAAACTTAATGTGGTAGCATTTTGTCTGGGGCTAAGTATAAAATCTTACTCTTTGGCCAAAGCAAATGTAATCTTTTCCATTTGTCTTCCCAAATGCTGGTGCATGGGTCATTTCTGGCTGTGATTTTGGCTTGTCTTCATTTTCAAGATTCTTCCCAGCCCACCCCGTGCAGTAGTATCATCTCACTCGCCCACCCCCCTCTGGGTTTCACACACCTGTTTGCATTGTAAATTAACACCTTCCTGTTTCTTCCCGGTTGCCTTCCCACTTGAGCTTGCTCTCCCGCAAAACAAATGCCATGCCTTCTTCAGAATAACTCATTTGTTGTTACTTCATTAACTCTCTGAGCCACAAAGACCTGCTGACTGTATTATCTTGGTGTTTAGTTGTCCCTCCTCTACATTTTCCTGCTCATATCCTGTTCAGGCTCCAAGTGCTGTGTCTAGGGATATCCCTTTGGGTGTTTCTGGAGGACCTTGCACAGCAGGGCCCAGTCTGCTGCTAGAGCTTTGCAGATGCTGTAGAAATGCAAAGAGCAAAACCAGTTAAACCCAGCATCTGCTCCCAGGCCCTCCTTGCAGATTCCTGCTGCATTAGAGTTGATAAAGTTCATGATCAAGGACTGCTGAAAAGCCAAAACAGGCTCTGATGGGGTTAGTCTTGAGGATAGTTGCCAGTAGGAATCAGTGAGGCCTTCTCTTCCCAATGATTGCCTGCTAAATGTAGTGCTGGTTGTGTCACTGAGTCCTCCTCATGGAGGTGGTCGTTTTGCCTCTCCTCAGGCTAGATTTCAAGGCAGGGCAGCAGAGATGCTAGCTTAGACAAGTATCTTCCCTTCCACATTGAGGGCATCTGAGTGTTTCAGCTGGTTTCCCACCTGCTGGGCTGGCAGTGGGAATGATTTTGAAGTTGTTCTTTCTGCAGAGAGGCACAGTGGTTCATCCTCAGCCCAGGTGGCTGTAAGAACTTGCTGTTTGGTGCTGATGCTCCTGGTTTCTGCCCCAGCTGCTCTGCAATGGGAAGGGCCAAAAGAACTGGCATGGTTTCAGGTAATCATGGGCTGAGTCAGTGTCTCAGCTTGGGTGTCTTCTTTCTCTGGTTGTTTCAGTGTGGAGACACCGGCCTGGGAGAGGAGTGGGCAGGATGCTTAGGCTGAGGCAGCAATTCTCCCATGCCATGTTTCATGCTGCCGTGCTGGGTACTGCCATCACCCCCACAGGGCACGGCTAGGGGCTGCCTGCAGCCTGCCGAGCACCTGGGCAGAAGCAGCTGGGAGCATGGGGGTGTCTTGGGGCCGTACACAGTCGGTGCTGTGGTACTAGGATGTGTCCCAAGCTTTGTTGGGTGTCCCTGGGTTTAATCGATGCTAAACCTTTGTTGCCTGAGGCCGTCACTTGGAGAGGTCAGGGAGGTGGAGATCTGGAAGTGCCTGTCCTGCAGAAACATTCCCAGAAATGTCTGAGCTGGGGAATGTCTGCAAATCTAATAAAAATTCCGCTGATGGAGGGCAGCTGGGGCTCCGTAGCAGACGGCGGATCTGTGGAATGAGCCATTGACATGCAAAGGGATACCCGAGGCAGGCTGGGCGCTGCAAGGGGCTCCGTGCTGCCCTGAAATGGGGGAGACCCGAGTGCTCCTGGCCTCAGAGGGGTCACCAGGGAGCGGTCGGGGAGGGGCGGTGGGAAGCCCGCGGCCGTGGTTTCGGTGCGAGGGCACAGCCTTCGGAGGCAGGCAGGTGGGGCAGAGAGCGGCGGGGCCCAGGAATCTGCGGGGGGATAAAATGTCTCAATGGAAGCGGGAGGGGGCTGGGCCGGCCCGGGGCCGCAGGTGGCACGGAAAACCAGGAGGAGAGGCGGCCGCGGGAGCCTGGATGGGGCCGAGGAGGGCGGCCCGCAGCCCCGGGCCCTGCGGGCGGGGCGGCCCCGCTGGCCGGGATCCAGCTCCAGGCTTTGCCGGCGGCAGCACCATTGCGGTGCCCGGGGCCCTCCGCGGCCATTGAGATGGAAATGCCCCGCGGCTGGAGAATGGAGACCCCGTTCCCAGCCTGAGGGAGGGGCGGCGGCCATTGCCCGGCGGGGCAGCGGGGGCTTCCTCCGTGTCTGCCGGCTCCCGGAGGCGCGGGGTGGGAGAGGAGCCAGGCCCCGGCCGGTATAGGGGCAGACCGTGTGGAGCAGGTTTGTTGCCCGGCGCGCCGGTGCCGGGGCTTTGCGGAGTTCCTAATGGTGCGAGGGTGGGCTGTGGGAGCAGCCGGGTCTGCCTGCAGCCCTGCGGATGGCCGCTCTGGAAAGGCCCTCGGTCTTTCAGTAGTTCTGTTTCTCAGTCTCATGGGTCGCAGTTCAGGTGCTATTTTGTCTCCTGTCCTTGCATCCTTGCTGGAGCATGCTGATCTCGTTTATCTCTGTCTTGCAGAGATGACTCTCCTGTCCTCCCAGACACCATCCTTGGAGCCATCCTCGGCTGCCACTGAGAGCGCAGAGCAAAGGATGTTGGAGAAGAGGGCCAAAGTTATTGAGGAACTGCTTCAGACAGAGCGGGACTATATCAGAGACCTGGAGATGTGTGTGGAGAGGATCATGGTGCCCCTGCAGCAGGCACAGGTAGGAGATGGGAAGGGAGGGAAAGCTGTGGTGCAGCACTGGTGGATTGGGGTGAGAATACTGAGTTCCATTTAGTTCTCTAAGGTGACCAAGCAGCACAGGAACCCATAGAGGAAATTTAAGCTATTCTGAGGGGAGGAGGGTGGTTCTCACAGCTCAGTGCACTTGTTGCAATAGCCTATCTACTGTGAGATCCTGCTGAACTCTCATCCTTGCTGGGAGCAAGAGACCTTGCAGCAAATATCACAGATTGATTTTCTGGGGCAGGAAAAGTTTCTCTTCATGTGGTTTATAGGTTAAATTCATTGACAGAAGAAATAAGATGTGGAGTCTTGGCATGGCACAGATTTAGTGGGAAGAGAAAGAGAAAACCAGGTAAGTAGAGGCAGAATTGCTGGAAAAGAGAAGGACATTGTGGTAGGACACATAAGGAGTGAGAGTTTCAGTGCACTGAGGGACAAGGAAATGTGTACAGGAGTCACTGCGATGAGAGGAAGGTGCACCAGGTGCCTGCTGTGAAGCTGAGGACTGGTGGGTTGTAGGAGGGCATTGCAGGGGGGGCTGTTGGATCTGGCTGGGACATGTTCCCCATCCAGAACATCTCTTTTCCCATTCATTAGATGCAGAACATAGACTTGGAGGGCCTTTTTGGAAACATCCACATGGTAATTAACTTCTCCAAGCAGCTGCTGTCCACCTTGGAGGCTTCAGATGTCATTGGTATGAATTCTGCTCTTACCTTTTCTCAGAAGGCTGGGATGGGTGTTGCTAGTGGCAGGACATAGCAGTTTAAATGATGGGAGAGGATCACTGGGACTGGACTTCTTGCTGCTGGTCCCCATTGCCACTCATCAGTCCAACAGTGAAGCCAAGGAGAGCTGTGTTGCCCTGAGGGTCACCAGGCTGAGACACAGTGCCTGTGGCCATCTTTGGCCCCTTGCCCCAAAGTGCTGCCAGCTTGAGTTGTTCAGGCCTTGGGCTCCCTGTGCCTTTGCTCTGTGGCCCCAGTGACCAGTGTCTCCATTACTCCCCCTGGGAGACCTGGATTGATTGAGCCCCCCGTGCTGGTGGGTGATGAGGAGGGGTCCTGCATGCTGTAGTAGCGCTGTTTTCTTGAGCTGTCTGTGTGGAACAGGGACACGGGATGTCTTATCATGAGACGCACCAGTGTTTTTGGAGGCATCTGGGGAGCAGGAGACACTGAAGTCCTGCTTTGCCGCTGTCTGCAGGGCCAGTGTTCCTGACACAACGTGCAGAGCTGGAGAGTGTCTACAGGGTATATTGCCAGAACCATGATGAGGCCATTGCACTGCTGGAGACCTATGAGAAGGATGAGAAGATGCAGAAACTACTTCTGGACCTGCTGGATAACCTCAGGTTTGAGCCTCTGGCTGTGGTAGCCACCAGGCTGGGATAGGGGGATCAGTTTCCAACATTCCTGCCCCTCTGTCAGCAGTGTTTGGACAGTTCAGGTGGTGACTGGAGAGGGTCTGACGGTGGCACTGCATAGTTCACCAAGCTCTGGGTTCAAATGGCCCCCTGCCCCAATGCACAAGTTCTGGGAACCTATAGACCCCCTTAAAACCTGCAGAGAAGTCACCAATGTATAGAGAAGGTGGCATGTCCTGGACTGAGAGCTCCTGTTCCGTCTGACCCACCATGGCTGGTGAGGAAGGAGCTGCTTTGCCTGGCTCAGTGAGTTCCAGGGCTCCAGCTTCTTGAGTTAAATGCCCTGGGAGCCGGCAGTGCCAATGGCTGCTACAGGGGAATGGGGCTGCCCACTGCCCTGGCAGCCTCACTGGCAGGGCACAGACATTGGCTGTGGAATTGCACACCTGCCACCCTATTAACCCTTTCTTTTCTTTGCTTTTTGGCACTCTGTGGGCCGGCAGGAGCCTGTACAGTGAGTGGTAAGTGCATCCTTCCTTAGTCCCTGCTTGTCTGTCTGTGTGGTCTGGCCATTCCCATGTAACTAACCTCCTGCCACAGGCTGGGTCCATGCTGGGGGGGCCCTAACAGTGTCTGTGACATGATTGCAGCAGAGGCAGTGGGTGGGCTGCACAGGTAGGCAGCACAAGTGATGAGGCGAGAGGAGGTTTTGGGCAGGAAACAGGATTTGGGAGCCCTCAGCCCCCAGGAGCCAGGAAAGCCTTGCAGTGACTGCAGTCCTGCAGTCAGTCTGTCCTGCACAGGGGGACAGATGTGGGCAGTTGGTGGTGGAACAGCATCTGAAACAAGTGGCTGTCTGTCAGGTGTGAGGCTGTGCCTATGTGGGATTTCATGGTGCGTCTGGTAATGGAGAGGATCCTGGCTGGGAAGGATCACCTGGTGCAAGTGAGGACCAGAAACCTGGGGTTGATCTGAGAGCGCCAGGAGTTCAGGAGTGCAATGAGTTTGGAGATAAGGGCAGCATGACTTAGAGAGTACAGTGGATTTAGAGGCATTTTAGTTCTGAGTCTGGTTGGCACTGGTTTGAGGGGGCAGAGTTTGTGTGGCAGAGCTGGACTGACACCTGATACATCTCCTTTGTCCTGACTTTCCAGGGGTTGCACAAACTACATTAACCTGGGCTCCTTCCTCATCAAGCCCGTGCAGAGGGTGATGCGGTACCCGCTGCTGCTGATGGAGCTGCTGAGTGCCACCCCCGAGGCTCACCCTGATAAGGCACCGCTCACGGCTGCTGTGCTCGCAGTCAAAGAAATCAACGTCAACATCAACGAGTACAAGCGCCGGAAGGACCTGGGTGAGGAGCTGGGCAGAGAGAGACAGGAGTGGGTGTTCTGAGGTTGGTGTCTGCTGGCCACTGAGCCTTAGCTGGCAGCCATGGTCACGGAGGAAATCTGACTGCTCAGGGGAGTTTGGCCCCATCACTTTTGTAATTGCCCTTCAAGTAGCTGCTAGTTGCGAGCAGATTCCCCTCTGCCTCCTTATGTCCAGCCTGCCTGGCTCCCCCTGCTCTCCTTGTGGATTAGGAGCTATGACTCTCACACATCTCTCATGGCCTTCAGGCACCAAAACTAGGCCCAGTACCCAAGTGTAGCCTCCCTGGGACTCAACAGAGGGAGAAAATTACTCCCTGTGATACCTGGTGACCACTCTCCCTGTTTTCCCTTGGAAGCCTCTGGTTCATGCAGATCTTAGGCTTTAGTCCTGCCTCATAGCCCCACTGAAGCTGAGGTGACACAGGCTGCCTATAATGACTGCTTGCATTTGCTGAAGCAGCAGTATAGAAGCGTACCTTGTGTATGTCCAGTGATTATTGTACACCATCTCCTCTGTCATCTTATGCTGGCACTATGCATAATCCTGTGGTAGAACTTGAATCGTTTGTCTGCGAACTGTAGGGCATCTCAAGAACCAAATAGGTGGAACAGTGCTGGATGGGATGGGAGGTTATGAAAAAATATTTTACAAGGGCATGTAGTGATAGGACTGGATAAACTGAGAGAAAGTAGATTTAGATCAGATATAAGGAATAAAAGCTGTACAGTGAGGGTAGTGAGGCAGTGGATCAGGCTGCCTGCAGAAGTTGTGGATGGAAGTGTTCAAGTCAAGGTTGAATGGGGCTTTGAGCAACTTGGTCTATAAGATGTCCCTGCCCATGATGATTTTTAGAACTAGATGATTTTTAGGTCACTTCCAACCCAAGCCATTCTGTAATGATGTGTGGGATTCTTCAGACTACAGAGGCTTGAGGAAGAGGAGAACTAGCAAGTTGATTGTTGATGAGGCAATGTAAGACATGGGTGTTTGTGCTTACAAGGGTTTTGATTTCTATATCAATCTCTTTAGTGCTAAAGTACAGAAAAGGGGATGAGGATAGCCTCATGGAGAAGATCTCCAAGCTCAACTTCCACTCTATCATCAAGAAATCCAACCGTGTGAGCAGCCACCTCAAGCATCTCACAGGCTTTGCCCCCCAGGTACTGTGCATCAGGTGCACTTACACCCTGCAGTGCTTCTCCAGAGGTAGCTGCTGTCCCCCCACACCCCTTCCCCCTGTGCAGCTCTGGCCCAGGCCAGGGAGGCAGAGTGAGCTTAAGAGTCTGAACCACCCATCTCTGCTGTCCAGCTTGTGGGCAGGAGGGCCCCACATCTTGCACTATGGGAGGTGCTGAGTCCTGCATCACCTCCTTTGAAACACTTTCTCTCACAGCTAAAGGATGAGGCCTTTGAAGAGACAGAGAAGAACTTCCGGATGCAGGAGCGTTTGATCAAGTCCTTCATCCGGGACCTTTCCCTCTACCTGCAGCATGTCCGGGTGAGTCTGTCTGGGTCTGATGCCCAGTCTGTGGGTCTCAGCACACGCTGCCCCTCCTGTCTGTGTGGTGTGTCCCTGCAGTGCCTCTGGCCACGGCTCCTGCCTCAGCCCTGCTCTGGGCTGCCCTGGGAGCCCCTTCTGAGCAGCAAGGATGGCTCATCTGACTGTGTCTCCCTGGTGCAGGAGTCAGCTTGTATGAAGGCACTGGCAGCAGGGAGCATGTGGGACCTGTGCACAGAGAAGGGAAGTGGGGACTTGGACCAGTTTCAGAAAGTAAATCGTCTCATCAGCGACCAGCTCTTCTCCAGCTTTGTGAGTGAGGCTGTGCTCTCATGTGCTGGGGATGCCCCTTTGGGGCCCACCCTGGGGATCTGCTGTGGATGGGCAGGCCCTGGGAGGCTGCAGGGAGGGTAACCTGGGAGAGCTGTGAGCATTCCTGCTTAGCTCTGCCCTCCTGAGAGTCTTGATACCTGGGAGTTTATGAATGTGCCTGTTAGATACACATTTTTTTCAGCCCTGCCTGAAATGCTACAGCTCTTTGTATGAGTGGTTCAGGTACTTCCCATAGAGTTACCCATGCTAGCACATGGTTATAAATATTTATATAGAATAATTGCTGTTGGAAGGCACCTCTGGAGCTCCAGTGGGTGCCATCAGGAGACAGTGACTGTACTGTCCTGGGGAGGTTGTGTGCTGTCGAGTGAGCTGCTGGCTTTCACAGTGGGAGAGAGCACCTTGTCTCACCTTCTCACTGTACCTCTGCCCCCCAGAAAGAGCGGACGGAGCGGCTGGTGAGCTCGCCCCTGAGCCAGCTGCTGAGCATGTTTGCAGGGCCCCACAAGCTGGTGCAGAAACGCTTCGACAAACTCCTCGACTTCCACAACTGCTCTGAGCGAGCGGAGAAGCTGAAGGACAAGCGAACGCTGGAGGAGCTGCAGTCAGCCCGCAACAACTACGAGGCCCTCAATGCGCAGCTGCTGGACGAGCTGCCCAAGTTCCTGCGCTTCGCCAAGGAGCTGTTTGCCAGCTGCGTGCGGGGCTATGCCGAGGCTCACTGCGACTTCGTGCGCCTCGCCCTGGAGGAGCTCAGACCCCTGCTGTCGGTGGGTTCCCGCAGTGCAAGCAGGGCCCTGGGCTCAGAGCAGCACTGATCCCTGCGGGGTTTATCCCTGAGCATCACTGGGACCTATCACATGGGGGAAGCTGCTACTGTGGTTTCAGGCCACAAGTGACTTGTGGAGGGTTCCTGTGGGGTGCTTGGGGCAGGCATTGCAGGGTTATGATGCAATTGCATGTAGAGGGCTCTTGGAGCAGTGACAGAAGAGCATTTGCCTGGGAGAATCTCAGGTCATGAGTTTGAGGACCACTTAGAGCTGAGTCCAGACAGGACTGCAGACCTGGGTCTTATGCAAGTCACGGGCAGGACTCAGACCGCTGCCATGGTCTGCCCTGTAGGTCCTCGCCAGTTCTCCCAGCAGCTGTCACCTAACCAGGATCCTCGACTTTGCTCTGGTTTCAGTTGCTGAAGGTGTCTGGCAGGGAGGGGAACCTGATTGCCGTCTTCCAGGATGAGCACAGTCGTGTCCTCCAGCAGCTCCAGGCCTTCACCTTCTTCCCAGAGTCCCAGGCGGCTCCCAAGAAGACTTTTGAAAGGAAGAGCATGGAACGGCAGTCTGCCCGGCGGCAGCCCCTTGTCGGCCTGGTGAGTGCCCTCTGCCCGGTGTCAGGGCTTACAGAGCCCAGGACAGCCACTCACACCTGCCTTGTTCCTCTGCAGCCGACCTACCTCCTGCAGTCAGACGACATCCGAGCCGCCCTCCTGGCTCGCTATCCCCCAGAGAGTCTCTTCCAGGCTGACCGCAATTTCAATGCTGCCCAAGACCTGGATGTCTCCCTGTTGGAAGGAGACATTGTGGGCGTCATCAAGAAGAAGGACCCCATGGGCAGCCAGAATCGCTGGCTCATAGACAACGGGGGTAAGTGGCTGTTCCCTGCCGTTGGTGCCTGCTGTGAGTCCCGTCCTCTGCTCTCCCTGTGCCCCAGTCTGAGCTCCCTTCCTCTCCCTCTCTGCAGTGACAAAAGGCTTTGTGTACAGCTCCTTTCTGAAGCCCTACAACCCCCGCCGCAGCCAGTCGGACATCTCCGTAGGCAGCCACTCTTCCAACGAGTCGGAGCACAGCAGCTGCTCTCCTCAAAGCAACACCACCCTGACCTTCAGCCCCAGTGGGGCAGCTGTCACCTTCACTCAGAAACCCCTGCAGGACTCTGCCTCACCAGCAGATGTGTACCAGTCCGCACAGCCCCCACTGGAGGTGGACTCGCCCTCTCTGCCCCAGCTTGGCTCTGGTGCCAGGACAGCCCCAGTGGCTGGGACAGTGACATCTCAGCGCCACTACAGCCGCTCCGAGCTGGGCTGCAGCCCCAGCTCTCGCAACGGGCACCCGACCAAAGCACAGCTCCGGCTCGTGCCCTCAGTGGAGGACAGAGATTCTGGGCTGGAGAACAGCGAGTCAGAGGGCAACCAGGTGAGTTTTCAGCCACCCTCATGGGGCTGGGGATGTCAAGGGCTAACTGCTTAGTTTGACTGGGGCCTGAATCATCGTCCTCCCTAGCAGTGACAGGAAAGATGTAGGAGGTGGAGTATGAGACCAAGAAGTAGGCTGCAAAAGCGCGGGGACAGAGGCCAGGATGGGGCCAGGGCTGTCACTGTTTGGGAGAAGGACAAAAGCAGTGTCAGAGCAAGGCTGTGTGTGTGACCATCCAACTACTGCTCTCCCCTTGTCTGGCAGGTCTACTACGCTCTCTATACCTTCAAAGGCCGAAACACCAACGAGCTGAGCGTGTCAGCTAACCAGAGACTCAGGATCCTGCAGTTTGAGGACATCACAGGCAATCAGGAGTGGTGGCTGGCCGAGGCCCATGGGAAGCAGGGCTATGTGCCCTCAAGTTACATCCGGAAGACAGAGTACACGTGAGACAGCAGACAGAGCCTGCACCCCATGCCTTGTTCCTGTTGGGACTGCTAGGGGCCTGGGGGAGGCTGGCCAGCCCTGCAGCCCCTGCTGCTCACCCTGAGGCTGTGCCTCTTACAGCTGTGCAGTGCTCTTGGGCCCCAAGTCACTGGCTGCCATTATCCCTTAGGGGGAGGGAAGAAGGGTGGGCTGGCTGGGTAGGCAGGAGCAGGCAGCTTCAGTCAGGGCAACAGTGAGTTCAGCCCTGAGGTGTGTTTGACCTCCTGTGTCCAGGCAGGAGCAGGGGAGGCAAAGCTTGGGGCTGGGGCCTGCCTAGGAGAGTAAGGCTTGACTAAGGCTGAGGAGCTGCTGTGGATTTAAATTGTGGAAGGCTATTGCTGAGTTTGTGGAGATTGTCTGTAGTCAAGTAGTATTAAAAGCAGCTCAGACCTTGTGAATGTGCTCCCTGTGCAGCCAGAGCCTGGTCTTGCCTGTCTCTGCAGGACTCAGCATGGGACATTTACACTCTGTCTGGGGAAGCAGCTCTGAGGGTTGCTGGGAGTAGTTGAGCTCCAGGCTTGGGATGGGTATGACCTCTGAAACACTCACAACACAGCCCCCCAGCAGGTGCCTTCTCCCTCTGCTTGGGTTCCCAGGGGCTTGGCCTTTCCAAGGTCTGCTGCTTCCAGCAGCCATCAGGTTCTCATCTTTCAGGTGAGAACAGAAGGCCAGAACACCATACCCTTGTCAGCAAGGCAAGGTAGTGGCTGTGCCCAGGACCCATCTTTGCACTGACATGCCCACCTGGCTGCTCTGGGCTGGGGCAGGGCAGAAGTCAAAGCACAAGCTGTCCTTAAGCCTGTTTTTTGGGGTGTCTGACCAGAATTGCCTCACCTATGCTTTCCTGCACGGCCTTGGAGAGAGTGCTGACATTCTGGAATGGCAGGACCATCCCTGGGAAGGGGGTGGTGCCGTTGCTGGGTTGGTGTGTGATACTGCTTCTACCATGTCCTGAAGGGAAGAAGTTCCCTTCATTGGGGCAGTGTTTGTATCCCCTGTACTGCTGCTCTGTAAATAAAGATTTACCCTTGTGTATAGAAGGTGCCTTTGCAAGTATTGGGAGAGCTGGGAGGAGTGTCTGGCAAGTGCGGGGAGCAAAGACCACAGACTGCATTCAGACGCTACAGGGCCAGGAAAAACATTTCCCTTGTGGTGGGTCCAGCATTTTGCTGCCTTGGTGTTTGTGTCAGCTGCAGCTCAGGCACAAGGAAACCCTCAGAGGAACCTTCTTTATTAAGATGAAGTGGGTGCACTGCCCTCTTCCCCCAGCTGTGTGTTACACGACTCAGCTGGGGCTGCAGGGCAGTAGGGGCTGGTGGGGTGAGTGTTTGCCCTGCTCTAAGCGGGCACCTGCTCCCTGCATGCCAACAACTGAGGTCAGGCCCAAGAACAGAGCCAAAGGTTTGTCAGCAATAATCACCGTATTCTGTGTGCATGGCTGTAACACAAACATTGCTCTTCAGCTTGTCTCCACCACAATAAGGTTTGCAGTCTGGAGCCACAGCCCAAAATCTGCCCCACAAGTGGTTGTGATAGCCTCAGGGAGGGCTCATTTATTTGCACTACAGGCAAAGGGAGCAGTAGCCACAGGGAAGGCAGGCAGGCAGCCCTGGTTTTGCTAGAGAGTAGTGTTCTTGGCTGAGTAGAGCTGTGCCACTCAATTTGGACTGCCCAGCTCTCTAACCTCTGTTGGCAGCTGTCCCCACCCAAGCACTAGCCAGGCTTTAAGCTAAACCAAGGGTTACTTAACAGCCTTTTAGTTAGAAAACTACAAAATTACAAAAAGTAAATAAATTACAGCATTCATTCTTAGATTAAACTGTAAATTTCATTCCATAGTGCAAAAGCATCTCTAAGGTAGGTTCACCTGGAATGGTGAAGTAAAAAAACTTAGGCCACCTCCAATGGAGGTCATGATCTCCCTGCCTGGCAGATAGCATTTCCTCTCTATCCTGGAATAAATTACGCAGCTCCAGACCTTTGTGCGCACAGCAGGCAGGATGTGGTAGCAAGGTTAAAAGCTCATTTGAGTCCAGATGCTCTTGTCTCTGGACAACCAGAGAAGCCACCCTCTCTGCTTCCCCGCTGCAGAGAGCAAAGTCCTGGGCAGCTTGGTTGTGGGAGACGCCGGTGCCCACGGGGCGAGTGGCACAGGAGGAGCTGCCTCACACCCCCGGCCCCCTGCAGCGCTCCGCCTACAGGGCGGTGGTTTCTGTAGCAGCGATGCCGGCGTCCTTCGCCATAGCAGAGAAGATGCCCTGCTTCATGAGCAGCTCCTCGGGGCTGTCGAATTCCACAATCTGCCCAGCCTGCAGCACCATCACCCTAGCAGAAGGGAACAAGAATGTGCGAACTCCTAGGATCCGAGTGCATAGTGCTGCTGGCACCAGCGCTGCAGCCCCACCAACCCTCATCCCTCCTAAACCACTTTGTGTGGTTTTCTCCTCTCAGCAGCAGTGGGGGCACAGCCCTCCTCCCTTGGGCTGGCGGGGTGACACACGAGAGGTGTCAACAGCAAATGCCTCTGTGTTGCTGTAAAGAAGGATCCCAGAAAATGTTTCTCCCACAAAGGTATAACTACTGCCTGGGCATCCTTCCTGTGCTTCTGTTTTCTTCACCACTGTGCATTATTGCCTAAGGCACTGCATCCCTGCCCCTCTGGCTGCATTCTTGCTTCTGCTGCTGTGCACCTCTCACCCCTAGGAGTCCAGATCCCCATTCCCATTGCCCCACAGTACTGTCCCATGGTACCTGTTGCTGTCCATGATGGTGTGGAGACGATGGGCAATAGTAAGGACAGTGCAGTCAGCAAACTCTTTCCGGATTGTTGTCTGGATTAAATGATCAGTTTCCAGATCTACGGCGGCTGTTGCTTCATCCAGGATGAGGATCTTGGCTTTGCGGAGAAGGGCCCGAGCCAGGCACACCAGCTGCCTCTGCCCAACACTGGGATGAGATGAAGAGCATAAGTTACTAGATGGACACTAGCAGAGCTTCTGCAAGCCTACTGCCTCTCACTGCTCCAACCCCAGCACTGTCCCTGGCCATCTGCCACCCTGAGCACCACATCCTTCTGAATCTTGCTTTCTGTGCCACCACAGAAGGGTTGCTTACACTAGGATCCTAAAAGCCCTGACTCCTTGGCCATTTTCTTCCATATTCACTTCCCAGAAGCTTCTGTGCATCATCCCTAGACAGCCACTTCACTGGAGGCTGCTGTTCCAGGCTGCACCCTGGGACCAAGAGAAGGGAGGGGAGATGGGCCTGCATCTGCTCCTCTGCTCACCTCAGGTTCTCCCCTCCCTCGCTCACGAGATGCAGCAGCCCCTCAGGAAGGCCTTGCACATATGTCTTCAGATGAGCCAACTCCAGGGCCTTCCAGACCTCCTCGTCTGAGTACTGGTCAAAGGGGTCCAAGTTCATCCGTAAGGTTCCAGTAAAGAGCACAGGGTCCTGCCAGGGACAGCACCGTGTTCAGCCCTGCCACAGCCATTCAGCAGGGGCAATGGCTCCAGGCCTCCAAGTGTGGCCACATCCTGCCCACATCACTGCCTGCAGCTGGCAGGGGATGTGGTGACAGCCTACTCACAGGTCTTTGGCCTGTCCACAGTACCCAGGGACGCACTGAGGCCATGCACTGCCTGTGAGGGGCCATGTAGCAGTGGGATGTGGAAAGCTGGGGATCAGCTCACCTGGGGGATGATGGTGAGGTTCTTGCGTAGGTCATGGAGGCCAATTGTTGCTATGTCCACTTCATCAATGATGATCTTCCCTCCAGCTGCCTCCAGCACCCGGAACAGGCAGTTGGTGAGGGAGGATTTTCCAGCCCCAGTCCGGCCCACAACCCCAACCTGTGGAAGCAGCTTTTTTAGACCAGCTGACAGGGCTGTTAGAAAACAGGGCAGATGGTCTCCATCTTGGTCTGGTGGGCCTTCCTGCCCTTACCATCACCCAGATTGTCTGCTTTGGTTCCTTTCCTGCAGCTCAAGTCCCCAGGAGCCACATCCCATCACCATGCCACCCCAGTGCATAGACTGAAGCCAAGAAGAAGAAACAGCTTTAAGAGTCTCTTTATAGAGTGTAGTGAGGGCAGAGGCACCTTCTCAGTGCTCCCAATATTACAGGAGATCCCCTGAAGAACCAGGTCCAGTTCAGGTCGGTAGCGAACTTGGTAGTCAATGAACTGGATCTCGCCTTTGCTGGGCCAGCCATGCGGTGGGCGCTTTTTGGTCACCCATGGAGCCTGGGGGAGGGCACAAGAGCATTAGGGGCGTTCCCTCTGCAATGCTGCCTAGCACCAAGCTGTGCAGCTGGTCGTTGCCTGGACCCTGGTTTCCTCACCTCGTTCTTCACCTTCGTGTACTCATGGACCCGCTCCACAGCCACGATGTTGGTTTCCAGCTCCGAAGATGTCCGCACCAGCCAGTTCAGTGTCTGGGTCACCTGCATGGCAGAATCAAAGGTCAAAGCTCAGTTGCATCCAGGAACAACCACCTCCCACCTCAGTCCAGGACTGAGACTCAGGGACTCATCCTGGCCTAGTTCACATCCACAAGCATCCATGGCCTAGTTCCTAATGCTCCACTGCCGAGAGACAGCCCACTTCTCTCTAGCCATTTAGAAACTTTACTACACCATCTGTGATCCACAGCAGGGCCATATTCCTCCTCATGGCAGCAAGTATCCCACTCACACTAGGATGGATATGTGCTTCCCTGGCTCTATAGCCATTCCCCAGCTGATGGGACACCCCAGATAATCCCATTTTCATGGATCACAGCTGCATCCTGCCACCAGCCCAGAGCTCCCAGAGACAACCCTGTCCTGGAATGACAAAATGCTTTCATTCACTCACATTGAGAGCAGAGGAGACAGAAAGACCCACGATGCCGCCCTCCAAAGTGCCCTTTGCAATCACTGCTAGAAGTGCAGAGAAGAACACCACCAGGCTCCCTACGAACTCCAGACGGATGGCCAGCCACCTGCACCAGGAGAGGACAGCTGAAGGACAGTGAGAGAGGCAGGGAGGCATCTGCCTGTGCCCAACACAGAGCCCAGCAGTAACAGCAGCACTGCAGCAGCATCCCCAGTGCTGTACACACGGCACACATTGGTACATGTACACAGCAGGTCGTTTGTTGTGGCCAATTCTGCAAGCAGGTCCATTTATGTCAGTCCATGCCTCACACATAACCTGCTGTGCTGGTAATGCCACGTATCAGAAGAGCCACAACCAAACAACCCTCACACACCTAAATCATTTTCCAGTAAGATTCAAAACCAGAAAGTGTCCACATCGCACTCCCACTGGGCCTGGAGGATCACCCTCTTCAAAGAACTCACCAAGAGCATCTCAGCCCTTGACTGCACAACTCACTCTACCTGGCCTCTGGACCCTTTGTAGGGGGACATAAAAAAACACCCTAAAATGTCCCATTGCCACAGATGGTGCCCCTATCCTAAACTCCCCCATTACCTTCACAGACCTTCAATGCTGAGATTAAGAGGGGGGACTGCAGCATCTCAGGGATCTCCCTCAGGACCCAGAAGTTCCTGGGCAGAGGTGCTGCAGGTTGTGCTGTGACATAACAGGTAAAACTCACCTATTTGATATTATCCAGGAATAAACACTTTTCTGATTTATGTCCATGGTGGTCTCATTTTGCTTCAAGAACCGTTCTTGGTGTCCATAGGCCCGGATCACAGAAAGGCCTGACACTGTCTCACCAAAGTGAGAGTAGATGGGAGACCTGGTGACAGAATCCAGACGCCTTAGCTGGCGTGATGTGGAGACATAGAAGCGCTGAAACAAGGGACACGGCTTGGTTACCAACACAGAGCCCAGCAGCCACAAAGACACTGCTCTCAGCAGGGCAGAAGCTTCACTCAAGGCCCACTTACTCACCAGCACAAAATAGTAGAAGACACTCAAGGGAACGATAACGACAGCAAAGAATGGAGTGGCCAGGCAGATCACGATCAGAGTGCTAATGATGGCCATGAAACAGGAGAGCCAGCTGCGGAAGGACATGGGAATGGTCTCATCTACCGTGAAGATGTCCTGGAGCATATAAAAAAGTAAAGAGAAGCAGTTAGTGACCCCAGAGAGAAGGAGAAGCCCAAAGACCCCATACATACAGGGTTCCTACACACTCATATGGTAACACAGTGCCAGACACTTATAAAAATATTGGATGACCCTGAATCAGTGTTATGGTCACAACACCATTTAGGGCCACAGTTCTTAGCTTGGGAACAGCTGGGTTAACAGAGAAACTTCCTGTAATATTCCCGTTACACAGACCAGCTTTAAGAACTGCATCTTCATCAGGACCTAGGATGCAGGAGCAGTAACTGAAGCAAAGAGAGGGACAGGGCAAACTCTAGGTCTATGCAGGTGTACCCAGGCCTCCAGCTGGTCCATCCATCTCCCAGCTGGGAATCACAAACTCTCATAACTCAGAGTAAACCCAGCAGGCCCATAGGCTTTATTTAAAGAGAAATTTTTATTCCCAGAAATCAAGAGATGGCACTAAAGTAGTGGAGTAGCAACACACTTGAAATTACCTGTTTGTATTTTCCCTCCTTTCTCATTTTCTCTTTGTTTTATGACCTTCATTTACATGGAAAAGACTGTAGATTTTGCTGGAAGTCTATAACCAGAAGGACTTCTCATTGTGGGACATGAGTTCTAGGCTCTTACCTCTCTTAGTAATCTACTGTGGATTACTTTGGTGAGGCAGTAGTATCTGTTTCTCCTTCTTGCCCAGGTGACCCCAAATAGTATTCAGGTGTGACCTCCTTATCACTGGGCAGAGGAGGTAACACCTTCCTGTGATTTGCCACACTGTCTTTCTAGTATAGCCCAGGATACGGTTTGCCTCACAGTCAGCCTTGCATCCACCATGCCCTTACCTGGGCTCAGCTGTGCAGTGCTCAACAGGAGCAGGGTTATGCCACTACCCAGTGCTCTCCAGACCTGCTGGAACAAACACCTTCTGCATGCTGGGGGTGTTCTCTTACCTTGGCAAACCTGTTGACGATGCGGCCGGTCGGGGTGGTGTCGAAGAAACTCATGGGCACGCGCAGGATGTTGCTGAGCAGCTGCTGGTGCATGACGCGGGAGGCCCGCATGGCACCCTGGGCAGACAGCATGGTTGCGAAGAGCAGGAAGAGAGCTGCAAGGGAAGCATGGGGCTGTCACCAGCTCATGTGTGACACTGGCCCCTGGCACCCTTTGGCTGGACAGACACACCAAGCAGCACCAAGCTGACAAGTCTGCAGTGAGCTGCTGGGATAATCCCGCATCCCACCATCTTGGGAGGCCACAGCAACTGCGTCCCAGCACAGGGGAGGAACACTAACCCTACTGGGAAGCCTCGAGCCCTAGGACCATGTCCAATCTGATTAAGGAAAATGATCCTAAGACTTGGGGCAATTTATGCTGCTTAGACAAGTGTGTGTCATCAACTCAGCCAGGAGCTGGAAGGAAGGCAGCAAGCAAATGAACACAGTGCTGGATACGCTGCTCCTTGCTGCACTGCTGGCTGCAGGCCTCGCAAGTCACATCCCTCCTGGGCCACAGAGATGAGGTGAGTGGGAACCACTGTCCTCCCACCCTCACCTTGTGACACCCCCAGTGCCCCAAAGACACCGATCCGCAGGTCCCGCTGCTGTGCGGGGTAGGTCTGGTTCAGGTAGTGCTGCGCATCGTCAGTCCAGGCACTGAGCCACAGGTTGGTCCCCACGTAGGCCACGTATTGTCCAACGTAGCCCATGACAATCCAGAAGGAAAAGCACAAGCTAACAGCACGCAGGTACCGCAGGTACATGGAGAACTTCACCTGTGGACAACCCAGCCCATCAGACCGCAGGCAATGACACCCAGCACAGCCTTGGGACTCCACCTTGCTGCCCACAGCGCCCCTACCCCACCCTGCCCACCAGTCCCAGGCAGCTCTGTCTCCTTCATGTCTCTTGGCTGTGGTGGGGCCACAGCCAGCCCACACCAGCTTCCCTGAGACACAGTCAGGGTCTGGCAGCACTTAGCCAGGGCAGCACAGTGCTTCATCCCTCCATCCTCCTCACCCTGCCAGTTTCCACAGCTTCTTTCTCAATCAGTTGTTGTCCCTTCAGCTTCTTTGGGGGCTCCTCCTGGGCCTTCTTCCGGGAACTGGTGCTCTTTCTACTAAGGCTGCAGGATGGTGATGAGTACCATTAGTCACAGGGTGTTGGATCAGTCCTAATCTCCTGGGGGTCCATCTCTTTGCTGCACTGGGTCTCCAGTGGTGGAGTCCTCTGGAAAATAATGTCCTAACTGAGGCAGCTTTGAGTGAGCCTTGTGGAAGCACTAGGCATGTACAGCCATAAAACTATAGCCTCATTCCCAAACGCAGAACTAGCCAGCAGCACGAGTTTCAGGGAAGACTGCAGAGTAAGGCTGTGGCACACTAGTATGAGTAAAGGCAAAATCAGGTGCTCCTGACCCAGAGTGGCTTGTGGGAGAAGCAGGCAGGGAGGCTCCCAGAAAGAACACCCCAGGAAGCCCCCAGATCCCTGTCTCTGAGGGAGCAGTGCATGTGGCAGGGGAAAGAGCTGAGAGCTCAGGTTGTGTCCCACCTGCGACTCAATTTTCTCTGATGGATGCTGGCCTCTCGCTTCAGGGTCATGGTCACCACATCACCAGAGCCCTCCTCCATGCAAGGATCAACATCTTCATCAGCCTCCTCTTCATCCCCAGCTAAAGCAATAGCTACAAGCACAGGGATGGGGGAAGGTAGGGTCAGACACTGAGGAAAGAGCAGATCCCATACACCATAACTCTGCTGCACTCCCTAGGCCATGTCCTACCACCACATATCACACCCTCTCCAACCTTGCTGCAAGACCAGCACAGCAGGAGGAGGAAGAAACACATAGTGCAGGAGGGAAAACTGACAGGGGACATAGGGCTAAAGGCCTGCATGGAGGCAATCCCTGCTGCTGATTTATCCCAGCATCACCAGCCAGACCTCAAGCAAAGATTTGTGCTAGCTTAGTAGGTACAAGATCTGGCAGGTCATATCACTCCAGCTCAGAAACCTATCTTTGAGCAGGTGGAGATGGGCCCTGTGAAGACATACTAGGAATAGTCAGACTGCAGCTGGACAACTCAGCTGAGTCCTGACAGAGGGAGCATCCTCCTGACCTGACACTACTCCTCCCCAGAGCACTGGGGAATATGATAAACACAAAATGTTATCCAGTGGGATGTTTAGAACAAACCAAAGGATCTTTCTGACCCCAGCACCACAAAAATACGGAGACTGTTGCCACATGAGCTTTTGGGACACATAATAAATGAACTAAAAAGGGAGTAAAAAATTAAAACAGGTCCTGTGCTGGATATTCAACATAATGCCTGAATGCGAATCTTGGGAAGTCCTTGTGCTGCTGATTGCCAGAAGTGGAGAAGGAGTCACAGCAGCCACCATTGGTGCCTGGGCTGGATAGGGCCAGGTCAGGCTGACAGATCAGATCTTCACATCCCCAATATACATGCACAGCCCCTCTAACTGCCACAGTCCCACTCTGTTCCCAGTACCTGTGGTATTTTCCTCTGGCACATTCTCCTCCTGGTTGCCATACAAATTCAGGAACTGGGCAAAGGCCCCCTTGTTTGCAAGCAGGGTGCTGTAGGAGCCATGCTCAGACACCGCTCCTGCTGCCAGCACCACGATGTTATCAACCTGGGGCAGGAAACTGATACTGTGCGTGACCAAGATCCGTGTCTGCAACAAAGGGGTTGCAGGGTAGTGATCATCAGAGCACCCCTCATCCCCAGCCATGGGTCTGCAGGCTCTCCATCTCCTACTTGGGGACTTCTCTGCTTATCAATGCCTGGCTATGAGGACACAGTGTACCCCTCTGGGGACTCATGAGGCCTCTCCTGCCTGCTGCAGCCCCACATGAAAGCTTCAGGATTTCTTTCTGTCCCAAGCAAGCAATCTCAGACTTCCTTGGATTGTTAACACCATGCCAGTGCCACTCCTGCCTGGCTGGGTGGTAGGTTGCAGGGGATGGGTGCTCACCTTCTTTTGCAGCAGCCCTTTTGGCCCCAGCACGTGCTCGAAGAGGTACTTGCCCACGTGGGCATCCACGGCAGACAGCGGGTCATCCAGGATATAGATGTCTGCGTCGCTGTACACCGCCCGGGCCAGGCTGACCCGCTGCTTCTGGCCCCCGCTCAGGTTGATTCCCTGGAAGGGAAGGCCCTCCCTGAACATGGGGCTGGCACAGGGCAACAGCTCTGACCTCTGCTGCAGGTGCTATTGGAAACCCATAGTGCCCAGGGCTGGTACCTTCTCTCCAATCTCTGTCTGGTCACCTGCAGGCAGCAATTCCAGATCTGGAAGGAGGGCGCAGGCCTTAAGGACCTGCTGATACTTGGCTTCATCCAGTTCTGACCCAAAAAGGATGTTGTCTTTCAGTGTGGCATTCTGGATCCAGGCCTGCTGGGGGACATAGGCCAGGGAACCCTGGAAGAAGACACAAGAGATCAGCCTGAGCACTGACTCTCCTGCAGCCCATCCTTGCCCTGAGCCACCACTCTGGGACAGTTCTGCTTCCCCATGGAGCTCCCAGTCAGCCTCAAAGCCCCCTGCACTGGCCGGCTCCTCTCACCTGGATATTGATGTGTCCTTTGATATTCTCCATCTCCCCAAGCATGGCTGACACCAACGAAGATTTGCCTGAGCCCACAGCCCCCACCACAGCCACCAGGCTCCCAGGTGTGATGTCCAGGGTGACACTGCAAAGACATGAGGGCTAGGAAGCAGCACTGCCAGGTATCCTGTCAGCTCCTGTGTGAGACCACCACAGAGCAGTGTCTCTGGGACACTCATGTCTAGCAGCACTGTGAGAGGTGATTTCCCTCCCCCACTAATAATAGAGGAAGCCTCCCCCTTCCCAGCCCTCTGCCCCTGATGTGGCACAGAGCACTCACTCTCTTATGGCAGCGTCGCTGTCCTCCTCCCAGGCAAAGGTGGCCTCGGAGAAACGCACAGCACTGCCTGTGAGACAGAGATGTTCCTCAGAGAGGGGAAAGCCCAGGGCTGGGCCAGCCTGGGACCCACAGGGAGTAATCTGGAGGTTCACCTGCCTGCAATGGGGTTGTGGTGGATAGCTGAGGTGTCCAGGTCTTCTCCACTCAGGTAGCGCTCCAGCCTCGCAGTCGACACATTGGTCTGCCATGGTAGAAGGAGGACGAAGACAGCATGTGGGCATGGGGCACAGCTGGATGGGCTGGCAGGAGCCCCACAAGCAGAGCACCACATCACAGAGCCCCCACCCAACCTCCGAGCCCCAAACCTGTGCCATGGACGTGAGTCCTCTCCCACCCCACTGCCAGCAGAGTCCTGTGCACTGACCCTGGGGGTCCATCACACACCCGAGCTCCATGTGCTGGTTTGGACAGAGGGCATAGGATCCCCCTACATCCTCGGCCCTGTGTGAGGCCTGACCTGCACCAGGGAGGAGAGCACCATGGGCAGCATAGCCATAGGGAAGCGCAGCACATTGAAAAGGGAGATGGCAGTAAAGGCCTTCTGTGCATCCAAGACGTTGTTCTCATCCACGAGCACGTAGACAGCAAAGCTTGCCAAGGAGACCTAGGAACAATATCAGAGAAAGCCACCATCAGTGTGGTTGTGTGCAGACCAGACCCTGACACTGCCCCCCAAGGCCTCAGCAGTGCCTTCCTTCTGGGGACCTGTTATCCTCCAGCTTCCCTTCTCCTTTGGGCCCCATTCCACCACCCCAACGAGACCCCTTTCCACTACAGGTCTCCTGCCAGCAGCCATAACCATAATCTGCACCCCAGGCATCCACCAGCCAGCAGCACTCCATCTGAGGTTCCAAATATTTCCCATCCCCTTGCACACAGCCCAGCCCCAGCTCAGAGGAAGGTAAGCACCTCCTCAGGGCTGTTGTCACTCACCAGGAAGGGAGCACATGTGAACACGAAGACAGAGACTGACTGCAGGTAACTGAAGCTCACCAAGTTCCTGAGCTCACGTGCACGGATATCATTAACTCGCTTCTCAAAGGAAGGCTCCCAGGCAAAAAGCTTCAGGATCTGCAGGATGAGCAGTGTGAGCACATTCTGGCCTCACAGGAATGCCCCCTTCCACATGCAGCTCACTGGTGGCCAGCGCCTCCATCACCAGCTCCTGGCTTGCTCAGAAGCCTGCTTGGCCACTGCATCTCCCCTCTCCTGTCCTGCCCATGGCTTACAGCATTTCCCAGCGTACTCCCACTCCCTCAGCCTTAGCTTACAGGTCACTGCCAGCCCCTCTGTCACCATGCCATCCAGAAAACACTCAGAAAATCGTCTCTTGGCTCCCAAGTCCCAGAGCTCCTCCCCAGCCAACTCTTCAATAGATGAGGAAGCCAAGGGAATTGCTGAGACCCTGACACAGGGCCCTCAAGCTAGACTAACACGGGTGCTGCAGGGTTATACAGGAGTGCTGCCTCCAGGTACAGTGCACCCGGAAGAAGGGTGCAGCAGCTGCCCAGGGAGTCTCCACTCCACTGTTCACCTTGATTCCATTGAGGATTTCAGTCATTATTTTCATGCGTTCGTCCTTGTTCTTCATGTTCCTCTCCTACAAACAGAAGAGCCAGACATCACCTAAACCAGACAGCAGCTCACCCTTGGAAATACATCTGGGCTGCTCCATAGCCTGGAGAAGTCATCTCATGAAGGTGAGCCTTGGCTCCTGGTGGCCCCAGACAAGCTGGGGAAAAACACCAGCCTGCTGTCAGGTAGAAGCTGAAGCTTTATCTTACAGTTGGCAATATCTAATTTTTAGTCCTCAAGGTTGTGCCCAGTCTGGTTTGAGTTCAGCTGTGATGGTAGAATAGATCTCACCTGTTTCCTACTCATGGCAGCTGATCACCTCTGGCTCAGGCTAGAGATACCCTCAGCCAAGTGAGATCAACTTCCTAGGCTGGGAAAGATCCACAATGTAACAGCAAAGGGTAGGGAGTGTGGAAAATGAGGGAGGGGAGCAACAGTGGGGACAGACAAGGGGGACCAGGGAGGATACTGCACCCACCACTGACCTGAATGGTTTTGGACTTGGCAACCAAGAACGCATTTATGGGGATGAGAAGCACCATGGTTGCAATACCAGCCAAGACAGAGGGGCCCAACTCTCCCCAGAGGAAGACAATGGACAGGATAATTTGCAGGGGGGATGACCACAGCTGGTGAACAAAGTTGGCCATGTCCATGAACCTCTGGGCATCAGCCGACATCAGATTCACAGTCTCTCCCACAGTGGACTCCTTCCGGGTGGCTCCAGACATGGTGAGTGCCTGGAAAGGGAAAGCACAGTCACCACAAGCCAGCCTGGGAGCAGCCCTGCTGCCAATAGCATGGCTCAGAGCAGGGACTTTGCAGGCCAGGCTGAAACCACTTCCGAGTTTGCTCCTGATGCCTCTGTACTGGCCACAGGTGCTTTCCTAACTGCCTGCAGACCTAGAGCCACTGCATGCTGGATGCAAAGAAATGCATCCCTGTGCAGGAATCCTAGTGGCACCTGCCCTGGATGTTGCACTGCTCTGAAGAAAAACCACCCTCAGCCCCTGGTAGCTGTCAAACACATGGCTGCAGCACCCAGGTCCCAAGCAGAACTAGGGCTCACAGTGTCCCCAGTGCAGGATGGGTGTCCTCCAAGCTCTCCCTGTGTCTTCTGAGGAGTAAAGTGCACAAAACCCCAGTCACCCCAGCTTGATGGGGCCGGAAACAGATGATTTTATCCACAGCCTAGCTTGGAGAAAGCCAACAGGGGTGATGACAGAACCATACAGACCTTCTTGTAGATGGCAGCGATGAGACTGGCACGCACGTTTATGCCAAGCTGGAAGCACAAGCTGAAGTGCTGCTGCAGGCAGAGGGACTGGATCAGCGCCGTCAGGAAGAGCAGGATGGCATATAAATAGCCTTGCCAGGCAAAGGAATCCTTGTCTGACACAAAGGCAATCAGCAGCCTGGAGGGGAAAGAAGCTCGTGAGATACACACCCTACTGAGACAGACCCAAGCAGGGTGTTCCAAATGAATGCAGGGAGAGCATGCAGAGAGTGGTGACCACTACCCTGCCCCAGAGAGCTGGCAATGCTCAGCAAGCTGGGAACCCTGTTCTGCCAGGGCCACAGCAGTGGGTCACTAATGTAAGAACATCCACAGAGATCGTGCTGCTCTGCAAAACAAACCGGGGAGGCCCTGCTGGGCTGAGCTGCACTGGCTCACAGAGGGCCCTGAAGAAGAGCCAGAACTGTCTCCAGGGAGGGAGCAGGACTGCATAACAGAGAATGCAGGGAGCAAGATACTACACATAAGAGTTGGCAGCCAGCTGAGATCAGTTCTTCATTAAAGTGTATCCCAACACATTCTCCCACTTTTGGTGAGGGCACAAAATGTCCCCAGGGTCTGTGGCTGGGAGAGGCACACATATGGAGGTGGTGGGGCTGGGTACAGTGCACACACTGGGAGGTGGTGGGGCTGGGTGCAAAGTCAGGACAGGGACAGAGAGAAAGAACTCACTTCAGCAGCTGGGGGCTGACAAACACAAGTGCATCATGCACCACCTTGAATGCCACTGCTAGCAAGAGGTTCTGCCGGAAGGTCTTGCACAAGGTTTTCATCAACCAGCCCCTGGCATAATCCTTGGGAGGGCCAGAGTCCTTGTTGTCGCCTGTCTTCTTCTTCTTCTTCTTTGGCTGCTTCTCCTCCTAGAGGGAAGTCCACACAGAAGTGAGAGCTGGTTGTGCAGGCATCCTGCATCTGGAAGGAATTCCAGGGCAGCACCTCAATGACCCCAGATCAGGTATCCTAAATGAAGCCTTAGCTTTAGCTCCTGTCACATTCCCTTTCACTGATCTCTGATTGTGTCATACACACCAAGGACTAACACCTTCTCTTTTGTACCAAAGACAATTGTTAAAACCCAAACCGACCTGAACTTCTCAAGCCAAAAATCAGGCAAAAATCATGAAGAATCTGAGGCCAGGGGTGCTCATGGAATGATTTTCACTCTGACCTCTGTTGCTGGGAAGTATCTGAGGTAGATAAACATAAGGGAACTGCTTGTACTGCAAACTTGAGGGTGGTTCCTGTCTTTATGTAAGGCAGAAGGATGGACTTTATTGGTCTCTCAAAATATGGGGATCTGCCAAGGACACGAGAGGAAGACCCTGTCATGGGTTCCCCTATCCTTTCCCATGGTCCTGCAGGATCAAAGAAGGGAAAACCTATCAAAGAGGGCTGCAGGGAAGTGAGGTGCACCCTACTCCCAAAGGCTGGACCTGGATGTCTCAGTCTCATACAAGACCAAGAGTAGCAATGGATTTACCAGCACCAGGATGTCTTGGCTCTGGGCCTTGCTCATGTTGTTCACATGGTCTGGGTCACTTTCCTGGCGCCTCTTCTTGCGTTTCCGTTTCTCCAGCTCTCCTTGGGCCTTCCGCATTGCCGTCTTCATGTTCTTCTCAAAAGCAGTGTAAAGAGCCTTTGTCTTGTCTTTATCTTTCAATTCCCAGACATCCTCTATCTCCAAAGGCTTGCGATAGCCCTTGAAAACCATACTGTGGGACAGAGAAATCCTGCTGGAATACTTGTTGCAAATGCAGAGCCTTCACTGGCCCCGGGCTCAGGCTGCACAGGCTGCACCCAGTGTGATGCCTCTTCCAGCTAACTCCAAGCAGCCTGTGCTGCAGGTTCCCCTGGGGCACCCCTGCATTTTGCCAGCCCAAGCTCCCTCAGAGCCCTGCTCACCTGCTGTACCATTCAAAGGTGATGGAGCTCAGGAAGGAAGCTGTCACCTCTGGGTTCTACAGTACAAAGCAAAGGGCATACTGAGAGACTGCTGATGCTGGGACATGGTGTTGACAAAAGCTGATTGAGCACCCCCAGCCATTAAGGAGCATCATGAATTTCAAACCATGCCATCTCCAGCCCCAGAAACCTCAACCCAGAGCCAGCAGCAGCCCCCCCGGTCACACATACAGATGCCCCATGCTGCAGGTTCCAGCTCTTCCTGGGCCCTGTGGTGAAGTCCTCAGGTCTTCCCAAGGAGCCTGGATCCTGCATGGAGCCTGCCCTGCCCCACACAATGCTCAGGATGTGGTGCCCCAAACCAGCTCCCACATAGTCCTCACACCTTCTTCCCGATTTCCTTTGTTTCTGGGGCAACATCTGAGAAGCCGGAGACAAAGAAGAGCAGCAGCAGGAGCCCATAGGAGATGAAGAAAAGGATAAACCGTGGCAGGTCAGAGATTGGTTCCTGCAGGAATGAAAAGCCCAGGTTATTGCTGGGGGTTATCTCAAGGCTACCTGGTACTCAGAGACAAGAACCATGCCCTGGCTAAGCCAAACAGAGCACTGCAAAACTTGCTCTGAGTCCTGGATCAGCTTCCCTTTGCCACCTCTCCCTGCTTCTCTCTGACCTCCTCCTGTAAGTGTTTAAGGGGAGAAATTAGACCTGGAGAGCTTATACTTCCTCAAAGAGACAGGATGAATCCCAACAGCAATTCCTTCTCAGGGTTTTTCTGGTTCCCCAAGGTCCCCAGGGCAGTTGGGACCTCAACAATACCACAGAGAGCTTGTCAAGAGAAGAGTATGAAGAAACTTTCTCTGGGAACAAGACCAGGGGAAGCACAAAGCTTGCTGCCAAATCCAACCTGCAGGGCTTTCCGGACGAGCGACTGGAATGGCAGTATCCCACAGAGAAGGGACAGTATCCAGAAGCAGAAAAGCACTCCCGAATCTCTGCACAAGCAGAAGCGTCGTGCATCATGGATCAGCAGGACCATGATCTGGGGGAAAGACAATCAGTCAGAGGTTCAGGTAGAGCTGCAGGACTAGGTCTGGATCTAAAAGTGCCTTTGGAGCATGTGTCCTGGGATTCCAGCACACATGATCTGCTGGGATTCACTGCCTTGAATACCCTGAGTGCCTGAACACACCACCAACCCTTGGTAAGTTTCATAATTAATTGCATAGGGCAAAGGTTTATTTCAGGAAGACGTAAGATCAGGTTTGAATGTATCCTGACATTACAGCAGGGCCCTATCACTCTTTTTAGCTGTTCTCAGTCCAGATTCTCAGACGTGTCCAGCTGTGAGGGGTTATACCCTGTCTCCTGCATGGTGCCTCCAGACTTGGAACTGAACCCAGATCACATTCCAGCAGTTCAGCCTCTCTGGGCAGTCCCCTTGCCTTATCATCTCACATGGACTCTGCATGTGAAACTAAAATGACATGACAAAATAAGGATAGCAAATGAGGGTGTTCCTTTTGCTTTCAAGTGTAGCTCCTGAGCATTTGTTAAGACAGTTAGAATATCCCACGTCCCACACAAGATATCTGTAACTTCAATGCACATATTCCATCAAGCTAATAGCCCCTAGATCCTCAGCTTTCTCCTCTGCCTGGGCATCCCATGGTACTTTCTGGCTCTCTGCACAAAACTGAGCAGCAATGTACAGGATGCTGTGAGACATCAGAGCAGCAAGACATGGTCTGATGTTGACACTGAAAAATCACTCCTGTGAAACCCACACTGCTCCTAGTAAAGCTTCTGTGAGAGAGCTCAGCTACATTCACAGGCACAGAACCATCCCAGTTTTAAGGATAACAGCAGGGAGCACTGTACAACGGAGCACCTGCCCTCAACATATTGCCCTCAAGCACCACCCACACATGTTCGGGGCTAGTCCTACCCAATCTCCAGGCTACCCTTCCCTCGTGGAAACAGCTTTCTGCTGATGTCTGTGCTAGGGAACTCTTGTGCTGCTTGGCGCTGCAGTCCCTGTCCCTGGTGACACACACCACACTCACGGCTGAGCCCTCACCCAGGTGGCGATGTACAGGCTGGGGTTCGTGTACCGGACAGCTGGCACAGCGTCCTGCTCAGCGTCCTCTACAAATGCCAGGGCCAACTCTGCCACCGCCGTCAGCACCAGCAGAGTAGCCAGGACCTGTGGGGAAAGGGCACCAGCCCATTGTGGACACTGGGAACCACTGGGAGACAACAGATTTTGGCATGAAATACACCCATAAACCCTTTTCAACCTAGACTTGGCCTGGGAGAGCTTTCAACCCTGTGAAACTGCAACAGTTTCACAGGAGCACTGCCATCATTTCAAGTTCAGAAGAAAACAGCCCACAAGATGAGAGGCCCCAGTACACACTCTGCCCTCCCTCCCACTGCATCCCAGCCCTGTTATCCCTTCTGTCCCAGATATGCCTCAGGCTGGACTCCCCTTTACATTTCTGTCCCAGATGGTCCCCTATCCCATTGCTCCTTCCCCCCTACACTTCTCATCTCTCCACCCCACACCTGACTGTAGCACAGTCTTCCCACTCACACCACCTACACTTCAGGCTGCTCCAGCCTGTCATCTGTTCCCCCTCAACTCCACTCTACCTGTTTGATGATGTAGAGTATGGTCACAGAGGATTTCTTGGCTCTGGATTTGCACATGGGCAGGAGCTGCCATGGGGCCAAAACCCAGAAGAAGCCAAGGGGGACCCAGACCAGCACAGTCTGCTGGAAGCACACAGGCAGGTCGGCATCCGGACGAGCAAGGTAGGAATCATTCTGGGGGCAGCAAGGACAGAACACCAAGTCACTTGGGATGGCTTAGCTCTCACCGGGCACACAGGACAAGAGCCAACATTCCAAAAGGTCCTGCCCACGCAGCTCTACCCCATTGCATCCCCCCTTCAACACCTGCCCTCCTGGCTGAGCATTTCAGCACTCAGCTGAGGTCCGAGTGATATCCCCCTCTCCATCTCTCTGCCCGAACATGGAATGCCCATCCCTTGCTGGAGCCAAGTGAGCAGAAGTAGCTGAAGCCAAATCATTCCCCAAACAGGGTGTCCTGTGTTCCCAGATGGGCTAAAACAGGACAGAGCTCACTCAGGGAGGCATCACTGCCTCACTGTCTGGTGAACACCGTGCAGGCAGTGCACAGTGCTCAGTGCCATGGCAGTCCCGGATAAACAGCAGAACCTCTGCCAACCACTGGCAGGACAAGCTGTGGGCCTTGGAATCCACTGCTCTCCCTCTCCACTGGGTGAACTACCCTGAGAACAGGCAATGGGGATGGAACAGCAACTCACCCAGAAGATGGAGCCGCAGAACTTCTCCAGGGCTGCTGACATAGCTCAGGGGAGAAGAAACAGCAGCTCCTTCCCCTCACTCTGCCCGGCTGAGACCTGGGTGGATGCTTGGGATAAAAGTTCCCCCCACACCCTCAAGCGATCTTGGGACAAAATCCCTGATGACACACAGTTATTTATTAACTAAGTGCTATTGCACAACCCCCCCAAACCAAAGCAAGTGACCAAAAGGGCTTGGGAATCTGCAGAGGCTCAGGAAAAGGGAGGAGAGGAAGACCCAAGAAAGAGATCAAAGGGGAGATACAAGGAAGTCACAGAGTCACTGCAGGACACCACAGCCATTGCTCAGAAACCACAGCCTTGCTCAGTGCACACCAACAGACACAAACTCATCCGGACCTGCTAAAGACATTACTTTGGTGCAACAGACCTCTCCGGTGAGAACAAGCCTGCTGAATGCCAACAAAAAGTCCAGCAATGGCTGGTGCCACAGTGGGTGATGCCAGCTGGCAAGGGGGTCCATGACACCAGCAGTGCCCCATGTCTGGGAATTCTCAGTGTCTGGCAGCTGAGCTGACCACCTGCTGCAGTAGTCTGAGTCCTCAGGATCCATGTTCCTTTTACTAATTTCCAGCCTGCAGAGCCCAAAGGTTTTCCAAACTCCTTTTGCTTCTTTCTTTCCCACATTTCCATGTTGTCCGTGTGTTATGGCAGTTGGCTGACCACAAAACCCCATTGAATCTTCATTCTAAAGTAACCCCCAACATCTGAGACAGAAAGAGGATGATTCCTGAGGACAATGATTGCCACTGAACCCTTGTTGCTTAGAAAAGCCTAGGTATGACAGGGACAAGCGGGGATGGTGCAACTAAGGCTGGAACTGGATTTGCTTTGTCATGTGTGCTCCTGAGGAACAGTAGATAAAAGGGGACAGCAGGGTGACTGCAATGATTATGTTGTCTCATTGTACATGGAGTTAGTAGATAACGCAGAAGTCAAGGGTGACACAATGAGTAATGGCTCAGGAACCATCAACACCAGAGAAAGGCTCAATGTCCAACTCAGTGGTTAATTATTAGCAGTTTGATTAAATCCACATGTTTCTGTAAATAAAACTACCCCTAGTACTAGGTCTTCCAGGCCAGAACCAATACACTGCCCATGAGAGCTGCAAACTGATGCAATGAGTAAGAAGTGAATGGAGCAGTCACTCAGCCCTTGTCCATCTGCTCTGCTGATGTGATTCTTCTTCCTGACACAGGTACTGATGTCCTCTGGCCTTGCTCAAAACCACTTGGAGCACTGCTGCCATGGGGGCCACTTGCTTATGACACCTTCCTATGTAATGCCCCCTCCCATTGCTTGTCTCAGTTTTTAGTACAGGTCACAGCTCATCCTCATCCTGTCTTTGGTCTCTCAGAGTTGAAGTGTTGCCCTCAGCACAGGATTCAGCTTTCTTCAATGTTCAAGGCAAGCACACCTCCACTTTCTCTACCCTCACAGCTGGGACATGCTCCTCCTAAAAACCCACAAAGCCTTACTGTCCTTCAGCTTCTTCCATAAATCTTCCTCTACTAAAATACTCAGAAGATGTTCACTGGGACAAAGATAAGCAAACCAGTTTTTGCCAACAATATCAGTTTCCCCGTGCTCCCCTGTCTTTATCTATCAGTTGTCTAGCATGTTATAACTTTGCAAAACTAGGCATTGATTCATGCCTGTCTCACACAGGGTCTGGTCCAGATGTCTCTGCTGGGCAATCTACAAATTCCTCCAGCCCTCACTTCTCATCTGCTCTCTGAAGGATTTGTCTCTCTGCCTTGTCATGCTGTAAACCCCATGTGAGTTCAGAAACCTGAGGGGGCTGGGTCAGCAGAATATTCATCTTGATTGAGCTACCAGTATCATAACCATGACTCATGAAATCTCACAGCATAAGCCATGAACTCTCAAAGCAGGTATTCCAAACTATATTGACTGTAGCCAAATTTAATCACTCTTTCCAAGTTTTGATCCTTCCTACTGCCTGTACATCTGTCAGTGCTGAAGCAGGCTGACACAAGCACTATGCAGTCATTCCCTTCCCAGTTCTCTATTAAGAACTTAAGTTTCCAAGGTTTTAGGAGACACCAATATCTCTGAAGATCCATTTGAAAAGGTGGATGTACTCTTTAGGTACATAATATGTAATCTTGATGATAGGTTTTCAATGATGTGATTCTATTTAAGGTGACAAAGGTGCTGCCACCTTATCACATTTTTTCCATACATCCTCATAGGCTATAAGCTATTGCCAAGATGGGAAGGGAAATCAGTACCCTGCTTTTGCTTCCTGAGGTCCACTATCTCTGCTGTCAGAGGGATTATCATCAGCTTTATCATATTTTACAGAAGATCAGGCAGCAAGAATAAAGGTGCTTTACCTCTAGGTCTCTGCTCTTCTAATGGACCACTCTGATGCCATTCAAATCTTTCACTGGATATTTTACAGAGTAACTGAAATGAGTCTGAGGTTTCAATCCTGACTAGGCAGTAATGACCCAACAGGCACATTCCCCAAGCTCTGTCTGGAGAACAAGAAGTTCATGCTTTATGTTGGGAAAAAAACATGGAAACTCCCTTAGGAAAAGCACCTTGTCCTCCCAAGCAATCTCCTCAAACACCAACCAACAGAGGGCCCACAGTCCAGGATGTCTCACAGCTTCCTCACCTCATCAGTCAGGTGCCTCTCACCGCTTACAGGTGCTGCATTGCTAATTCCCACCAATCCTACTGGCTGACCACAGCATGCCTTGTTTCCCAGCTGTGGCTATGATGTTTCCCACCCTGGCATTCTGGACGTGATTGTATTCTCTGGCACAGCAGGGTCCAGACTAATTCAGGGTATGCAACATGGGTTATGGTCTTACCTGAAAATATAAATAAACTTTAGAAGAGCACAGCAAGAGGGGGGGCAGCTGCAGTGTTTATTTGACAATCACATGCAGTGCTACACAATTCAGTCCCCCTACTTGCTCACCTCCCTTCCTCCCAAATGCTGCTGAACAGCTGTCACTGTAACATCTGGGAATGAGTCCTTTTATTTAAAATGGCCAACATAAGTTTCCAGGCCAGGGACTTCAGGGGAAGCCAAGGGAAGAGGTGTCAGGCTTCATCATCTAGTGCACATCCTCTGCAGCCTGAGGATGGAAGCAGTACCCATCTGTCCGTGTGCCAGGGCAGACCCTGGAGTCTCAGCGCTCTCATCCCAGCACGGTGCCGTCCACTACAGAATGTTCTTGGCAATTGCATTCAGGGTCCTCACTTTGGCCACATCTGCCACCTTTATGGAGTACTCGGGGGCAGAGAAAGACGCTCCCATGGCAACGTTCGGATTTCTGTCACGAAAACCAGCAATTAGTGGTGATCTACTAGCGATATAGATGAGTAAGACCCACCAAAAAAACCACCCCATTATTTCCCCAAGTCTCAGCATTGGCCAAAGATGGTGCCACCCAAACCAAAGATGGATGGGACAGTAATAGAAAGAACAATAATTCAAAGGAGCACAGATCTATGGACAAATAGAATCCATTCCTCACTCATTTCTCAGAAGCACATCCCACTGGCTTCCCAAATTCTACATGATTATGTTAAAAGTCTAAGGCAACTACACCAGCACCCCGCCTTCCCAAGTGCCCTCACAACTCCTAAGGCAGCCGTAGCAAGAGAAACATCCCAAGGATCTGGTTCTGCACAGAACTCATGTCCACATGAGGAGCACTTCTGGATTCACACACAGCAGAATAAAGTGTTGGGCACCAACATCCCAACCCCAACAGCACACCTGGCATTCAGGAAGCTGTTTGAAATTTATGCCAGTTTTACAAACTCATATTCATATTCATGTAGCCTTTACCTCATAGAGTTCTCCTAAAAAATAAACTTAAATAATCAGTTACCTGAACTTCATCCCTGAGTCCCGAGCTGAGCGAGCAGAGCAGTGAAACTCAGAAGCAGTGGAGCCTTCCAGAATCCTCTGCAGGTTGCGCTCCGTGATGCCACCTCCTGGTGGGAACAAGCCCATTGTCACACACCGAGCAGGTGACACTATTCCAGACCTGACATCACCCTGGGACCTCACCACTAAGGGACAGGAGCCATACACACTGAAGGGAAAAAACAGTCCTTAGGACAACAGAGACCCAGGCACATGAAAAGAGACAGGAGAAGCCTTGGCTCATGTTCTCCCACAGATCTAGAACTGTCCCCAAATCCTGCAGGGAGCAATAGCTGCAGGGCTCTGCCCTCCCCAACAGGCTTGCGTGGCCTTTACTCACACCAGGACAGGAGCTGCTCCTCCTGGGCAGCTGGCTCAGAAAGCCAGATCAGAGAGTGGATCCCAGGGCAAGAGGCTAGGAAGGAAGGGCTGGGGATTGTAGGACCTGGTACAAATGACAAAAAACATTACCTGGCACCACCACAATTCTTCCCTTTGCCTGAAAGAAGAATAGCACATTAGTGATATTACTGAGCACTACATGCACACGTGCATTTGTGAGGCAGCAAAGAAACCTCACATGCAGCACTTTCCATAAGCTCACAGACCTCACCATGGTCTATAATCTGTGCGCTCTCGCCCCGATTTTTTGTACCATTTGTGTTTTACAAGGAAAAGTGGAAAAGAACTTGCAGTTACAGCTAAGACAGCCTGTCACCATTCCCTTCTACCTCTCCATCCCACCTGGCTACCTCTCACACCTGTTGCACTTTCCTAAAAGGAACTGTGAGACACTCAGCAGGGACCTCACTCTACTGTTTGCATGGGCTCATCACGCCAGCTGCTGGAACCAATTCCCACCACCCTCTCCCAGACTGCAAGCAAGAACAACCCAACCAGCCTTTGCTATGGGAGACTTCGGGGCCCAGCCCACTAGGACTTGGGGAAACATTAAAGCCAAGTAAGAGAGGGAAGGCAAGCACTCCTTGACAGAAGTCCCCTTCCAGAAATGAAGGATACCATAAAGCAGCCCAGGGAGTTACCCAGGGGAGCACAGCAAACACTCACCTGTTCTGCAAGCCTCTTAATCAAGGACAATCCTTCCAGTGCTGAGCTGTCACAGCCACTCGTCAACACCCGCTCAAAGCCCAGGGAAATCAGGGTCTCCAGTGCCACCATGGGGTCATGCACCATGTCAAAGGCTGAGGGACCAGAACAACAGCTCAGAAATTGCTCTGTTCATTGTGCTCAAGCCCCATCCCTCAGCCAGCTCCCCTGAGGAGCCCAAAGACAGTGATAGCAAGGGTCCCACTCACTCCCTGGATTCACAGCTCCCAACTATAACACTCCCCTTGCAGCAGTGCCAGGGCCACCATACTCAGCTCCTCAGACACCTCCTTTCTCACAGAACAACGAGACAGCCCCCAAGCCTGAGCCCGCTGGACCTTTTCCCTTGTGGGGAATAGCACAGCCTGCAGAGCTCTCCCCCTCCAAAGAACATCAAGCTCAGCTCCCTCCCAGCCTCACCTTCCCCCAGCAGTGGGACACAGACTGGACCCTGCCCCGGGCCACTGTCCCTGGCAACTCACCGCGGTGAAATGTGACTGGCAGGGGACGGCACACAGCTGCAAAAAGAAGACATGTGGTCAGTCAGGGCTGGTACAGAGTGCCCTGTGCTACAACCAGAAATGTACATGACATGGAAGAGGGAAAAGGCTTCTCAAGCCATTCCTGGGGAGCTCAGAAGAGTCCCCATTCTTGCTGAGAACAATGGAGAGACTGCTGCTTATCCAGGCTCTTTTCACGGGGAAGAGTTCTTCTGCCCTTTGAGAAAGCAACAAATCTTTGTTTTTATGAGTAACACCAAAATCCCCCAACTTATCTGGAACATGCAGAACACTCAATCCCATCACAGGTGACTTTCTCTGCAGGAAGGTTGTATCATCTACCTGGGGAAAGGACAGGATCTCTTTGAAAGCAGGACAGCTGATTTTTGTGATTTCTTTCACTACCTACGATTTCTGCTCTCAGACCACGGCAAACTTCACCAGAGGTGCTCTAATTACTATGCAAAGCTTATTTATTTCTACAAAAAGACATCCACCTGCTCCCTGCCCTTGAAACAGCAGAACACACGTTGGCCTAGTGGAGCTAAGTCCTGGCAAGACCCTTTTACTGCACTCCTTCCAGCACATTCAGCTTCATACAGGAACCTCAGCATCACATCACCAGGGAAAGGCTCAGCTCTCTTTAGCTTTGGATGTAACTCCCCAAAATATGGAAAAAGAAAGAGAGTGTGCTTCCGCAAGTTTGTAGTCTGGACTAACAATCTCCCTCTGCAGCTTCAGTAGCATTTTGTGTGTTCACACCTCTCTCTCCTTATCTTTTCTCC
>JACBWW010000010.1:19354165-19366776 GCA_020086605.1 Lanius collurio
CAGGTGCCGCCGCCGGCACGCGGCCGCCTCCCCCCGCCGCTCTGCCTTCGGCGCTGCCTGCTGCAGCAGGCGCCCCCGCCCGCCGCGCCGCCGCCCGCCGTGGGGCGATGGCTCCTGGTCTGCAGCGGCGCCGTGGCCGGTGCCGTGGTGCTGGGCGGCGTCACCAGGTGAGCCCGGCACCCCCAGCCCCGCCGGGAGGGGCGCAGAGGGGTTCCCTGGGGACGGCCGTCCCGGTCTGCCCTCCGGTCCGCCCCGCCGGTGACCCTCTGCGGCTGCCGCCGCACCGAGACCCACACCGAGAGTGCCTGTGGGAGCTCTTCTCGTGCCCTTCCTTCCTGGCTGCAAGGGGACATGGTGGGACAGGGCTGGGAGTACCCCAGAGACTGTTCGTAGTCTGTTGATGCCACTTGTGGGGTAACTCATACACATTTATTGTAATTTTAGGTCTGGTCACTCACAAACTCTCTGATCTCTGTCCTGTTTCTGATTGCGAACTTAAGAATTGTCTGAACAAGGATTTTATGGGTTATCAGAATATCCTGACTTGGAAGGGACACACAAGGACCCTGGAAGTCCCAACTCCTGGGTTGTTGTGCAGCCAACAGCTCTTGCTTCAGTTCAGTGGAATTGCCTGCTGTCAGGGTGTGAGTTGTGCTGTTCGTGTCTCTGCTCCCAGGCTGACAGAATCAGGCCTTTCTATGGTCGACTGGCACCTGGTGAAAGAGATGAAACCCCCCCGAACACAGCAGGAGTGGGAAGCTGAGTTCCAGAAGTACCAGCAGTTCCCAGAATTTAAAGTGTGAGTGTGCAAAATTGGAAGGAGGGTGGGCTGAGAGCATCCCTGCTGCAACTGAGCCACTTAAAAAACTCTTGTAAGAAGGAAAATGTTTTCTGAAGTCACTTGGAAGGCACACGAAGCCTGCCTGGTGGTGGCTCCTTTGTTCCCTGCTTTTCTCTGAGGAACACGATCGCAAGTTGTGCAAAGTTCAGTCCGGGCCTGTGAAACAATTGCTTTACTGTCCTTTAACAGCCTGAACCATGACATGACACTAGCAGAGTTCAAGTTCATTTGGTACATGGAGTACTCGCACCGCATGTGGGGCCGCGTCGTGGGTCTGGCCTACATCCTGCCTGCTGCCTATTTCTGGCGCCGGGGCTGGCTCAGCCGGCCCCTCAAGGGCTGTGTCCTTGCACTCTGTGGGCTGGTCTGCTTCCAGGTGAGAGCTCTGCAGCTGCAGGGATTAGTGGCAACATCTGAATATTTAAAGATCACCTAGTTTTAACCCGCCAGCCAGGGATAGATCAGCTTTCCTAGATCAGTGTGCTCAGAGCTCCATCCAACCTGACCAGGGATGGGGCATCAACAACTTCTCTGGGAGACCCATTCCAGTGCCCACCACCCTCACAGTAAAGAATTTTTCCCAATATCTAATCTAATCCTGCCCTCTGTCAGTTAGTTATCTTCTGATTCAGCATAGCTGACACAGTGGGATTCATGACAGCTTGGTGTCAGTGACGCCATGATAGTGTGTCAAGAGCTGGTAGCTAGTTGAAGGTAGAGGAAACAAGTTGCTTTTCCCCTAATATTTATCCCATTTTAGTAGTTGCTGCTGCCCTGTCTGGCTAAGCCCTCTCCTGTTTTGTTAGGGGCTGCTGGGGTGGTACATGGTGAAGAGTGGGCTGGAAGAGAAGCCAGACTCCTACGACATCCCTCGGGTCAGTCAGTACCGTCTGGCAGCACACCTGGGCTCCGCGCTGGTCCTGTACTCTGCCAGCCTGTGGACAGGGCTGTCTTTGCTACTTCCACGACACAAGGTATGGAGTGGTGTGTCAGGATTCAAAAGGCTCAGGCAGTGTCAGTTCAGAGGGTTGGGGTGTGATGTGAAGAGTAAGTGAAGGCTGATGGTGCTTCTCTTGTAGTCTCCATTCCTGACTCTGACCCAATACTTACAGAATACTTACGGTGGTACAAAATACTATTCTGTAAACACTCTTGCTTATGGCACACTTGCTTCAGCTTGTGCTGTTCCAGTCAAAAGTGATTAGTCTCAGAATTTGTGGAAGCTCAGGCAGGGCTGTGCCTGGCTGGGTTAAATGGTTCGTGCCGGTAACTGTCCAGGGGCCACTTCAGTTTCTGCACAGCACTGGACTTGATTAGCTGTGGTTTTAAAGGGACCACTGAAGTGTGGCTGCTGTGTGGTGGTCTGTATATTCCCCCTGTAAATACAGGCCAACCCTTCAGCCTATGTTTGTAGTGAAGGCTTTTCTTAGCTGCTGCCAACAGCACTGGAAATGCCTTGATTATTTCTTTTTCTGTTTTGTTTTGTTTTACAGTTGCCAGAAACCCGTCAGCTCCTTCGCTTGAGACAATATGCTCATGGCACTACAGCTCTCATTTTTCTTACTGCTCTTTCAGGTAAAGCTCTTTCTTTCTGCTGTCCAATTTTTGACTCATTCCTCTCTGCTGATTTGGTTTTTTTCTTCTGATGTGCTGGGGACTGTGAGCAGCCCCATCCATTCTCTGGGAAAACTGCTGCTGTCAGGGAGCTTACAGTCAAGAACCTCTTCACTGGTCTTTCCTGGACAGGTGGAGATGCACCTTTCAGCCTGCCTGTGCTCTGGGGTCTCTGTACACGTTAAAAGAAATTCAAGATCAAGCTGAGCTCTTGAACGAGAGCTGTGCAACCTGGAGTGACACCTTCGCTTGCTCTGGTAGTCTCATTTTCTGCTCTGGAATTGCAGGTGCCTTTGTGGCAGGGCTGGATGCTGGCCTTGTGTACAATTCCTTCCCCAAAATGGGGGAGCGCTGGATCCCAGATGATCTCCTTGCCTTCTCCCCTGTGCTGAAAAATATCTTTGAGAATCCTACAACTGTACAGTTTGATCACAGGATCTTGGTAAGTGCTGTCTTCCTGATATGTCTGGGCTGCTTCTTGGTTGCCTCCTGCAGCCAAGCTGTCTTCTTTGGGCTGTGGTTCTGTCAGCTTGAGTGATTTCTAAGGTGTCCAAAGGGCCTGAGAGCATCTTACCATTTGCTTCTGCAGGAAGAGGAAGTTTAGCATTGTTACTTATTTTCCATGTGGCCTTCTTCCTTAAGGAGGTTTTCCTCCTGCGCAAGTAACACACTTTGTTTCTCTGAGTCTCCTTTTCCATAACATGAGCTACAGTGTGGGGTAGCCCTTGCTGTTGAAATGTCTGGGAAAGTTGTGTGAAATAAAACTTGGAAATCCTGATATCGAACACTTCCTCCAGCATTTCTGAACTTGTTTTGCACAGTAGTGCCCTGTGAAAATATCTAGTTAGAACAATCCAGATATTAAATACCACTGGCAGCACTGCTGTGAACTAAGCTGTGGCTAAGACTGAAAAAAGAAAGATTAGGCTGGATTACCTGGATTAGGCAGGTCACCTGGGGTGACCTGCACAGAAAGATTATGTGGGTGAACTATAGCTGAGTGGTGGAAATGAAATCAGTTTTCCAGATGACAGCTTCTACCTTCAGTTGTCAAGGTGACAGCTGGGGAGAGGGCAGACATAATCCCCAATGACTTGAATAAATGAGGAAAAGCTGTTGAAAACAAAGCATTTATTTGGAGCAAAAAAAAAGTCTCTGTAACTGTACTTAAATTTCAGGGTTGTTAGCCTGATAGCGTGGGAGTTCTAGGATTTGGTCATGGCCATTAACATGTTTCTGTAGTTAAATATTGCTCACAGAATTTCTTTAGCTGCATGGAAGGCACAGCCAGAGGCCGCTGCACCCATTTCCCTTGAACTTTCATTGAAGGATGGTTGTTTCCCTTTCCTTCTGTAGGGAATTGCCTCGGTCACAGCTGTCACAGCACTGTACCTCTTCTCAAGGAAGATCCCACTCCCACCAAGGACCAGGATGGCTGTAACTTCCTTATTGGCCGTAGCTTGTATGCAGGTACTGCCCTTTTTATTTCCTACTCCTTTGTAGCACATTCACAAGACAGAGCTGACCCCGCTGAGATCAGTGCTGGCTCCAAGAGCCTGAACTGAGAGATGGAGCTGCCTAGACCCCACACCTCGCCATAGTGCATGCACACTCTGAATTGGGAGTGGCAAGTCCTGGTGTGGCCATGAGCCTTTCTGCACCACACTTGGTGCTGGGAATGGTATCAGTGGTGCATCCACAACTGCTCTTACTTCTTCTCCCTTCTTGGCAGGTGGGCCTGGGCATCAGCACTCTGCTGCTTTATGTCCCTACGCCTCTGGCTGCTACGCACCAGTCGGGCTCCCTGGCCCTGCTCACCATGGCACTGTGGCTCATGAGCGAGCTCCGGAGAGTTCCCAAGTAACGCACCGGCGGGAGAGCCCTCTCGGGGAGCCGCACCGCTGGACCCAGGGGCGGCCAAGCCCCCGAGACCCGGGTGCGCCGGGGGCTGTGCGCCCAGCCGGGCTGGCGCGGGAAGCGGCAGCGGCGGGTGTGAGTGCGAACCTTGTAACATAAAGGAGTTTTGTGAATCGGCTGTGCGTGGCTGGGTGCGCCTTTGCGGAGCGACGTGCGGAGGGATGCGGGGGCAGCGGGCCGGGCCGGGCGGGGCCGAGCCGAGCCGAGCCGAGCCGAGCCGAGCCGAGCCGAACCCCTCCGCCAATGGGAAGCGACGGTGTCGGCAGTGCGGCGCGCTCCGGCCGCGGATTGGCGGCGCGCTCCGGCCGCGGATTGGCGGCGCGCTCCGGCCGCGGATTGGCGGCGCGGCGCGGCAGTGGGCGGGGCCGTGTCCGGTGCGGAGCGGCCATGACCGCGCACAGCTTCGCGCTGCCGCTCGTCCTCTTCTCCGCCTTCTGGGGCCTCGTGGGCATCGCCGCCCCCTGGTTCGTGCCCAAGGGGCCGAACCGCGGGTGAGTGGGGGCTCGGGGGGTACCGCGGTCGGAGGTTCTGGGGCTGGGCCTTCCTGTGATAACGGCGGTGTCTCTGCAGGGTGATCATCACGATGCTAGTCACCACCGCCGTGTGCTGCTATCTCTTGTGAGTACCGTGGGCCGGGCCCAGTACCTTTCCCCACCTCTGGTGGCTTCACCGGGACTGGTGGCTGCTGCCCAGCTTCCTCCGTGGATGGATAGGACAGCCCCCGGGCTGCGTTCTGCCTCCCTCCCGGGCCCATCCACCCCCGGGGCAGCAACTGCTCCCAGCGCTCTGGTCCTGCCAGGGAGGCTGACGGCAGGTTGTGTCCCTTTGCAGCTGGCTCATCGCCATCCTGGCCCAAGCCAACCCCCTGTTCGGGCCACAGCTGAAGAACGAGACCATCTGGTACGTGCGCTTCCTCTGGGAGTGAGCAGTCCCTGGGAGCTGGCGCCTCAGCAGAGACCCCCTTCAAATCCATCACCGTGAGTGGGCAGAGAGCTGGGGTGGCAGAGATGTCCCTGCTTGCCTGCCTGTATTTGGCTGGGGAGGGAGCTGCAGCTCGGCCCTTGCTGGGCTGGGGGAAATGCTTTGGCTTCTGTGTGTTGTGGCTGTGGTGAGCTGGTTCCAGTGTGGGGCTGCTGACTCTCTGCAGGGCCTGAGCAAATCAAGCACTGTAGTTCTCAAGTGTGTGGGAAGCTTCCTCCTGAATGCAGTTTGGTGCTAACTTCTCTCCCTTTCTCCTTCCCCCAGCTCTTGTAGCTGTCCCAGCCTCTACTCTCCTGTACCAGACAGCCCCCAGAGGTGCTGGGACAGAGGCTGGACCCGCTGCCCAAGCACACCTGAAGCACTGCAGCCTGGACCGATGGATGGTTGGGCCCCCAAGCATGGCATGCAGCACCCCTGGATGAGGGCCTACTAATCCAGCACTAGGAGCAACCACGCTATCAGAGAGAGATCCCTTCAGCTGGCCCAGTGCTGCAGTGACTGAGCACCATCCTGAGAGGGATCTGTGTGTGGTGCCAGCGAGTCCTGTCCCAGCAGTACTTGCCCTGCCCTCTTGGTGTTTTCAGTCCTAGCCCCAATGTGAAACCCCTGCTTGTAGCCCAACTAGCTGCCCAACTAGTTGCCCTGTCCCTGGTTATTACATCTGATTGGCTGCCCCTCTGCATGAAAAGGCAGGAGCCATTGCATACTCTGGTCTGGTCAGTCCTCTGTGGTGAGGGTGGTCCCTGCTAAGGCAGATTTTGGCTGGAGGTGGGAGAAGGGAGGGCTGACCCTGGAGGAGCATGCAGACCCCCTTGGGTGATAAGGGAGGTTCTGGGGTCTGCTGGAGGGGATGAAAGGAGGGCTGTGTCTCCCACCTCATTAGTGAGGCAGCTGCAGTAATGTTTAGGTATCTCCCCCACACCAAGATGGGTTATCCAGGTTTTGAGAAGAGCCAAGTAGGGCATTGTGTTTCAGGTTTCCCCTTATTTATCAGATAATTTATCTGTATTTATTTGTTTGTCTGTGTTTAACTTGTGTTGTGGAAATAAATCCTTTTTCTAGTAAGTCATGCTGGAGGCTGAGTCACTTCCTGCTTTGAGGCTGAGGAACAGTCTTGGCCTTATTCAGACATATTTCCCCAATATGGTTCTTGCACCGTGAGAACAAGGCTGGGATCCTCAGCTGTTGAGCAGGAGGTTGGCAGCACACTAGTGAATGGAAAGTTTTATCCTTGATGCCACCTGTGCACTCATACTGTGGGACCAGCGTGACAGGTAGGGAACTATATGTGCTGGACAGAGAACTGAGTACCTGCCCAGCCTCTTGCAGTTGTGCTGGGCCCATTTCTGTGGCTGTGCAGCAGCTGGAGCAGTTCAGCAGCCTCTTTGCCAGGCAGCTCTCTAAGACTCAGGTGGGGAATAAGGTAAAAAAGCAGAGACCAACATCTTCCAGAGGCTCTGAGTGGGCAGGCTTTTCCTTTTAGGAAGAGGGCAGCAAAGGATGCCGTCTCCAAGGATCCCAACAGCTTGGTTCAGATCAGAGCTCCCCTTGCTGTTACCAGCTCCATTAAGCTCAGTCTTGCTGGAATCAGAGAACAATACTGTCAGGACAGGAGCACCATCGTGCTGTGCAGACATGCAGCCCCCAGCCACACCACCAGCCAGGAGCCATTGCTGCTGGGAGCTGCTCACTAGGAAATGAGACCAGTGCTGGATGGCTCAAGGGGTTTGTTTATTGCTACAGGAATGGGAGCAGCTGAGTTCAGTAAAAAGTGACAAACTTCATTGCACCATCGGTGGGGCTCCAGCCCCAGGGAAGGTTTGTGCCTGTGTGCACAGCTGCAGTCCCAACCTGTCCCGGGGGCGTGAACTGGGCTGGACTGAGGTGGCTCTCCCAGGGACAGGGCCAGCCTGTGCTCAAGGAGGAAAGAACCACAGGTCCTGACACTGGTAAACGTGTGGGACACCATGGGGCAGCTGTGCCCAGGAGGGAATGTGTGAAAGCAAAGACACTTTGGTGGTGCCTCAAGAACCAATCAGTGAGCCCTCAGGGCTCAGTCTGGGATGTTGGATAGATCTGTAGGATTGTCCTCAGAGGGAAGACATGGCAAAGAGCAGGACACCTCTTCAGGAATGCTCTAAGAGGGGCCAGGCTGGGCAGAGCAGCCTGGTGGAACTTGTGGTTTACCTTGTTCCTGCAGTAACTTAGCTGTGCCTGCTGTTTCCAGCCCTGGGCTTGTCAGGGCCTGCAGAAAGGCCACCCCAGGTGATGAACCACAGCACCTCACCAGGTTGTTCTTCAAACTGATGGCTGAGTCATGGGGTGGGTCAGTGCTTCAGGCCAGAGCCCTGGCTTGGCTGCCTCAGAGATAATGTCCTTGTTATCTGAGGGACCTGCCAGGGCTGCAGCCTTGAGCCTGCTGGCAGCAGAGGACTTTGCTCTACACCACACAGTGAGGCAAAGGCCAGAGGCCATGGAACACAAAGACTAGGACTGGGGCAAGGTGGAGAGGAAAGCTCTCGTGTCCATAGCTGCCTCAGCCCACGGACTCTGGTTGTGATGCAGACAGAGATGATGGAGTGCAGAGTTTGAGATGGTCTACAAGGAGTCCAAGCCCTTGGAGCCCAGGCTGTCAGCCAGTCCGAGTTCTGCCAGTGCAGCTGGATGCTGGGTACCACTGGCATCATGGCACGCTTCCCTGGCCCAGCGGCACCACCACCTTGTCCAGCCAGAGCAGCGTGTGCTGGGCCGAGCGCCGGCGGTGGATGCGGCGCAGACGCAGGAGGTAGAGGACGATGGCCAGCGCCACGACCAGGATGCAGGCAAAGAAGAGATAGTGGTTGTAGACAAAAGAGAGACGCAGCCAGGAGGCATGTGCTTGCCGGATGCTCTCCTGACGGAGATCCCTGTGGAAAGGAATGTCAGGACTGGCCACAAGATGCAGTGGGGCACTGCCAGGATCCTGTCGTGGTCCATGCAGAGCCCTCACCCAGTGCAGTTACTCTTGCTCCTCCCCAACCACCCTTCCCTGCGTGATGCCATCAGCGAGCCGACGGTACCTGAGTGGCAGAAATCGCGTCTTGTAGAGGATGGCTCCCAGTGTCCACTGCACCTCCCGGTCGTACACCAGCTGGGCCGTGCGCAGGCTGGGGTAGTCCAGCGGGAACTGGAAGCCCTCGTGAAGGACTTGGTACATCCAGGCTGATTTGAAGCACTGATACCTGCAGACACAGCACACAAGAGCATCAGCCAGATACTAACAACTGGACCAGTCCCTCACCCCAGCAAAAGCCCCCCAGGACGTCCAGCCATGGCACCTCCCAACATTTACTTTAGCCGGTGCTGGTCAGCATGTGCCGAGTAGAGGCCACCACGGAAACGCTGGGTCAACACCTCCCACCGCTGGCTGCAGTACTCCTGAGGGAAGAACTTGGGGTTCAGAGCACTTCCAGCCCCAGGAACAGCAACTCCCCAGCCCCTGTGCTGGGGCAGCACCCACCTGGGCAGCAGAGGTGAAGGTGGGGGCACTGTATTGGCCCCCCAGGCGCAGCACATCCTCGGTGCAGTAGAAAAACTCCGAGAAGCCATAAAACTCACTGTTGCTGAAGTCGATGGGTGCTTTGTAGGTCTCCACCAGGGAGGCATGGCTGCCATTGGACCCTGCCAGGAGGGGCTGCAGCAGCTTTGCACAGGCCTGCCAGTCCCCTCGTCCCCGCACATACATGGTTTGGCCACCCCTCACCACCGTGTCCTCCAGCCCCACAGGCAGGCAGGGGTCCAAGAAGGGCATCTTGGGGCTCAGCCCTGTCTGCTGGCTGTGCAGGCTGGAAAACAGTCCACAAAGAAATGGCAATTGCACAGGGGGTCCTATATCACTTCCCAAAAGCCTAATTTAGCCCTGTCCCACATCCAGATACCCTCTGTACCAGACCAGGTTGTGTCCTCCTGTACCCCGCAGTGCAGGTGCCTGCTCTGCCACCTCTTGCTAAGGCTGAACTCACCAGATCTGTCACGCTGGCCTGCAGCTACATGCTCTGAGCACCTGTAGGGTGCAACAAGGCACGGCCCACCCCACCCAGCTCATGGGGATCTGCACCTCTGCATAGCCCCTGGGGATCTGGAGGCAGGGTTTGCTCCTGGCACAGGAGTACCTGGGCACCAAGCCTCTCCACCTCTGGCGACAGCTTCATGTAGTGCTCTTGGAAGAAAAGGAGAGACAGGAGACAGGAGAGCTCGAGGTGGGGATGCAATGGAAAGATGTGCTGAGTGAATCGGTGCTGGAGAAGAGAAAGTCAGAGCAGGAAAAGCCAAAAGCCACTAGAGTGGCCTCCCTGTAGCCTGTCACAAGGAGAGAAGGAGGAAGGCAGGGAGCGGTGGCACTGATAACGCCTGCCAGGCTTGGAGAAGGGCAGCAGCCAAGCACTCTGTGCTAGCCCAGGCACCTGCTGCTGCTACACAGCTGCTGCCAGCGTGGCTGTGGGAGCTGTTATCACCACAGGTGGCTCTTGAGCCAATCCAAGGGGGAGAGGGCAGGCTGAAGGAACCAGCACCCTATTTCACAATGCTCTAGCAGGGGCACCACTAGGTGAGGCAGCAATACCGGTTGTGTGCATAGGTTTGGTTCAGCACATGTTCCTCATAGCGCTGCCGGGCAAAATTGCCCCCGAAGCCCAGGAAAGTGTTGACGTAGACACGGTACATGTGGCCAGTGTGCTGCACGTCACAGCCCAGGTTGAATTCTGCCAGCAAGCTCTTAGCAGCTTCCTCCTGGTGACACAGATACATCCATGATCAGCAGCAATCCAGGGCAGGCAGGAGCTGCTCTCAGGGACCAGACACGCACCTGCTGTGGGGAGGAGATGGCTCCCGAGTCGGGCACTTCATAGGCAATCTGCAGGGAGGCGCCTCCCATGTCTAGGATCCCAACCGTTCGTTTCCGAACCAGGGACTTCCCCTGGTCCCCCAGGGCTACGGTCACCACTGCATCCTCCTCTGCAACCCACAGCAGCACATCAGCAAGAAGCAGGGCCTGGGGCAGCATCTTCTCCCTTCCACCATCACCCCCACAGCTGTCTCATGAGGCTCCTCCACCCCTGCAGGCAGACCCCAAGGGCCATCTGCAAGGACCACCTCCCAGGTTCAGGAAAGTTTCACACATATGACAGGCGTCAGGTATTGCTGCCTACTCCAGAGGTTGATCTTAGCTACAGCACTGGTACAAGGTCCAGCGCAGCTCTGCACAGACACTCCCAGCTGTTCCACGAGCAGCCAGACTCACCATCCTCGTGATCAAACCGTCCCAGGACAAAGTTGATGCCAATCCATGCATAGACACCTGCACAAGACAGAAAAGGTCATTACAACAATATACTAAAGAGGAACAAGCAGTGCTTTGTGGCAGCTCCTACCTTCCTGCTTCCCTGAGATCACTTCTGCATGTGATTTGGAGAAGAGGAAATCAAACTCCAGGGGCACGTTTTTCACCAAGTCATCCAGGATTGCAGCCTGCTGCCTGCAAGAGTGCAGGAGAGGGACAGATGCTGGAGGACCTTCACCAGCATTGCTGGTGAAGAGACCAGAAATCACACTGCACTACACCCCCTGTTCAACCCAAGTTCTGCTGCTGCAGCCAGCATGTTTTGGAGACGAAAAACAGATCTATCTGAGATCCTCAGTCAAAAACGTCTCCTCTCAGCTCCCTCCTAGCATGCCCAAACCCTCCTTCTGCATCCCTCACCACTCAGCCCAACAACACACCCTTTCATTTCTCAATTTCCCCCACAGGGCTCTCGATTCTACCGCAAGGTTCAAGCGCAGGCAGCTGTCTTGCCCTTCCTCGGGGCTGAGGGATCCCAGCGCACCCCTGGCTCAGGCCGCGAACTCACCGCTCGGGCAGCAGCCGCATCCCCGCCGTGCACAGGACGTACAGCGGCGTCTCCTTGTGCTTCCGCGCCGGGATGTGCGATGCCGCGAACCGCAGCAGAGGCCGCAGGTAAGGGGTGGCCTGCTCGGGGGCTGCCGCGGTCACGGAGATGCCTGCCGGGGAAGACGGTTGTGAGCCAGCCCGCCCCGTCCGTGCGCGGGGTCCGGGGCCAGAGAGGGGCACCACGCACCGGGTTTAATTTTCTTAACGACGGGGCGGCTGCTCCGGTCCCTCATCTGCTTGATGTCCAGGAGGTCGTGGGGATTCCCGTTGTGCGGGGGCCAGAAGTAGACGAAAACCCGGGACCCGCTGCTCCCGCAGTCCACTACCACCCCGTAATTAAGGGACGAGTCCTCGGTGTCGGTGGCCGCCAGCTCCTCCGCCCGCGCCAGGTACCTGCGGCACGGCAGCACGGCGGCTCAGCACCGGCAGCCGGCGGTGACCCCGCTCCCCCGGCAGCCCAGTCCCCGCTCACCTCTCGTTCCGCCGAGAGGCGCGGGGCGGCGCAGCCCAGCGGCGGGGCACAGCGGCCGCCAGCAGCAGCAGCAGCCCCAAGAGGAGGGCGAGCCCCAGCGCCGCCGGGCGCTGCCGAGGCCCCGGGCACGGTCCCACCGAGCGCCACGACAGGCAAGAAACGCCGATCCTGAGGGCAGAGGCCACTGTTCAGCACTGGCGCCGCGCCAGCCCCAACCCCCCGGCCCGGCCCGACCCGATCCCGCTCACCTGGCCATGTGCGCCCGCCGCCGCCCGCCCGCGCATCGCCGCTGCCGGCACCGCCGCCGGCACCGGCGGACACGTCACCGGCTACCGCCGCCGCCGCGCCCCGCCGGCCGGAGCCCCGCCCCCCGCGGCACGGGGGCCAATCGGCTCCGCCCGCCCTGTCGGGGCCGCGCCCGTGCTGCCCGACGACCAATCGTACTGGGCGGCACGCGCCCCCCCCGCGGACGGGGGCGGTGCTCCGCTTCGCCCTTGCTCCCGCGTCCGACCTTCTCCGGGAGGCGTCACGTGGAGGCTCCCAGCCAATCCCGAGCGCCCAAATACACAGCACGCGCCGACGTCCGGAGTGGCGGACCTGCCGGCCAATGGAGACTCCGAGGTCCCAAGGAGAGGCGGGGCGAGCGGGCCAAAGGTCGCGGGCGCACCAGCCAATGCGCTGCGCGGCAGGGCGGGGCGCGAAGTTGAGAATCCCAATGGGCTGCGCGGGCCGGCAGGGCGGGCAGTCCCGGCAGCCAACGGGAAGCTCGCCCGAACGCGCCGGAGGGAGCTGCCGGCCAGTGGCGGCGCCCGAGCCGCGGCACCGGCAGCCAATGAGCGCGGCGTGCGTGGGCGGTGCGC
>JACBWW010000010.1:19386636-19408790 GCA_020086605.1 Lanius collurio
CCCGGCAAGGGCCGACATGTGCGGCTTCGCCGGCCCGGCCTCTCCGCCCCACCAGCACGGCCCTGCAAGTGCCGCCCGCGGTCCAGGACGCGTAGTGGAGCGGAGGTTCGCCTTCGCCACCCCGCATCCCTCCCGGAGCCGACGGCGACCCCGCCGTCCCAGACGGACCATAGCCATACGACGTACACGTAGCCGACCCACTCTGCATCCCCCTGCACCCCCGGTTCCCCCCCCGCCGGTTCCCCGCAAATAACCCCGCGACCGGCCATTCTGCAGACCGGCCCAGCTAGCCGCAGCCGGTGCGACACGCGTTCGCACAGGGAAAAGCGCCCTTCGCCGCCGCCGCCGGATCGGGCCCTGCAGCCCGCGACTTCCAGTCCCAGTCGGGGTGGACCGGGCCGGGCCGGGCGGGCAGACCGGGACCGCGGTAACGCGGGGCTGGGTGGGGAGCGCGATACCGCGATGGCCGGTGTTTCCTTTCGTTGTTTTTCGTTTTCTTTCGTTCCGTTCCGTTTCGTTTCGTTTCGTTTCGTTTCGTTTCGTTTCGTTTCGTTTCGTTTCGTTTCGTTTTGTTTCGTTTCTCCCGCCGGTAACGGGCGGCCAGCGGCTCCGCGGAGCCACCTCGCCTCCGTGCCAGCGGGTGACGCACCGAATGAGCCTGCCGAGCTGTTCTGCACCGCGGGTCCCCCGGCCACAGGGCTTCGCCGTGTACCGGCCGAGTCCCCTGGTGATGCAGGTGTTGCTGCGGCCCCTCGGCGCTCCCCATGGCCCCCGGACTTTTGCAGGGGCTCCGAGCTGCCGCGGCGCGGGGAGCGGCCGCACAAGGGAGGCGCAGGGAGTCCCTGGTGAGATATTTCGTTGTGATTAAAATCGTGCTGCCCCGCAGGGCTTGGATCGACGACGAGGGGAGGCCACCGGAGCCGGGTGCGTACGCCGGGCAGGTGAGTGTCCCGGCGCCGGGGTTTCGCGGGGCCTTCCCGGGAGTTTCTCTCGTGTTGTTAACGTCCGGTGGCTCCGCCGTTTAGCAGCTCTGTCTGTGCCCTCATACCTTCGTCTTTCTGCACGTCCCCGAGACTTATTTATTCGTGGCGCAGCCCGAGACATGAACCGGAGTCCTGAGCACTTCGCCGCAGCTCGTGTGCTACCGGTCCCGCGGCAAGGCCGGTTCCCGTTCCCCCGGCGCACCGGACCGCTGCCACCACGCAGCTTCAAATCTCTCAACATATAAATCCAACGATGCGGTCTCTTCTCGCCGCTCCCCTCCCGCTCCCCATGCAAGACGCCTTCCTGCGGTCCGGACCGTGGGGAAGGGCGCCCGCCGTAAGCAGACCTGACCAGGGCCCGACTCTGCCCCATGCCGCCAGTGTGCAAAGAAGGCCGGTGCTGCCTCGTTGCTGGGGCGCCAGAAAGAATCAGGAACAATTAGGTCCTTATCGGTGTTACACATCCGCCACCGTCCCGGGCCGCTCCCGCCCGCCTCGGGGCCGCGGGCCCGGGGAGGTGCAGGCGCTGGGCCCGGTGGCAGCGCGACGAGCGGCCAGGCTCTGCACAGCGCCGCGCTCCCCGGGAGCCCCACTGCGGCCGAGCTTCGCGGCGGAGAGAACAGAGTCAAGGGCCGGTGCCCTCGGTGGTGGCGGCCATAAGAACTGCCCCGCTACAGCCACTGTCCGCCTGCCCGTCCGTCTGCGGAGCAGCAGCCGCCGTGCCGAGGGCCAGGGCCCGGCCCCGGCAGGGTCTGGCTCGTTTGGCGCCATCGCGCTCCCACCCGCAGAGAGATCCCGGACGGGCCGAACGCCAGGCGCAGCCTGCGGGCTCTGGGAGCCCGGGTCGGGCATAAACAATGCTTCAGGACGTCTCCCCCAGTGGTGCGAGTGGTTCTCCCGCTGGGACCCACTCATTTGTGCTACTGCTGGCCACATGGACTGTTCGGGGAGCCCACGCCCGACGGAGGGAGCAAGCCGCGGCCGGGCCTTTTCGGGGCGGCCTCATCCTCAGCCTGTCTCCTGCTGGGGTAACTGAGCCCAGGCTTTCCCCCCATGCCAGCATCTCCTCTTTGGTGGGGGCGAATCGGCGATGAGTTCCCGGCTGGGAAAGCCGAGGAAGCGGGGAGATGGTCGGGCCCGACCGTGCCCGTACCGAGGCGAATGGCGCCGAAGAGCACGACCGGACAGGGGCGAGCGATGCAGAGGTACAGAAGCCAGGGGAGGAAGGAGCAGGGCAACCCTGGTACCTGCCGGCGGGTGTCAGTCCCGGGATGCGGCTGAAGGGCTTTCCCGAGCCGGTTGGGCTGGGGTCACTGGGCTATTAATGGTTATTTTATTTATATCATTAGCGGCGTCCCCTGAGCTCTGTTTACAGCAGGGCCTTGTTGTCCCGGCCGCTCCTGCGCTCTGTTTAGACAGGGGATTATTGTAATGGATGGAGCTCGCCGTGCGGATGCTGCAGAGGAGCCAAGAGAGCCAAGAGCCTCCCCCCGGGCCCGGGGAGCGAGTAGCAGCCCTGCTGCTGCAGCGCACACCGCGGCGGGCGGGCGGGTGAGCGAGCAGTGCGCTCCCGCCCGAGGGCCCCTGCCGCAGGCAGCCCGGTAGCAGCGTCCGCGGCCGGGGCCTCGCTCTGGGCGATGCTATCAGCCCCAGGGCTGCTAATTGCTCCATTAGTCTCGCGGGTGCGGAGTACTGGAGCCGGCCCCGCGCTAATGGCCGTAAACAAACAAACACGCTAATCCGGCCCTGTCTCCAACTCCCGTGCTCGGGGAGCCGGCGGGGCACGGCGGCGGGAGGCGCTGGCCGGGCGGCACCCACCTGCCCTCCGCCCCAGGAGGCCCGTAGCCGGAGCGGACCCGTGCCGCCGGGAGCTGCCCCCCGCGCCCGGCTCTATTTACACAGAGCCTGCCCTTGTGTAAACGCTGCGCGCCGTGGTTTATCTCAGGGCCCGTCTGGTTCTCGTTCTCTGTCAGCAGCGCCCGGTGAAGGATGGCCCTTTCCCAGGAGCTCGGTCCTGATTTATGTGAGAACCGCAGCGCGCCGGGGACGCCCCCGCACGGCGGGGCCGGCGACGCGACGCGGAGAGGCGGCGGGTCCCGGGGCAGCGACCCGCCGCCGGGGCCGCCGGTGGGGCCGCGCCCCGTGCAGTCCCCACCGGCCCCGCACGGCTCGGTCACCTGCTATCAGCGGACCCCGCGGTCCGGCACGGCGCGGCGCTCCGCCTCTCCCGGGTCCGACTCTCCTCGCACACAGCCTCGGCGCCCCTCACAGGGCACAGCGGGCGCGCCCTGAGGAGCTCCGCCAGGAGCGGACACGGAGTGGCTCCGCCGGCAGCTCCCAGCCCGGGCTCACTCCCTGAGTGCGCCCGCCTGGTCACGGCTCCCGGGGGAAAGGACGGCGTTTATCCCTGCCCTGTCGCTTGCACAGGAAAGGCTCTTTTTCACAGCTCTGAAAAGAAACGTTATCTGTATTCCTCAGGAGAGCAGAGCTTCTGCAGGCAGCGGAGCCAGGTCCGGGCAGGGGATGCTGCATGCTCACCCAGCAATAGGCTGTCTACATCTCCCACTGCTGTGTCCCAGCTGTGCCCGGGCAGTGCCTAGATCGTCCTGTTAACTGGGGTCTGCCACTTGACACCTGCCTGCACCTCTCTGAATCTCAGAACAAGCTGGCTTGGTTTGACCAAGAACCACCCAACTAATGCCCATTTTCTTGAGAAATACATCACTGCAAATATCTGCTTTTCTTCAGTATTCTTTTGTTCCATTGACATTGGCTGATTTACTTTTGCTTCACAATTCTTGCAGGGATGCATGCCTTGGAAATATGTCCTGAAACAAAGCCTCAGTGAAAAATAATTGTGTTTTCTAAAGGTCAGAATGAGACTCTAGCATCCTACATATACATTTTCAAGGTAGGAGGTTGGTTTGATGGATACCAGTAGCTGTGTGAAACATTCAGTGTTCAGCACTTTGAGAGATAGGAGCAGCAAATGCAAGGGTGCTGCACATTGCAGCAAGGGGAACTCAATAGGCTTGGAGACCAAAGGGGAGGTTGTCCTTGATTTTAGTGGATGGGCCTCTGAAACTGGGGCTGACATGTTGATCTTGGTGAGAGCCAGCTTGCAGAAGCAGGTAAAGGTCATCCTTGATCTAAGGCAATGCAGAATAAGAAATGCCAGTGCCAAGGACCCCCTCCTGCCTGCTTTTATTTGGCATCTCTTGTGCATAAAGGATATTATCTAGGCTTCACAAAGCCACCCTGCTGCACAACACAGCCCCATGACTGTGGACGTGCAGAGGGTAGCAAAACATTTCTTCCTCTGGAGTAGAAGCTGTCATAAATCACAGTTACTCACTGTGTGATGAGAGGGTCCCCTGTCCAGCAGGAGAAGGACACTGCTGCAGGCACACATGCACCACCCCATTGGTGGAGCACACCCCACAGCCTTTCTGGAGTACCTTTGCTCCGTGTCTCGGAAACCATTGCTGTATGTTTTCGTCCATGAGGTTAAGAAGATGAAATTCATCCTTCAGCAGAGGCCCAGCACGAGGCTTGCTCACTGCTCGCATCCACAGGCCTGCGTACCACTTGCATCCCATAGGGCTTAAGTGGAGCCTAAGTGGACCCTGGGCCTTGTGCTGGCGACCTGCCCAGGGCTGGATTTCAGCTCCGAGCCCAGGCCTGCTGCTCTGATTCATGCACGTAATCCCGCTGAGGTCAGCGGGTTTCATCCTGCTCCCACCACAGCCCGCGGGACAGTTCACACGAGAGTGGCAGGGTCAGGCTCTGTGTTTGCATGTGCCATAGAAAATGGAACAATTAAGATTAAACCAATTAAATTTTAACAGGTCTGGAAAGCGTTTTATTACATAATAAACTGGAGGGATTAACCACGTTGGGCTTTGCTGTGTGTGTGCTGGTTCCTTGCTGTCCGCAGCACTTGGTGTTCCTCCGGGCTGGGGACCTCCCTGCGCTGCCGCTGGGGCCGGCTCGCTGGCAAACACAGGGGTTGGGAATGCAGCTGCATGCTGGCTCCTGTTCCTGTCCAGCACTGTCCCCCAAAGCATTCTGGGTGCAATGCTTTTCTTAGCCCAAGCAAAGCCTTTTCTAGAAGAAATTCTGCAAATTATACAGTGGCTATTTATTTCTATGGCTTTCTTTGGGGAGAGGGAAGCCCTCCTACTTCGCTGGTGAGGAGCAAGCGACTGGGCTGGCTCTGTGCAGGGTGGTGACAGATGTCTCATCTTGGAAACAGAGCTGATAAGTTACTCTTGTTTAGGGCATCTGCCTGGCAGCCAGTCTCCACTTCTCTCCCTGCTTAATCAAGATTCCTCTGGCTGTTCCCATGCAGATGAAGCCATCCCGGCCATGGCTATCCCCAGAGCTGGCAAATCTGTGCAAGAAATGGTACATTGCTGTGGGTTTGCCAGGGTGGTTTCAGGGTAATTGAGCTGAGAAAGGATGCAGAAAACAGCTTTGGCAGAAGTTATGCTGCAACCTTGTCTGCGCACATGCATAGGACAGTGCACAGGCCTCTGTGTGGTGGCATTCCTCAGCTCTGCTGGTATTTGTCTGTAAGGGCTGACGTTTGCTCCAAGGGGCACCAACAGTGGCTGTTGCACTGTTCCATCTTCTCAACTGTAATTTGCTGATCAGCTCAGGAAGATTGGACACAAATATCCTCTCTCATGCAACACTCTGCACTTGGGGGCTAGGAAGGAGGATGGGGCTGGGGAAGCTCATAATTTCTGTCTCTTTTGGGTAAATATGGGTCCAAAGCCTGTCAGGCTCAGCCCAAAGACATTTTGCACGATGCTTCCAGAGGCCACAGCAGGCCAACTTCCAACGCTGTGTTGGGTTTTTCTCTGGAGATGGAAGGGTTGCGGTGGGTGGGGACCGTGGCATGTTCAGGGACAGTGAAGGCAAACTTCTCCCTGGCTGATTACCATGCCTAGAAAGGCTAATGGCAGACCATTTAATATCCATTCTTTTGTTTTCCTTTGGAATACTTTTTGTATTTAGCCATGGTTCCTCCTGAACCCAGATCCTCACCGACAGCTGCTGTATAAATAGGGCAGCCCCTGTGTCCTGTGCACGGGAAGGCAGGTAGGAGATTCGCAAGCTTCTGTTAATAGTTTATCTCTGAGTCTGCCTAATGAATTATCCTAGCAATTACTGTGCAGAAATTGTTAGTGTATCCTGATGATTCAGAACTTTCTACCAACAACTCTGGACCACACTATAAACTGTTTTTCTATCTTGGAGTGGAGACTTGAGAGAGGACTCCTAATTGTTCTCATCCCCTCAGGGGCCAGAGCTGGATTATCCCACACAGGCTTCGCTGCAAACTTGTTTTTAGTCTATCGGTGGGCCCTCTGCCAGACCAAAGGGATGGGGAGCTGTTTTCCAGATTTAAATCCCCCCCCCCTCCACCCTTCCACTCCACTTACACCTCTGAGGAAGAGCATGGATTAGAAAGGATTTGCCCTCATGGGGCTTTGGTTTGGGTTTGTGAAGATCTGTCCTTAAAAGCGTTGCCTTTTTTGTTTTATCCCTATGTAAACCTGACTCCCAGCTTTACGTAGGGAATGGGCAAAAGTGAAGTGCTGTGTTGTTCACAGAGTAGAGATCTCCCATTTCTTTTGAAATACCTGCCTTTAAATGGTATTTCCTCTTGGCGACAATGGATTAATGTGAAGGACAAGCAGGTGTGGATGGACAAGGGTGGTGTTTCAGGAGCAGGGCATGGCTGGACCCCTCCTGCTGTGGTTCCTGTGCTTCAGCCATGCATACAAGAGGCTGGGTGGCTCAAAGGCTCAGCCAAAATACAGTCCCTGTGCCAGCACTGACAGGGCAACCGGGATCTCTTGGTATGGTTCCTGTCTTGTTCTAGTGCTATTGATGTCCCAGCACACTGAAGACCGTGGGCATCCAAGCATCTCTGGGATCCTCTGCCCAGGATCCATCCTGCACTGTGAATGACCTGTGTCAGGCCAGCAGTCAGGCACTGGGGCCATAGCAAAGGTGTTGGGGAGTTCGCATGGAGCCAAAGTAGTTCTTCCCTTCCTCATCCTTCCCTTGCCGGGGTGGCAAAAGGCCACACTGCTGGCCATGCCCTGTCCCACTGGAAGCACTGACGCCTGTCTGGCTGCCAGGACACCCCGCCAGCCCTGTCCCAGGCACGTTCCCTGCACCCAGCAGTGGCGAGTGGGCTCTGTGCCGCATCCCAGGGCTGCCTGGGCCCAGGCTCCTTTCTCCAAACATCCTTCCCGCCGTGCACCCATGGTACCCCCGCGACTCACCCACGTCCGCCCTGCGCACCCGCCCTTGCTGACGGAGGGGAAAGTAGGAGCCATGTCCTTGCGCTGACCTTCGTCTGACCTTCCAGTAACGCTCGAGAAACCCTCGGAAAGGCTTTCTCATTGTGCAGCCCCAGGGTTTCCAGGGAATTAGTCAGCAGGCTGGAATTGTGCTCTGTGTATGTGACCCCCCCCTTATCCCCCCCTCCTGCCTCTCCCATCTCTGGAGCCGGACCGGTCCAAGAGATATGTTGCCAGGGTGACAGCGAGGTGTGATGGATGGACAGAGAGTGGCTGTGGAGTGGCAGGGCCGCTGGTCAGTAACCCAGGGCTGTGTTTATAAGAAGGAAGAGGCTGTTTCCTGGAGCTAACATAATGCAGCTCTAAAAAAGGCAGGGGAAATACATCATGCGAGGGGAGCGCGGCCCGGGGAGGGGAGGGCCACGGGGAGCTCAGCACCACAGCGAGCCTCCAGGTCAAGGTGCCTTTGACAGGGGCCTTTTTTATAGGCCATTTGCGTGAGAGTTCGCTGCTGTTTCTCTGCAGCCCTGACAGCGGCTCAAGGCCCAGCCGGGGTTTGGGGAGGGTCTAATCTAAACTCGCCGATTTCCAGCCCTTCTCATGCAGGACCTGCTGATTTATTTGGAAAATAAATAATCGACACTGACTATTGTTTCGTTGCTGTGGAGCGACAGTGCCCTGCCCTCAGCGTGGGGCTGTGTCCTAGCCCACGATGGACACTCGGAGGAGCGAGGAGCTGTGGAAGAACCCTGATGCTGAGAGAGAAAGGCTTAGTTCAGGGCTTCCATCCCCGCTCCCACCATGCCCAGGAAGGGGGGCGATTCTTTTAGCTGTGGTCCCTGCATGGGGCGGGCACCTGGGGCATCACTCACAGTGCTCGTTGCGCTGGACTCAGAGCCGGGGCAGAGGTGACCAATTGGAAAGGCAAGGGAATATCCCATCCTCCTTCCCAGATGCCAGCTGTGGCGGTTTTCCTCTCTTTAGCCACACTGCAGGTGTGTGAAGCTCTTGTGCCCAGCACTGGCATCTCCCCCAGTGTGGAGCCAGGGGCTCTGCAGCCCCACAAACCTGCAGCTGCTACAACAGTGGGGTCATCCCCATGGCTCATGTAACCTCTGAGCCCTGCAACCACGCTTCCTCTAGTGTCACCCCTTCTGCTGGAGGGTCTGGCTGCAGGAGAAAAGGAGAAGCTGCTGCTCCTGGTGTGGCAGACAAGGGTTTTCACTCCCCAGCTGGTAGTGTGGGAGCTGAATTCCCCAGGCAGGTTGGGACACCAGGGCCTGAATCATCAGGACTAATCAGAAAGCAGCACCCCAGAAAACAGACCCTGATTTTTCCCTACCACCACCAAAAAAAAAAAAAAAAACCAAAAAAAAAACCTAACTAAAGTATTTCAGAAAAAAATCCTCACACAAAACAGGGAAAAAACCCAAGAAAATCAAGGATCATTTTGCTGTAGGTCCCAACCTTTCCTGAGTAGGCATAACTGCTTCTACTACAGCTGAAAAAATATTTGAATGTTGAAATTTTTTTCTTTCTTTTTCTATTACTTTTATTCTTACAATTCTTCAATGGCTGAGGAAGTGATACTGCATTTAGTGTTTTTGTTTTCTTCTTTTATGAGACTGCTTAAATTTTGTAAAGCTTGAGAGTAAGGAATAAAGGATGAGAAAAGAGGAGGAAATCCAGCACAAACATCAGCCATCATCAGGCAGCTTCAGGGCAGTGGAGAAAAAGAAGACAAGGAAAACCTTGAAACACAATGCTTTCAAATTTCAATCAGCTTTCTTCTTTAGTAAACTGAAAGGAAAATTTTGTTTGAAAATATCACATTGAAAAGTTAAACGAAATTGGTTTCCGTAGAACAGTTTCCAATCTAATTCTTTTTGAGCAAGAAAATTTTAAGCAATTTTTTTACAGAATAAGTGTAAGTTTTATAATTTGTTTTCCAGATTATTAATAATAATTCTACATCAATATAATAATACAAATCATCAATTTACATTTTTCCAGCAAATACATGTGTTTGGTCCTGCCTTTGCTAGTGCAGGAGTAATTTTTAAGTGGAGCCTTATATTTGGCTGAGGTTTTTGCTTGTCCCTTTTTTCATTGGAGGAGTGTTCTGTTTTGAGTGCTTTCATACTTCTCCCACTCTAATTCATGCAAATACTGCCACATGCCCAAATTCCTCAATGAGTTCAATATTTATCAGCAAATAATTTTTTTTCAACCCAGCATGTTCAATGTCTAAAGCCACTTTCTAAATAAGTATTTGATGAGTATTTGTATATTTAATGTTTGCATTGTTCTAAGTGACTTTCAACATCAGATTCTCTCACCCACTTTCCCTTCAAATTAGCACATTCACAGGCACTTATATATGAATTTGAGTTTGCCCAGCTTTTATAAAGCTGTATTTGAACGACTTGCAAAAAACCCCAGTCCATATTTTGAAGTTATTTCATTTTATCTGACATATCCCTCACAGCTGCCAGTGCAGGGAAAGGCAATCCATGCTTCTGGAAGCCCTTGTGCTGGCAGTCTGGGACGGTGCTGTCTGTCCAGGGGCAGCTGGATCGCGCTGGTCCCTGAGCAGCCCATCCTCACAGCACGGATGTCTAAGATCAGCCGTGAGCATGGGCTGAGTTTTTAAAAAAGGCGCTCTTTATTATCGTTTTCATGCTCAGTTCTTGTTGGATTTGTGTCGGCCCTCTCCAGCACCCCGGGACACGCGCTGTCCAGGGAGGAAGCGGGGCTGGGGAGGGGCAGAGGGGGCTTGTCTTTCCAGCACTGCAGATTAAAGCCGCCTGGCTCCTCTGCAAGCCTCCCCAGGTGGCCATGATATTTCTAAAGGACTTGTCCATGTGCTGCAGTAAGCTCATTAGCTAATTCCCTTATTACAGAGCATCAACTGAAGCATGTGTGTTTAGGCTGCCAGGGAGCCCCCTCTCACCTTCCTCCCCAGCTCTTCTCCCTTCCTCGCTATTCCCTTCTCTTTGTTTTAGCTGAGAATGTGGGCTTTTAAAAGTGCCCTTGCCCAACCGTTTGGAGTGCAGGCTCCTCCCTCCCTGGCCGGTCCCAGTCTCGGGGTACCCGCAGTGACGGGGTGGCCACGGGCAGGACGCCACTTGCCCAGCATTGCAGCGCAGTGCTCTCGCCTCTGCCCAAGGGGCTTTTTTGGCCCATTCACATTCCCATGTCAGTCTCGGAGCTTGGCCAGGCAAAGGCACTGAGGGGTTGATTCAGCCAAAGTGAGGCATGGGGAGGCTCCTAGGAAGAAGATTGTGGCACGAAACAGCCCTTGAGGGATGCTGCTCTTTGCATAGTCACCCTGGGTTTTGAGAGGGTCGATGGGCTCTTGCCCCTTGTCCCCTGACCCTAAAGCTGTCAAATTCTCACCTGGAGATGGGGAGCCAGAGCTTGTGGGGCCAAGCCTTTTGCCCTTAAGCATGGAGAGCCTGGGGACCCTCTTCCCTCACTGCCTGCTCTGGGAGAAGCCCGGTCACAACCCCTGACTGGGGAAGAGGGATGGAGTGGCAGCCCACCCTCTTCCTTCTGGGGGGCCACACACCGCAAAATCCACCTCACGTCGGCGCTTTCCGGCCCTCTGTGAGAATGTACAGTTTGTGGCTCCTTCATTGACTTTGAAGAATGTCCCTTTATTCACAATGTTATTTCCTTTAATCACTGTGAGGTTGCAGGAAATCTTCTTGGAAAATTGTTTCAGATTGGCTGGAATTACTGTACTGTTGCAGGGATGGAAAACTCACTTGAACTTGTTTTCATTTTACCCTAAAAAGTCACTGTCCCCAGAAGGTTCAGATGAATTTGGATAAACATGTGAGCTCTGAGGATGTAGTTGTTGTTGAGCATTTCTTTTCCCTCCCCTTTTTTTTTTCCTAAATGAATCGTTGTGGCTTTCCAAGTTCCTGAGCTTTACTCAAGACCAGGGGTACAGAACTAAAGGAAAAAGGGACCTTTGACATAAACAGATCATAAACAGACTGAAGACAGACAAATACATCATTAAGTGACACAATACGAGAGTTGAGAGATAATGAAAGAGTGACAGCTTTGGCCATCAGCTGGGAGCTGAATCAACCAAATTTTCTACCTGAGCATTTCTGTACTGGCTGACATAGGAAAGACAAAATGTACTAAATCTTGGCTTTCACAGGAGTTTGGTCCCATTTCCACATGAAATTCTTCAATTCTTGCGAGTAATGGAGAAATGTGGTCTAGGTGAGTGTGTGACTACACGAGAGCACAGCTGGCTGGGAAAAGGTATTGAAAGGGCACTTTCCCATGCTCAGTCCTCAGACAGGGCCTGGTCTTGGTTTAGGGGTAGTCAGTGCTTTCATCAGTGATCTTTACCTGCAGCACCAGTCTGCAGGAGTGATTTTCCTGAGAAAGCAAAGAAACCTGAAATAAACCTGTTGATAAGAACAAATATAAGGTTCTTCTATGAGGTGGCAAAAATCAACATTGCAAGCACTGGCTGGGGAATGAGCAAGGTTGCTCTGTGGGAAAGTAGCTGGAGGTGACAGTGGGTCCCACAGGGAGCATGAGACAGCCACAGCCCAAGTGAGAAGAGCAAAATCAGACCAGGACATATAAACAAGGTGTTTGTAAGACACCTGATGTGATCCTGCTGCATTTAAAGAGTGTAAGACTCAGCACTGAATTTCGCTTGGGGCTCAGTGTTTCAAGTTGCTGCTCTTGGAGAAAGCCCAGGGAAGAATGAGATCAGAAATTCAGAAAACATGACATACTGGAGAAGGCTGAAGGGTGGCTTAGTATCACAACACCAAGACTGCAGGGAAATAAGATAAAAGTCTTTAAATGCATAAAGCCCTGCTACAAAGTACGAGATAATGGGCTATTCCTTGTTTTCAGGTGGGTAGAAGAAGAAGCCATAGACTCACCCTGCAATGACTGTGGTAAAAGGGATTAAAACTTGTTTTTCCTGGGAGCCGTCGTCACCACTAGAGGCTTCTTTTAGGAAGAGTTTAGACAAAAGCTGCACCAGGAAGGGTTTGATTTGTTTGGGGGAAGGCAGACAGGCTAGGTGACCTTTCAAGGGCCTTCCAGGCTTATTTTTTATAATTCTGTGAATACAGATACTAGAAAGAGGGAAGATCATTTTGCTTGTGGCACATCTATTCAGGACTGGTCCTTGCCAGGTGTGTTTTGCTTCAGCTATGAATGTTTCCATTAGTGCTTTTTTTTTTTTAATTTATTTTTGTTGTTGTTGTTATTTACTCCTAACAATTTTTTTTTCCCTATCGAAATGTCCCCCTGTTTCTGTACATCACTCTGATCCTACTTTTCCTGGAATGATCACATGCCTTGTGTGGTCCCCCAAAGCCCTGCACAGAGAGACAATTTCTTCCCCACCCAATGTGCCATAGATCACACAGTATCCAGAAGCACCCTGGGGCAGACCCCACATCTCTCATGAATTTGCCTGCTGACGGACTCCTGGTGTTCCAAGCTCGTGCCTCGCTCCTGGTTCCAGTCCTGTCGCGAGGCCCCGCGGGTCATCCGTGGGCTGGGTGTTTTTCTGTTTCTAAAACAGGAGCAACAACTGTCGTCCCCTTCCATCTGTGGGTTTGCAGATGTCAACTGTCCAGTGTTTACACTGAGCTTGTGCAATGGGAATTCTTCTATGTGTATTAGTAACACGATGTATTTTTACTCACGATGTTTAAGATCAGAGTTAATCACTAGATCACCTATGCTGATCTCCCTGACTGTCTTGTCTTGTTACTCCTTTTAGATCTGAATAACCTGGGGTTTCACTAATGCACAAAAGCATCTGGTCTGGAGGCGCGAGGAAGTTCATGGTTTGGTCTTATTTAATCACTGATGGTTAATCCACAGGCTAATCAGCATTGCTCAGTAAATGTATGTCGTATTTCTTATGCAGAGTTGTCTGGCTTTTAATTTCCAACCATCGATTCTTGTTCTGCCTTTTTTGGCTGGAATTAAAAGATGTTAGCACATGGTATTTTCTTACTATGAGAATACTTGTGCATAGCAGTCAAATTTCTTGAGCTTTTTTAAGAAGAAAACAGGTTGAGCTTGATTCTGTCACTGTGGGGTGCATTCTCCTGCAATTGTGTCTTTTCTGTGCCTGTTTTCTGCACTCTCTCTCATTTCTCAGAATAATTTTTTGCCTCAGGAACTCTGGCAGTGCAGCCCACTGGTTGGGCCTCAATCCATTGAATTTTGGAAATGTCTGAAGATGCAGATTCCATCATTTCACTCAGTTTTTAAGTCATCTTGTTTCTTCTCCTTTCCAGCCCTTACCTCCTCACTCTGTCTGCAAGGATGCTGTGGGAAATATGGGGGGGGGGGGGGGAGTCACATTTACATCTCTCACTTCATCTGGATCTTTCTAAAGTGGGACACCAGGCTAGTCACATTATTTCTCTGCTGCACAGAGCGCTGCCTCACAGCTCCCATTTGCTGCACACCCAGCTCTGGTGCCCAGGACTGTGTTCATCATGTGGTCCCAGTATTGCACTCACATCCAGCTGCTCACCCCCAGGACCCCAAACAACCCCAGTCAGAGCCAGAGCCTTGTGTTAGCCCCTGGCACCCAGAGAGATAGCCCACTTTCTTTGCCAACACATCCGGCTTGGCATCTAGCTCAGTCAAAACCCATGACCAGGTACTCCATCTTTTCCATGACTTGTAGGGCTGCAGCCAAGGCTGGCAGCAGCGGACTGGTGCCAACTCTGAGCTTGCCTCTGCCTGCACTGGGTACCTGGAGACCAGTGCTGACACTATTGCAGCAGCCTCTCCCTGTTGAGAACAGCTCCTGGAGACCAGTCAGGGTGTAGGTAATGGATGGGCAATCAGTATTAATTAAGACAAATACTTAACCAGAATATTGTTAAGCACCTCGCAGATACCCAAGGGTCTGACACCTCACTGCTCCCTGTTTCTTTGAAGCCCTTGCTTTTGGTCCTATGGGCAGTTTGAGTCCCTGCTTGAGACACAGTCAAACCTCTTTGTTCTCCATTTTGAAGACGGATTTCCTCAGAAGATCCTAGGAAGAAGCTATGGACTAATAATACCTTCACCATATATGGTGCATTTCATCTTCGGTTTGTGAGCGTGCATTGCCCTGCATGCCGCACGCAGCCGGCGAGCGCGTTATCCAGCCCGGCACCGCTGGGTGCTGCAGACACCCAAGGCTCAGCACAAAATCAGATACATTTTGGCCAGGCTTCTGCTTTTCCTTTTCTGCAATGTCTGCACTGGACGAATCTGGCCTGTGCAGCACAGATGACTGACAGTGCTTACGTGTGCTTTTACAGTAGCATTTCAAAGGGCTGGTTGCAAGGAGGTGCATGCACATTTCCTGTATGTCTGGCCAAAAAGCAAACTTGAGAGCACCGGGGAACCCTACAGTCTTGTAGAACATGCCATTTTGATGTTCACAAAAGACAGTTTTGTCTAAACCTGGGGAACGTCATGGAAAGTGCCAGCATTGTTCTCCTGCTCCTGGATTTGCTTAGCTTTATTTCTTATTCTGTTACTCTATGACCGTCCAGCTGGCTTGTCCCTGCACTGCATGGGTCCCAGCCCTGTGGGATGTGGTGGGAGATGTGCCTCGTTTGGGTTGGGGACTCAGGTTTAGCCTTGCTCTCTCCTGACAGCTCAGAAGTGGCCAAAGTGCAAGTAATTGCCGCAGCACTGGTGTGACAAGTGACAGGCTGGGGGAGTACAGGTGTGCAGCTGCAGAGGTCAGGTATGTCCCCAGGTGTCAGCTGTGCCATCAGGAGCACCTTTTGTGCAGGTCAGCCTCCTTAAACCTGCCCAAACATGCCAGAGACTCTAACGGCCAGGCAGGAGGACAGACCTGGTGCTTCCAGGTCTCCTCTCATGACATCCGCCAAGTCCCCTTCCCGCACTAATCTTGTCCTTCTATCCAAAACAATTATGGAGGGCTTGTTGTTTTTGGCACAGTCCTTTATTTACAAATCCCATCCTGCTTATAGCTCATGGTTTCATTATCCTCTAGATGTTTACAGAGCTCCTTTTCTTAATATTTGTGCCATTATTTTACTAGGGATCCGGGTGAGACTTTCCAGACAGTAATTGTCTGGCTCATCCTCTCCCCCACAAGCTCTTTCTGCAGAAGTGCACATGTCCCCACTGTCCCTGCCAGCCCAGGGCACCCAGAGGGACAGGGATGGACAGGACTGTGGGCAGTAGAAGACGGTTGCCCTGTTCTGAGGGGAGGGATGTGCAGAGGGCTGCACCTTGGATCTCTGATGTCCTCTTGAAACTTTGTGCTACTAATGAGCACCTCCCAGCCCATCTTCCCCCTCTGCAGGCTTTCAGCTGGCTGCGGACTCCATCCTGGGAAGGCAGACAGTGGCAAACCTGTCGCTGGGATTTTGGGGTCATTAGCATGGTGCAGACGTGGGTCGGCAGCTTATGCTGTGCGCGGCTCTGATGCTGGTCCCTGCCCCTGGGCTGTCTGTCACAAGGGTTTGTTTAACCTTCTTTGCAACAATATCACAGTCTTTAATCTGTTTATCCTCATAACCCTGCTATGAGGTAAAGGATAGTTATCCTCATTTCAGAGGTAGGGAACCGAAGGGATTCTTTTCAAATGTAGATCAGTGTTTAATGATGCAGAGATAAAGATTTTAAAAACATGCCTGAGACAACAGGCGTATGGTGTGTAACTGAGCTGTGTTTCTGCAAATCTCATTAAGTGCCTCTGCCTTTTTCAGCTGGTGCTCTCTTGGGGCAGACCTGACATGGGGAAATGCCACGCAGGGTCCAGCCTCCTGGTCCATGGGTGGGACACAGGCAGGACAGAGCTGAGCCCGTGCCTGCCGTTCAGTACCCTGGGTGTGCCGTGGGTGTGGGAGGCTCCAGGCACTCACACCTGAATTGCATCAGTGAGTGCATAAGACCCTCGGCTGTGTTTGGGAATGAAACTTAAAGCCTGTTTGTACTGCAAGTGTGCAGATAAAAGTGTGAGGTAGGAAATACAAAGGGGTGCTTGTGCAGCATCCCTCTGGCTGTGCAACGCAGCAGGGCCAAGCTGCTGAACGAGGAGCTAGCAACGACAGCAAGCTCTTTGCTCTCACTGCCCACAGTTGGAATGGAGAGTAGATTTGGTTAAAAACCCCAAGATGTGGTTTCTGTGCTGTGATCCTGGCCAGAGGTGTTCCTGGCTGCTCTGGGGGCCTTTCCCGGTGGCTGGCCAGTGGGGTTGGGTGCAGGTCTCAGGGCTGCTCCTGGGCGATTGTTGCTGTGCTTGTGGGAATGTGGCAGCTCTTGCAGTGAGGAGGTCAGTGCCTTTGTCTTGCTTGGGGGAGTTTATCTCTGCGGATCTTGCCTGCTTTCCTGGGTCAGGCTTTACCTCCGCTGTTATCAGCAAATGCAGGAACAGCCCGCTCCAGAGCCGGGCTGCATAGGAACCTCTCGACCCCCTTGCAGGGGAGGCAGCACTTTCACATCTCTCCCACGCTAATGGGCACCCAGCAGGCCAGCGATGGGGTGAGGTGTGCCATGCCCTGTGGTTGCTGTTCCTCCTTCACTGCTCTGTCAGTGCCATTCCCGTGCACCCCAGCAGTGTGGGATGCAGGCAGCAGTGAAGGAGGAGGCAGCAGAGCTGGCAGGGCTCTCCCTGGTCTCACCTCCCACCGGGTTCCTCACCACAACACAGGGGACAAATCCCTAGTGGCAGCACTGATTCCCCCTTCTCTGCTGTCCCAGTGCACTCTCCCCTTCTCAGCAGCTCTGTCCGGACCCCTCCAGCTGTCTCCACAAACCCAAACCATTAGCATTTCCTGTTCAAACATTTCCAATAAATAAATGGAGACATCATGCCACAAGCCCGCAAATGACCCAGAGGCGGGTCCAAGGCCGGGATGGACACGACCACCCAGCGCCCGACCCCCTGGCTGGGCGCCAGCCCTGCCTTTGTTTGAATTCCCGGGTGAGTAAGCGCTTGGCTGACGCCAGCTGAAACGCTGCAAGAAATTATTTTTGATATTAAATAAATTGTTTTCAGTAAATCTGCTCCTACACCAAGATCCAGAAGCTACCCTCAGCACTGGTCTCCCTGCAAGAGAGCTGGACTCCCTTTTCTTGGCCCTGTCCTGGCTGTACTAGGGGACACTCCCTGTCCAGAGGGGTCCAGCTGGGACCGGCTGTGCTGCAGTTGCCTCAGCCCCACGGGCACGGCTCCCTCGGCTGCCCAGCAGTCTGGGTACACCATGGCAGAGCAGCTCCCTGCACTATCCAGTGTCTCTGTCCCAACGCTTGAGCCAGGCTCACTGGGGAGAGGGCAGAGGCTTGGTCAGGAGGTTTGCTGCCTTTGGGAATGGCAGCTATCTCCTCATGTCAAAACCCATTTCCCTGACTGTGCAGAAGTCTATGCTGTGACACAGAAGTACTTGTCCTTTCCGCCACAGGTCTTCCACACCCTTAGGAAACCACCTTCAATGCACCAGGGTGCCAGGTGTCGGTGCCTGAGCAGGTCACAGTCCTTGCGTCAGTCCCCTGACATCTGCAAGCAGGTGCTGATGCAAAAAGGAAAAATTAGGGGAAACTCCTGGGTGTCTGTGGGAATAAGTAGATATAGAATAGGTGAACATGGCCATGAATGGTCCATTAAGCCAAGGTAGGATTTCAGGGACCCCAGGACTAATGTGCAAAATGGTTTTAGAGAAATAGCAAACCTCTGGCTGTGCCCAAGAAGCTGCAATGGCAGAAGAGGTTTGAACCTGATTAGGTAGGTGTATATGCTCTGTCTTGGGGTGCACAGACTTTGTCCTCGCTGCCCTGGGTTGCTTTCTGGCCTTGAGCTGGAAGCAAAGATGGACTTGGAGCTAACCAAATTCTGTCATGGTGGCAATTAGGAAAAATACCAGGAACATAGCTTTCACTATGTTTTTAATGTATGTTTTGCTGAAGCCAAAACTTCCTGTAGGAACATGGTGTTTAAAAGAAAAATTTTGCTGTTGAAATTTTCTGAAACATTTGAAGGGATTGAAATATTCTTTGAAGGAGAAGACATAGATATTCTGCTCCAGAACCAGTGAAGTGTTACGCTCTGGCATTAAAAAACTTCAGAAACTGAAATGCAGTGAACCTATATTTTAAATAAGTTGCTTTATGGAGAAACAATAAAGTCTTTTCTGATTTTGAATTATTTCACTATAGAGCTTCTGCTTTGCTCAAGAGAATCTCCTGTTTCTCCCATCCACAGCAGGTGAGAGAGGAGGTGGGATAAAGGGGCAGGGGGCTGCCACAGGCACAGTGCCCAAGCAAACAGCCTCTGAGCCCCCAGGTTGTTGATCTGCCGCTCAGCAGAGTGGGAACTGATTTGTTTTGGTGCCAGTGGGTGAAAGCCTTGGCACTCTCTATGTGTGTGTGCAGTGGGGCTGGGGGGGCAGGAGGACAGGAGGTAGATGCTGCAGGGTAGCATGGCCGGGAGCTCAGACTCGGGGCACCTGCAGGGCTGTGCATGGGCTCGTCCAGGCCCCCACTGCAGTCTGAGCTGCTGCCAGTGCCCTGGTGCAGCGGGAAGGCAGTGGCAGGGCCCCATCCCACCCCCTGACAGTGCCCCTAGGCAGGACCTGCACCCCGGCTGCCACCAGGGCCCAATGCCATCAGCACTCGTAGGCGCTGACAGATGGACCCATGGACCCAGCAAGGGGCTGGTGGGGGCCGGAAACTGCTGATCCCTTTTTATCTGCCCCTCAGCCTGCTCTCTCATCTCCCTGTCATGCTCTGTGTCTCGCCCGGTATCTCACACTCCTATTCCTGTGCCTTGCCAGCTGCCCAGCCTCACACACCCTGTGGCCAGGCACGGGCCCCAGGGTCTCCCATCCCAGCCACGTTGTGAGGTTCTGGACCACCCTCGCCCGGGAGCTGCTGGGCTTGGTGCCTGCAAGGACCACCAGCTCTGAGTGAGGGAAGGCACTGCAGAAGCCCCCATCTCATGTCTATGTGCTGAGCATCAGTCACAGCGGCAGGCAGGTGCCTGGGACAGGGCTCCATGGCTGCTGTGCATGGCAGGTTGGAGTGGGAGGGAAGGATCAGGCCCAGCTCAGCATTGTTGTATTCTCTGAAGTCAAGGAGCCTTGCTGCTGTTTTCCTCAAATGTACCACCTCCTCCTGGGCAGGGTCCATTTGGATGCCAGCTCTAAACTAATCACAAGCATTTCACTTGGCTCTTGTGACATCCTCAATCCCCACTGCTCCATTGCAAACTCACTGTCCCAGCTAGGCAGGGTGGCAGTGTCAGGATCCACAGCTAATGTAGCTGCCCCTAAATGCACCACCAGAGATCAGCTAATCTGATAATTACAGCAACAAAAGCCATTTAGACAAACCATGACCTGACCTCCGGAGCTTGGAATGAAAACATTTTACCCTCCTCTGTCTGGATCCTGCACTGAGAAAACATCTGTATTCAGAGGATGTTGGGAAAACAGCCCCCGCACAGCACCCGCTGGGAACAGCCTCAGCTCTGCTCCATGCCATACACTGCTTGCACCCAGCCTCAGACTGAGCTGGGCAGGCTGCTAAACCCTTGCTGTGATGCCAGGATTGACAATGTCCCAGTACTGGGCAGGGCACTCTGGAGAGGAAGAGGATGAGGCAGAGGCCAGAGGGGTGTGAGGGTGAATCTTGCGAGGGGAGTGAATGGGATGGGGTCAGTGGAGCTCACCCTCATAAAAAGGGCTTCTTTTCCAAGACCAAGTGAGGTTTGGTGGTGTGGGGAGGCCATCACCTGGTCCCCAGTGGTCCCTGTGTCCCTGCAGCAGCCTGAGCTCTGCAAAAGCTAGGCTGGCTGCCAAGCCTCTGGCTCCCAGGAGGAGCTGAGTGTGGGGGGCCCCGTCTGCGTGTGGCACAGCCGTGCGTGCCCGGGGGCTTCTTCACTCTGGGTAAGGTGTGCAAGCTTTCCCACTGAGTGGCAGGTCATTGCTGGCTGTCAGTCCAAGGCAGGAGATGAAGGGAGGGATGCCTCAGGGCTGGCTCCCATGTTTCTCCTGCTTTTACATACATGTTGGTGGCACCCTTTGTGTAGGCTGAGGAGATGAAAGCTCAGGGCCAGAGGGATATTGCTAACGCAAAGCCACCCAGCTCGGGGGCCTGACAGCCTGCTGCTTTGTCTCTCATTGTCTCATTCTTGCATCTCTTCCCAGTGGAGTTCCACTCCGTGCTGTCAAGGGCACGGGACACTGGCTGAGCCGGAGGCAGCAAGCTCACTGTCAGGTAACTCCTGCTGGGTCAGCGACCCCGGCCTCACAAGCATGGGCAGTGGCACACATGCTTTCCACCAGACTGGCAGCACTGAGCTCATGCTGCCCAGGAGCTCCTGAGGAAGGGGAGCAGAACGGTGTTGATTTGGGGAAACTGCATGTTTTTCCTGCAACGAGCGCTGCTCAGCCTGCTCTGGCAGTCCCAGACAGCAGCTTGGTGCAGCCAGCTTGGCAGGCAGAACCCCTGTGCCTTTGTGAATTCCCTGTTCTGCACTGGGAAAGCACTTGGCCATGTCCCCAAGTATCCCAGTGTTCTTTGGAAAGTGGTAGGATTAGAAACCAGTAAGTGCAGTGAGAGCCTGATAGTCTGGGGACTCCCTACCACTTCTGTCTGCTCCAGAAATAGGATGCTCTAAGCAGCCTCTGTCTGTTTTTCCCATTGCAGCATTCCACTTGTGCAGTGCTTTACTCTCAGTGAACAGAAAACATGACTCACCCTGCAATGGGCTGCCCCCAGATCCCTCTGATGCCCTTCTTTTCATCAGCTGTTTCCTTGCCCACCACTGCAGGATCCCCCATTTAGCAGAATCCACTGACCTTGAGAAACCCAAGAGCTCTTCATCCAGCTGGGACTAGAGTTAAGGGTAGGGTTAGGGTTAAGGTTTGGATACCCTGACAGCAACTTGGCCATGTCAGATGTTTGTAGAGGTTCACAGCTATTGCAGAGAGCAGACCTGAAGGTCTTTTTGGGTTTCCATGCAGCTTTTTCTCAAGGCCTGAATAAAATTTTATGCAAGTTGGACTAAAAACCGTAGCAGGGCCAAGGCTTTGGTCTAGCACTGCTGTCTTCCTCCTCTACCTTTCCCATTATGCTGTTTTCTCTGAAGGCAGAAGTGCTGGCATGCTACTGTGCCGACAGACAGCTCTGCCTCTTCCCCACTCTCATGCTAAGCAGAAAGTGCACTGGGCAGTTCTTCCAGGTGCTGCCCGGAGCCGGGAGAGGGGAGGGCTGTGCTCCTGGGCTCCCTCCCGGGCAGCCGGGCTGTGGAGCCACCTTCGGCATGGGAGGGGGGCAAGGAGACAAACTGGTTTTCAGAGGGATCTTGGCTGGATTTACAAAGGGAGCTTATAACACGGGTTGTCTACAAAAGCATTTGGGGACAGCATGGCCTTTCCTGTCCTGTACCCCGTTTTATGTCACGAAGGTGTGTGTGTGTGGTGTGTGTCACGATGTCGGGGCTGTTATTCGCGACGTCTTTCCCGTTTCCCTCAAAGCCTTTCCCAGATGTAGCAGGGTTGCGGGCGGATTCTCACAAACTTCAAAAGCCACTCGAGATAGGTGGCGGGATCCTAATGCAGCCGGCCTCGCACCGGGCGGCAACGACCCCTCTCCCCGGGAAACCGTGGGGCCAGCCACGGGTGGGATGCTCGAGCAGCCGGGCCGGAGCCGTGGGTGCCGCTTCTCGCGGGGGTCGCGGGATGGGCGGTGGGATGGGCATCGGGATGGGCATCGGGATGGGCGGTGGGATGGGCATCGGGATGGGCGGTGGGATGGGCATCGGGATGGGCGGTGGGATGCGCGGGCCGGCTCTGCCCCCTGC
>JACBWW010000010.1:19409102-19433341 GCA_020086605.1 Lanius collurio
CCCCGCGCCGCCACGTCACCGGGCGCGCTCCCTGCCGCCATTGGCCGCCAGCGCGGCTCCCCAGGCAGGGCGGGGCCGCGTTGGCTGGTGGCGGGGGCGGGGCCGAACGCGGCGCGCTGATTGGTCGCGGCGAGCGGCGGCCCCGCCCCGCCGGTGAAGGTGAGCGTCTCCTCCAGGCGCCGCGCGCCGCCCGTACCGAGCCGGAGCGGACCGGACCGCAGTGGCTGCGCCGCCATGGCCGCCTCCATCTTCGCCGCCGTCCCACGCGCCCCGCCTGTCGCCGTCTTCAAGCTCACGGCGGATTTCCGGGAAGACGGGGACTCGCGGAAGGTCAACCTCGGCGTGGGCGGTGAGTCTGTGGCTTTGCCCTGCTCGGCGGGGCCATTCCCCGCCAGGCGAGCCGGTCAGTGCCCTTGCGGCGGCTTCCGCACCTGCTGCAGCGGCCGGGCGGCAGCGGCGGACCCCGAACCCCAAAGGTCACCGGGCCGCGGCAGGCGCCCGGCCGGGCGCGAGGGGGTGGGCGGGCAGCGAGGTCCAGCGGGCGTCAAGGTCGTGGGGCAGCCCGGCGCCGGCTGGGCCGCCGTCCTCGGTGTCCCGGGCAGGTCCCTCGGGGAGCCGGGCGGTGCAGCGTCCCCCCGGTGCAGTGAGGACGGCTCTCCCTTTCCCGCAGCCTACCGCACGGACGAGGGGCAGCCATGGGTCCTGCCGGTGGTGAAGAAGGTGGAGCAGATGATCGCCAACGACAACAGCCTGAACCACGAGTACCTGCCCATCCTGGGCCTGCCCGAATTCCGGGCCAACGCCTCCCGGATCGCCCTGGGTGATGACAGCCCTGCCATTAAGGAGAACCGGGTATGTGGTGGACGGGGAGCACTGGAATTCCTAGGGTGTCTCTCCAGCAGACTTGAGTAGAAGTGCACAAACGTGTAGAGCACAAAATGTGCATTTTGGCAGGATTTGGAGGTTTCTCACATGTGGTCTTTCTTGGTTGTAGCTTACTTGATGAACACATCCCCTTGAATCTGTTTGTGCAAGTAGTTGTGGTTTTGCACAAAAACCGAACGTGGGCTGTGATTGGAATCTGTGTTTTTCTTCATCTTTTAATAGTTTACCCACAGGAAACCCAAGTCAGATAATACACCACCTTTCCTGAAATAAACTACTAGCTGGGAATCTGTTCTGTGCCAAAATGTAACAGGAATGGCTGGAGTCTATTTATAACGGTAGAAGTTTTCAGGATGGGCCTGAGCACTGAAGGAAGTTGAAAACCACTGGAAAGGGATGGCATTCTGACTGGGGTGACCCCAGGGGCGACGTTTGGGATCCTGTCTCACTCTTGCAAGCTCCTCTGCTTTCTGCACACTGATAGCGGTGTTGACCTGGGTGGACAAAGGTGGCAATGTCTCTGTTGCAGGTTGGAAGCGTTCAGTCCCTGGGCGGGACGGGCGCTCTTCGGATCGGTGCAGAGTTCCTGAGGCGCTGGTACAATGGAAACAACAACACGGCCACCCCAGTCTACGTCTCTGCTCCATCCTGGGGTGAGTGCTCTCAGGGAGCCCTGTGGGTCAGCCAGTGGGGGAGGCACAGCCCTGCTTCTTGCAGAGGCCTGGGCAGTGAGAGAGGGGCCTTCCCATGTGTGTAGTGGGAGATGCTGGGGCTGGGGAAGGCAGCTTGCTGGAGATAGGGCCTGCTTTTCTGAAAAGTTATTTCTTTCCTCAGAGAACCACAACTCAGTATTTATGGATGCTGGCTTCAAAGACATTAGAACATACCACTACTGGGATGCTGCCAAGAGAGGTCTGGATCTCCAGGGGCTGCTGAATGACATGGAGGTGAGTAAAAGTGGCATGGGATAGGCTGAGCTTGGTGCTGTACTGTTGGTATCAGCAGCTGGCTGGGCTCTTGGGTGCTGTTCTGGGAAGTGGATCACTGCAAAAGAGGCTGTTGTTGCCCAGAGCAGCTCCAGTCCTCTCCCTGTGGTGCAGGTGCCCAGTCTCATTCATGTGTGTATGTGACCAAGACATGTTCTCTCCTCAGCACGCTCCGGAGTTCTCCATTTTCATCCTCCATGCCTGTGCACACAACCCAACAGGCACAGACCCTACTCCCGAGCAGTGGAAGCAGATTGCTGCTGTCATGAAGGTATGGGCTGCTGCTTGGGCTAAACCAGTGCTGAGGGGACAAATAGCTCTTGAGCCAGACAGAGCATTTGCATCTGAAATGGGCTTTGGGAAGTGGCATGAGATGTGGCAGAAGCTGAAAGAGTCCCATGAGGCAGGTGTTGAAAGGAGAGGTTGACAACAGAATGCTGGTTGTCTGTGCTCAGAGCACAGATGCATTGCAGTTCTTGTGCCTCTAAGTTCTTGTTTTCAAACTCTGTGGAATGGGCTGTAGTGAGGTTTCTCCTGCTGGAAAGATTATCTGCAGGCAGGTGCTGGATAGTAGCGTATGAAGTGGTGCACTTCTTGTGTCCTCAAATGCAGTTTTCTCCTGCATTGACTTTTATTTGCCACTTTAATCTTTCTATTCTTTTACCCTGGTAGAAAGAAAGTATTTTTGTCTGGTGTTGCTGGACCACTTTTCCTTTGAATTCACACAGAAACTCAATGGTTGTTTTTCCCTCCTACGGGTACTGTGGGGGGTAAAGCAGAGGTTGTGGGGAGGGGATTTCCCTCTAACACTGTTCCTCCTTGCAGCGCCGGAGCCTGTTTCCATTCTTCGACTCAGCGTACCAAGGGTTTGCCTCTGGCAGCCTGGACAAGGATGCCTGGGCTGTGCGATACTTTGTCTCCGAGGGCTTTGAGCTCTTCTGTGCACAGTCGTTTTCCAAGAACTTTGGGCTCTACAGTGAGTGTCTGGCAGTAAGCTGGCCCAGTAGCATCATACCCAGACAGATGGGGCTGGCATGCTGAGGGGTGGGGAATGCTCTGCTTTGCCACAACGTGTGGAACCAGTGGCTCACATCTCTTGGCTTGCCCACAGATGAACGGGTGGGGAACCTGACCGTGGTGGGGAAGGATGCAGACAATGTGCAGCGTGTGCTATCCCAGATGGAGAAGATCGTGCGCACCACTTGGTCCAACCCTCCCTCCCAGGGAGCACGCATTGTGGCAACTACACTTTCTTCCCCACAGCTCTTTGATGAGTGGTACGTGTTGCTAGGGCCAGTGGGAGAAGGGAGGAGAGGGAAGCTGTCTCCCTGAATGTCAGGCTTGGCCAGATGGCTTCAAACCAGATGGGTGCCCATCCTTATGCTCTGCCCCTGCCTGTTGCAGGAAGGGCAATGTGAAAACAATGGCAGATCGGGTCTTGTTGATGCGGTCAGAGCTCCGGTCTCGCCTGGAGGCCCTTGGGACCCCAGGCACCTGGAACCACATCACAGAGCAGATCGGCATGTTCAGCTTCACAGGGCTGAACCGTAAGTATTGAGTGGCCTGGTGAAGGGAGGATTGGGTGAGGACAGTTTTGCTGTGGGTGAACTGGGCTGAAGCAGTCCAAGCAGGAATCTCTCAACCTTACTGGAGTTTTGACATCACTGCATCTGTGGCTGGGGAGGGATGAAGCATCAGACAGTATTTCAGTGGCCAGTGCTTGAACTCTTCTGCTTGTTGTGAAAGATTCAAGCATCCCCAACTGGTTCTTTGGGCTCTTCTGAGCTGTGGGTCACTGCTCTGACCTGATGCCCAATTGTTTCCACAGCTAAGCAGGTGGAGTACATGGTCAAGGAAAAACACATCTACCTGATGGCTAGTGGGCGCATCAACATGTGTGGTCTCACTACCAAGAACCTGGACTATGTGGCCAAGTCCATCCATGAAGCTGTCACAAAAATCCAATGAAGCACATGAACAACCAAATGAAGTCACCAAAGCTATAGTGTGTAGTCCATGTCTTTCTCTGCTCATGGCTTGCCTTTTCCCACACCTCTTGGGGTTTAATAAAGATGGGAGCCTGTAGCTCAATCAGGGATAATCATCTTCTGAAGGTTTTTAAGTGGTCCTTGCAATATGGTAAGCCAGTGTCCCCAGGAGGTAGGGGCAGCATGAGCCACCTTGGCTCTTTTTTCTCAACAGCAGCCTGGTCTTCAGGTCCTTCGAGCTGCATCTTTAGCACATCCAAATCAACTCCATGAACTGATCATTTTGATCATGGTGAAGTCTGATGCCAGTGCAATCCACTGTGGGATAACAGCCCAGTGGTTGGGATCTCACATGACTTGTAACTAATGTCACTCAGTAGTATTTTGGAGAGGGGTAAAGCTGTTGCTAGCTTCCTCTCTCCACCCGTCCCACCCCTGCCCAATTTCTGAGCCTTACACGAGCAAATATTTGTAATTGTGGCAATTGCTTCTTTGTGTTGCTGACATGAAATTAAACCTTTGTCTCTGAATGCTACCCCTGCCTTGTGTGATGTCGTGTCTTCAGACTGTATGAACTTCTTCCCAGGCTGAGGTTAAAGCCTCAAAAATCCTGCTTTGTCCACTTACTCAGTTTGTTTCAAGGCTGTCCCTTTCTCTCTCAGGGTGTGTTGCATCTCTGATGATCACAGCCACTACTAAAGGGGAATTCTTATTGGGAGAGTGTTGTTGAGAGCTCCCTGTGACTACATGGAGCCAACCAGTTCCTCTTATATCCATCTTGTGTTCTTCCTGCTCCCCTGCCCTGTGCTGCCCAGCTGATTGTGTCTGTCTCTCTGTGCTTGCTTTCTGGATGGTTGAGTTTTTCCAGCCTTTTGGCCATCCCTCCATGGCCCAGGGCTCCTGGGCTGCCCCTAGGGTGTCAAGAAGCAGATCTCTTCTGTTCATCCTTTAAAGCAGGCCCCTGGTGACCCACCATCTACTCTGACTGGCTTCAGTGGGGCCTGCCAGCAACAGCCTGTGTTTCTGGCACTGAAAAAGAGCTGGGACCATCTGTTTCTGCTCTCTGCAGTCACTGCAGATCTGTTTGTGAGTTGACAGAGCAGCCTCCCAACAGGATCTTGTGAAGAAGGGGGACATCTCCTTTCCTTGGGTCAGGTGGCAGTAGTCAGTTACCCTGATGGATTTGCTTGTGCTGCAGCTGAGACAGTAGAGGCAAAAATGGTGCCTTATTGCGTTTGCACAGAGTACATGGGGTCTCTTATTTGTTCTTTTTGGGTTAGTATTCATGTCATAGAAGAGAGTGAGCCAGAGAGAATCTTTCCTCCTCTCTGCAGGTTGGGAGCTTTTTCTCCTTTTGGTGTCCATTCAGAACAGGGATGATGGGGAAGTGCTTAAAAGGTGGCTTCTAGGGGTGATCTGGGGAAGTGCTTAAAAGGTGGCTTCTAGGGGTGATCTCAGGGGGAGTTAAGGAACCTACCCTGCTTTTGTTATTTATGATATTTGCTCACACTTCTGCCCTTACAGACCTCCTGGTGTGAAGGTTGGCCCACCCCATGTGATCTATGTCAGTGTTTTGCTAGTCTTACCAGCCTTGTTTTTCCTAGCAAGTGACCTAAATTTCTCCTTTTCTGTGCTGTAAGCTCATTACCAATTATCCCATTCACCATGGCAACAGAGAACAGATTATTCCTTTCCTCTATACAACAGCTTTTTATGTAGTTGCAAACTTCCTCTCTCCCCTTCACATCTTTCACCAGTTAAGATTAAGTGACTCTATTTCCTTCAGCCATTGGGGTGGGTTGTTTTCCAGCCCTTGCTTTCCTCTGTCCACTTTTCAATTGCTGTGTGTTTCTTTAGAAGGGCAGTGCCCAGACAGGGCTGCAGTTACTCCAGCTCAAGTTTTATCAGCATGGGTGGACTATGAGATTTCTGTTGTTATCTGTCAGGCTGTACTCAAGCACGTGTGTCCCACTATTGTGTTTGCAATGGCCTGATATTAACTCCTGTTTTTCCGCCAGTCCTTGTCTGCACTGATGTGGTTTATCTCTCTACTTGCCAAGTGCTCTCCTGGCAGCAGGAGTGACAGAGAGCCCTGCTTCACGGCAGGAAATTGGGCAGCACTTGCTGACCTGTTCTCTTGCTCCCTTCAGTTAGGCTGAGTCCTATTACTCCAGCTGCTTCTGGCCATGGGTAGGAGGGCAGCCTGGCCTGGTGGGAGAGGTTGGCATCACCCATGGACACAGAGAGGGCACCACTCGGGGAAAAATCACTTTTAATGTTGATATCCCCTTTGCGCTGAGCCTCTACAAAAACTACTGACTGGTCTGTACCACCCCGAAGTCTTGGTGCGAGCCTGCCTCACACCAGCAGGTGTGTGTGGAGAGCAGGATGGTCCAATGCAGCATGGAGAGACCCCTCCCCAGGGAGGGGGCTGCACTCGGGGGTGAGCGGGGCTCCTTGCCCTGTGCCTAGCAGGGCTTCGGGAGTGCTGGGCTGTGTCGATGGTCAGCGTGAGTGAGGCGCTGCAAGCGGGCGTGTCACCAGGCACGGCACAAACGTGTGCTGGGGCCCTGAGCTGCGTGTGGCACCCCCCAAATAGCACATTCTCCTCGTGGTGGAGACCACATCTGTGCAGCACCCAGCACTGCGGGGCTCCAGGCCTCGCTGGGATGGGGATGGTAAATGGTGTTAAGGGGCAGTTCTGGGTTGGGCTGCCCCTCCCTGCACTGCCTGCAGGGATGCCATGACAGACACTTTTTCACCTTTCCTTTTTCCACCTCTTCCTTGATACCAGATGCCATCAGGGAGCAGCTGGGCAAGGGCTCGCGGACTCCAGCTAGCTGGTCCAGGCTGCCTGGGTGGTTCAGCCCTGCCAGGGTACATCCTTTCTCCCCTGGAGATGGGGCTCTGCACAAGTCCTGCAGGGAGGGGCGGCACGAGCGGGCGGACAGGCAGCGAGCGAGTGCAGACCTCCTGCTGCTGGACATGAGCCTCATGGCAGGAGACCCCCATGCTGCAGACCTGGAAGACACAAGCATAGCCTAGTGCAGGTGGCCAGAACTTGCCCTCCCCTGACCTACTGCTGCTCAAGCCTGCAGCACCTTTTCTAGCCACACTCAGGGGTATACTGGTGCAGACACAGGTTTCTAGTGAAAACATGAGCCGAGGTCTCACTCCAGTCTCTGACGTCCATTCTGCTGTTGAGAGCAGACCCTGGTCCATTTTCCTTGAGCCTGCTCCAGCCCCCAGCAACACGCACACCTGCACGGGCTCCAAACCACACCATTTGGCTTTGCTGCCCGCAACTTGATTTTACACTATTTAAAATGAGTGACCTCCCACTTGCTGGGGAAGGAGTGTTGCACCAAGAGGCAGGTTCCTACCTCCAGTCTGCATGGGCCTCCGGCACTGTGCTCTGGCCATGCTGCTGCTCAGGTGATTAATGGGGCGAGATTGGAGCTTTCCTCTGGCGACTTCTCACCTTCCGATGATGTCCGCTGCTTGCGCCCGCCTGCAGCAGCAAGGGCACTCAGGGCAGGGGTGCATAGGCTTGGGCCAGAACCTAGTGGTTCTAGCTAGCCCTAGGGGCAGTTTTGCCTGCTGCTGAGGTACTGACAGGGGTTGTCCCCTGTTCCACACCAGCCTCATGCAGGGTGTCCCCAGGACAGAGCTGGGGAGCAGCTGACACAGGCAGTGGGGTGCCAGGGCAGATCTCTCCCCTGGGTGTGCCGTCACTGAGTCAGTCACTCACTGAGAGATCTCAGCAGCCTCTTGCCCAGTGCCTCCTCAGAACTGCTCGGCGATGAGCTGGTCCTGGCCTCTCTACCCGGAGACTCCGCTTCCAGGACGGTCCCGCAGCACTCACTGTCTGCAAAAGCCCAGCGTGGCTGCAGCGCCTCAGGGCACCATGGCCTCGCCACCTCCGGGGTCAGGCGTGTGTGCCCTCCTGCCAGACTCACTCTGCCGCTTGCTGTTCTCCTCGTTGTCAGCCAGCTCCTCCTGGATGAAGGGGATGCCCTCCATGCGCAGGAACACGGACTCGCTAGGACTGCGCGGCCCCTCGGAGCGGCTGCCTGCAGGGACACAGGGCAGGCGTGACAGCAGGGCAGGGAGGTGCTGTGCCCTGGGGCAGGGTGTGGCAGGATGCCAGCCACGGCAGCAGGTCCCACTGCCAGGGACCCCGGGGGACACGAGCGCATAGCAATGAGGAATTACATGCCTGCACACTGGCAGCTGTGTGCACGTGCAGGCATCCAGAGGTGAGTGTGCGCAAATGCCCACGAACCCCACTCCACATGCAACTGCACCCCAGAGCTGGTGTGTGCATCATGCCGGAGGGTACAGCACAGACCCCCCCCAGGGGACATGCAGTGTTGGCTGTGGCAGGGAAAGAATGCTTGCTGCTGGGTGACTCACACACGATGCTGTTCCTCTCATTCAGGAGGGTGGCAGGGTCCTCCTTGGGTGTCTGTGGGGTTCCCCGTGCAGTCGAGGCCTTGGTTGAATCCCTGTCGAAGGCCTCCATGTCAGGGGACTGGGGTGAGCTGTCCATGCGGCTGGCCACCAGTGCATTGTGGTACTGCTGCCGAGTCACCTGGGCACACAGACATGTGCACCCAGCTCAGTGGGCACCAAGTCCCACCAGGACCTCTTGGAGACTTGGTGGCTCCAACCAAACCTCCAGGCAGCAGGAGTAAGTGCAGGACTCCCCAGCACCCATTGGGCACCCACCACCTGGGGCACAGTGGGGCAAGAGGGCGCCTGGACAGGGGTGGCCAGGGTGGGACAGTCTCTGCCAGCCCTGCCCATACCTTGACAAACTGCACGTCACAGAGGATGTGCACGGAGTAGTCGGGTGTGTAGATGTTGTTGCTGCTGCTGTGGAGCTGCGTGCTGCTGCCTCCATAGTCCTCCCGGTTGGGGGACTCAGAGCGGTTGAGGCCACTGCAGCGCGACGGTGACCTGTTCACTGCAGGAGGGGACAGCAGAGAGGCAAACACTCACTCTTGCTCGAGGTGTTGCTTTTGTTCCCAGTGCCAGTGTAGGGTCAAGGTGGACCTGTCATCTCCAGTGGCTATTCCCCAGGACTGTGCCATGTCAGCCCCACACAAACTGAAGGGACCAGGCAGGTCTCTGACCTGGTGCCAGCAGCAGGGGTTAGGGCTGCCGCCTGTCACTGACAGCTCTCCTGTAAATGCTGCCCTCCTGCACTGCATTTGGCACAACTTCTCCTGGTTGCAGCCGGCAGCCTGTGAGTATTTGCTTAACCTGCCTCAAGGGCACCCTCCTGTTCACCCCAATGCCAGATCAGGAGGAGAGGCTGCCATGGCAAGCTGGCCTGTCACTCACATTGACTGATGGCCTCTGACACACAGCATGATGGATTTTGTCTAGTCAGTGATTTATTAGGGAACAAAGGCAGCTTGTTCATTGCACGGGTGACATCTGCTGACTTTGCTCTGCTGTTAAAATGCCCTTTTATTACCCGGATCATCAGAAAGCAAGGGAGGCAGGGCACCAGGCATGCAGCACTGCAGGTCACTGTCACCAAAAGCAGCAAGTCAAAACCCCAAGTGCTAAGTGCAGGAAATTACAGGAAGTGCTCACCAAGAAAGCCCAAGCTGTCCATGGCTCCCCCTTGTCCCCATCCCATTCTTCCAGGGATTTGAGTCATATGGGGGAGGCTGTGGCAGAACTGCTATCCCCAGTCTGCCACCAGTGCTCTAGCCAGTGAGGGGCTGCCCAGGGGTGCCATGGGGTACTGCCCAGCATGCAAGGTCGAGGGGGCTTGAGGCAATGGGGACAGGGTGCTGGAAAGAGCCTGCCACATGCAGAGGTCCCTAGCCAAAGCCACACCCTGTTACCTGGAGAGCCAGCCAGGGAGTCCCCTCTGCTGAAGGCGAAAGTACGGGACACTGAGACAGGCACTGCAGAGAGAGGGGGGGAGAAGGAAGGAGGGGACCCCGGGGGAAAGGTGAGGGATGGAGGTGAGGGTGGGATATTGACCAAAAGGAAGAATGAGAAAAAGAATCATGTGCCAGCAGTCCTGGGCTGAGCTCCTACTGCTGTCTGCAGCATCCCTTCCCACCCCTTTTATACCCTCCTGTTTCTGCTCTGGGGAGATGCTCACCAGTCCTGGGCCACCAGCAGGAACACAGACTTTAAATCAGCATGTTGCTCTGTGATGAGGTAAGGGGAGGTGAGGCTGGCAAGAAAGATCTGCTCCTGCCAGGCCTGTCTGCAGAGCCACACAACTTCCTAGGGCCCTGCATGGGTAAAAAGCATCTCTTCCCTCATGGGTTAAGTGCTGGAAGTTGCCTCTAGCTCTTTAACAGCCATTTCCAGGAGAGGGGGCTTTGTGGTCAGCTAATGCCACCTGAGAAATGGGTAGAAGCTAAATCACTGCACTTGGCATCTGGGATGCTTCTGTGTGTGCAAGCACATGTCAAAGCAGGAATGTGCTCTGCAAAAGCCACTGCCCCAGCCCCACAGCTGCAGGCAGGGGCTGGCAGAAGCTCTTCAAGGTGATACAAAGCAAAAGGATTCATGTCAGGCTGCCTGCAGCTCTTTGCAAGGTCCTAGGTCTCAACAGCCTTAGGGTGATGCTGAGAAGAGCTATGCACTGGGGGCTGATCCCTGAAGGAACTGCAAGAAGCCAGGACTCTGCATCTGGCACTGCCTGACCCATTGCTACAGAGAAGGTAAATCATAGACACTCACTTTCCATGTTTTATTGCCATGGTTTACAGCAGCAGTGACAATTTCTAGGACAGGCCATTCTCCCTCCAGGTGATTGCTGCCCTCCACAGCATTCCTGGGCCATGCCACAGGGGATGGGGGAGCATGGAGAGACCAACGCACAAGGGTGTAACACTTCCCAGTCTCTGCTTTCATCACTGCCATTGCCCACCTCGACAGCTGTGGGAGATGCAAGCCTGATGGCTGCCAGCCCCCTCCTCCAGCCACTGCCATGATTCCCCCAGCTGCCAGCCCTCCTGCCCAAGGTGTCCTGCCCTACCTCCAGCCACTCTGTCCTCAGCACAGCTGCAACACTTCAGGAGCTATCTGCTGCCTATGTGATTAACGTTTTAAAATTGCTTCAAACATAAAATCCCTAGGAAATTTGCCCTGCAGTCCCCTTTTCTAATCTCCTTGCTGCTCCCCCAGGAATTCCTGTTCCGTGCCCTCCCCTGAATCAAAACCTTTTGCAAATAAAAAAGACACCAGCATGAAGCACTGCCCAGAATGACCTTGTCCAGAAGGGAGCAAAGGACGATTTGATAACCACTAGCATTTACTACGTGCTCCCACTGCCTGACCCTCCCACAGCATTTGTCACCGCACAGCACCAATGCCAAGGATCAGCAGGTGATAAAACAGTTGCATAACAACAGTTAATTAATAACAAACTGTTAAATGCTCTAGGTTAATGTCTGAATTCTCAGCTGCGATACTCTACTCACATTCATTTCTTCTGGGCTTTCCTTCAAGGAGGAAAGATGACATCAGCCTGACAAGGGAGATGCCCTGTCACCTCTGCCTCCTAGCCTGCTCCCTTGCTGGCCAGGGGTGTGACACCACACGTGTCCCACTGCAGGCAGGAATGGCTGCGTGGCAGAAAACATCTCATGAGTGTCCCGCATGAGCACTGGGAGCGAAGGAGCCCTGAGCAGCAGTGTCCCGGCAGGAGGCACTGCACACACGCATGGCTGTTCTGACACAGCTCCCACCGTGGCTTCTGCCCTGCCTGGCCCAAGGACCGCGGGCAGCAGTCACTGCCTGAGCCCGGCGGGGCCCTGAGGACTGTCACCTAGGATACGGGACATTGGGCCAGCCAGCAACAGCCTGGCAGAAATCAGCCACGTCACGGATTTCCTCTGTCCAAACCGAGTGCACTGTGGACACACGGAGGAGCAGGAATGCACACTGAGGGGTTAATCCATCAGGCCACGAGCCAGCCTTTGGCACAGAGGCAGAGCAAGCAGCAGGACATAGGTGAACCCTAGAGCTGCAGAAAGACTGGGACCCACTGGAGTGAGTCACCTGCCCCAAGAGACTCCCCCTGTTCTCTTGATGACATTCCTCTTTACATCTCCCTAAAGACTGAATTTAGTAGGTCCCTGTTTTGATTAGGCAGGTAGAGCATCTTGGCTTCCATCAGCACTGCAGATCTGACTGCAGCATCTGGGTTTTGGATGAGGGATGTGACAGACTGGGATTGGGCAGCACCTCCACCTGCTCCTGAGCCACCAGGGACTGAACATCTGCAGGGGTTATAGCAAAGAAGGGGGTACCTGCCAGTCTCCCCTAATCAGAGCTCCCTCTTAACTTCTGCAAGCAGGAGATCTGCTTCTTAACTCATCAGGTCTGCAGGCAGGGAATACATTGGCACTGGAGTATCTACTCAGCTAATTTCCCACCCCTACAGGCAAATAGCTCACAGGTAAATCAACCCATCCCTTTAATTCCCAAGCAGCCCAAGGTAGGACCCGTGTTCAGGCTGTGCCCTGAGCCTCAGGAAGGCAAATGGGTCTAGAGGTGTTACGCTGAGACCTAGAATGAACATAACACCCACCTGTGGGCACTGCCCCTTGCAGTGCCAGCTGTGCTGGGACCCACTGGCAGAGACCTGGCACGTGGTGGACACTTTAAAAGGATATCAAAGGGACCTCCAAGGGACCTCCAAGTCACTCTGTGGGGACTTTGCTGCATCAGCCCCTCAGCATGTTGTTTCTCTGTCTACCTCTTTAAGGGGTGACCTCAGCACAGAGTCTGAGCTGTTTTGCATGGGGAGAAAAGCCATTGCTCCTCCAGCCAGCTGATGCTGCAGAGAGGTTTTAGGGCCTCAGCCTGTCCCAAAATACTTACATAGGAAGGAGGATCCTGCCAGGCTTCCCATTTTTCGCACATCGTTTTCTGAAACAACAGTTGGAGGTGTGGGAATAGCAGAGGAAGGGCTCTGGCTTCCCCCATGCCCTGAAGCAGGGCCAACCCATCCTATGGCCAGCCCCTTCTCCTGGCACCAGCTGGCTTAGCCTCCATGGATGCTGCTGAAGAAAAGGCAGGGATGAGGGAGCCCATAGAGGCCTCACCTGAGGAGACAACAGCCATGATGGCAGGGACACCATAGTAGGTGAACGCCCCATTCTCAAATCGCAGTCCTTCCTTGCCGACCTCCACCTGCACTTTCCCCTGGAAGGAGGAGGAAAACCCTCTCAGACAGGCACCCCAAGCTCCTGACCCACCCAAGGCTGCAGGGATCTCTGCCATCCCATCAAGAGGATGGGCATCTTTGCTGACAGAAGCAGCCTAGAACAAGGTAGCAAGGAGAAAACAGGGCCACCCCCTGCCACCCTGTGCTTGCTGCTGCCCCAGGCACCTGCAGGATGAGGACAAAGTAGTCGACGGGGCGGTTGCGCTGGTAGAGGTAATGCTCCGCTGCCTTCTTGTTCTTTCGGTCATACTTGAGCTCCTGGATGACATTGGGGTGCTTCAAGAGCCGCAGCAGGATCTTCTCAGAGAGGTAGGGGGACTTGAAAGGTTCCACTTCTAGAGGGGAGGCAATACACACATGCCATGCTCAGCAGGTCCAGGGCTGCCAGGAACCTCTCATCCTCTGAGCTGCACAGCCCCACACCTGCAGCCTAAGCACCCACCGCCCAGAGGGGAGCCAAATGCAGACCCACAGTGGTAGGGCAGTGGGATGACCAGGTTGTAGGTGGAAGTTGCTCAGTGGGGGGGAGCCCGACCCAGGAATGGCTTAGGGATGCCCTGAGGGGCTGGTGCTGCAGGGCTTGCACAAGGGCAAGTGTACCTGTTGCCATGAACCGATGGGTAGCCAGGAGGAGCTGTGGGGAGATCTTCACCTTCATCTCACTCTCTGAGAGCCTGAAGATGGAGAAATCCTGGGGCTTGCGTCCCCGGTGGGGAACCCGCTCCTTCTTCCGATTGTCAGCTGCAGGCAGAGCAGAGCGGTCACTCACCTGCAGCAGCCACAAAGCTGCTGCAGCTGCAGGGCCCCATAGCACATGCACACGTATGGACAGGCAGGTCTTGCTGCACCCTGTGGCAGGGCTGCTGTGGAAGAGCAGATGGAGCAGTGGGGCACATAAACCATGCTGTGCATCCAGCCTTGGGAGCAGCTCCCTGGGCAGGGAGCAGGATTGTGAAACACACTTATTCCTCAGGAACAAGTCCTGGGTTGTCCTGGCTGCATCCATCACTCAAAGTTGCAGATGAGCTTGGGAACCATCCCTAGATATTTCATGCCCAACATAAATGTTCCTAGGTCAGGCCCTGCCCAGCCACCAGCTGCTTCTCTACTTCTCTATCTTGAGCATTCAAGACTCCCTGACACCTGACCAGCATCTCCCCACCATTCTTGTCTTTCCCATCATGACAGCAAATTACTCTGGGGAAGGACCACAATTTACTCTGGCCTGTTTCCTACCCACATGTCTGTCTGTCTGTGCAGGCTCCCACCCTGGCTCCTGCAACCGCAGTAGCTGCTCTGGGACACTAACTGTACAGATCCGTCTCATCCAGGATCTCGGACTTGATGATCTCCTCAATGACATCTTCCAGGGTGACAATGCCCATCACCTCGTAGAATGGGTCTCCTTCCCCTTCATTGTTCACCCGCTGCACGATGGCCAGGTGGGACTTTCCTGCAGGGAAAAAGCAGAGTGGCAGTGAGACACCCATCCCAGTGATCCTGAGAGGGGTCCCCAGTGTGGTGGGCAGGCAGGTGGGCAGGGTTTGGTGTGAGGCAGACACTGTCATCCAAACCCACCCCAAGTGTGCTAACCCAAGGAGAAGGGCTGGACACGCAGCCCAGCCTAACAAAGCAGCAGCTGTCCAGACTTATTTGTAGATGTAGGCTCTTTTTTTGGGGCCATCTTCTTTCTTTACCCAGGCTGTGAGTCACTCTGTTCAGCTCTCTGACAGCCTCCTGTGCAGGAATGAAGTGTACATTATACCAATTCCTCCTTACCCTCAGCTTCATTGGCATGAGACAACTCTTAACAGAGCAATGAGACACTATTCTCCAACACAGAAATGTGCATGTGTCCTTGGCTCTACTGATTTCCCTTATCCTCCTGGTGTTCTCTTGTTTTGTGGCTAATTATCTTTCCTATTAAATTGCCATGAACAGCTCCCCCTCATCTTTCTAACCATCACTGTCTAGACCAATCCTAAGATTTTTCTTAAAATATGGGCATAGCCTCCATTTCCTTGAAACAGCAGCTGGTTTTTATGCAGAAACGTGTATGTTTGTTTGCAGCTTTCAGTCCAGCTCCTGCAGAACTCTCGGGTGAACCATCTGGACACAGACACTGAACATTTTTCAAGCCATCAGCTTGCACCTGAAATTCTTCTCCAAGCCCTGCCCTTGACAGCATCTTCTCTATGTTACCTTAAACAACCAGAGCAGGACCAGGACCTTCAGCTACAATGACAGTGACTCCTGCTTGGAAGTTCCAGTGTTCTTGGAAGTTTCAGCTTCCCTCACTTGTCCCTTGTAAGCTGGCAGCTCTGCTGACATATTCTCAAGTTTCTTGGTTTTGGCATACTTGAAACATTTATATTTGTTTTTGCATGTCCAGCTCTCTGTAAGCTGTTTTGACTTTTTCAACATCTCCCTTCCTTTACTGGCTGCTCTGATTTATGCTCTTGCTCAGCATCTTGACTGGAACCCAATTTCCAAGCCACAAACAACTTCTGGATTTCTAGCTCCAACATATTCTTGGACCTGCCAATGAGCAGCACTGGGTTTCTTACTGCCCGTGTGGCTCCTACACTGCTCAGCAGCGCACAGAGATTCTGAACCTCTAGTTTTACCTAAAAGCACCCTCATTGGCACCACAGCCAAAAACTTACCCTCCCTCTGTTTGCTCTGCATCCGGGGGGTCTCCTGTTGCAATGCCTGCACAAACCCAAAAGTACTGCAACAACCTCTGGAAAGCTGTAAACACCTTATTTTTGCCATGGGCTCAGAGCTGAGCTCCTTGAGCAGCAATGGTCACCCAAAATGGGGACAGGTTCCCTCTGCTGTGCAGTTGCCTCTGCTTCTCCCATAAACCCATCCCAACAAGCTCTCCTGCTGCTCCCAACGAGGGATCCGAACAGTATTCATGCATAGAGGTGTGATAGGATGGGCTCCTGCCTGGTGTGCAGCTCCTTCCTTACCCGCAGTGCGTCCTGGCTCGGCCCTGCAGAGGTGCAGGGACAAGCACACCCCAAGCAGCCTGGCAGTCCCACAGACACATCTTGCTGGGGATCATGCGACCTTCAAATAACCCTGCCCTGGATCTGAGACGAGCACACGACATTTCTCAGCTGAAGATCAGCACTATACATTTCTCACAGCAAATCTTGGGCATTTTCCACAGTATAAATTCCCTCCTCCTCATACCAAGCTTTTATTGCAAGATTTCAGAGAGCAGCTCACTGCCTCCCACGCCTACAGATTTAGAAATGAGAACATAACATGGCAGCAAGTAGCACTGAGATGCACTTTAAAAAACCAAAACAACAGCCTTGGGGCACTGAAAATTTAGCATGTCCTTTGGACTGGGCTATTTCACTCCTTTCATACATAGGTTTGTACATCTTGTCTGTTCAATTAAGAAACACAGCACTTAAAAAGAAAAAAGCAGAGGAGTTGGCTGCAAAACAGCAGCAACAGCTACGTTTCATCTTAGCAAAGTCCAGCTTTTGAAAATGTCTCCTTTGCCAAACTCTGCTCCCAAACACTGGGGCCATCTGGTCTCCTACAAGTCCTCGGGTGAGCGAGGAGAGGGAAAAAGTTATTTCTTTTGGCCAAGAGCATGTTGTTAATGACATTTACATGCAACCCAAAACCATCAAGCCCTTACAAAAAGCTTAGGTGCTACTTAAAGGCAGTCAGAGAGTGATGGAGGCAATTCTTTTTTGGCCAAACACCTACATCGACACTGCAATTTACACTAGAAATGTGATTCCAGCTCCATGTTCATGTAGCTGCAAATGAGATTATTTAGAAATAACCCAGCACTGTTAGCCTGGAAGGAGACCCATGTGCTGGGGGCAGAGTCAGTGGGGCTGTTAGAGCACTCAAGAGTTCTTTATTTTCACAGAAAATAAACACTTGTATTCACACTACAGATCCCCAGGTTTGTGATTTCAGGCTAACACCCACGTTAGAAATGGAGCAGGTACCCCACAATGGAAATTTTTGCAGTTCCATGTGGTTGCTCCTGCGCGTACTCAGAGAGCTGATCCCAGCCCATGCCTGGCCAGCTGGTGTCCGTTTCACAAAAAGCCCTGAATGCCAGCCAGTCCCTGTCCTTTCAAGCGAGTGCTGCTCTCAGCTGGTCCCCTCTGGGAAAGGGCTGACTTGCTCGATTTTCCACCTGAGGGACATGAGATCATTTGCAAAGTTGTGCCCCACCCCCCTGACCTGACTGGGTTCTGTAGCTCCTCCCATCAGCTTTTTAACAGACCCCATGAATTTTGGTGGAGGGTGTGCGGGTGCCCTGGCTGTAGGGTCATGGCTTGTTCACTCCTGGGCAATGCTGCCAAGCTCAGCTGTATCCCTCTGCCCAGCCCTGGGAGCTGCAACACTTAAACAGGAGGAAAAGCAGTAGCCTTTAGAGTATGTACAAGGGCAGAACCTTGGCAATAAGACGGAAGCAACGTCAAAGGCTGGGTGGCATAGGGGAGACATGGGGATGCCAGAGGGGTCACATTTGCCTCTGCAGCCATTATCCAACAGGTCAGCCTCAGTGAGAGCACAAGAGGGAGATGAATCATTTAAACAAACCCCCAAACTTGATCTAAAACAGCTTTAAGATCTGTAAAACTATTGTAACCACTAATTGCTAGCTGAAGTGAGATGAATTATAAGGGTGAGCTGCTTCCCCACTAGCAAGCTGTCACATGTGAACTTTACAGGGCTATCGCTGATGCAGGAAAGCACACTGAAACACTTGAGAATCAAAGCCTTGGTTTGGCAAATGCTTGAACAAATGGGCAATTAACTTTCCTTGTGCGAGCAGCTCCGCTGGCCTCCGCAGGACTGCTCTCGCACAGGAAGTCTATAGGTGATTAAGTGTCTGCTCAGCATGGGATACAACTGCACTAAATTCTTTATGAGCTACATGAAATCTGCTCTTTTCAAACAACAGCTTCAGTGGAAAGTTAATGCCTCAAAATGCTAAATTACAGAGCTAATATAAACAGCTGAGAGCTTCCAGATGGAGCAAGCATCTGAACAGATATCCAAAGATTTTATGCCCATTTTTAGGAGCCTTGTTTTTAATAGGCACCTAAATGACCTTGGGCTCATAGATCCACCTCAAATCACCTTCCCCAATAAGAGAGCAGGGTCTGAACACATGGAAATGCCTTGGATTCTGGGAAAGAAAGTGCCATTGGGTTCAAATTTAGCCCAGACTAATTCTTCATCATTTTTTTATGTAGGTGCCCTGCCAGAGGAATGTTAAAGATGCTTTAGCCTTGTCTCTTGTTCCACAGAATGAACATCCTGAGCATGAAATTCATTTTCATAAATTTTACAGTAAGATCTGAAGCTGTTATTAGGAGATCAAAGGTACAGGCACAAACCATGAACCATTTACAGCTACAAAATGGAAGGAAAAAAAAAAAGAGTAATTTTTAAATAAGGCTGATTTGTGAAACAACCATGATGTAACTGAAATCTATTTTCTGTGTGCTTTTCTTCAGAGCTCTCCACAGGGGCTGCCAGCATCTCCGTGCCTTCTTGCCGACCTGCATCTGGAGAAAGTGGGGACCCTGATTTGAACAACTTGAACTGAAAATATATGTGAGTGTGCTCTTGTGTTACCACGACTCTGCAGCAAAGGTGAAACCACACGTTGTGTCTAGAGGAAATGCACATCTACACCTAAGCAGGGGGGAAATAACCAAGAGGGGCTGCAGGGTCACCCAACTCTACAGGAATAAGAGCTACGTAAAGGAAAAACTGTAAATCCTAACCTAACCCAGACCTTTCTCAGAGACAGAAACTTCACCTGCTTACATCTGCCTGTAGCCTTTCTCATATTCTCCTTCTGTGCTCTTCCTAATCCTAAGGAAAACTGTAAAAAAGATGGAATATTTGAAATAGCTGACCTATTACCATTGACAAAGCAGATCAGGAGAGTAAGGAGATGATTAGAGGGGACATGGAAGCTCATCTTCCATCTGTTGTGCAACAGGGTTCTGACCTCCTGGGTACCCAACACCTCACTATGAAGGTGCCTTTGACAGCTACGAAGAGAGAGATGGGCAGCAGGGTGCCCTCTCCCTCAAGGACTTGGCTCCCTTCTTGCTTTGCTGAATGCCTGCCCAGAGCAGGCCTGATCCTGGGATTATTGGGGTGGGATAGAGTAGCCCAGGGTTTACACAGTAGCATTTTGTACATTTAGCAGGAAAAGCACGGTAATGTTTCAGGCAGAATTGCAGCATGAGACACTGAGACCATTTTTTTATCTGTCAGCAACTCACTTGCTCTCAGCCTGGCAATCACTTTGCAGGGGATGTGTAGGTGGTACTTCCTGTGTAAAACTAGCTCCTTAACCCATACAACTGCCTTGGGAGGTCATTGCTTCAGCTCCTCAAGATGCCCAGCAGAGTGACAATAATGCTTGCAGAAATCTCTTGAAGGCTGAGTTAAATTTGAGGCAACACTGTGTGCTTGCAATGCATGTGGGCTCAGAAAGATGGTAAAAAAACCATCTAAAATGGTATTAACCTCAATTGCTGGCAAATGTAAGCACCTGCTCCAATTTGCAGAAGTCTAATAGAGGCTGTGGAGCATTTTGAAATATAAAGAGAGACCCTAGGGCAGAGCTGTCCTCTGCAGGACAGGCTGTTTTCCCTGCTACGCCTGAAAGTTTGAGGTTTGGAGAATTTATTTTTAGTAACTCTTGAAAGACGCCAAGCCACAGAAGGCTAATTTGAGTTGCAGCTCAGCCTCTGCCCTGCTGCAGGAAAATGAACATTAAGAACAAATTTCTACTGTTCCTCTGACAGAGGAAAGTTGCTTGCTGAAAGGTGCCACGGCTATATACAGGCTCCTCCAGGAAATCAGTCAACAAAACCCATAAACAACTTGAGAAAGGGACAAGACTGTGACTTCCCAGAGGTGCTACAAAACAAGGAGGTGGACCTCAGAGAAGAGGTTCCCATGAGGAGTTATAGCACTGGACTGGAGCTGCAACATGCATTGCTTGGTAATCGTCAAGAAAGGGGCAGAAACAGATTGTATCACCCACAACATTTCACACTGAATAAATGCATAAACCTTTACTCATAGCTCCACATTCCCTAGGTAAAGTTTATCCTGCAGGAAGCTCATCTGCCTCCCTACATTGCTTTAGCTTGCTAAATATGGCGCAGTTATTTTTTTGGTGTATTAGGTATTTTCTCCTGGGAGCCAGAATAAAGCCAGGTACTCCAAGGTGTACCAATAGAAATTGCCAAGAAATTGTCTCCCAATTTTTTCACTCCTTCAGTATTTTCATCTTCTTTCACCAGACTACAGGTGGCAAAATTACTGTACCAGTATGTATTTTCTCATTTCTAGTGAAGAGAGGACACATTTTGTGTAAGGTCCTTCACTTAGCACTTCTCAGCAAATGCTGCACAACAAAGCATGCCTTCCATGAAAGACCCCATCTAGTTTCCCTGAAAAGATGGGAAATTGGGTGTCCAGCCCTCACTATTTCTGAGTTCTTTTGGCTGAGTTTTGCTGAGAAGGTGAACTCAAAACCATATTGCAGCACAAGTATTTCCTTCCTTTAGCTGAACCTGTCTCAGCTGCTCTAATGTTGTTTTTTTAAACAGTTTTTGCAGCTGCCCTGTCATTCGGGCTGTGGGTTGAAGTCTAAACTATTCTCTTGCAGGCCAGACTGCCCCTCTGCTGCTGTTTGGAGTCTTCTCTGGGTTTTCCCCAGTTCCAGTCGGGACCCCCAATTTAACCACCTCTCTGCAGGACTTACTGCTGAAAGAGAAATCAAACAGTGGCCGTGGCAGCAGGGTTGTGAAAAGGCGGAGGTGAAGAGTTTGACCATTTCTGCTGTGATGGAGCAGGGGCCAGGTTTTGTTAACCAGGGGCTCACAGCTGCTCTTGGGCATCGTAACCACACTGGGCCAGTGGCTCCCCTGGTACTGCTGACTGTGGGCTACTATTTCATACAATTTAAATGTTAAATTAAATGGAAAGCTGATGCTACAGGTCTGTGGAAGGTAATCCCTTCTACACAAGGTCCTGCTGGGGGAGAGGCAGTTTGTGACACATCTGTGAATTAAAATCAAGGTAAACACCAATGCATTTTAATGGAACTGCACTCAAGTGAGGTTAGTGTGAGCATGCCTAGAAACAAATGAAGGAAAACTTCCCCTCACACCCTGCTATTAAAGACCAAAGAGGAAAAAAAGCTGATTATCTTCATAGCTGGGACAGAAGAGCAAGAGAAAAGAAATGCCTCAGGTAAACAAGGACAATAGTGTGAAATCAGTGAGTAGGAGGAGACAGAAAATGGAAGTGCTGTCAGAGGTGTGAGCAAGAGTCCCAAAGTGCTGTATTTAATATTCCCTTGACATTTTCAGTAAGAAAGAACAAATGTTTGTGTACTGTGGTAAGGAGCTCTGGCAGTGAAATTGTGTTACTTATACATTATGCAAAAAAAAAGACATTATGGGTATAGTGTATGTGGCAGAATATTAATCATTAGTGAAACAGATCAGAAGCACATGTTATCTGGGAAAGAAGGATATAAAATGTTGCAGGTATTTTGTATAAATATTGTAATAAAAAGAAATAAAGGGTACAGTACAAAAACTGCTCTAGTTAAGCATGGGAAAAGGAAAGAAAACCTGGCTTTTTAAAAAGCTTGTAAAGGGACGTAAGGACCTGGAGGTGGTTATGAATGGCCATCCTTACCAGAGACTTTAATTTCCTAGAAAGAGGCTGCGCCTTATCAGTGGGAGCATTTGCTGTCCTGCAGGCACCTTGGAGGTGTGAAGTGATGAATGCCTTCATTAAACACTCGCTGAGCCAACAAGCAATCAGCCTACTTTCTAATTAGTGGAGGTGTCTCAGAAGACCTGGCCACGGAAAGAAATCTTGATTGGATCAAACAAGATACTTCACCTTAATCCAAACGGACACAGAAAAGGAGACAGTGATAAAGATTCTTAATTACAAATGGGAAATCTTTATTTTAGAAATTAAATAGTCAAGTGAACAGGGCTGACGCAACAGTGGCTGGGGCTGAAGGCAGCTGGGAGCGAACATCTGTCACAGTGTGGGAGCCAGCACAAGAACCTGTATTTGGAACTGGGAAAAGAGAGTTTAGGAGGGTTTAGGGCTGGGCTGGGGGGGTGACTATTTTCAAACTCAGGGGTGACCACATGCCTACAAATAGAAGAAAGATGAATCAGAAGAAAACATCACCCCTTGGGAAGAAGAACATTTGGGGGAGAGCTGGAATTGCTAAACACGACACTGAGTTAGATACTAAGACCAAAAGCAAGGCTTTTCAGCCTTGTAGTTCAGAAAAGACAAGGAGAAGTGAGGTGGGAACAGAAAAAGGGTTTAGGGAGAGCTCTAAATAGGGGCTGTAGCAAAACACCCCAGAAGGCCACAGTGGCAGACAGATATAAAGGAGGAAGAACCTGAAATGATATGCCAAAAGTTTAATGGAGCAAAGTTAAAGAAGGATGGATAGTTTTCATCCGAGAGGAAGACCAGCATATGAAAGCAGAGGGCAGGCAGCAAGGCTTGTTACCATAAACATGAGCTCAGGGAGCAGCACACACGAAACAGCTTTGTTTAAGGAGGGCAGAGAGGACAGCAAGCAAAGGGCAGGGAACTAAGCAACCACGAGTCAGTTTTTATAGGTCTATTGATCCATAGGGTACCAAGCTGTAGAATAAATTTGAAAGGGGAAGTGTATCAAAGTAAATCAGATAAACTGCAGAGGAGGCTGACCAAGGAATAGAATGCCAAAATCATCTGACATCTCTAGGCAAGAGAGAGGTAGAAGAGACCTCAGGTGAACGTCAGTGCTGTTGTGGGAAAACAGTTAGGAAGGAACTGTGAAGCACATAAGGAATTAGGAAGACAAGAGACAACTTGGCATGGGGGGAAGGGTGCAGGCATGGACTACTGCAGCTCACCAAGGTTGAACCCAGAGAACAATCTCAATGCTTTTGCTAACATTTGTGTATAGAACCCAGGAATTTTCTGATTTTCACCATTGGGAGTCTCCAGTCCTGCTGAGGGGCAGAGAGGCCACACAGAACTCCTCTGCCTGAGATCCTGAGTTGTAGTGGGGACACAGTTGACTATCTCCGGAGAAGATGCTCACCTGCATGGATCTGATGAGCACATTCCTGGTGCACTGAGAAATGTCCTGTCCTCTCCTCCCACCTCTAAAAACGAGCACGGAGATGACTCACAGAGAGGCTTTCTCTGTTACTAGAGTGGACCAGGTTGGCCTTTCTCACATGATCAGCTCTGCCTGCGGCAGAGTGGCGCCAGGCAGCCCAGGAGCCAAGAGCTGCCCTCCTGCATTACATAATGCAGCATGTCACTGCTGCAGCCATTTCTTAGACTCACTCACCACAGTATGACGTAATGAGTAACACGCTGCAAAACACAATTCCCAGTGGGAGGGAAAAACACATGCTGTGCGTATTCTCAAGGTATGGTTAATGAAATACAGCTCTCAGCATCTCTAGGGCTGCTGGCAGCTGCTGCATTATGAATGCTGTCACAGCTGCAAGAAAAGTACAGCTCTTTCTAAGGGCTTAATCTTTTCTTCTTCCTTTAAACCACTTGCATAAAAACACTTTACAGACCTCCTTCTGACTGCTAAGCTGAAAATGTGAAAGCTGAGTAATGAGATGCGATTTCCTGTCATAAACTCCTTTGCACAGAACAGAGCAAATGCTGTCTGGGCAACGCTGCAAGGCAGGTGCCATGCCCATTGCTGCCAGGCCACTGCAGACACATCAGCCCCTGGGGGACAGGCTCACCTGCCGAGCCAGCAACCTGTGAAGCCAAAGGTTCTTACAGTTTTCATAACATCACAGGTACATCAAGAGCACTGCTGGCCCTCAATCCACCCGGGGATGTTCCACCAGGTGACACCAGGGTCATCGACGCACCAGCACATGCAGGGACCAATTCCCCCCAGCACCCCTGGTACCTGCCACATCCTGCCAGGAGGCCATGCGGGGCTGCCCGTGGGGGCTGCTGACCTGGAAATCACTGGGGGTGCAGAGGGGTGCAGGGGAAGCCCGGGGTGGGGGGCGCGGCCCGGCGGCCTCACCCTTCTTGAACTCCTCAAGCAGAGTGTCGAGGCGC